>CM042690.1:461895103-463116758 GCA_023614405.1 Avena insularis
CACATGCAATAACACTGGGTGGATCCATGTGTGGTTTGTGAGAAGAACAGACATGCAATGACTCTAGCTGTGGTTTGTGAGAAGAACAGACACGCAATGACTCTAGCTATGGTTCATGCAAAGAACACACATCCAATGACTCTATTTGTGGTTCATGAAAAGAACACACATCCAATGACTCTAGTTGTGGTTCATGAAAAGAACAGACATCCAGTGACACTAGCTGTGGATCCATGTGTGTTGTTTGTGAAAAGAACATACATGCAATGACTCTAGGTGTGGTTCATGAAAAGAACACACATCTAGTGACACTGGTGGATCTATGTGTGGTTTGTGACAAGAACACACATGCAATGACACTGGGTGTGGTTCATGAAAACAACAGACATGCAGTGACACTGATGGATCCATCTGTGGTTTGTGAGAAGAACACACATGCAATGATACTGGGTGTGGTTCATCAAAAGAACAGACATGCAATGACACTGGTGGATCCATGTGTGGTTTGTGAGAAGAACAGACATGCAATGACTCTAGTTGTGGTTTGTAAGAAGAACACACATGCAATGACTCTAGCGGTGGTTCATGAAAAGAACACACATCCAATCACTCTAGATGTGGTTCATGAAAAGAACACACATCTAGTGACACTGGTTGTGGTTCGTGAAAAGAACACACATCCATTAACACTGGGTGTGGTTGATGAAAAGAAAACACATCCAATGATACTGGTGGATCCATATGTGGTTTGTGAAAATAACAGACATGCAATGACTCTAGGTGTGGTTCATGGAAAGAAAACACATCAAGTGACACTGGTGGATCCATGTGTGGTTTGTGGGAAGAACACAACTACAATGGCACTGGGTGTGGTTCATGAAAAGAAAACACATGCAATGACACTGGTGGATCCATGTGTGGTTTGTGAGAAGAACAGACATGCAATGACTCTAGCTGTGGTTTGTGAGAAGAACAGACATGCAATGACTCTAGCTATGGTTCATGAAAAGAACACACATCCAATGACTCTAGTTGTGGTTCATGAAATGAACACACATCTAGTGACACTAGCTGTGGATCCATGTGTGGTTTGTGGAAAGAACACAAATGCAATGCCACTGGTTGATCCATATGTGGGTTCATGAAAAGAACACACATGCAATACCATTGGTTGATCTATGTGTGGTTTGTGAAAAGAACACACATGCAATGCCATTGGTGGATCCATGTGTGGTTCATGATAGGAACACACATGCAATGGCATTGGTTGATCCATATGTGGTTTGTGAAAAGAACACACATTCAATGCCATTGGATGATCCATGTGTGGTTTATGAAATGAACACACATGCAATTACCCTAGTGGATACATGTGTGGTTTGTGGAAAGAACACACATGCAATGAACACTGGTGGATCCATATGTGGTTCATGACAGGAACACACATGCAATGACATTGGTTGATCCATATGTGGTCTGTGACAAACACACACATGCAATGCCATTGGGGTTGATCCATGTGGTTTGTGAAAAGAACAGACATGCAATGACTCTAGGTGTGGTTCATGAAAAGAACACACATCCAGTGACACTGGTGGATCCATGTGTGGGTTGTGAGAAGAACACACATGCAATGACACTGGGTGTGGTTCATGAAAAGAACAGACATGTAGTGACACTGGTGGATCCATGTGTGGTTTGTGGGAAGAACACACATGCAATGACACTGGGTGGATCCATGTGTGGTTTGTGAGAAGAACAGACATGCAATGACTCTAGCTGTGGTTTGTGAGAAGAACAGACACGCAATGACTCTAGATATGGTTCATGCAAAGAACACACATCCAATGACTCTAGTTGTGGTTCATGAAAAGAACACACATCCAATGACTCTAGCTGTGGTTCATGAAAAGAACAGACATCCAGTGACACTAGCTATGGATCCATGTGTGTTGTTTGTGAAAAGTACATACTTGCAATGACTCTAGGTGTGGTTCATGAAAAGAACACACATCCAGTGACACTGGTGGATCTATGTGTGGTTTGTGACAAGAACACACATGCAATGACACTAGGTGTGGTTCATGAAAACAACAGACATGCAGTGACACTGATGGATCCATCTGTGGTTTGTGAGAAGAACACACATGCAATGATACTGGATGTGGTTCATGAAAAGAACAGACATGCAATGACAATGGTGGATCCATGTGTGGTTTGTGAGAAGAACAGACATGCAATGACTCTAGTTGTGGTTTGTGAGAAGAACACACATGCAATGACTCTAGCGGTGGATCATGAAAAGAACACACATCCAATCACTCTACATGTGGTTCATGAAAAGAACACACATCTAGTGACACTGGTTGTGGTTCGTGAAAAGAACACACATCCAGTGACACTGGGTGTGGTTGATGAAAAGAAAACGCATCCAATGATACTGGTGGATCCTTATGTGGTTTGTGAAAAGAACAGACATGCAATGACTCTAGGTGTGGTTCATGGAAAGAAAACACATCAAGTGACACTGGTGGATCCATGTGTGGTTTGTGGGAAGAACACAGCTGCAATGGCACTGGGTGTGGTTCATGAAAAGAAAACACATGCAATGACACTAGTGGATCCATGTGTGGTTTGTGAGAAGAACAGACATGCAATGACTCTAGATGTGGTTTGTGAGAAGAACAGACATGCAATGACTCTAGCTGTGGTTCATGAAAAGAACACACATCCAATGACTCTAGTTGTGGTTCATGAAATGAACACACATCCAGTGACACTACCTGTGGATCCATCTGTGGTTTGTGGAAAGAACACACATGCAATGCCACTGGTTGATCCATATGTGGGTTCATGAAAAGAACACACATGCAATACCATTGGTTGATCTATGTGTGGTTTGTGAAAAGAACACACATGCAATGCCATTGGTGGATCCATGTGTGGTTCATGACAGGAACACACATGCAATGGCATTGGTTGATCCATATGTGGTTTGTGAAAAGAACACACATGCAATGCCATTGGATGATCCATGTGTGGTTTATGAAATGAACACACATGCAATTACCCTAGTGGATACATGTGTGGTTTGTGGAAAGAACACACATGCAATGAACACTGGTGGATCCATATGTGGTTCATGACAGGAACACACATGCAATGACATTGGTTGATCCATATGTGGTCTGTGACAAACACACACATGCAATGCCATTGGGGTTGATCCATGTGGTTTGTGAAAAGAACAGACATGCAATGACTCTAGGTGTGGTTCATGAAAAGAACACACATCCAGTGACACTGGTGGATCCATGTGTGGGTTGTGAGAAGAACACACATGCAATGACACTGGGTGTGGTTCATGAAAAGAACAGACATGTAGTGACACTGGTGGATCCATGTGTGGTTTGTGAGAAGAACAGACATGCAATGACTCTAGATGTGGTTTGTGAGAAGAACAGACATGCAATGACTCTAGCTGTGGTTCATGAAAAGAACACACATCCAATGACTCTAGTTGTGGTTCATGAAATGAACACACATCCAGTGACACTACCTGTGGATCCATCTGTGGTTTGTGGAAAGAACACACATGCAATGCCACTGGTTGATCCATATGTGGGTTCATGAAAAGAACACACATGCAATACCATTGGTTGATCTATGTGTGGTTTGTGAAAAGAACACACATGCAATGCCATTGGTGGATCCATGTGTGGTTCATGACAGGAACACACATGCAATGGCATTGGTTGATCCATATGTGGTTTGTGAAAAGAACACACATGCAATGCCATTGGATGATCCATGTGTGGTTTATGAAATGAACACACATGCAATTACCCTAGTGGATACATGTGTGGTTTGTGGAAAGAACACACATGCAATGAACACTGGTGGATCCATATGTGGTTCATGACAGGAACACACATGCAATGACATTGGTTGATCCATATGTGGTTTGTGACAAAAAACACATGCAATGCCATTGGTTGATCCATATGTGGTTTGTGAAAAGAACACACATGCAATGCCCTTGGTTGATCCATATGTGGTTTACGAAAGAACACACATGCAATTCCATTGGTTGATCCATGTGTGGTTTGTGAAAAGAACTCACATGCAATGCCATTGGTTGATCCATATGTGGCTTGTGGAAAGAACACACATGCAATTACTCTAGTGGATACATATGTGGTTTGTGGAAAGAACACACATGCAATGAACACTGGTGGATCCATATGTGATTCATGACAGGAACACACATGCAATGACATTGGTTGATCCATATGTGGTCTGTGACAAACACACACATGCAATGCCATTGGGGTTGATCCATGTGGTTTGTGAAAAGAACAGACATGCAATGACTCTAGGTGTGGTTCATGAAAAGAACACACATCCAGTGACACTGGTGGATCCATGTGTGGGTTGTGAGAAGAACACACATGCAATGACACTGGGTGTGGTTCATGAAAAGAATAGACATGTAGTGACACTAGTGGATCCATGTGTGGTTTGTGGGAAGAACACACATTAAATGACACTGGGTGGATCCATGTGTGGTTTGTGAGAAGAACAGACATGCAATGACTCTAGCTATGGTTTGTGAGAAGAACAGACACGCAATGACTCTAGGTATGGTTCATGCAAAGAACACACATCCAATGACTCTAGTTGTGGTTCATAGAACACACATCCAATGACTCTAGCTGTGGTTCATGAAAAGAACAGACATCCAGTGACACTAGCTGTGGATCCATGTGTGTTGTTTGTGAAAAGAATATACATGCAATGACTCTAGGTGTGGTTCATGAAAAGAACACATATCCAGTGACACTGGTGGATCTATGTGTGGTTTGTGACAAGAACACACATGCAATGACACTAGGTGTGGTTCATGAAAACAACAGACATGCAGTGACACTGATGGATCCATCTGTGGTTTGTGAGAAGAACACACATGCAATGATACTGGGTGTGATTCATGAAAAGAACAGACATGCAATGACACTGGTGGATCCATGTGTGGTTTGTGAGAAGAACAGACATGCAATGACTCTAGTTGTGGTTTGTGAGAAGAACACACATGCAATGACTCTAGCTGTGGTTCATGAAAAGAACACACATCCAATCACTCTAGATGTGGTTCATGAAAAGAACACACATCTAGTGACACTGGTTGTGGTTCGAGAAAAGAACACACATCCAGTGACACTGGATGTGGTTGATGAAAAGAAAACACATCCAATGATACTGGTGGATCCTTATGTGGTTTGTGAAAAGAACAGACATGCAATGACTCTAGGTGTGGTTCATGGAAAGAAAACATATCAAGTGACACTGGTGGATCCATGTGTGGTTTGTGGGAAGAACACAACTGCAATGACACTAGGTGTGGTTCATGAAAAGAAAACACATGCAATGACACTGGTGGATCCATGTGTGGTTTGTGAGAAGAACAGACATGCAATGACTCTGGGTGATCCGTATGTGGTTTGGGAGAAGAACAGACATGCAATGACTCTAGCTGTGGTTTGTGAGAAGAACAGACATGCAATGACTCTAGTTGTGGTTCATGAAAAGAACACACATCCAATGACAATAGTTGTGGTTCATGAAAAGAACACACATCCAATGACTCTAGCTATGGGTCATGAAAAGAATAGACATCTAGTGACGCTAGCTATGGATCCATGTGTGTTGTTTGTGAAAAGAACAGACATGCAATGACTCTAGGTGTGGTTCGTGAAAAGAACACACATCCAGTGACACTGGTGGATCTATGTGTGGTTTGTGACAAGAACACACATGCAATGAAACTGGGTGTGGTTCATGAAAACAACAGACATGTAGTGACACTGGTGGATCCATGTGTGGTTTGTGAGAAGAACACACATGCAATGATACTGGGTGTGGTTCATGAAAAGAACAGACATGCAATGACACTGGTGGATCCATGTGTGGTTTGTGAGAAGTCTCTAGTTGTGGCTTGTGAGAAGAACACACATGCAATGACTCTAGCGGTGGTTCATGAAAAGAACACACATCCAATCACTCTAGCTGTGGTTCATGAAAAGGACACACGTCTAGTGACACTGGTTGTGGTTCATGAAAAGAACATACATCAAGTGACACTGGGTGTGGTTCATGAAAAGAAAACACATCCAATGATACTGGTGGATCCTTATATGGTTTGTGAAAAGAACAGACATGCAATGACTCTGGGTGTGGTTGATGGAAAGAAAACACATCCAATGACACTGGTGGATCCATGTGTGGTTTGTGGGAAGAACACACATGCAATGACACTAGGTGTGGTTCATGAAAAGAAAACACATGCAATGACACTGGTGGATCCATGTGTGGTTTGTGAGAAGAACAGACATGCAATGACTCTAGGTGATCCATATGTGGTTTATGAGAAGAACACACATGCAATAAACTCTAGTGGATCTATCTTGGCATAATTTGATGTATGCCATGATGTATTTCATTGTATAAGACACTCACTTTCGATTTTTATACTACTCAGTTTTGCCCTTGGTTTTTTGATACTACTCAGTTTTGCTCTTGGTTTTTTGATACTACTCAGTTTTGCCCTTGGTTCCCTCTCTCTCTTTCGTAGAAGCCCAAATCTGTGCTCACTCTGTCTGCTACGCCCTGATTGGTTGTCACAGTTGTCACGCGGATCGTGCGCACCAACCGTTGATCCTGTGTGATCCAACGATGATCGTTGCACACGTCGTGCCATTCACAGTGCAGCGTGAGACAGCACAAACGTCTCCCTCAGCGTGAGACCGCACGGACGTCTCCCTCTACAAGAAGGAACACGATGCCGTCCATGGAAAAAGTTGTCGAGTGGTCATGTCATGTGTAATCTAGTATGCAAAGGCTACTACTTCTACTACTACACATGCATAGGGCAACAGGGTCATCAAGTGCATGGTTGTCGACGTGACGCTTCAATTTATTTCCACTTAATTTTAATAAGACATATCCCATATTTACGCAGCGCTCTCAATCTCACTTCCAACTGGGTCCTACCGCTAGTAACTTCCATGAGTCAAGGGCCCCCCTCGAGTAGATCTAATGTTGCTAGAAATTGGTTTCGTGCCACTTGCATGCGGTGTAATGAAGGTCTGCCATGAGCGTGTTTTCAATGCAGCTCTAAAGTGGAGATCGTGGCTGTTTCAAAAAAAAGGTGGAGATCGTGGTAGCCCCCCGCCCACCACATGTGTCCACGCGAGGACTACGAACGGTCTGGTGTTTATTAACCCGCTCGACCTTCTTCTTCCATGTGCTCGTGTCATTTTCCCCCAGTCTGTCTAGTCCCAAGACACCAATATGCACCTACCCCGCGCGTTGAAGATCCCTCGCTTGCACTACCTCCTTCCCTAGGTGCACCATGAAGCGTACGTGTGGAGACAAGCCGGAGGTGAAGCTAGTTGAAGGTGCAACAGCATATGGCTCGGTCGTCGCCAAGCAGGTGGAGGCATTTTCTCCGGGCACGGACGCCTCTCGTCATCGCGCCATCGAGGGTTCGAGCTCATACATCCACCTAGTAGCCGTCGCCGCCCAGCAGCAGGTAGCCGACAACGTCTCGTGTCCGACAACATCGTGGTGCCAGCGGCAGATCTGGATGGGGGGCAGGCGGCAGACGGAGGCAATCCAGTGCTCTACATCAACGACCCCATCGCCGTCCAAGAAATCTTCAACACAATCATGGAGAATGACGAGTTTGAGGAGGAGGTCTCTGATGAGGAGTCTGAGGTACTACATTGCTAGCTGCTCTAGTCGTAGCCGTAGATTTTACTATTCATACATAGGATTTGCTCAATCATGTACAGATTCTTTTGCTTTTGAAGTAGGGTAGTATATATATGGTTCGATCGGTCGATTGATGCATCTGCCATCTAGTCACAAAACCCCAATCCGTCTAGTCATAAAACCCCAATTTGCTCATCTGCCATCTAGTTAAGTTTGCTACTTGAGTGTTGATTTCGATACACAACATGCCTATAACATTACATTTCTATTCCTTACTGAGCCCAATGATTCAATTTTGTCCCAAAATAGTGCAAGGGCATCTGATGGTGTCATTTTCTTAGGCATGGTTAGTGAACCTGAGGCAGCAATGCACATAAACAATATAGGTTATGTTGTTGGTATTTTGGTTCTCTGACTCCATCTCTGAAAAAAATGAGGCCCTAATTTTTCTCTCATATGGAACCTATATATATAACCTTTGTATTGTTTCTTATCTATGAATGCGTTGTATGATGCATATGTATATCCCTGAATATTGTTTTGTACGATTACATTTCAATTTCTTATTATGGCCAATGATTCAAATTTGCTTCAAAGAAAGGCAGACACATTGGTGTCAGATTTTTTCAGCGATGAGTTAGCGAACCTGGGGCCATGTACAAGATCAATATAAGCTGTGCAATTGTTACTTGGTTCACTTATGCCATCCCTGAAGAAACTTATGAGGTTGCAATCTTTATTCTACATTCATAGAACTATGGTATTTGAATTATCTATTCCATGCATTCATAGTGTATAAGAATTACATTTCAGTTTGTTACCGAGGCCGATGATTGAAATTTGTCCCAAAAGAGTTCAAGGGGAGACACATATGATGGTGTCGTGTTTTCGGGATGGGTTGTTGAACCTGAGGCAGCAATGCACACAAACAATATAGGTTGTGCTATTGGTACTTTGGTTCGCCAACTCCATCTCTGAAACAAATTATGAGGCCCTAGATTTATTCTCATATGGAACTACATATATGATCCTTGAATTGTTTCTGATCTTTTAATGAGTCGTATGGTGCATATGTATATGAATGGTTTTGATCATAAGTATTTTTAACATGTACCTAAATATTAATTGTTTGGTTTTTTATTTATAATTACAATATTTAGGCTTGTTTTTGTACCTGACTATGTATATCCCTGAATATTGTTTTGTACGATTACATTTCAATTTCTTATTATGGCCAATGATTCAAATTTTTCCCAAAAGAGAGGAAGACACATTGGTGTCAGATTTTTTCAGGGATGAGTTAGTGAACCTGGGGCGATGTACAAGAACAATATAGTTTGTGCAATTGTTACTTGGTTCACTCATGCCGTCCCTGAAAAAAATTATGAGGCTGTAATCTATATTCTACATACACTCTGATGCAATTATTTTTCATTGTGTTGAGATGAAATGATATATGAACCGATCAAACTATTGCTGAGATACTTTATCTTTGATATCCACGGATATATTGTCTTACATATACATGTTGTCAATTCTTGAGTTGTAATACAATTCAATCATATGTATGAGTTCTAAGTTATGTTCTTAAAAATCAACAGGAGGATGATGATGAAGTGGACGATAGCAAGGTATCCAGGGACAACAAGAGCCGCTACATGCTGAGGCGTTTATGGTGTGGGCTAATCCGTTTCCACCGTAGGAGGGAGACTGTTTTGCCCATTATGTGGCAGAGCAATCAACGTGGACCTCGACAGCATGATCCAGCACGCGGTGGGCGTTGCCAGAGGCGGAGGCAGAAGGGATAGGCCGATTCCCTTGGCACGACACGCAGCCTTCAGCAAATTCCTCCGGGAGTATGTCAGGACTAGCATGTATCCCATCGACTAGGTTGTCACTGCCTCCTGCTAATATGCCCCTGCCCTGCTAGGCCTCTCCGTGTTCTAGCCTCCTGTTGCTGCCCCTGCTTTTATTTTGTTTTAGTTAATTATTACCTGTGTGTGGCATGTAAGACAATATATCCGTGGTGTCTCTGGTGAACCTTCTATATCAATCTACTCCTTTATATGGAGTGCCTTAAAATTTGTAGTGTTCAATTATATTACTGATCATGCTCATGCATACTACAAAATATTTCTAGTGCTCTATTATATTATAATTGTGAAGGAATACATCAACAAGTTAAATTGGTTGAAATTTTGTATTGAAGTAACTAAATGATCTCACGTCAGCGGTGGATGTTGGCAGAAGCCGAAGGCATCAGCCGAAGACCTTGGAGCGGCACACAGTCTTCAGCAAATTCCTGACAGGTTAAATAACGGGTTCCCGCCGCCTAGCTCCAAATTCGCTTACAGGTCAACCATGGCAGAACTTAAGCTACCACAGAGACCTTGGCAAAGGTGGCCTAATTGGTGCGGGTGCAACCACGGCGACGGCGAGCTCGGATTCTAGAGGAGGAAAACAGAACCGAGCATGGTCGACACGGTGAAAGATCTCACCGAGAACCAATTCTCGTCCCCACACCGTGCCATGGGTACGTCCATGGTGAGGGCGAGCTCTGACTCGGGATGGGCAGGAGAGCGGGGCTGAGCAGGTTCGTCATGTCCTAGCTCTGCGCCATGGCCACGACCATAGATTGCCACTCCGTGGAAGAAGAAGACGCGTAATGGATGCAGGCGCCAACGCTACAAGCCTATAGGGAGGAGAGCTGGGATGAGCAGGTTCGTCCACGTCCTAGCTCCGTGCCATGGCTGCGACGCCCCACAGATTGCTGCTCCGGGAAAGAAGAAGATGCGTAATGGATGCAGGCGCCAACGCTGCAAGCCTAATTGAAACCTAAGCGACGGGAGTGACATAATGGCGAGAACTGACAGGGGGCCCAACTTGACATTTTGTATTGAAAGGTAAAGTTGAATTCGTGCCGAAAAAGACCCTCTAAGTATTTGGCACACCAATTGTAGTCATCACGGCTGATTTCAGGGAACTTGGGTACCATGTTGCCTGGGCACCCTAACTTTGGGGCCGCAAAATGATATTCTCATCCATGAGGAGTCGCTCCTCCAGTCCCAAAAATGTGACAATTGATGTCTTTATGACTGAATTTATTACATAGAAAACATTGACTAGTAGGGCCTCCAGCTTCAGATTCATCTATATCATTATGGATGCAAACACATTGGCGTCTTCCTCTCCCTATCTTCATTAGTCCTGGATCTGGGATGTATACCCTTTCACCTGGGTTTACTTTGTTGAAACTTCCCACTAACGTATATCCCATCATCTCGCAAGTCCATGTATCGATCACCGAGTCCTTAAGAAAATAGGGACACACAAAGGAGATTGCATCCATACCTAACTGCCCACACGCATCTTTGGTTTGTTGCAGGTGCACTCACACATTGGCCATGATTCATTGCCTATCCACACCTCATGTGTCTTTACCTCATCGCCAGTTCCGATCCACTTGGAGGTTAGGAGCACCTCAAACCTTCTTTCTTGATTACCGATGGCCATGACATTCATAGGCCAAGCCTTTTCCATCTTGTCATTCATGTACTGCATAATCTTTGAACAATACCTCTTGTTTGGGTTGTTGATGATATGCATCTGAGCCATCTGGAGTCAGTCTCTGAAGTACTTCAAAGTTATGGTGAAAATACACTCCACAATGTCTATTAGTGGCAGAGCCCTGCCTCCCCTCAAGATGATTTTTTATGTTTTAGCAATATTTGTAGTCATGACGCCAAACCTAGCTCCATGAGTGTGGTGTAGCAGACACCATCTCTCCACAGGCTCGTGCTCAATCCACTCCTGAAATTTTATAATCCCTCACCCATGCATTCTCCAAGTACCGGGTTGGTAAAATCCTGGCAAGTCACAAAGAGAAACGGGTTCTTCCTCCTGTGGTGCTGCTCTTGTTGCTATCTGTTGAGCTACCGCTTGTGCATTAGCTAAAACATCTCCTGCTCATGCAACTTTCCTCGCCCTAACATATTTTTCGGAAACTCATCAAGATAGTGGTGCGCCTTGATATACTTAGAATCATGGTTCTGCTTGCACAATTTCTTAAATAGGTTCATGAGGGCCTTGTTCCTGAACTGCAAGTAAAAATTGGCTCCAAGATGGTGCATGCACCAACGGCTTTGCATGTCCTTCCATGGAGTAAGTTCATCAGGAGCGGGCTGCGTTAGCTTCTTTATTGCTTGAGTATACAGGGATGCCTATCATGAATAATGCACACATTTGGTGTATCCTTCACAATTCCTATATTCAGCTTTCTAAATAACCATAACCAACTACCGATGTTCTTGCTCTCCATGAAATAAAATGCGAGTGGAACTACTTGATTGTTCCCATCTTGACCAATGGTGGTCCAGATCTGACACCTGTACTTGCTAGTAAGAAATGTCCCATCTACACAAATTACTGGTCAACAATGAGTGAAATCTTCTATGCATATAGAAAATGAGAAGAGCACTCGATGAAGCACCCTAAAATTTGGTTCCTGTGGCAATATAAAGTGTTGAATGTCGACGTAGGTGCCTGGATTCCTAGCCTGTAGTGTCTAGAGCATCCGAACAACACAGTCCTATCCATTTCAAAACGAACCAAATCTGACCTCTAGTGCCCTATGCTTAATCCTCCAAGCCTTGTCCTAAGATATTTTCTACCAAAATCTGATAGCATTTTTATTATAGATTGCACCTCCATGGCTTTACTCTCCACTATCTCCGTGTATAATAGTCAAGATAGGAGGGTATAAGTCAGGCTACGATGCTCCTGAAGGACTCTAAGAAGTTAACATGTGTGCAACACAATGTCGCTCACCTTCCAGTTGGTTTCATAAATAGGGCGATAGGCATGCACCCTTGTGGGAAATCCTTGTTTCTCGCAAACCATTGTCAAATATTTTTGAGAGGACACCTGGGTTTTGAAGACCTGTTGCATGTCCAATGCCCAACCAACGACTGTTTCCTATAGATGTCTCTTGCTAGGATATAATGTACCCTGGGAGATGTTGTTCTCGTGATAGTGCCAGGCGGAATCATGCCCATCATTCACATTCATTGTTGTTGTGTGATCATTATTCCATCATGCCGGAATAGGTCGGACGATCTCTTCTTCATCATACTCGGCAAAATCATCAGCGGTATCACTCTTGTTGTCTGAATCTTCATCTTCCATCTGATTTTGCAAAAAGCCTTCGTATATCTCATCCTCATCCGCCTCACCAATAAAATGTCTTCTCCTGTCCCATGACTACTCTCAGCTGATTCATAACCACCACCTCATGTGTGTGTATAACCACTCTAGCCAGAATCATAACCACCACCTCCATCTTGGCCAACACTGCTCTGGCCATGATCATAACCACCACCCTCATATTGGGTCTGACTGCTCTGGCCATGATCATACACACCCTATTTCTCCACAGGAAGCACTATGGCGATGGGGTTAGCTCTCCATGTTCGGCAAGATTTCATCCTTTTGAGCCATTTAGAGTCCTCTTATATCGGTCTCAAATAAAACAAAGGGGTATTTAAGATTTAAACCATAATGCACACCGACAGTATCGGTCTGAGGGAGACCTAAAGAAGCAGATAACCAATCCTTCAACTTACTAAGGGACCATGTTTCAGGAGCCTGCATGCCTTTATCAATGAATTGAAACTCCCCCAAAACATCTCCGTGCTCTGTTGTTCTTACGACACCATGAACGTAGTAAAACCTAAACAATAAATTATATGTCATAACTTTCGATCTAAAAAATACTGAAACCGTCAAACAATGGTACCATGACACATTATAGTCTACAAATATATTTCTAATCCTCTAGACCAATATTCTTATAGCTAATAGACCACATCCTAGTCTACCCATAAACATACACAAATAGATGTAAATAGCGAGATATTAGGGTGTACCCTTGAAGCGTGCGAAGTCCTATAGTGTAGCGGCCTCCGGTCACTGGATCGGCACCTCCACCATGCAACTACCTCAAGCTGCAGTGCCAGCCTCCACCATAACCAATGCTCCCCTAAGAACACCACCACCTTCCTCCACAAAAATGGCCCAAATCACTTCACCAAGCTATCACATCAGTAGATCGGGCCTTCCCTAGGTTCCTAATGTATTTCAACACCAAATTTCGGTGGAAATCGCAATAGGAATGAGCTCAAAATGGTTGAGAGAAGTGGTGGAGGAGATCTGGAAATGAGGAGGAAGGAGGAAGAAGGAAGGAAGAAGAAGAATAAGAAAGAGGAGCAGGGCTGGCCGACGCGCATGGGAAGACAAGAAGTGAGATGGTCAGGGTTTCAAACCTTGACAGGACCGGTCGAGCGCTCAAACCCTGACAATGCCCTTCTCCTCCTCTGTAGGCCGATAGCCCAGTAGGTGGGCCCCACGCACCACTGCAGTTAGGAATTAGGATCCTAATAGGGTGTGGTCGGTGCGCCAGCCCCCGAGGTCGCCCTAGATTCGGAATTTCCTAAAATTGTTTATCATTCGTGAAAATGATTAAAAATGGTATTATTTAAAAAATTAGCTATGCATCGATCTGCTCCCCTCTCTCTTCTTCCCTAATGCCTTAGGTCATGCTGTTATCTCATGTCCTCCTTTGTACTTCAGGTATCGGGGGACGCGAAGATGATGTGTGTGAACACGTTGAGGATGTTACAGAGAGAGTAGCGGCGACATTTGGAATCTCAGGTATTTTTCCATGCTCGCTTCCTTCGTCTTCTTATTTCTCATTGCTTCATACAGATTTTCATTCACTGTCTTACATTTTTCTATCTCATGGTATCTCTCTTTTCCATTTCATGGGTCATGAAGGTCGCCAACATATTGATGTCAACAGATCGATGGCGGCCTTAACGGCAATGACACATGGATGGGAAACAGGTTCTCTCTCAGGTTTTTTTCCGCGGTCGCTTCCTTAGTCTTCTTTTTATTCGTCGTTTAGTGCGTTATTTAGGTTCTCTCACCCGCACTCTCCTTGTTCCACATTTCAGGAAACACGGAGGTCGCCAACAAATTGATTGGCTGACATGAGGTGTTTGAGACCCTTCTTTCGACTATGGCCATTCGCACTGCACGCCCGCGTAGACGTTACATCCATGTAAATAGGCACAGTACCATCAAAGGGCCCTCCGCTTATATATCTAAACTATATTTGTTTCTCTTTTGTTTATCTTTAGCCTATAACTTCTTTGTTTCGTTCTTTCCATAGTTGAGCTATCCATTTCAAGATGATAGAAGCGGACAAAGTAAGGACGCTTTATGAGATAATCTTTCAAACCTATGACGCTTGCTCTTCCAAGACGAGACGAGGCGAGGCAAGTACGATACCCCTTCTAGGAGGATCCGAGCGGAACAAGCAACGACATCCGTAGTATAGCTTTAGGATATTTTAGATCTAGGTGGATTTCCACACTTCCGTTCGGGATGAATGGAGAAATCTATAAATTTTTCTACTTATCCTTGGGATACGTGGAGAAATCTATAGGTTTCTCCGTTTATCCTACGATAGATGTGCAGAGATCTATAGTTTTTTTTGTCCTTAGTATGTTTTAGACTAAGCGTCTCTAACAATTCAAAGTATATGAGTTCACACTGTTTTTGTGCAGGTGTTGTCTATGTTGTTTTTAA
Source organism: Avena insularis (assembly GCA_023614405.1). Classification (NCBI taxonomy): domain Eukaryota; kingdom Viridiplantae; phylum Streptophyta; class Magnoliopsida; order Poales; family Poaceae; genus Avena; species Avena insularis. The sequence continues at coordinate 461,910,524 of CM042690.1, forward strand.
TAACTATCTTCAAAGTATATGAGTTTGCACAATCTTCATGGATATGTTGTCTTTATTCTTCTTAATAACTGTCTCTTATAGCATGAAGTTTCGTCTTCAAGTCTTTTGTTTAGTGCGATTGTGTCGAACGTTTTATAGACTCGTGTGTGTGAATGGTTTTCTTAGGCTATTGCACAAGTTGTGTCCTTTTTTGCAAATTTTGTTTGCAAATAAATGCGACCTCTTTCTATGTCGTGTTTGTGGACGGCTTTCTTAGGACATCCACTTTATCAGGGTGTTCTCGACCTCCGCCATAAGATGTGCACGGTGTTTTTCTTCATGGCTTACGTGGATTATACGAGCGACTTGGTAATGCACTCATGTGAGAGTCAGCCTATCTCGGTTCTAATCCATGTGTTTGGAACTGTTAATGCATTGATGTCGCTAGCGGCTGCTGAAGTTGCAGATGCTTTCGCGTTCCTTGCTAGATGGGAAACAGTGGTGCATTAAACTTCCTTTGCGTGTTTTCTAGTGGTTGTTGAAGTTCTAGAAGATGTGACGTGCATGCCTCGACGGGGAACAGTGGTGCGTTAAACGTTTTGCGTAGGTTGTCTGCTCTACTCGGTAATCACTGTCATTACCTCGCCTGACGTATCTTTTTGGTTTCTGTTTTCTGACATTCATGAATATACGACTATGTTTTAAACCCGCAGTGCTCGCTTATTCCCTTTCTACTAAGCTCGAGTGGATCTTCTGCGTTTACTCTTACAACGGTTTTTATAACTGTTGCACCCCTGGGGCATTGGGAGAAGTCGAGTTGTAGTTTATTATTAGTTTAAATACAATAGACTCAAGCATCGCTACATGTCATAGTCCCCTTTTGAGTTTGTCAAAATATTCTTTGTGACAAATCAAGATTTATGTCTCTTCATTGAAGTTTTGTTTATTTCTTTTAACTTTGCAGTTATTAGGAAGATCAAGTAACATCCTTACTTAATAAGATCATGTAACATCTTATTTTTAAATCTTAAATGTAACTTAATGCGGGATTTTATGACTCTCGGTCATTTCTCGTACTTAAGTCCACCATTGATTCTTCCTAGTTTGTAGGTATATCTTGTTTCATTAGAATGACAACTGATCAACAATATAATTCTACAAATTTGCAGAATGTATTGTTGAATCCTACTTTCTCTAGTAAAAGTCTTAATTGAAATACCATGATCACTATCATTAGTTTCTCCTCTATTTATGGAGTTCAGTTCATAAAGTACCATTCTTGGCAATAGAAGGTTTTCCCTTTTAGTCTTAATTGTGGAATATGTATTCATAGTTGTCTAAGAATACACTACAAATATATTTTTATTTATAATCTTGAATTATCGCATAACTCAAAATTCTAGAAAATATAACATGTCATAACTCATATGGGGTTGTTTCCATGAATTGGGATGGTTCCTTATTTTGAAGTGAGTGTTCGCTATTTAATCTTATAAATCTAAATAACAATGATAACACAGCACACGAGATAATCTTAGACCACACAATATTTAATATAGTATGATTACAATGCTCTAGGCATATCAACACATTGAAGCGTCCAAGCATCATAATTTGTGAAACCATCTCTCACAAGTATGTAATCCAAAACCATAACTCAAATTCTTGGCACTGTGATCAAAATCACAGAGACCTTAAAACTCTTGTTAATTAATACCCATCTTCATTCTGAAATTCTTTGAATATGTCAAAGACTCATGTTTTATTAAGTAAATACACCTATTCACTCAAATCCACAAATAAACTTATGAAATAATGATATCCACTATTTTGTTGGATTCCTGTCATGATGCATGATATTCCACAATTTCATCCACAATATGTTTTACCAGAACGTGGAGTCTTAGTCATCTAACCTAGTGAGGCATGGTTTGCATAAGTCAAAAGATCAAGTATCTAAAGACTACATGTATCATAAAAATGAACCAAGCAATGTGACTTTAAACAACATTGTCATTCAAAATGATATCATTATTAAGTTTGGATATCTTTTGGCATTTTATATTTACAAATACTTAAACTACTATCATAAGGACTAAATAATAGCGCTAGATTATTTTGGCTCAAACTGCTATCAATGTCGTCCGGATTCTTTTTAGTCGTGGGATGGACGCAGAGGAGGACACGTGACGACGTCGCAACAGAGCTCTACTATCCCGTGAGGCGGGCCCCGCTACGGGACAGGGCGAATGATTCCATACCATGGGCGGGTGTACCGTGCAGCGTCGTATCCCGTGTCACTGGATGGTGGGACGCGCGCACAATTATTTCTTCAGGTTTTCATTTATTTAATTATTTGCACCTCATCGTCCTTTTATCGTTCTCCTTCCTCTCTCGTTTTAGTGTTATGTTATTTAGGTACTCTACTACGTGACGTCGTCCTTAAACGTTTTATGAAATTTCCGTTCACCCTTATCTCACATTGTTCTTTCCCGTCTCTAGTTCGTGGGTGTGCTGGTGGATCGAGAAGAAGAAAAATCAAACATTTTCATGTACTTTTGTAAGGACAAAAGAATAAGAGAACTTGGGGTAGAGAGAGACGAAATCTTAAAAGAGGAAGGAAAATGGCTTTTTCTGTTTCTCAAATCCGATTTTGAAGAGCGGAAAATGTCAAACCATACAAATAAATATGAAAAATTAAAAAGAAAAGACGCCGAAACAAAACCTAAGAAGTCGAATGCCATTTCTACCGTCATCGCCAGGACAGCATACACCCACACGTTGGTGCAGAAGGCCACAACCAACCAAGAAGGCAACAACGTGCAATGTCCTATACGTCGTAAAATACCCGCGAGTGACTCGTAGACTGGTAAAGAGTGGAACAAAAAATGAATAGGAAAGAAATCAATAAGAGATAACAGCGTAATAAGATAGAGGCAAAAGGAAAAGAAGAACAGAAAGCAAAGCCAAAAACGGAAAAATGTGTAACAGAGGAAAATCGAGCAGCAAATAAAGAGAGAGCGAAAATAGTCGAACACATAGAAAATATGCAAGAAACTACCCAAACATCTTACAAAACCCACCGGCGATAAGCGGGTGGTTCTGGCCTGAAAGAAAACGCGAGTAGGAAAAGTAAAAGAAAGAAAACAGCATAAGAATAATGAAGAAGAAACAACAAAAAAGATGAATGCAGAAATAGTCGCTGCAACAGATGCTCTCACCTCTCCGGTGCCTGTAGACAAACTCCCGCACAATGCACATAAAACACATGCCTTTTTTCTTAACACACACAATGCGTACGTGGTACCACCGGCTAGAAGGTAACATGTTCGACATGTGCGGTAAGAAAACAACGCGTTTTTTCTACCCAAGTCGATGATAGTTCCTCACCGCTCGCTCTATAAAATTTACCTGGAGAAGCAGATGCGAACTACCGTGACTAGGGCACCGCTATTTCATAGTAGACTAGAGAGATGGCAGCAACTAACCACATACTGTTTCCGCTCATGTCCATGGTAAGTGAGTGCGCCAACTTCAGGTGTGATCACCGGACCAAGGAATGCCACTAACCACACAGGCGAGAGGAAGCGGCAATGGTGGTGGGAGAAGAAAATGGTTTGTGATAGAAAAGTTTCACGGATTATCTTTTATAACTAAAGCGTGGCCACGACCTATCGGTAACCTCGAGTGGTAGGTATTACGATGCAAGATCGGTTGTTGACGAGACCCATAGTACTTCCTCGCCGCGAGAGCCCGAGGCCGGCCATAGTTTCCTTAACCAGCATGGCTTACGAACAAAATCCACCGCACGAACATGCCGCGATGAGCCGCTACCTATTACAGCCTATGCTGCCAATTGGGCCACCTCCTCTGCCATCCATGTTGCGAGAACATGCAACAAGCTACAGAATATGATGCAACAATAGCTTTTAGTGGGGCCCTCTTCTACGGCAGAGCATCTACAACTACAGTATACGATGCCACGTCGCCTCTTGGTGGGCCCTCTACCGCGATAAACAATGTACAACTATAGTCTATGATGCCACGTTGTCTCTCAAAGGGACCCATGACCGCGAGAGTTCGCACCCGTTATGGGTTCACGATGCCATGTTGGCACTGGGCGAGCCCCACAACCCGGCGGGGACGGAGGCGTTTTGCGCCGGGAACGCCTGTTACCCAGCGTGGTCCTGAGTGAGCATGTTGATGGCAGGCCTAGGTTGAGCGCATGGTCCAACGTCCTGCGACACGGGGTACGATTGCACGCGTGACAACCGTCCACAGTCTAGAATATCTTGCCCGAGCCCGTAGCGGGACCGCCTCCCAGAAGAGCACAGTTCTGCTACGACAACACCGTGTGTCCTTCTAAGTTTGGGCCAAAGATTATAGCGTTATTATTTACTCAGATGGAAATAAACATCTCCAACCCACATTTCCAACATCACAGTCAATATGTTCCTTTCTATAACCTTGTGCCTATTGCCAATTGTTCCTCCAAGTGAAAGCATCACCTACAAAATCAAGATCCTCCCAACTTGCATCTTCCAAGGCTCTCCTAAAATCATCCATACATCCAGGGACCCGACTTGCCCCCTCTATATCATGAGAAAAAAAATATCATTGAAATCCCGCATGCACAACAAAGGGATATCTGATTGGCTATCCAAATTTTGAATTAACTTCCACATGTTCTCTTTTTATCCATATTTTAATTCATCTATGAACCTCCACTTCATATCATTTTTCTCCACCACATTAGCATCAATATGATACCCCCCATTCCACATCAATCTAACATTCAGATCCAATCAGTGCATTTTTCCAACATATTTACCTTGCGTTTTCGCATGAGTAGTGATAGGATTCTGGTATTTTACCGTGATCGTGCTCCTCTTGTATGCTTGTTTCACTAGGATCCCGGAATTAAAGGCGTGGATGAATAAATCAATTGGAGCAGTCAACTATGGGCATAAATATGCTATATAGAAGCCATTAAAGGCTCCAAAATAAATATCCATGCACTTGAGGAGAAGGGGGAGAAAACCCCCTTGCAAAGCCGTAGTCAGAGGCTTTAATGACCGCCTGTAGGGGAAAGGCCCGCCCATATGGCGTGCTTGTACGACATGGCATCGAAACCACCTCCTCAAATAGTTACACCCCATGCAAATAGATCTGAGATCTGACATTCAGAGACACGACAGTTCACAGAAACCTCACCTCCAGAAGGGATCTGAAGGGGAATTCGCATAGAGACATCAATCCTAACCTCTACGAAAATCCTTGAAGCCTTGTACATCATCTTAATTATCATCATCATCATCAACCACTACAACTCCACCATTACCATCAATCCTCCCATAACCATTACAGTCATCTTGTGGTATTTTCTAGAATTCGTTGTGGATTTCAACGAGTATTTACCTACCCATTTATATTCCATCCATATTACTATGATGTTGTTCATTGCCTCCATGTGTGAGTAGTTTACCTTATTCTTGGGGAGATGGATAAATCCTTGCTAGTTTACTCTTGAGTAGTTATGAATTGAAATAAAGATGACCTATAATTTTGTTTATCAATATGAACTAGTTTACTCTCCTGATGTTATTTGAAGTTGACCATATAACATTTGCCTTCGCGACAATTGAGGGAACTGCCTTTTGGCATGCAATGGTGTGAAGGTGCTAAGTGAAATATTTCATCAGATCTTTACTCATGTGTCCAAAGGGTATAAGAGAAGACTCATAAATCCTAGTTTGTAACCATGAGGTTACCCTTAATAGCAGGAGATCATGAGTGGCTTTCCTAAGATTACTATTGTGGGTATGAGAGATGAAATATAAGATGGATGCTCTTTGATCATCCACTTTGGAACTTCCCCCATACATATACATGAACGAAAATATAGATATATCTTAATCATGACTAAACATAATTGCTAGTGGGTGATCCAACACTCTCTGAGAATGCTTTAGTCCTATTGCAGTTCTATACCTTACATCACAAACCTCTCTCTATTTAATGGATTACTTATTATTGTTTTGTTCACAGACACTCAAACACTCTTAAACATCCCTACTTGAAATCAAATACAACTTCCAAGCACTTTTTGGTAAATAGTGGCAAGGGCATTAAGACTTGTACCAATTGCTCCTCGTGGTTCGATACTCTTATTTCAAAACTAGCTACGAAGGATCTATGCACTTGTAGTCATCAAGCTATTTTTCGGCGATTCTGGTCTTTGTTGTAAACACCATGAAAGTGTCTTAACACTTGAGCACGCCTAGTGCCACTGATTATCTTGAGCGGTTTAATGTTCCTCATGCAAGGAGAAGCTTGAGTGAAAATGTGGAATTTGAGGTTAACCCTCATTTTATCTCACTCCTATATAATACAAGATTTGTAGAAGATGATGACTCAGAAGATCCACATGCACATTTGTACTTCTTCAATGATATTTGTCGGACATTTTGATTAAACAACATTACTGATGACTAGACTTCTCTCTGTACCCCGCGGGGCGCGCCTAGCATGAAATCGGTTTAATGAAAAAAGTTCTTTGATTTCCAACCGTCCTAAGGACACATATGTTTCTAGTGCATCTTCATGAAGCAGCATTGTAACGGTAGGTAACTCGCTTGATCGCATGATTGGTCAACAGTCACTACATATGTGTTATAAGTCATAATGATATATAGCATCACATCTGCATAAGACGGACTAAGAGAACTAAAAGGTTGAATCGAAAAAATACACATGCAAGCATTATTTAAATAACATGTTGTCTCGGCAAATTACATAATAGTAGTGGATGTAGAATCGCGCAAAACCAAACTATTAAGAGATGGTATAAGGGAAAGATGTTAAAAATATTGATTATAATTAAAAGTAGTGTGTTGGGCTTTCCCTTAGGACTCAGAGGCCCTTAGGACTCAGAGACCCTAAGGGGTTAACCAACAAACGACTAACTTGAGATGCATCTTTTGGTATATAAGCCGGTCGAAACTATTTCAAGTTGTCAAGATGGGACTAAACTTCTACTTGACGACACATGGGCGAGTCTGTCTGGAAAGGCCGGACCGCGACCCAAATTATGTCCACGTCCCGTTTGCGTCGCCAATTTGTGTATGCCTGCTGCGGCGGAGAATCGTGGGCTGGTCGCATGGTGGACACCGAATACGCGAGGAACTATCTACCATCAACTTTAGTCATACGCGTTTTTCCAAAGATATTTCGTGGACATTCATTTTATTATAGTCCCAGACACGCCCGGAGAGTTTCCATAATCATTGACATCGTGTAGGAGCGCGTTGCTGAACAACATTGCGGATAGTACGGGTAGGCAAGAAGTCAGATTACATCTTACATTTATCGCTCGGTCTAAATGTGCTCAGTGCTTGATTTGTCGATAGTTTTTTCCTTGTATTTTTATAATATGACCGCAACGCGTCTTCTTCAAATTATGTTATGTATTTATGACGTTAATGTCAGTTTCGAACGTTCCTGCTTATACACACATTTTTTTTATTTTCCAACTAACCTCGGTGCATATCATTCTTAGAATTCTAGATCCTTGTTATAGATGCGTTTTCCTCCTTACTGTTTCGCGTCAATGCATATTTTTTTCACAGATATTAGTTTGCTATTATTTCTATGAGATTGTATATCTCGATTGTAAAACACTCCAATATCTATCCCACTTTACATATTTTCGACGTTTTCTTATTTCAACTGTTTCGCGTGTCATGACTTTCTCGAACTTTGTAGTTTTTTATATGCGTTTTGAGTGGTCGGTTTTATCTTTCTTTTATTTAGATGTTTTCTTGGTCGAGTTGTTTTGCTTTCGCCGTTTTTGCAGTCATGTTTTGAGTGGCCACTTCTATCTTTATTTTATATTTTATTTAGAGGTTTTCTTGGTTGAATTGTTTCGTTTTCCATCATTTTCACACTCACCCAACGCGTAGAGAACAAATTTTATTGTCAACGTTCTCCCAATTGTGATCTTCTTTAGATGCTTTTTAGTACAACTTTTTTATTTCTACACTGTTTTCGCAACAAATGTTTTAACAAAAAAGTTATAGTAAACGTGCTCACATTCAACGTTCTTGCACTCAATTTCACACATAACGTTATCAAAAACATCTTTCTCGCATTCTATGTGTAAAGCAAAAGACAAACATAAAGAGCAAAATCAAACCGTTAGGACTAAACGGACCCGCAAAAAACTTCGTCTTCAAGGTGCTCGCAACCATCTTCTTTGCATTGGATGTGTAAAGAAAAAAACATGTAACATGAAGAGCATTCTGAACGGCTTCTATCTCGATGTTTTCTCAGTCCAACTACTTCGGCTTGCAATGTTACTGCAGTGAAGCTCACATTCAACATATTAAAAATCGGCTTGTTCGTGTTCAATGTATTCGCAATAATCCTACAGTTAACATTTTCGAAATCGACCTATCCGCATTAAAAAAATATCCGCAATAAACTACGCAGACAACGTTATCGCAACCATATTGAGTCCAACTTCTCAGGCTTGCAATGTTCTCGCATTCAACATATTCAGAATCAACTTGTTCGCATTCAACGTATTCAATCGACTTATTCGCATTCAACATTTTTGCAACAAATTTTCACGGTCAACATTTCAGAAAACATCTCGTTCTCATCGGACATGTAAATTAGAAGACAAAGACGAAGAGAAAAATGTAAAAACCAAAAGCAAGAAAGCACTAAAAATCGAAAACAAATAAAAATAATCCCACAAAATGCATAGATGAGGACACTACCTTGCAACCACCACCTTCTGCGATCCAGACCGAATGAAAGTAGTGAGAAAAATCCCAGCCTACAACTGCACAAAAGCACGGGAGGCCAGTGCCAGCTCAGGTTGCTTCGCCTCGCAGACGTCGCATTGTACATTGCTAACATTGAGTCTTCTAGTCGTCCAGCCAGAGAAGACAGAGCAAGAGAGAGGCTACTGTCGCACGGTGTGGAACACTCGTTCGGTTCCATGGCTAACTCTACCTTTTGTCCCGGGCATGGTCATCGGAGAGGCGCGTGTGGTCGACCGGCATGTCGTATCCCGGCTAGCAAGCTATTTCAGCTCATTACCATTGGCAGCTGTGTCCTCGGAACCAAGCGTGTTCACCGGCTCGACGCATGCGATGGCAACGGTAGCAAGCTTAAAACGACGTCCATGGAAAGAGGAGAGGGATTATCTAATAAATTTCTCTAAGGAAAAAATGGATGATGCATCTTATACTCTTTCCACCATGAGAATCCGCGTACGGTTAGATTCTTTGGTGCTAGCTATTCTATGGAGGGCAAGAAAGATCACACTGTCAAACATGCTCTATGGCGCACGATAATGCTGCTAGCTCCACTCTACGCGCCCACGAGAATCCGTGTAGTCTATGTTGTATGTTTACATAAATCGTGAGTCTACGCCACCACGTGGGCTATGAATGTCCTAGAGTTGGCCATAAACCACGGATGACATGAGCTTATGGTGCCACGTCGGCTATGGGAGGGCCCTAGAGACACAAGAAACCACTCACTCCTATAGCCTACGTGAACAGTTGGCCCTAGAGGAGCCCCACATTCGCAGGAAACAACGGCCGTGATGGGCTCACAGCACAACGTCATCTCAAGGCGAACCCCGCGTCCACGAGAATGCGTGTTTGGCATAGGCTTACGGCTCCATGTCGGCTATCGATGGGCCCCACCACCGGGCGGGTGCGGAGCACTATCACCCCCGGTATGCCTCTGATAGAGCGAGGTCCTACCCACATATGCTGATGGTGAGCCTAGGTCACGTGCGCAGCCCACTGGTCTGCGATGCGGGGTATGATGGTGCCCATGACACCAAGCCATGGGATGGAATGTTTCTCCCTGGCCCGTAATGGGCCCCGCCTCATGGGATAGCAGGCCTCCATCGCGACATCGCCGCGTGACATAGGTATACTCTATAGGTACTTACCTTTGGCCAATCTAGCTTGGCTCAGCGGGAGTACCATATGACAATCCGCTAAGGACGGTGAAGCCCATGACCATCCAGGTGAATTCGATCCCATGTAAGGCACGACTCCTTGATGAACACAACAAGACCAGACAGGCATGTTTAGTGTTTTCACCCTTGTTCTGTAACCGACTCGTACGCATCCTGAGACTTGGTCCCCCATATAAGGGCCAGGAGGGGGCGACGAGGAGTGTAATCAACACCCCCGTCATACACCTCCAGATCTCATATGCGCACCATCACCATCTCGGCACCCCTGTAATCCTTCGGATCTCCATTAATTAAGAGCATACGAGCAGGAGTAGGGTTTTTCCTCTAGGGGCCTAAACCAGGATAAACACGGGAGCCCCATGTTGCTTGTTTATTAGCCGACAAATTTTCTAGTATTCGCTCTTCCTCAAAACCCAAGTCCATCAACCATGGGCATTGACGTGGTCACGCCACGTCAATTGGTGCCGTCTGTGGGAAGCCAGCACACTTATGGCAAGACTTCAGAGGCCCCATCTTCAGCGATCTATGACTCGTCAGCTTCGGACGAATGGATCTGCTTCCAATCCTTTGACTTCACCATTCACATACCAGCCAATTTGCCGGTCTTAGACTCCCTCTACACTCTTCAACTTCCAGGTCGGCAAGACCGGCATTCTACGCATCCCGGACCAGATCCAATCAGTCCCGGAGCAGTCGACCCCACCATCAATTGCACCAGCTTCATGGATCCCTCCACCACTCGTGAGCCTCAACAAACTCGATGTTTCCTACTCGGCCAACAACCCGGATATCAATAGCAGTTGCGACTCTGATTTGAGCGATCTCCTCAAAGGAGATGATTGTTGGGTAATGCGTAGAGCCAGGCCGAAAACAAAAACCTTTCTGCTCCGATGAAGTCTCCGGCAAGCCACCCCAAGATTCGGCTAAGGTCCAAGGAAATTGTCTATACCTCTCGACACACAGGTGCGGAAGTTAAGGAAGCGCGTCGTGGTGGTGCCGTATGTTCCTCTTGTCTCGTCTGGCTCCGGTGAACTTCTCGATCCTAGAACCACCTCGTCGTCGGCCCAATGATCATCCTCGGCTCTAACTATGTTGCCGCCCTTATTCTAGTGCCTTCAATATGACAATCTTTCCGCGTCCCTTATTACCTCACTCTAATGCTGGTTTACTGCCTTCTCATTCCAGTGATAACTTATTACATTCGGCATCACTAAGTTAGACTACCTCAATCAACACTTGACTGAGTAGTGCATGGCCATGCTTTTGAATCATATCACATGACAGGGCCTAGAGAATATCTCTCTGAGATGGAGGGGAAAATCTCGTCTTGGTTGATCCAAGTCACGCAGCTTGCTTCAAAGTCGTCCCAAGACAACCCTTATTGCTCCTAGTTACGGTGATCGTTAGGTGGAGTCAAAGCCGACTTTTTCACAACTTGGATCGTGCGATCCCCTCAGGTCTAAGGATTCCATTGTGTTAGTCGGAGAGTATGAAGGTGTGCTCATGTCCTACTAACCTTTGGATTGGTCCATCTATTGCACCTCTTCCGACTAGCCAATGCAAGGCAGATAACATCTGTGTCCTCTTGACACGTGAAACATTTTCATCTTCCGACTTACAAATTAGTCTCGGCAATAGGTTTCCCTCCCAATATCAAACAACTAAGGACAAACTGGCTAGATCTAGATATGCGTATGTGGTTCCACACCTGCGACAATTGCAGTGACACATACAACTAGCTCGAAGCTGGATTATGGGTTACAAATACAACGCGGAATGTGAGCCTCTAGGGCATCATTCCTAAATGTCCTCAGTTGCACTAGATTCGAACACTCAAGCATCTCCAGGCCTTAGGCATTTCATGAGCATCACTCTTATATGCGCCTTAAACATAGGTTGTGGAAGCGGCTTGGTCAACAGGTCTGCAACATTTGCATCCCTATGTACCTTGCGTACTTAATTTCTCTGTGATCAACAAACCACCGAATGAGGTGAAATTTCCTGAGTATGTGCTTATTCTTCTGGTGTGCTCGTGGATCCTTAGCTTGTGCAATAGCACTAGTATTGTCACAGTACACGTCTAACGGACTGGACAAGCCCAGAACAACACCGAGTTCAATCATTTTTTTATCCAAACCCTTCTTTTGCCGCCTCTAAGGCAACAACTGAAGGGAATATGCCCGAGAGGCAATAATAAAGTGGTTATTATCTTATTCCATGTTTATCATAAATGTTTATTTTACATGCTAGAATTGTATTGATCGGAAACATCAATACATGTGTGTTTAATAAACAAAAAAGGGTTCCTAGTTATGCCTCTCTTAAAGACTAGCTTGTTGATTAACAAGATGATCAAAGTTTCCTGATCATGGACATTGGATGTTGTTAATAACAAGGTCACAGCATTTGTGAAATGATGTGATGAATATTCATCTGAAGTATAGCATTACGATCAAGTCATTATATTTATATTGCTATAACATCATACAAAGTAGTCTTAGTCCTTAGACCATGAGATCATGTTAATTGCTAACACCGGAAGAGTATCTTGATAACATCAAACATCACACCGTAACAGGGTGACCATAAAGGTGGGTTCCGTGCTATGAAGGTGTTATGTTGAGGCTCATGGATTAAGAGTGGAATTTGTCAATCCCGATGACGGATAGATATACTCTAGGCCCTCTCGGCGATATCACATTAAGATAGCTTGGAAGCAAGTGATGTGATCACTAGAATGTTATATCACGGGAACAAGAAAAGAGTGCATGTCGGTAACGAGATCAAACTAGGTATTTGGATACCGATGATCGAATCTCGGACATGTATTATATCATGAGACAAAGGGATTAAATTGCTGACGTTAAAGGTTCTCACGATCACAGAAGTCATCGTTGAATATGCAGGAGTCAGTATGGATCTCCAGGTCCCGCTTCTGATTATTGATCTGAGAGGAGTCTTAATCATGTCTGCATTATTCGTGAACCGTAGGGTGACACACTTAAGGGTTGCCGAACACCATTTAGGAGAACATATGTTCCAGACAAAAGGTTTGCAAAGCGCAGGAAATGTTTCGATAGAAACAGGAATTGTTTCGATGGAAACCGGAATTATTTCGGGTGAAATTGCAGAAACTGGTTCTGCATGTGATATTGAAATGTTGCAAGGGGTTTTATGTGAATGTTTGTTAATTAAAGTAATTAACAAAATTATGAATAAAATAAATTAAAGAGTTTTATTAATTGAGAGTTGCATTTAATTTGGTGGAAATTAAATACATGTGAGTGGGATTTTGGGTGGAGGCCATGTTTATGTGAGTGGAGGTTCACCACATGAATGAAGGAGGGGAGGAGTCCCCCCCCCCTCATGTGCCGGCTATGGGAGGGGAGGGGTCTCCCTCCCTCCTATATAAAGCCCCCCTCTCCTCCTCACAAACCACACCTCCTCGTGAAGGATCTCTCCCCCCCTCTAGTTATTCCCCATGGTCTCAGATTAGCGAGATACATGTTCCCGGTGGCTTTATCTGGAAAGGAGTTGCTGCTTCCGCTGCTTTCCTGGAGCGAGGGATGGAGGCTGCCGGGGTACCGCATGTGTGTGCGATCACGGATGCACCGCTGCTTTGTGGTGCTGGACTTGCTGGAGCTGGATCTGATGGACGTGCTAGAGCCGGACCTGCTGGACTTCATCACAATCTTGAGATCGGCAAGTGTACGACTACATCATCCACGAGTTCCATCTCGTTAACAAAACTCGTTGTCTTAGAGGGTAAGTTCTCCATGGATGTATGTCCACCATTGCTGTGTATCTAGTAGATAGATCTTGGCGTATAGTTCTCATCGTAGGAAATCTTTTGTTTTCTATGTTGCGGACCCAACAGTGGTATCAAATATTGATCTATGCGTAGGTGCTTTGCACGGGTAGTACACATATGTTTATATGTGGGCGATGATGATCATGTTATTGCATCTACTTTGGATATTGGTGGCATAGTGGGATGAAGCGGCCCGGACCAACCTTACATGTCATCGTACATGAGACCGGTTCCACGACTGACATGCAACTAGTTTTGCATAAGTGGCTAGCGGGTGTCTGTCTCTCCTACTATAGTCAATATCTGATTTACAATGACTTGCTAATAACTTGGTTATCCTCGTTGTGGTTCATATTCGTAGGTAAGACCGGTTCTATCTCCGAAAGCCCTAAGCCACGTAAAACTTGCAATTGATAAATTAGAGGCGTCTAGTTTAGATCATTGCTGGGCTAGTGTCTTGATATGGTATCGTTGTAAGTAGATGTATGATAGATACTCTTACAACTCACTTAACGTGTAAGTTCCATAGACTTTGGCCTTACACACAAAGGAATGATAGAGATCATACCATGATGCAAATGATAGATATCAAATGCATGGACCATATCACCTCACTTCACACATTAGATGTTAGCATCTTATATTGCTAGTTTGGCGCTTTTGGTAGCATTATAAGATGATCCCTCATTTAGATATCAAGATAAAATGTGTTCTTCCTTAAGTATGCACCGTTTTGTGGATCGTGTTTTGAGGCATCACGTGATGATCGGGTGTTCTCGACTCTACGCTTTCATACAATGGGTGTAAGACAGTTTTACACATGTGAATACTAAGGTTCTTACTTGACGAGCCTAGCATGTACAGACATGGCCTCAGAACACGGACCGAAAGGTTAAGCATGAGTCATATAGTTGATATGATGTCCATATAGATGCTCGCCTTTGAAGCTACACCGACTCACGTGATGATCAGACTTGGTGTAGTGGATTTGGTTCATGTAATCACCAAAAAGGCACGAGGGATGTCGTTTTTGAGTGGGAGTTCATTTCTAATTTGGATTAGTCGAACCAAATTTGTCATAAATTAAATCAAAGTGAATTTGCATAGTTTGTTGTAGTCATTGGCATTCGTTTTCTACCTTATGCATAGTTTTTATTTGAGATAATAGAACTATAGAATTCTAGATATTTACTTTACGAACTGGTATCGTATTGTTTTGAATGTCAATTTAAAGTTTATAAGTCCTATTTCAAACTTTCAGCAAACTCTATTTACTCCATGAAGTTTAATAGTAGTATTAAATCAAGAGTAAGAATTCCAATGTTAGTATCTAAAGTATCATGTTTGCCTCCATGATTATTGATATTCAAAATTTGTTTTAATATCAAGATTATATTGGAGCTGAAAATTGTTTCAGAAACCATCATGTGTGAAAGATATTGTGATATCTGAAACAATGTTTTTTGTTGCATTATGATAGAGTATAATTTTGCAAAATACATGTTCTCATATTGTATGAGAATTTGTGAAGGATGGAGATGCTAGGCATCCGAATCTACCAAAAAGGTTTTGGGAACTGATATTATACTCGTGATTCTTCCTTATAAGCTATAGTAGCTTGATCATGAAAGTTGTCATGATAAGGATGAATAGAAGATGTAATTAAAATGTTTACTACACTAATAGATTACTAAAGAATGGATTTTTGAAAGAATGCCAAACATTTGATGATGGTGATCCACTTCAAAGTGCAAGTCCAAAGGTATTAGTATTTGAATATATACGCTTTGTACTATGTGTCATGTGAAAGACACCACTATTGATGTTGATAGATTCTTTTAAAAGAAAAAGGAATTACTGAAAGAGAATCTATAAAATATTTGGCAGAAAATATAAGGTTGGAGATGTCCAACTTGGGTATATAGAAGATATACATGTTATGGTTGTATTCCTTGCTTGTTAAAAAAATGTGGTTCTGAGGTATTGGATACCGGTATTGGATACCGAATTGGTTGGTGTGAAGTGTCATACAGAACAACACAATTCATGAACTACAACAGCCTAAGTAACTAGCAAGAGAATAAGTGATGATGTTCATCGAAAACAAATAAAGTGTTATTGTGTTTTTCGTTGTCGTCAAACCTATCCTTCAAGATTTGTCTTAATAATTGTTATTTTGTTCCGGTGTTACGAGAATGATGGTTGTTCAAATAATTACCATATTCCATAAAGGATGGATGAACTTTTACAAATCTAGTTGGAGAAATCACATCCATAAACATTATTGCTAAAATGTTGTAAGACAAATGATTGAAAGATCACTTATTAAGTGACATCGTTGTTTGAATTATATTGGAAAGTAAACATGAAGAAACTCCATGTTGATGGATTTTTGGAGTCTTTTGATTTTGATCAATTGACGCTTGTGAAACTTTCCTCGAGATAATTGAAACTCCGTTCATAGGCCAAAGAGGAACGGATGACTAATTTATTGGATATTATGCATGTTGATGTATATACTCCATTATGTGTAGCCATATGTGATGGATCTCTTGGCTTCATATGCTTTCTCCAGAAATTTGAGTGAATATATCTATATATTTACTTAATAAGGAAGAAGTATGAAACATTTGAAAATTGTTCAAAGACTTTCAAGATGAAGTGAAAAATCATTGTAACAAGAAAATAAAAGAGTTTATGATTTGATCATAAAGGAAGATATTTGAGTTATAGGTTTAGCAAAACACCTAAGATTTCAGGAATTGTTCCATAAATTTGCATTTCCCGATAAACTATAGGATTATGGTATGTTCGAGAAATCAAATCAAACCTTGTTTGACATGGTAAGATCAAAGGTGTCATTTATAAAACTGCCATTATGTTTTAAGGATTAAAGCTTTAGAGACTACCGCTTTTACACTGAAAAGAGCACCATCGTGATTCGTTGAAATGACACCATATGAGTTATGGTTTGGGATAAAACCCGAATTGTCTTTTCTTAAATTTTGGTATGCTATGAATAAGTAAAATGTTTACAACCAAAGTCGGATAAGCACGTATTTGTAGGTTATCCCAAATAATTTGTTGGGAATTCCTCCATAACACCGAGGACAAAAGAGTTTGTCGCTTGGAACGTCAAGTTTCTTGAGAAGGAATTTTTCGTGAAAAGTTAAGTGGGAGGACAATAGAACTTTGATAAGGTTGTTGAACCTTAGCTATATGTGCTAAGTAGCACAGCGCCGGAAAGTGTCCCGGTGGCGGCCATAATGCTCATGGCTCTCGTGATTACAAAAGGTGTGATCTCGGAGATTAGAGTTCCTATAGAACCGTGTGGGTCGGTAAGAATCAAATAGTAAGATTTGATAAACAAGTCGTTATTATTTTGACAATGATGAACCGACTACATGCAAAGAATCGATGATGGGCCCTGACTCCATAAAATGACTAGAAGTCATAGAATCCGTGATAGTATCCATACACGAGAAATCAAGTTTTTGAACTTGGAGGACCCTCCGGAAAGGCGCAAAGCCTATCGGTCGTGTTTGGATCTATAAAGAAATAAGACATGGATGTTTAACATCTATGAAATAGTCGACATGTCGGAAAGAAGTTTACGACAATGTTCAAGGAGTTGACTATGACAAGATTTGACAAGATATATAGTCTTGACGAATTAATGTAGCAACCAATACATATAATTTGGTATATGGTAGTTGAATAAACAAAACAAGGTTGTTCTAATAGAACGGTAACCTAGGACATGTACATGACATGGTTCGAAGGGTTTTGTTAATTCAAAGGGTGCTAAAAGGGCATGTAAACTTCAATAGTTGAAGTGAGCATAGCGGAGTTGGAATCTTCACCATGATGAAAATGTTAAAAGAGTTTAATTTCATCGTAGATGATAAAGATGCTTGCATTTGCAAGAAATTAAGTGGGAGCGCTGAGACATATTTCTAATACATTATGTAGAGGACATGGTGTTGATTGGAAACGATGTATCTTGTATTGACATAAGTTAAGAATTTCATTAAAATAGGATTTCGATGAAAGACTTGGGCAAAACTGGAATATTTGGCATCAATGTCTATATGGATAGATTGAGGCGCTAATATGGTTATGCCAGATGTACATATATGAGATATTGAAAGGGTTCAATATGGAAACAACAATAAAGGTTCTTGCTGCATGGAAAGGATTGTATCAAGATTCAAGTGTTTCAACACTTGGTGAGTAAAATCACATGAAGATTTTGATCGATTACACCATGATATGTATATATCCAGAATGTCCTATGCTCTAAATGTTATGAGCATATACCAGAATGATTCATAAGATGATCATTGGACAATAGTAAAGATATTCTTATGAGCTTTGGAAGAACTAAGGGTATATAATGTATAAGTGACAAATAGTTAAAGGTAGTTCATTGTAAAGTGTTACATTGATACTAGTTTTGTCACAAGATACAAATTAAATTTATCTCAATTTAGACTATGGGTGGCACAATGTAATGGAAAGGATGTTCCATGATGGATTTGAGTGAGTTCCAAAGTTGAGACATTGTGACGGATACTACAACAAAAGGCTAAGTATGTGACTGCTATAGTAGCAGCAAAGGATGGCATTTGTGTTAAGTAGTTTCTTATTAAACTAGGTGTGGTTCAAAGTGGGCTAATACTATGAACATATATTGTGTGACAATAATATCAACATATTTTGAGCCAAACGAACTAAAGGTCTCACCAAAGGACCAAATCTATACAATACCATCTCATTTGAGAATGAGTGATGCGTAGAGACGCAGAGACATGCAAATACACACGGACCTGAAACTGTCAGATCCAGAGATTATGTTAACCACTAGCAATAGTGTATATGCAACACCAGAAATCCATAGGTGTTCAATATGCAAAGTTTTTCAAACTAGATTATTGACTCTAGTGCAAGTGGGAGACTGGAGGGAATATGCCCGAGAGGCAATAATAAAGTGGTTATTATCTTATTCCATGTTTATGATAAATGTTTATTTTACATGCTAGAATTGTATTGATCGGAAACATAAATACATGTGTGTTTAATAAACAAAAAAGGGTTCCTAGTTATGCCTCGCTTATAGACTAGCTTGTTGATTAACAAGATGATCAAAGTTTCCTGATCATGGACATTGGATGTTGTTAATAACAAGGTCACAGCATTTGTGAAATGATGTGATGAACATTCATCTGAAGTATAGCACTACGATCAAGTCATTATGTTTATATTGCTATAACATCATACAAAGTAGTCTTAGTCCTTAGACCATGAGATCATGTTAATTGCTAACACCGGAAGAGTATCTTGATAACATCAAACGTCACACTGTAACAGGGTGACCATAAAGGTGGGTTCAGTGCTATGAAGGTGTTATGTTGAGGCTCATGGATCAAAAGTGGAATTGTCAATCCCGATGACGGATAGATATACTTTGGGCCCTCTCGGTGATATCATATTAAGATAGCTTGCAAGCAAGTGATGTGATCACTAGAATGTTATATCACGGGAACGAGAAAAGAGTGCATGTAGGTAACGAAATCAAACTAGGTATTTGGATACCGATGATTGAATCTCAGACATGTATTATATCATGAGACAAAGGGATTAAATTGCTAACGTTAAAGGTTCTCACGATGACAGAAGTCATCGTTGAATATGCAGGAGTCGTGATGGATCTCGTGTCCCGCTTCTGATTATTGATCTGAGAGGAGTCTCAATCATGTCTGCATTATTCGCGAACCGTAGGGTGACACACTTAAGGGTTGCCGGACACCATTTAGGAGCACATCTGTTCCAGGCAAAAGGTTTGCAAAGCGCAGGAAATGTTTCGATAGAAACAGGAATTGTTTCGATGGAAACCGGAATTGTTTCGGGTGAAATTGCAGAAACTGGTTCTGCATGTGATATTGAAATGTTGCAAGGGGTTTTATGTGAATGTTTGTTAATTAAAGTAATTAACAAAATTATGAATAAAATAAATAAAAGAGTTTTATTAATTGAGAGTTGCATTTAATTTGGTGGAAATTAAATACATGTGAGTGGGATTTTGGGTGGAGGCCATGTTTATGTGAGTGGAGGTTCACCACATGAATGAAGGAGGAGAGGAGTCCCCCCCCTCATGCGCCGGCTATGAGAGGGGAGGGGTCTCCCTCCCTCCTATATAAAGCCCCCATCTCCTCCTCACAAACCACACCTCCTCGTGAAGGATCTCTCTTCCCCTCTAGTTATTCCACATGGTCTCGGATTAGCGAGATACATGTTCCCGGTGGCTTTATCTGGAAAGGAGTTGCTGCTTCCGCTGCTTTGCTGGAGCGAGGGACGGAGGTTGTCGGGGTACCGGACGTGTGTGCGATCACGGATGCACCGCTGCTTTGTGGTGCTGGACTTGGTGGTGCTGGACTTGCTGGAGCTGGATTTGATGGACGTGCTGGAGCCGGACCTGCTGGACTTCATCACGATCTTGAGATCGGCAAGTGTACGACTATATCATCCACGAGTTCCAACTCGTTAACAAAACTCGTTGTCTTCGAGGGTAAGTTCTCCATGGATGTATGTCCACCCGTTGCTCTGTATCTAGTAGATAGATCTTGGCGTATAGTTCTCATCGTAGGAAAATTTTTGTTTTCTATGCTGCGGACCCAACAACAACATACGTAGCCTCCATAGTAGAATCGGCCACCGATTCTTGCTTGGAACTTTTCCAGCTCACTACACCTCCATTTACTATGAACACATAGCCGGATTGCGAGCGCGAGTCATACAGGTCGGTCTGAAAGCTAGCATCCATGTAACCCTTTACACCTAGCTCTTCCTCACAACCATAGACTAGGAACTCATCTTGAGTATGTCTCAAGTACTTAAATATATTCTTTACTGTTTTCCAATGGTCTTCGCCAGGATCCAACTGATATCTGCTCGTTATACGTAGAGCATAAGAAATATATGGCCTACTACATATCATCGCATACATGATCAATCCTAATGCGGAAACCTAAGGGATTATCTCCATCCTACTTCACTCATCAGCTAACGCTAAGCATTGAGTCTTACTAAGTCAGATTCCATGCGCCATCGGTAAGAACCTCTTCTTGGACGAATCCATATTGAAGATCATCAATATCTTATCCAGATATGTACTCTTACTCAAACCTATTAGTCTCCAGGATCTATCTCTATAGATCTTAATTCCTATTATAAATGCCGCCTCACCCAATTCCTTCATTTGGAAACACCTTTCCAAAGAATCCTTGGTTTCTTGCAACATTGGAACGTTGTTTTTGACTATCAATATGCCATCTACATACAGTAGCACAAAAACAAATAAGCTTTCACTAAACTTCCTATATACACAAGAACCTTGTTTGCTTTTTATGAAGCCAAATGATTTGACCACTTCATCAAAACGAATGTTCCAAGTCCAACTTGCTTGCTTCAATCCATAGATGAATTTTCGAAGCTTGCAAACTTTGTTAGGACTAGTCGGATTGACAAAACCCTCGGCTTGTATCATATACATGTCCTCGGTTAAATTTTCATTACAGAAATCCGTTTTGACATCCATATGCCATATCTTCCAATCGAAATATGCAGCTAGTGCTAAATTGATCCTCACCAACATAAGCATCGCTACTGGCAAGAAAGTATCGTCATAGTGAACTCCTTGAAATTGTTGGAACCCTTTCGCGACAAGCCATGCTTTATAGACAGAAATATTTCTATCTTGGTTAGTTTTCCTCTTAAAGACCCATTTTCTCTCGATGGATCTTGGACCATCTGGCAGATCAACCAAGTTGAAATTTTGATTGTCATCCATGGACTTTAACTCCCTTCTCATGGCTCCATGCCATGACTCAGAATCCGCACTTCCCATAGCATCCTGATAGGTAGTCGTCTCATAACCGTCAAGCACAAGTATGTCTCCGTGTAGTCTTGCTGATCTTCGTAGCTCTGGTGCATTTGTCGGCTTCAGAACAACTTCTGGCTCAACCTCCAGGGTTGCTGACTTGTCCTGAGTCCGTGAATCCCGAATTTCTTCGAGGTGCACCCTGTTCCCACAATCTTTTCGGCTTAGAAACTCTTTCTCCTGAAAGAGCTTGTTTCGAGCGACAA
Organism: Avena insularis; assembly: GCA_023614405.1. Taxonomy (NCBI): domain Eukaryota; kingdom Viridiplantae; phylum Streptophyta; class Magnoliopsida; order Poales; family Poaceae; genus Avena; species Avena insularis. The sequence goes on from CM042690.1 coordinate 461,932,465, forward strand.
AAACTTTGCCCTCTTCTCGGTTGTAGAAAACCCAAAGTTTCCTTAGGAGAGCCTACGAAAACTACCTTATATGACTTGGGGCTAAGCTTCTTTGATTTTAACCTCTTGACAAAAGCTTCACATCCCCAAATCTTAAGAAAATCCAGGGTCGGCTTCTTGCCCGTCCACATATCATGTGGTGTCTTTTCCACTGATTTCAATGGTACTTTTTAGTGTTATCACTGTTGTCTATAGACAAAAACCCCAGAATGATAAAATGTAGATCCGTCTTAGTCATCATTGACCTCACCATTTCTAACAAGGTCCGGTTCCGTCTTATCGACACACCATTCATCTGAGGTGTTCCTGGTGGGATGAGATGTGGAACTAATACAAAACTCTTGAGATGGTCATCAAACTCATGGCTCATATATTTGCCTCCAAGATCTGATCGTAAAAACTTATTATTCTTGCTGAGTTAGTTTTGCACTTCACTCTGAAACTCTTTGAACTTTTCAAAGGTCTCTGACTTGGATTTCATCAGGTAGACATAACCATATCTACTGAGATCATCCTTGAACGTGACAAAATACGCATAACCACCTCTGGTTGTCGTGCTCAACGGGCCGCATGTATCAGCTCCATCGAGTCGGACACCCTATCATAACTCTTTGCAAAAGGTGTCTTGGTCATCTTTCCCAGGAAATAGGATTCACATGTTTCGAACGGCTCCAAGCCGGACGAATCCAGGATTCCATCACCATGGAGCTTCTCATGCGTTTCCAACTGATTTGACCAAGGCGACAATGCCATAGATAAGTATAACTAAGATCATTCGGCTTTAACCTTTTATGATTCAAGTTATTGGCTGATTTACATTCAAGATCAAGCACAAAAAGTATAGATTGGACATATACATAGCCATTGTAATATCTCAGACCCTGCGCTCTAAGCTCAAGCCTGGATGAACTAAAAGTGGACAGGACGTACTACCGTGGGGCCACCTAGCCACACATAGTAGGCCCACCTCGTGGAGTAGGTTTCGCTACCGGCCAACCATCCCATCCAATTTCCAGAACATCGGGACGAGAGCGAGTGGTGTAGTCGATAGGTAAAGCGATCAAAAACATACACGAATGAGTATGTATGTCAGCGACATAGAATAGACATCAGAGCCGCACCATCTAGAAACAATAGAAACATAAGTATTCAATGCCATACAGCAAGATCCAAATATTCTAGATAAATATAATAGTTTAGGATACATCTTCATACATCACACATTAGAGTATCAAACGCAAGTGGAAAATAAGATCCAACTATGGACAAGAAGCAAATTGGCATAAGATGCCCTCAAAATAAGCACATCCCTCCCACAGATCTAACGGATCTCCATCCCCGGAATCTCTTCGCCTGACAGTCGTCTCCACCATCATCAGGCTCTTCAACCCAATAATGGGAGACCCTAGGGGTACTCAGCAAGTCTTAATGCATATAAAGGGAACGACCTGGGTGACACAATTGCAGCGAAAGATAATAGCTAAACAGTTCTATAGAGACACACTACAACATCCGCCCAACCATAGATGGACGGACGCTCATTAATTAGTAACAACAGTTATATAAGCAACATAAATAAACATCGCTCACCCTCCTTCTCGCTTACTGATGAGAAGGAGGAAGAACATCATGTCTTTGTCAAATTAAAGGCGGTACTTTAGTTATGCTTGTCTATGATCGAGAAAAAGTGCTCCAAGTAGTCCATAACTGCAAACGCGGCTTTTATAAAGATTTACCCTGCAGAGGTGCATAAATAGCAACGCACACACGATCAACCTCGTGAAGAACCAAATAAAATGCAACAAGGCCTCACGACAATGCATTCACAGAATTCATAAATTATTTCAGGGGGCACCCTATTAAGCTACCCGCAACGAAGTTGGCCGCCTCTAAGACGGACCCAAGGTTTGTGCCAATGGATGTAAACCACTGGGAACTCGAAAGTGTGACTGGGCTTGTCGATACCGCAAAAACATTCCACATTCCTAAATAGTACAGATGCTCCAACGCAATTGTAAATAAAGCAGTAAAGCATGGCCTAAGTATAAGATAGTAATAAAGCCCGAAACTAGTTTGTGGCCCAAGAAATAAAGTGCGAATCAAGCTCTGGTGAAGGGGGATCCATAGAGTCTCCCATATGTGGATAGTGTGAATAGTCAATGAACAGGAATCAAGTCCTCGGGGTCCTGCGGGACACAAGTGAGCATGGAAGAACCAAATAACAGCTATTGCCTACCGGTGCCTCCTTCTTTAGTTATCCCATTACTACACAGATTCAGCTGTTTCGGTACCTCACTATCCATAGACTCGCACAAACCCTACACATGAAACTCTACGACTCGCGTGGCTCAAACAACTCATATAGTATTGACTCATAGGATGGAGGATACAAGCTTCCATCGGGTTTAAAGATAAAGGCTATGCAATAGTTGGGATTTAATTTAATGCAATCTTGACTAAGTGATGAAAGAATAAGAAAGAGTATAACACCCCCATAATCAGGGTTAAACAAATCTAGACCTTAGCCTGACATAAGCTTAACCTAGAGCTCTAGGATATCCAATGAGAAATCGCTAACACAACAGTAACCCTACGACACAAAAATTATATAGCAGGCTCATAACTGAGCAAAGAACCAAAATATTACAAGAAGAGGTCACTAACCACAAACATCAAACAATGGAAGGCACATTATGCTATTAAGTATATCAAACTTAACAAATTTCCTAAGAGTCCTTAAGCATAACGATGACGTCCCAGTCCATAGTTTCTAGGTTGTCGGCCAGGAACCCCAAGCTACTCGTCGGTGTCGATGTCGTACCAAACTTGTCTTCTGATGAACACTTATTCTGCTACAAAAGTATCAATAAAGAAAGGGTGAGTACAGGGTGTACTCTGCAAGACTTATGGCTGGTGGGGTTGTTTTGCGTAAAGCCATCTTTTTTTATAAAATAATAGGGAGAAGAAGCTTGTCTATTCAGAAGATTTTAAAAGGGGATAAGAGAGAGACATCTCCAAAAATTGATCATCTTCTTTTAATATCCACCAAAGTAACCATAATTTCAGAACTAGGATCACCCCCTCGTACCCATGAGGAAGCATCCTTAAGCACAAGTTGAAACCTCCATGTTTTACGATTAGGTTAAAGTTCTCTATGATCTTCACGTCCGTTCCCAAGTCGTCCATAACCATGGACACAGATTTTCGAAAAGATTAATACCCTGCAGGGGTGTACAACTTTACCCACACGTACCAACTGACTCTTAATGCCAAATATTATTAGACCTCTTCCTTGGAAGGCCAGCAGAGGGTGGTTGGCCACGACCTTTACATTGCTTCTCCAAGATCATGTGTCACGCCCTAAGGATGGTTCCGCCGTAACGGATTAAATCCTGAAGTTGGTTCCTATAGATGTGGGCGAGGTTGGTTTACCATAGGAACCACCTCAAGCAACCCCGACCACACTTACCTACCTGTATGAATGCACCTCGTTCGCCGCCTTCGAGAACAACCATAATGCATATGTCGAATGGAACGCCCGAAGTAGGTGACTCATGGAATCTACTAGGCAAGTTAATCAGCAGAGGGGCTCCCAAGCCCCGTGTGGTTGTACGCTCGTCTTGGTTCAAGAGGCGAGAACTCGGGTCCTAGTAGTGGCGAGCATGGGTCTACAAAAACCACATCCCACCATGGCCTCCCATACAAGCCTTTGCATGATTAACCCTTACCACTGATCATACCTCACTAGTATACCTCGTTCTCATGTCATACTAGATTCTCTGCATTGGTACATCATCTAGATGAATCAACACTGATAGCTAAGCATGACTAAGCAAGACACAGATAATACCTCTAGCAGTGCACACAAGCAAAACCTAGTTATGCTAGGAGAAGTGGATCAGGTAATATAAGATCAAAGGGAGTAATGCAACAGATAGGATAATCTATCTATTGATAAAAGACCACACTAGAATCGCATGCATCATGGCAAGAATGAAATACTTTCGAAATCATAGGATTCTTTATTATGTGGGGCTATGCTTTCCATTGCCTGTTGATACTCAGATATAGATCTTTGGAAACCTTGTACTTGACTTGGTTACAGTTGGTCAAGTATTATTCGCTGATGTTCGATTGTGTTAGCCTCGTTCTTTGGTCTCGATCTTGTTATCGTATTCTACTAGGAAGAAGCAAACATCGGAAAGAAAGGGAAAACAAAAATTAACACATGGCATCGATGCAATCCTCAAGCAAGGATGATGATATAACAAGTTAAATAGAGCTGAAATGAACCCCTAAGGCATGATTAAACATTTTAGACAGGGTCCAAGGGATATAAACCCTAATTCAGAGAAAACACGGATGCATATGCGAGGGGTTGATTTGTTCTTCTAATTAAACTTGTAATTTAAGTTATTGAACAATGCATGATGTTGATGATATGAGATAGATTTCATTTTTCTTAACATTTTGATATATTATTTGTATTTTTCTAATTTAAAATGAATTAGTTATGATTTTTCCCAATTTCAATCCATTTTAAATCATTTTTAAAACTATTAAACATTTTTGGAAATTATATAAATTATTTCCAGCTAGGCCCACATGTCAGAATTTTATTAATTTCAGAATCATTTCCAAAATGATTAAAAACCTGACATTAGGAACCCACCTGTCAGAATTTTTATTTATTAAAACAATTACAGAAACATTTTAAATAACTAAAAGGGATTATGACATCAGGCTGATAGCATGCTGACGTCAGTGATGCCATTTCTCCATATCGAGCATGGCACGATGCTAGGGTGATGCAAGGACATAGGAGTGGGCTGGCTCGATGCGGGGCGCTGCACTGGACCGATTAGTGGTGGCGCCGCTCCTGAATGGTCGCCGGAGCTGCGCGCAAAACGGCGACCGGCACTGGTGGCTTGCAGGTGGTCGACGAGGAGGGGAACCAGAGGTCGAGGGATTAAGCGAAGGGGCGCATTAGAACTGCGAGAACGGCAGAGGTGGTGGTGAGGCCTGGCGAGGTCGGACAACGACGAATCGATGACAGCATCTGTGGTGGCCAGCGAGACACCGAGCTCGATTTCGGTGAGGTGGGGCCTTCCCGGCTTGAGCGCTTCGACAGGGAGAATGAGAATATCAAGGTCGAGCTCGTAGGAACCTCATCTGGGCGAGCGGATGCCGGAGACAGTGGCGATTGACAGCTGGGTCCGTCTAAGGTTTGGGGCCGACGGGGAGAACAACAGAGGGAGGGAGATAGCAAGAAATGGGGATAGGGAGATAGAGCAGAGTGAGGTCGTTCTTATCCACAGCTCCAAGGGCGGCGGTGAGCATCATAGCGCGTAGGAGATCGACGGCCGATGCGAGGGCACATAGCTGCTTCGGTCGCCGGCGAGGAAGAAGAAAAGAGGAAGACGCTTGAAGGGGTACGGGCCAGATGGGCTAAGGTGGGCCGCGCTTGGGCCAGGGACGGCTGCGGAAAAGCTTGCGCGGCTGCTACGGCTAGCTGTGTTGGGCGGCAGATAGAGAGAGGGAGAGAGATGGATTGTGGCCCAGTAGGGTTAGGATTAGCTATTTTTTATTTCCAAAAGCATTTCTTTATCTGTTTACTGTTTTTCCTTTTGTATTTTCAATTTCTTTTCTATTTTGGATATTTCCAAAATACAAAACTTTTGCAAACATTTAAAAATACAAGGGTACACTTTATAACAATTTGGGTTCCACATGTTTGATAATTTTAAAAATTCAAAACCATTTGAATTGGTTTTCAAAGTGCAGAGGGAGTTAGGTTTTGCATATTTTCTTTACTTTCATGCATTTTAAATATGATGCTCATGTTATGCACACTCAAACCCTAATTATAGGTTCATTAAAACTAGGGGTGTTACATAGAGGCCTAGGTATATATGTATGCAAGCATGGAGAATTGCTTGCATGTCTGTTCAGTTGTAGAATAGGAAAGATCCGGGTAATACTCCTGAGGCTCCTAATATTCTCCTTTATCAGCGTCTATCTGTATAAAAACCAAACACCCAAGGGCCAAAATAAATACCCATCTTCATTCTGAAATTCTTTGAATATATCAAATAGTTTCAGACTCGTGTTTTATTAAGTAAATACAACTATTCACTGAAATCCACAAATAATCTTATGAAATAATGATATCCACTACTTTGATGGATTCAAGACATGATGCATGATATTCAACAATTTCATCCACAATATGGTTTACTAGAACATGGAGCCTTAGTCATCTAAAGACTACATGTTTCATAAAAATGAACCAAGCAATGTGACTTTAAACAACAGTGTCATTCAAAATGATGTCATTGTTAAGTTTGGATATCTTTTGGCATTTTAATATTTATAAATACTTAAACTACAATCATCAGCAGTAAATAATAGCGCTAGATTATTTTGGCTCAAACTGCTATCAATGTCGTCCCGATTCTTTTCGGTCGTGGGATGGACACCGAGAAGGACATGTGACGATGTAGCAACGGAGCCCTACTATCCCGTGAGGCGGACCCCGCTACGGGACAGGGCGAAGGATTCTATTCCATAGGCGGGTGTATCGTGCAGCGTCGTATCCCGCGTCCCTGGATGGTGGGACGCGCACAAAATTATTTCTTCAGGTTTTCATTAATTTAATTTTTTGCACCTCATCGTCCTTTTATCGTTCTCCTGCCTCTCTTGTTTTAGTGTTGCGTTATTTAGGTACTCTACTACGTGACGTCATCCTAAAATGTTTTATGAAATTTCCGTTCACCCTTTTCTCTCGTTGTTCTTTCCCGTCTCTAGTTCGCGGTGGTGCCGGTGGATGGAGAAGAAGAAAAATTAAACATTTTCATGTACTTTTGTAAGGAGAAAAGAAAAAGAGAACGTGGGGGTAGAGAGAGACGAAATCTTAAAAGAGGAAGGAAAATGGCTTTTTTCTGTTTCTCGAATCCGATTTTGAAGAGCGAAACATGTCAAACCATACAAATAAATATGAAAAAATAAAAAGAAAAGACGTCGAAACAAAACCTAAGAAGTCGAATGCAATTTCTACCGTCATCGCCAGGAGAGCATACAACCACACGTTGGTGCGGGGGGCCACAACCAACCAAGCAGGCAACAATGTGCAATGGCCTAGACATCGTAAAAGACCCGCGAGTGACTCGTAGACTGGTATAGAGTGGAACAAAAAATGAACATGAAAGAAATCAATAAGAGAGAACAGCGTAATAAGATAGAGGCAAAAGGAAAAGAAGAACATAAAGCAAAGCCAAAAAGGGAAGAATGCGTAACAGAGGATAAATCGAGCAATAAATAAAGAAAGAGTGAAAACAATCGAACACATAGAAAAATAGGAAAATAGGGATAGATGAAAGAAGACATGCTAGAGCAAACGAAGGTAGACGCCACGACCATAGCCAGCAGAGTCTACAATCGCACGATTATGTGGGAGGCTATAGCTAACCAAGAAGGAAGCAACAGGAAACTACCCAAACATCTTACAAAACCCACCGGCGATAAGCAGGTGGGTCTAGCCTGAAAGAAAACGCGAGTAGGAAAATTAAAAGAAAGAAAACGGCATAAGAAAAATGAAGAAAAAACAACAAAAAAGATGAATGCAGAAATAGTCCCTGCAATAGATGCTCTCACCTCTCCAGTGCCTGTAGACAAACTCCCGCACAATGCACATAAAACACATGCCTTTTTTCTTAGCACACACGTCGTATGTGGTACCACCGGCTAGATGGTAACATGTTCGACACGCACGCTAAGAAAACAACGCGGTTTTTCTGCCCAAGTCGACGATAGTTCCTCGCCGCTCGCTCTATAAAATTTAACCGGAGAAGCAGATGCGAACTACCGTGACCAGGTCACCGCTATTTCGTAGTAGACAGGAGAGATGAACGCAACTAACCACATACTGTTTCTGCTCATGTCCATGGGAAGCGAGTGCGCCAACTCCGGGTGTGATCACCGGACCAAGGAATGCCACCGACCACACAGGCGAGAGGAAGCGGCAACGGTGGTGGCAGAAGAAAATGGTTTGTGATAGAAAAGTTTCGTGGATTGTCTTTTATAACTTAAGCATGGCCACGACCTATCGGTAACCTCGAGTGGTAGGGATTACGATGCAAGCTCGGTTGTTGACGAGACCCATAGTACTTCCTCGCCGTGAAAGCCCGTGGCCAGCCATAGTTTCCTTAGCCAGCATGGCTTACGAACAGAACCCACCGCACGAACATGCCGCGATGAGCCGCTGCCTGTTACAGCCTATGCTGCCAATTGGGACACCTCCACTGCCATCCATACTCTCTGCTGCGAGAACCCGCAACAAGCTACAAAATATGATATAACAACAGCTTTTAGCGGGGCCCTCTTCCACAGCAGAGCGTCTAGAGCTACAGTCTATGATGCCACGTCGCCTCTCGGTGGGCCCGCTACCGCGATAAATAATTTACAACTATAGTCTATGATGCCATGTTTGCTCTCGAAGGGACCCATGACCGCGAGAGTCCGCACCCATTATGGTTCACGATGCCACGTCGGCACTGGGCGAGCCCCGCAACCTGGCATGGGTGGACGCGTTTTGCGCCGGGAACGCCTCTTACCGAGTGTGGTCCTAAGTGGGCATGTTGATGGCAGACCTAGGTTGAGTGCATGGTCCAACATCCTGCGACTCGGGGTACAATTGCACGCATGACAACGAGTATTTCGACATTCATCTTGTGGTATTTCCTAGAATTCATTGTAGATTTCAACGAGTATTTACCTATCTATTTATATTCCATCCATATTACTATGTTGTTCATTGCCTCCATGTGTGAGTAGTTTATCTTACTCTTGGGGAGATGGATAAATCCTTGTATTGTTATGAATTGAAATAAAGATGACCTATAATTTTGTTTATCAATATGAACTAGTTTACTCTCTTGATGTTATTTGAAGTTGACCATATAACATTTACCTTCGGGACAATTGAGGGAACTACTGTTTGGCATGCAATGGTGTGAAGGTGCTAAGTGAAATATTTCATCGGATATTTACTCATGTGTCCAAAGGGTATAAGAGAAGACTCATAAATCCTAGTATGTGACCATGAGGTTAACCCTTAATAGCAGGAGATCACGAGTGGCTTTCATAAGATTACTATTGTGATTATGAGAGATGAAATATAAGATGGATGATATTTGATCATCCACTTTGGAACTTCTCCCATACATATACATGAATGAAAATATAGATATATCTTAATCATGACTAAACATAATTGCTAGTGGGGGATCCAACACTCTTTGAGAATGCTTTAGTCCTATTGAAGTTCTATACCTTACATCACAAACCTCTCTCTATTTAATGGATTACTTACTATTGTTTTGTTCATACACACTCAAACACTCTTAAACACCCCTACTTGAAATCAAATACAACTTCCAAGGACTTTTTGGTAAATAGTGGCAAGGGCATTAAGTCTTGTACCAATTGCTCCTCGTGGTTCGATACTCTTATTTCAAAACTAGCTACGAATGATCTATGCACTTGTAGTCATCAAGATATTTTTCGGCGCAGTTGCTGGGAGCTAAGAGATTTTGGTCTTTGTTGTAAACACCATGCAAGAGTCTTAACACTTGAGAATGCTTAGTGCCACTGTATTAACTTGAGCGGTTTAATTTTCCTCGAGAGAAAATGTGGAATTTGAGGTTAACCCTCATTTTATCTCACTCCTACACAATAGAAGATTTGTAGAAGATGATGACTCAGAAGATCCACATGCACATTTGGACCTCTTCAACGATATTTGTGGGACATTTTGATTAAACAACATTATTGATGACTAGACTTCTCTCTGCACCCCGCGGGGCACGGCTAGCATGAAATCGTTTAATGAAAAAAGTTCTTTGATGTCCAAACGTCTAAGGACACGTATGTTTTTAGTGCATCGTCACGAAGCAGCATTCTAACGGTAGGAAACTTGCTTGATCGCATGATTGGTCAATAGTGACTACATGTGTTATAAGTCATACTGATATATAGCATCACATCTGCATAAGACAGACTAAGAGAGCTAAAAGGTTGAATCGAAAAAATACACATGCAAGCATTATGTAAATAACATGTTGTCTCGGCAAATTACATAATAGTAGTGGATGTAGAATCGCGCAAAACCAAACTATTAAGAGATGGTAGAAGGAGAAGATGTTAAAAATATTGATTATAATTAAAAGTAGTGTGTTGGGCTTTCCTTCAGGACTCAGAGGCCCTTAGGACTCAGAGACCCTAAGGGGTGAACCAACAGACGACTAACTTGAGATGTATATTTTGGTATATAAGCCGGTCGAAACCATTTCAAGTTGTCGATATGGGACTAAACTTCTACTTGACGACACATGGGAGAAGAAAATCGAGTCTGTCTGTAAAGGCCGGACCACGACCCAAATTCTGTCCACGTCCCGTTTGCGTCACCAATTTGCGTCTGCCCACTGCGGCGGAGAATCGTGGGCTGGTCACTTGGTGGACACCGAATACGCGAGGAACTGTCTACCATCCACTTTACTCATACGCGTTTTGCCAAAGATATTTCATAGACATTCAATTTATGTTAGTCCCAGACACGTCCGGAGAGTTTCCATAGAGTCATTGACATCGTGTAGGAGCGCGTTGCTGAGCAACATTGGGGATAGTACGGGTAGGCGAGAAGTCAGATTACATCTTACATTTCTCGCTCGGTCTAAATGGGCTCAGTCCTAGATTTGTCGATAGTTTTTTCCTTGTATTTTTCTAATATGACCCCAACGCGTATCCTTTAAATTATTTTATGTATTTATGATGTTAACGTGAGTTTCGAACATTCCTGCTTATACACATATTTTTTTATTTTCAAACTGACCTCGGTGCATATCATTCTTAGAATTCTAGATCCTTGTTATAAATGTGTTCCCCTCCTTACTGTTTCGCGTCAATGCATCTTTTTTTCACAGATATTAGTTTGCTATTTTTTCTATCATATTGTATATCTCGATTGTAAAACTCAATGTCTATCCCACTTCACATATTTTCGATGTTTTCTTATTTCAGCTGTTTCGTGTGTCATTACTTTCTCGAAACTTGTAGTTTTCTTATACGCGTTTTGAGTGGTCGCTTTTATCTTTCTTTTATTTAGATGTTTTCTTGGTCGAGTTGTTTTGTTTTCACAATTTTTCTAGTCACGTTTTGAGTGGTCGATTCTATATTTATTTTATTTAGAGGTTTTCTTGGTTGAATTGTTTCTTTTCCATCATTTTCACACTCACATCCAACACGTAGAGAACAAATTTTATTGTCAACGTTCTCGCAATTGTCGTCTTCTGTAGATGCTTTTTAGTACAACTTTTTTTATTTCTACACCGTTTTCACAACAAATGATTTAACAAAAAAATTGCAGTAAACGTGCTCACATTCAACGTTCTCGCACTCAATTTCACACCTAACGTTATCAAAACCATCTTTCTCGCATTCTATGTGTAAAGCAAAAGACAAACACAAAGAGCAAAATCAAACCAGTAGGACTAAACGGACCCGCAGCAAACTTCGTCGTCAAGGTACTCGCAACCATCTTCTTTGCGTTGGATGTGTAAAGAAAAAAATATGTAACATGAAGAGCATTCTGAACCGCTTCTATCTCGATGTTTTCTTAGTCCAACTTCTTCGGCTTGCAATGTTACTGTAGTGAACCTCACATTCAACATATTTAGAATCGGCTTGTTCATGTTCAATGTATTTGCAATAATCCCACAGTTAACATTTTCGAAATCGACCTATCCGCGTTCAAAAATATCCACAATAAACTATGCAGTCAACGTTATCACAACCATCTTGAGTCCAACTTCTCCGGCTTCCAATGTTCTCGCAGTCAATCTCGCATTCAAGATATTCAGAATTGACTTGTTCGCATTCAACATATTCAATCGACTTATTCGCATTCAATATTTTCGCAACAAATTTTCAGTCAACATTTTAGAAAACATCTCGTTCGCATCGGAAATGTAAATAAGAAGACAAAGACGAAGAGGAAAAAATGTAAAAACCAAAAGAAAGAAAGCACTAAAAAATCGAAAACAAATGAAAATAATCACAAAAAAATGTACAGAGGATGACACTACCTTGCAAGCACCACCTTCTGTGATCTAGACCGAACGAAAGCAGTGATAAAAATCACTGCCTACAACCGCACAAAAGCACGAGATGCGCCTGTGGTCAACCGACATGTCGTATCCCGGCTAGAATGCTATTTTAGCTCATGACCATCGGCAGCCATGTCCTCAGAACCAAGCATGTTCACCGGCTCGACGCGTGCGATGGCGACGGTAGCAAGCTTAAAACAATGGCCATGGATAGAGAAGAGGGATTATCTAATAAATTTCTCTAAGGAAAAATGGATGATGCGTCTTATACTCTTTCCACCACGAGAATATGCGTACGGTTAGATTCTATGGTGCTAGCTATTCTATGGAGGACAAGAAAGACCACACTACCAAACATGCTCTCTGCACGATAATGCTACTAGCTCCACTCTACGCTCTCGAGAACCCGTGTAGTCTATGTTGTTAAGAAACAGTAAAACTCAGCCACCTAGGGCCTCCCACGGCGATTTGACATTTTAAGCCCTTGGATCTCACGTACATATGGTCTAGATCGTTCTATCTTACCGAAACAATGAAACCAATTCATGTTATCGATTCACGTCAAAAGGGCCGGCCAAACATTATTGGGCTGCTACTCCGCTCACCGACTCAGGCATTTTCTGGTTAATCTGGGCCAAAATACCTCTAAACGGGCTGCAGCCACGGAAAGCCTGTCTAGCATCTATCGACCCGATCCGGCCATAGGAAGCATGCCCATCTCGTCTCCCTGCATCGATGTCAGCCTAGGGCAAAACAGATGGCCGCCGCCGCTGCTCTCCTCTCTCCGTCTCATCGCGAGAGCTCGGTACGAACAACGTCTATGGCCTAGGTGGAGACACAAACTTCTTCTCCGCCTCCACGATGCTACCTCCTCATGCCGCCTCCCAACCCGGTTCTATGCCGGACGAATGGGAGATGAAGATAGAGGATTAGCACGGGAGGGTGAGATGGAGTCGAATTGGAACAAGGCGGAGGCTTCTGTTGTCAATCTCCCTCTCCGCCGACTTTGACCTCGAACGCGGGCGCCCTTCACACGCCTCGATTTCGACCAGTGGCACCCGAGGTTTTTTTACTATAATTCAGCAATAGCGCTTCACTAGGTGTATGTGTACTTTCGTATAATCATCTCTTAATTTCTATGTGTATAATGCGGAAATTTTGAAACAAACCATGTGTTCGTCCCTATTCAGTTTGTAAGTGTTAATTTAGCCATGCTCAAATAGTAGGTCTATATTTCTTCTAAATGGCCCATATGAGTACATCTGTTAAAATGTTAGTACAGTCTAAAGAGAGGGGTAACTTGTTTAGTTGTTTCTCCATCTCCGATTGCTCAGGAGGCCTTCACCTGGGCTGAGGATGATAGTGCTTTGTGTGTATGTGTGTAATTGTTAGTCATGATAATGAAGGTGCATGATGCTGATATCGGGGCTCTCATTGCCGGTTGAAGTAGCAGAAGGATTATATGAAATGAAAGGTTTGTTTATCTCCTTTTTTTATTCCAATATGATATTTAATATTATGTAGTACGGAGTACTAAGGATTTCCTTGATATGTTTGTTTCTATTTGGAGTTGAGGAGAGTAAAGGTCAGAGGACTGATATTGTTTGACTTCTCCCTTCTCAAGCGGGTCGTCTTCAGTAGTCCAATCTAGATGCATTTATATCTTTTGAGGATGCTAATTTTGATAGATATTTCTATTTTAGGGACTGGCTCATCAATCATGCTAAGTAATAAAATTGCAGAATTTGTGCATCAGTTTATTCCTAGGACTAGGAGGCATTTCTACATCCGAATTGCAAGATTTTTGAGATGAGTTCATGACCAGGTTGGATGAGGTATTTCTGAATCGTTTAACCGTTGGTACTATGTTTTCCTTACAAGCTTATATCCATGTCGACTGCCAGTCCATAGCCCATTCCTAATATCTGCATGCCTCCTCCCAGTTTACCGTGTATGTCAATTTTACCCTGGTGCTCTTTACCAACGGTTCACAATGAAGGATATCAGAGTTAATGACATGTGCAACTGGAAGGTGGCTCTATTGTTTCTGTGGCAATTGAATCCACTTTTGAAGCTCAAGTATCGCAGAGAAAGGCTGAAGTTACTAATTTTTTGGCTACATGCTGTCATAGAAGATACATGTTGCGTCAAGAGCGTGTGAGCATAGGCCAACAACAGATTTCCATACTGCCACCATACAGGTACAGCTGACCATGTGATGCACCACGTCAAGCTTCATGTCAATTCCTTTCTAAATGTTTCCCTCTGCTATTTCCACGCTTGTTCTTTCAATTCACCATTCAGGTAAATTTCTTGACCTCAAGGTTTATTGGCAGTTAGTATCTTTCCAGAGCTTAGTACAAAATCATGGTAAATTGAGTAATTAGTGTAAAATTGGGTAATTAGCATCTGTCCAGAACATTGTGCAAAATCATTCCTATATATTCCATTGGAGGCTGTTTGATTGTTGCCTTGAGAAAAACAAACATGCATTCCTGAAGCCTGTTTGTTCTCAAGGCTGGTTTAACTTTGTTGCCCGTGTTGGTTTTGTTCATCGCTGCTAAATATTAGAACTTTTGATATGATAAAATTTTATCCTGCATATCCATCTCAAGGATAGGGTTGTGGTGCCTATGTTCACCCCTCATCTTGTTATGCTCAGTATTTCCGTTGCATGCTTTCATTACTTTTTTTATCTATGCCGATGTGTATCTATCTGATAGTACGAGTTTAGTGTTTTCAGGATTAATCGTACATGAGTAAGTGATTTGTCTCTAAGTTTCAGCAGCATAACCTCCAATGTAATGTGTTGGTTACCTACTATCCATGTGTACTTAAAGTAAATGTTATGAGTTTCTTCTTCCCCATCTTCAGTAAATAATTTAATAAAAAATAAGGTGTTCATTCTAGAAATGGTGACATTGTGTGCGCTTGTTCTGTGTACTTGTGTGCAGATGAATGCGGGTTGTTCTGAAGCAAATAAAACGGACAAGTTCCGAAGGAAAATTGTCACTACATCTTGAAAATGGACGGGCGCGGCAACGCGCGCTTTTATGGTCTAGTATGTTTACATAAGTCATGAGTCTACGTCACCACGTGGGCTACGAACGTCTAAAAATTGGCCATAAACCGTGGACGACATGGGATTATGGCACCACGTCGGCTATGGGCGGGGCCTATAGACACGAGAAACCACTCACGCCTATAGCCTACGTCAACACGTTGGCCCTAGAGGAGACCCACATTCATAGGAAACAACAGCCGGCATGGGCTCACAGCACAACGTCGTCTAAAGGCGAACCCCACGTCCACGAGAATGCGCGTTTGGCATAGGCTTATGGCGCCATGTCGGCTATCGATGGGCCCCACCACCAGGCGGGTGCAGAGCACTATCAACCCCGGTATGCCTCTCACAAAGTGAGGTCCTACCCACATATGCTGACGGCGAGAACATGTCACGTGTGCAGCCCACTTGTCTGCGATGCGGGGTATGACGGTGCCCGTGACACCAAGCCATGGGATGAAATATTTCGCCCTGGCCTGTAATGGGCCCCGCCTCATGGGATAGCAGGCCTCCGTCGCGACGTCGCCGCATGACATAGATATACTCTATAGGTACTTACCTTTGGCCAATCTAGCTTGGCTCAGCGGGAGTACCATATGACAATCCGCTAAGGACAGTGAAGCCCATGACAATCCGGGTGAATTCGAGCCCATGTAAGGCACGACTTCTTGACGAACACAACAAGACCAGATAGGCATGTTTAGGGTTTTCACCCTTGTTCTGTAACCGACTCGTATGCATCCTGAGACTTGGTCCCCCATATAAGGGCCAGGGGGCGACGAGGAGTGTAATCAACACCCCCATCATACACCTCCAGATCTCATATGCGCACCATCACCATCTCGGCACCCCTATAATCCTTCAGATCTCCATTAATCAAGAACATACGAGAAGGAGTAGGGTTTTCCCTCTAGGGGCCTAAACCTAGATAAACACCGTGGCCTCGTGTTGCTTGTTTATTAGCCGACAAATTTTCTAGCATTCGCTCTTCCTCAAAACCCAAGTCCATCAACCACGGGCATTGACGTGGTCACCCCACGTCAATTGGTGTCGTCTGTGGGAAGCCAACACACTGACGGCAAGACTTCAGAGGCCCCATCTTCGGCGATCTACGACTCGTCAACTTCGGACGAATGGATCTGCTTCCGATCCTTTGACTTCACCATTCACACACCATCCAATTTGTCGGTCTTAGACTCCCTCAACACTCATCAACTTCCAGGTCCACAAGACCAACACTCGACGCATCCCGGACCAGATCCAATCAGTCCCAGAGCAGTCGACCCCACCATCAATTGCACCAGCTTCATGGATCCCTCCATCACTTGTGACCCTAAACGAACTCAATGTTTCCTACTCGGCCTACAAGCCGGATAGCAATAGTAGTTGCGACTCTGATTTGAGCGATCTACTCAAAGGAAATGATTGTTGGGCAACGCATAGAGCCAGGCCGAAAACAAAAACCTTTCTGCTCCGGTGAAGTCTCTGGCAAGCCACCCCAAGATCCAGCTATGGACAAAGGCAATAGTCTATACCTCTCGATGCGCAGGGGCGGAAGCTAAGGAAGCGCGTCGCGGTGGTGCCGTATGTTCCCCTTGTCTCGTCCGGCTCCAGTGAACTTATCGATCCTAGGACCACCTCGCCATCGGCTCAATGATCATCCTCGCCTCTGACTATGCTGCCGCCCAACATCCCCGACAAGCACCGCAGGTGTGGTGCCTCTGCTATCACACACACATACAAGTTGGAACAGCAGCAAGAGAGATGTTAGTCTTGGTCTTTCTACCACAGGACAGGAAGGTGGTTGCCAAGTCTAGCAAAACCCTAGGAAGCAGCACTGGATCAAAACCATTGTCATGTCCGCCACCACCCACCTTCCTTTATATACGCGAGTAGGTGGGGTCACACAACACTTGTGTCCCTCGGTCCTAAACCCTAACCCTAGTAAAGGTGGGTCCAACCCATTAACACGTGTCCCTATCCGAACAAGTCCAACTTGCCGGCTTGTGATAGTTGGATCATCATCCGGCTATTTCCACTCTCTTAAGTGTGTGATCCCGTAGGCTTACGGTAAGCCAGACATAGCTTAGTAATCATTCAATCAGAGTCGTATCACAGTGACTTTCCGATTAGAGCTGATAGTCGGTAGCGACCTCTAGCAAGACTTGCCGACTCCCAGTTTACCCAAGTGGCTTCAATGTGACAATCTTTCTACATCCCTTATTACCTCATCCTAGTGCCGGTTTACTATCTTCTCATTCTAGTGATAACTTATTACCTTCGGCATCACTAAGTCGGACTACCTCGATCAACACTTGACCGAATAGCGCATGGCCATGCTTTTGAATCATATCACATGACAGGGCCTAGAGAATATCTCTCCGAGATGGAGGGAAAAATCCCATCTTGGTTGATCCAAGTCAAACAACTTGCTTCGAAGTCATCCCAAGACTACCCTTAGTGCTCCCGGTTATGGTGATCGTTAGGTGGAGTCAAAGCCGGCTTTTCCACAACTTGGATCGTGCGATCCCCTCAGGTCTAAGGATTCCATTGTGTCAGTCGGAGAGTATGATGGTGTGCTCACGTCCTACTAACCTTTGGATTGGTCCAGCTATCGCACCTCTTCCGACTAGCCAATGCAAGGCAGATAACATCTCCATGCTCTTGACACGTGACACATTGTCATCTTCTGACTTACAAATTAGTCTCGGCAAAAGGTTTCCCTCCCAATATCAAACGACTAAGGACAAACTGGCTAGATCTAGATATGAGTATGTGGTTCCACACCTGCAAAAATTACAGTGACACATACAACTAGCTCGAAGCTGGATTATGGGTTACAAATACAACGCGGAATGTGAGCCTCTGGGCATCATTCCTAAATGTCTCCTAGTTGCACTAGAGTTGAACACTCAAGCATCTCCAGGTCTTAGGCATCTCATGAGCATCGCTCTTATGTGCGCCTTAAACTTAGGTTGTGGAAGCGTCTTGGTCAACAGGTATGCAACATTTGCATCCCTATGTACCTTGCATAGATTAATTTCTCCGCGATCAACGAATTACCGAATGAGGTGAAATTTCCTGAGTATGTTCTTATTCTTCTAGTGTGCTCGTGGATCCTAGCTTGTGCAATAGCACTACTATTGTCATAGTACACGTCTAACGGACTGGACAAGCCCAGAACAACACCAAGTTCAATCATAATTTTTTTGATCCAAACCCCTTCTTTTGCCACCTCTGAGGCAACAACATACTCAACCTCCGTAGTAGAATCGGCCACCGATTCTTGATTGGAACTTTTCCAGCTCACTACACCTCCATTTTCTATGAACACATAGCCGGATTGTGAGCGCGAGTCATACAGGTCGGTCTGAAAGCTAGCATTCGTGTAACCCTTTACACCTAGCTCTTCCTCACAACCATAGACTAGGAACTCATCTTGAGTATGTCTCAAGTACTTAAAGATATTCTTTACTGTTTTGCAGTGGCATTAGCTATGATCCAATGATATCTGCTCGTTACACGTAGACACTAGTGGAAAACTGCTTATCAGTGAAGCATATTTTTTGCGATCAATAACGCATATGAAATGTGCCACTACTATTGCGCTACTGATAATTAAGTATCAATAACGCATATCAAATATGCGCCATTGATAATGGGACAACCAGTGGCACATCTTCAATATGCGCTATTGATGTTTTACCAGTGGAGCATATATTTCCAAATGCGTCACTGATGTTAGATGCGTCACTGGCTGAATAAAAGATGCGCCACTGATGTTTCCTACAGGTATACAGAATACAGGGCTCTCAGGTGTGTATACAAGTATTTATACAGGTACATATACAAATATTTATACAAGTACACAAAAATATAGAAACAGAGATAATAGTACAAATAGAATTATACATCATTTGTGTTTTACATGGATCTGGGTCCGTGTTCTACATCTACATGCAGCGGGAAACCATCGAAGAAGTCTGCTAGCACCAATCCTGGTAGTTGTTCACGGTCTGACTACAGCTCACACGTCAAGGCTCACTGACACTACTACCCTGCGATATGGTAACGATATAGGACATCTTGACGTGCTCCTGCTGTGCTCGGCGCTGCCTCTCGATGTACTCTTCGATCGTCCTTGATCGTTACACCAAGCTCACTTTTGTTTATTCTTCATTTGCTACAGGTATTCATAAGTTGTGAGAATTTCAGTGCAAGGATGAAAATATGCAGAGGATGTCAGTGCATAAAGATACTACAGATGTCAATAAGCACTCAACAAAAAAGTCAATTATCAGGAAAGTTGCAGATCAACGCACACACTTTGACCTCAAGGATACTATTTATGGTACAAAAAATGAAAAGGTAATCTCTTTCAAGATTCAGATTCGAGACAAACATGCAAGACAAATGCATGATTCCATGAACCCATCTATCACTAGTAAATGCTAGGCGCAATTTTATATATGTTAGATAGGGCACAACCAAGAACAAGCAAGAATATCAAAATTTCACTCTCAAGCTCAGATTATCAAGCAGGCATATGGTACATGTAGCTAGTTACCAATTCTGTGTAGATAGATAACCTAGGGAGTATGCCCAGGTGAAGACAAAATATAATGGATACCTACCTCTATTGTAAAAGAAAAAGGATCATCATCGAGTACTCTGCCACCATAGCTCCATGATTATAATGGGATATGAAAATATTGTTTGTGGTGAACTTCCGCCTCAGCATGAGGCCAATCTGTCACGTTGTCAAACCAAAACAACCAACTCAAAGCATATTTCTCAATTAGTTATTATTAGGCTATATGAGGAGAAAGTTTTAAATAGAAACTATATTATATAAAGGATCAGATTTTTAATAAGAAAGTAAATATAATTCATAACCTTGTTTCTCCAGCAGCATGTGTGGCATCAATTTCAGTCACACCTACCGCATCCCTGAGCTCAAGAATACACGTACAGCCCAGACCTATGTCCTCTTCACAATAGACATCTGCCCTCGCAGGGCCGTCGCCAGCCCTCTGTCTTCTCAGTGACACATGCAGAACTCGGCCAACTGTGTTATACCTTTAAAGAACCAGCGTGAGCAGTGATCTCGTCCTCAAAACATATTTGCAAAACTTTGACTCGGTAAAATGTTCTGGCTAAGTCTTCTGCTTATCTATGTACTGCTTTGTGATAGTTCAGTTATCACAAAATGGCATGCTGGTATGGTCATCTGAACACCAAGCTTGAATAAATTTGTTAGTGCTACATGGTAGGACTGAAGCACACTTCACAGAGGCATTCCAGCAAACACCAGCCACGCATCACCCACACAGCCATGCAAACTGTATTTTGACCTAATTTTACTTACCAATAGAAGAATACAAATAAGCGTGTGGGACATGGGGATGAGGCATACCATCGAAGTAGCAGGTTCTGAATGCACATGATTAATGCAAAAGGGAAACCACTTGGGGCACGCCGGTGGCAGGGTGTGGACGCGGCCTGAATATCACCGGATATATTCTATATTGAAACTATGTAGTTTACACAGGTAGGTTACATTATGAGCAAAAATACCACAAGATAGATTCTAGACAAAAAGGTTCAGAAAAAATATTTGTGACTACATTGTATATCAATTCTGGGAAAAAAATATTTGTGACTATATTATTGACATGAGATTTAAAAAACAACGAACTTTGAGCAGGTGTGTGCTGCTCATGTGAGTATATTACCGAATAGAACATTTCATTAATGTAAATAAATAAAACTAATAATGTGGTCAAACCTACCAAAACAAAAGCTGGGTTGCCAATCTTGATGAGGTTACTCATCACTAACTGCATCTCTATTTGCTCCGTATCAAAGAAACCCAGAATAAAGAATCATAAGAAAAGCATAGCAAAATGACATGGAAATATACATGACTGAGATCACTTTTTTGCTTGTCGAGCTCCTGACTGATCTTATCAAGCTCAAACTCAGGAACACCAATCCAAAAATGGGTCAGTAATATACCAAACAAATACAAATGAGATCAACACCAACAAAAAGAGGGCCACAATCTAATCTCCATAGTCCTTTAGAGTACACAGTTTAATCATCCATTATGGGAATAGAGGCAAAAAAAAGTTAAGCATGGTGGATGGAAGAACAAATCTTAGATCATCTTAGAATATCATTCCTACATAGACAAAACATCCTCCGGGTTAAGCAATTGAAAATCCAGTTGAAGTAAAGTAGTCAAATCTTTTTTTATGCATACTGGATTCTAGTTTCCTATTTGTAGGTGATAATCAATTGAAAAACTAACAATTTGCAGCTACATTAGAATCTTGTTTGAGCTTGACACTACCTCGGCTTATTCAAAATAGTCAAGTTGCTCCAAAGACGATTCAAATTAAAGTCTAAATAAATATTTATTGAAATATCATCATGTGTATAATTTAAGTTGTACCTGGCCATGCATAAGAGATAATACCTCTAGAATCACTTATACCCGTTGGAATATTCCTCCTTGTGCCAAAAAACTATAAGTATATTAGGCTCTGCAGTGTGCACTAATATTGAGAGGTACAAATTTGGAATAAGACAAAATCGATCTGCCGGGGACGGTGGAGGCTTGGGATGAAATGGTGAACGAACGAGTCTGAAATCATGTATAGCCAAAATCAGAAAAGAAATACAGAAATCTGAGGGCTGGGATGGACATGGGAGGAGATGTCAAGGAGGGAAGAAAGTAGGGGCGAACCATACCTGCAGGCGGCTCAGGTCATTTTCCGGCGGTGGGCGGTGTCCTGCAAGTGGCGGCACAGGGCGCTGGCGTTGGAGGTGGCGGCAGCATGAGGGCTCAAGTGACGGGCGGACAAGGTCGGGCGTCGGTCTGGTGAAGGAGGGGTAGGGGGCGGTGGGATGGAAGGGTCTCTTTCCGGCCGCCGAGCCACCGGAAGAAGGTAGCGAGGCGGAACCCTAACTCGCCTCTCCTCTGCCTCGTACAGGTTCGGGCCGTTGGGGGAAAAGAGGAGCACGGGACAAGGGAGTCGGGCTAGAGAAGAAGAAAAACAATCGTGCATTTTCCACTTGTGGGGCATGGGGTAATTATAAGTTTTTGGTTCCACGGAACGCACTAAAATCTTGAATTTGCAGCGTTCCTTCCAGAATATGTGTAGATTTCTTGGTACTATACTAGTTTGATTGGGATTCTAGCTCTCACGTAGTGAGGCTGTGAAATCTCAAACAAAAACACCCTCGGACTCGAGCAACCGAGCTACACTGGAGCCCGACCTAGAGAGAGGAGACGCATGGGAGTGCGGCCGCCTTTAGAAATATCTGTCACTGATTTTTTTGTCCTTTCGGCTTATCCTTGTCCATCACTCGTAATACTTACTAGCGACATGCATAGTTTTGCCATTCACTGACCAGATGGCGGCTATAAGCCTTTCTGCAGTAGTGGATGAGGCGACTCAGGGTGGTCGGATGGAGGAAGCAAGCGGCGTCCCTAACGGCGCTCACAGCGGCGGGGTGGCGAGGTGGCACCGTATGCTTGTAGGTGAGGAGGAGGACGGGCCGCGGCGAAGCGGTTGGCGGGCGCCGCACAGGGAGGAGAGAAGCGCTGGCCGTCATGCGCTGGCCGAATAGGGCACTGGTCGCTACGGCAAAAGCGGCGATGAAGGGGTGAGTTTGACCGCACGATGGGCCAGATGAATTGCTGCTGGGTAGGGGTAAGCGGGGATTAGGTATAAGGTATCTTCCTCAATATGCGCCATTGGGAAAAAAATATCAGTGGCGCATCTCCAATATGCGCCATTGATAATCCTGCCATCATTCTGAGTGGTGGGGTCCAGGTGAGGCCCACAAATTAGCAATGACGCATATTGAGGAAGATGCGCCATTGGTGAGGAGAATATCAATGGCGCATATTGCATATGCGCCATTGATGAGGATATATCAATGGCGCATATGGACATATGCGTCATTGATATTTGGTCCACATCCCTCCGGGGTGTCGGGCCCATATTATCAGTGGCGCATTTTTTTAGATGTGCGCCATTGGTTAAACAAAATATCAGTGGAGCATATTTTTAAATGCGCCACTGATAATTATCAGTGGAGCATATTCAAAAAATGCTCCACTAATAATAAATCTATCCATAAGCCTTTCTCTACTAGTGAGAGCATAGGAAATATATGGCCGACTACATATTATCACATACATGATCAATCCTAATGCGGAAGCCTAAGGGATTATCTCCATCTTACTTCACTCATCAGCTAACGCTAAGCATTGAGTCTTACTAAGTCGGATTCCATGCGCCATCGGTAAGAACCCCTTCTTGCATGAATCCATATTGAACTTCTTAAATATCTTATCCAGATATGTACTCTTACTCAAACTTATGAGTCTCCGGGATCTATCTCTATAGATCTTAATTCCTATTATAAATGCTGCCGCACCCAAGTCCTTCATTTGGAAACACCTTTCCAAAGAATCCTTGGTTTCTTCCAACATTGGAACGTTGTTTTTGACTATCAATATGCCATCTACATATAGTAGCACAAAAACAACTGAGCTTTCACTAAACTTCCTATATACACAAGAATCTTGTTTGCTTTTTATGAAGCCAAACGATTTTACCACTTCATCAAAACAAATGTTCCAACTCTCACTTGCTTGCTTCAATCCATAGATGGATTTCCGAAGCTTGCAAACTTTGTTAGGACTAGTCAGATTGACAAAATCCTCGGCTCATATCATATACATGTCCTCGGTTAAATTTCCGTTAAGAAAATCCGTTTTGACATCCATCTGCCATATCTCGCAATGAAAATATGCAGCTAGTGCTAACTTGATCCTCACCAACATAAGCATCACTACTGGCGAGAAAGTCTTTTCATAGTCAACTCCTTGAACTTGTTGGATCGCTTTCGTGGCTAGCCATCCTTTATAGACAGAAATATTTCTATCTTGGTCAGTTTTCCTCTTAAAGACCCGTTTGCTCTTGATGGATCTTGCACCATCTAGCAGATCAACCAAGTTGAAAATTGATTATCATCCATGGACTTTAACTTGGTTCTCATGGCTCCATGCCATGACTCAGAATCCACACTTCCCATCGCATCCTGATAGGCGTTCGGTTCATCACCGTCAAGCATAAGTATGTATCCGTGTAGTCTTGCTAGTCTTCGTAGCTCTGTGATACGTCCATTTTGCATCACTATTCTATGTCTTAATTCACTATTATTCATTGATATATTTCGTATTGAGAGGTGATACTTATGTTATTTCATCTCTTTTTGCATGGTTGATGACTTTTGGAGCATGGACCGCTGTAGTCAGGATTCTGATGGAAAAGGTGTTGTTTGGAGGCAAAATTCGCGAAGATCGGAAAATCCGGGAAAATATACGGAAAATCCTATTTTCTAGAAGACTCAGGATGCCAGAAGATGGAGTGGAGGTGGGCCACAGGGGGCGCACACCACCCCATAGCGCGGGCAGGCCTAGGCTACGCTTGGGAGTGGTGTGGCCGCCCTGGCGCACTCCAGCCTCTCCCCTCTGGCGTATATCATCCCCACGAAACCCTAAGACTCGAGGAGCGACCACAGAAAGATTCCGCCGCCTCTGGAGGGTGGAAAACACCGAGAGAGAAAGATCTCCCAGATGATTTCCGTGGGAATTCCTTCCCGGAGAGGGGAGATCGTCACCATCAACACCACCATCAAGTTGGACTTCATCGGGATCATCATCACCATCATCACCACCATCATCACCATCAGCACCCTCATCACCATCTCCATATTGCTGTAACAATTGCGTTGAATCTTGCATTAGTTCATAGGGGAAACTTTCCCGGTGTTGATTACTCTTTGTAGTTGATGCTATTGAGTGAACCATTGAATTATTGTTTATGTTCAGATTGTTATACATCATTATTCCATCTTTGATCATGATCCATATGATGTCTTGTGATTAGTTCGTTTTGTTCTTGAGGACATGGGAGAAGTCTTGTTGTTAGTAGTGGAGTTGTGTTGAGAAAGATTCAATAGATTGTTATTTAAGTTGTGGTGTACTTCTTCTAGTGGTGTCATGTGAACATCGACTACATGACACTTCACCTATATGGGCCTAGGGGAATGCATTGTGTATTTGGCTACTAATCGTAGGGGTTGCCGGAGTGATAGAAACCTGAACCCCCGTTATGAAACCATTGCACAAGGGACGTAAGGGTCTTAGAGTTTAAAGTTGTGGTTAGGTCTCTACCTTAATTACTTTCTTGTACTTACGGATGTTTGCAAGGGGTATAATCACAAGTATGTATTAGTCTTGGATGGGGCGGTACATTGGCACAGGTTCACCCACACAACACTTAGCAAGCTAAAGAAGATTAATCAACTATATGAAGCGAAAGCACTTGACAGTCTTCCCATGTGTCCTCGAGAACGTTTGGTCATCTTAAGAAATACAACCGGCTTGTCCTTTGCTGCATAAAGGATTGGGCCACTTGCTGCATTTATTTCGTCTGTCTTTTATTTACTCGTACTTTGTTTACTTGCTTTATCAAAAACCCCTAAAAATCTGTTTGCTAAGTATTAGCAGAGAATTCCTGATCCATACCACTAGCCAGTACCTTCTGCTCCTTGTTGGGTTCGACACTCTTACTTATCAAAAATACTGCGATACACCCCCTATACTTGTGGGTCATCAAGACTATTTTCTGGCACCGTTGCCGGGGAGTTAAGCGGTATTGGAGAGTGGAACTGGTAAAGGAAACTTCTGTTGTGAGTATTGTTTACTTCTGTTAGTTGCTTTATTTTCGTTATAGATAATTCGCTGAGTTTCTTATTTGGTAATGCTACTACCACTGGTAAGGTAGTAGATAAGCCACCACCTGCTGAGAATGATGTTTTCAAATACCTACAAGAATTATTGATCGTGTTATGGATAACTACTATGTTGGGGATGGAACTGTCCATCCCGGTGATCATTTACTCTTTATACATTAATTATTCGGGTTGTTCAAGTTTTCTTGTATTACTACATATCAAGTTAAGAAGAAGTTATTCTCATTATCACTAAAAGGAAGAGCTGAGGAATGGTATAAGCTGCTGAAGAATGGTCAAGCTCTGGAATGGGAGGAAATAGTGCCTCTCTTTTATTCAAAGTTTTATCCTCCTAGTGAGATTCATAAAGATCGGAATAAAATATACAACTTTTGGCCTCTTGATGGAGAGAGTACAGCTCAAGCTTGGGGGAGATTGAAGTTATTAATGCTCAAATGTCCCATTCATGAGCTCCCCAACAATATTATTATCAATAACTTTTATGCAAGGCTCCTCTACATGACAAAGATTTATTGGATGCCTCTTGTGCTGGATCATTCACTCGTATGGAAGAAGAAGCTAAATGGGACCTTCTAGACCGTATTCAAGACAATACTGAAGCATGGGAGAATGACAAAGGTAGAAAGTCAGGTATAAATTATGATTATGAATGCATTGAATCTTTTATGGGAACTAACGACTTTCAAAATATAAAAAATGCTTATGGTCTAGACTGTCAAGCTATTGCTTCTTATTTTAAGGCTTTTGCTTCTTATATTGAAGTGCCTAAAAAGAAGTGGAATAAGTATCATGAACCTTATAAAGATATTGCTAAGAGTGTTCCTGCAAGAAATACCGAAGTTTATACTGCTAATCATGTTTTATCTAAACCTTATATTGAGAAAATGCCTTTTCCGGTTAAGGTAAAGGAACATTCTATGATAGCTAGTATGGTTAATGGAAGTATGAATAAAGTTGTTGAACCTGATAAACAAATGGTTGATGAACCTATAATAGCAAATGTGAAAGACTTTGTTACTAAATATGAAAAAGAGGGACACAATATCCTTATGAGAGCTTCTTCAAAACTATCGTGCCCATCTTAATGGCTATAAAGAAAGGGCTTTATGGGAGACAACCCAATTTGTTTTTGCTTTTAGTTTGTTTTTGTTTCTTTGAGTCTTGGAAGTTATTACTTCGGTAATAACCACTCCTTATCCGTTTTGTTTGGTTTTTGTGTCAAGATCAACCTCTAATGAGAGAGAAGTAAGATTTGGGGAAGTTGTTGTCCCGAAACAGATTTTTATGCTTCACCGTAAAAATTCATGAGAGATCTCTGTATGTCGGATTGAGCTGTAATTATTTGTGCTTCTGCCCCAGGTTGTTATTTAACTTCAGTTAGTTTTGCACTTATTGATTTTAGCAACATAAGGTTTTCTAAAAAAATGATCTTTACCTGCTGGTTTGTTTTGATAGATTTTGCCACTCTTGCATTTGCTTCTTTATTCGATTTCCTTTTTGAATTCTTTTTGGGTTTTTGGAAGGAGTTGCTACAGTAGCCTATGTTTTGATGGTTTTTAGTTGAAGTTAGACTCAAAAGGTTTTATCGCTTCACTTATACTAATGTTGCTAATGAGAACCGTGTGAAGTTTTGTGTGAAAGAAATTTCCAGGAAGTGGAGACAATGGTGTAATAAGGAAGATAAGGGTTTTATGACTCAAGTAATAAGTATATGAAGATGAAGATATCGATGATATTCAAGAGATGACCCCGGAAGAATCTACTAGATACCAAATTCAGAGACCTGCAGAGTCTGTGTTCAAATAGGTAACAGTTCTGGTATGAAAAGTTCCGTGAAAATACAATCCAACTATATTTTTGCAGTTTTCAGTCAATAAGGAAAGTTTCGAGTTTAAAAGGACGGAATCAGCCGGGTGGCCCACACCACCCCATGGCGCTGGCCCACCCTGGCCGCGCCACCAGTGGTGAGGCCACCCAGACTCCGCCTCCACCCGCTTTCTCCCAAGACCTTCCTTTTGACATGAAACTTCATAATATATAACCCTGATCTTCCGAGGTTCAGATATCGTTTTTCGCTGTTTTTGTTTCGATATGTTTTCTATCAGGACATACTCTTTGAAAGCTTAGAAGCACAATGGTGTCCGCCAAGGATAAAGGGAAGGAGCCCATGGAGGAAGACCTCCAGCACCCCGGGAAGGAGAAGGAGATCAAGAGTGAAAGTGAAGAGGAGCAAGGTCAATGTTTGCATACTGTCACCAACATTGCAAGCATTGGAGTGGTGAAACCTGCCAAGATCAGAAGGACTGCATGGATGCAGACTGGGGGAAAGCTCCTCGTCACAGTTTGGCTCCACGGTCACTTCCTCCACGCACCAGGAATCCTTTCCATACCCTTATCCATGAGCATCAATACCAGAATATGCCCAAGGAGAAATTACCCTCCAATTGGGATTTGCCTCGTTCTACCCATGCAGGAAAAGAAGACTTCAAGGAGGAAGAGTGGGGAAAGAATAGCAAGAGCTGGAATTCTCAACCCGACATGATCATGAGCCGCATTGAGCAAAACTCGCAGCTTATTCGTAATCTCACTTTCGAGATTAAGGACTTGGGGAAACTGATCAGAGAGCTCATCAAGAGGATACCACCACCACCTAAGGAGTAATTCGTCATCAGGTTTGGCATCCCCTTGGATTGTTCCAAGCTTGGGGGAGTGCCACGGTATCATATCACTATCTTCTATCTTTTTACCTTATTAGTAGAGTCATATCTTGAATAAAGGAGTTATTTTGTAGTATGGTTTGCATTATGGAAGTGTCCCCGCTCTCGTTAGATTTGTATCCCTTGGTGTGAGTTTACGTTATGGAATATTAATGAGAAGTTCTTTCATTCACCCTTTTGCATTGCTTATATTAGTTTTCAATTCGTGGTTATATGATTGATCTTGTTGTTAGTATTGGTAACTGACATGGGTATACCCTACAGGTACTCGAGCTTGGTATATACGGTCCAAATACGTACAGGCCCACGGTGTCACCAAAGCCCAGATGAAAGGACTCGAGTAACCTGTGGACTCTCGATTGCTTGAAGGACAAGAAGAGGCTAAAGATAGAAAGTTTGAAGGGGAAAACCCTAACTTGTAACCGACTCGACCTGCTACCCGAGACCTAGCCTATCTATATAAGGGCTAGGAGGGGGCGGCGAGGAGGACACACGCAACCCTAGTTTCCACAACCCTTGCCAGATTGCATTTGCGCACCATTGTAACTTTCGACTCCTTCGATAATTCCACGAAAGCACAAGCA
The DNA here is from genome assembly GCA_023614405.1 of Avena insularis. Taxonomy (NCBI): domain Eukaryota; kingdom Viridiplantae; phylum Streptophyta; class Magnoliopsida; order Poales; family Poaceae; genus Avena; species Avena insularis. The sequence continues at coordinate 461,961,869 of CM042690.1, forward strand.
GAGTAGGGACCTCTACGAGGCCTGAACCTGGGTAAATCCTTTGTCCCCTGTGTGCTTGTTTGCTAGCCGATAGATGTCTCCAGCGCTCCCTCCTTCTCCAAAACCCAAGTCCATAACAATGGGCATTGACGAGTTAAACCCTCGTCAATTGGCGCCGTCTATGGGAATTGGGAGTGCTGATGTTGCGGCTTCTTCAGCCCCATCAAACGCGATCTACAACTCTGCAACAGCGGAGATTCGCCAGCTTTTCGGTGCCTTCGACTTCACCATCCACACGCCGGCTACTCGCCCGGCCTTCGAGTCCGTGGGCGACGGAATCATCCTGGCGATTGGGAGCTTCTGCTTTCAAGTCGGTCAGATGGGCACGCTTCGCATGCCCGATCAGCCGACGGCACCGGCGATTGCCCCAGCATCATGGTTCCCTCCATCGATCGGCACCCTTAGTGAGCTCAATGCTCCGGCGGCAGTTGGGAACATGGTCAACGACAGCAGTCGCGACTCCGATCTAAGCGATATGGCCACTGAAGATGGAACCTACAGTTCCGCATATGAAAGTTGTGGAAGCAACAGTTTCCCAAATCACTTCATGTGCGCCATCATCAACACGGGCGACACCTCCGCCAACCACGGTAACAACACCAGTAATGGCACCGATCCACCCAATCGCGGCAACGGTGGTAACACCGGCAACGGCACCGACCCGCCTAACGCCGGCAACGGCGGCAACGGCGGCAATGGAGGAGCAGTCGAACCTCCTAGCATAATCAACGAGCAAACCGGCGAACACGTCGTGATCAGGCTCAACGAGCAAGAGTGGGAACGGTGCCGCGAATCCCTACGAGGTGCACCTCTACCCTTTGGGTCCTCGCAGGAACTGCTGATGGGCTACCACTGGCTCCTAAAAGAGGAATTCAAGCGCCAAAAACAAGCAATTGAGCAACTTGAGGCGCGTAAAAAGGCGGCGGACGAGTCGAGCCTTCGTCGCGCTGGGCTCTCCTCCTACGGAGGATCCTCCTCAAGAGGCAATGAGCATCTCGCTAGGAAAAGGCAATCGCGGATGGCTCACCTCACCGAACAAGAACGCATAGACGCCGCGAAAGTCCTCGACTTCGGCTCTATGACAGTCGACACGAGAGGCAACGTGGTTCCCAGGACACCACAGGCCGTGGTGACAACGGCCACCATGTACCTTCTCAATAACCAGGCACCAGCTGGAGATCCCCGAACGGCCATGCACCAATCTACGATCGCGGGCCTGGGGCTAATCGAGGCCGCCCTCGACAAGGAACCGGTACCAGACCCAAAAAAGGGCAAAGCGTTAGCAAAGCGCTACTCCTCGCCCTCATCCAGCCATGACAGCCACGACCTGTCCCGGCACCGCCGCTCACGGCGACATGATCACGACTATGATGCACACGATGAACTCACGCAGCACAAGATCGACAAGTCAAGGGCACGACGTGCTCGGTCGACTGACTTGGAAGAAGAAGATGGGTAGCTCTGCGATGTCAGATGCTTCAGCAGATCCATCAGGCAAAAGAGAATGCCTAAAGGGTTCAAACTCCCATCGGAGAACCCGAAATTTGACGGTCTGTAGGACCCCATGATCTAGCTGGAGGATCACATCTCCTCCGTCAGGCTACATGGAGGCAAATAAGTATCGCATGCAATGCTTGCAGCTACAGCTGCAGGGCGCCGCCCGGGCATGGCTTAATAATCTCCCACGCGGATCCATTCGCAGCTGGGATGAGCTGGTCTACAGCTTCGTGCGCAACTTTAAGGGCACGTACAAACGCCCCGCCTCAATCGAAGAACTGAGATGCTGCCAGCAAAGATCTGGCGAATCGCTGCGCTCTTACATCCAAAGGTGGTCCATCATCAAGAACTCCGCGGAGAACATCTCAGAAGACCGCGCGATTGATGCATTCAACGGTGGTGTCCACCGCATGGAACTCAGGGAGGAGCTAGGCCGCTCAAAGCCCAAGACCATCGACCACCTGATGGAGATCATGAATCGGTGGGCTGATAGAGAAGATTCGGTGAAGTATCGTGTTCACTCTAACGAGGAGGCAGAACTCGAACGAAGACGCGACCGTCGGAGTAAGCGTCGCATGCGCGTGTATGACGATCGCGATGACGTCAACATGGTCGCAGCCGGCTACGCCGATAGACGCGACAATAACCGCAATATCGGATACCGCAGCGGCGGATACCGCGACTCCAGGAAAACCACGCAAGTGTGGCAACACCGCACTCGCGATGAAGCACCCGCGACCTCCATCGAGGACAAACTATCCGGGCCATGCACGGTACACTTCTACATCGACAAGCATGATGGCAAGAGAAAGTCCAGCCACCTCCTCAAGGACTGCCACGAGTTCCTCAAGCTACATGAGGGATTGGTTTGGATGAACCGCAATGTAGTCGAAAGAGGCTACGGAGCCGCTCCAGGCGCCGTGGCACACGGCGCACTACCACTACCACCTCGGCCACCCCCGAACGGAGTGGCACCAGACCAACACCACGGAGGCGAACCGTACCCACGGGCCATGGGTACCATGATGATCCAAAAGGGGCGCCCCACCAATAGGGTGCGTATACATCACCGCCAAGTCAACTTGGCCACGACTTGTTACCATCCACCACCGAGTACCTCAAAGGGCGTGAGTCGTGCATTACTTTCGACAAACGCGACCACCCGCCTCAAGTACCTCGCCCAGTCATTGCCCCTCGCATCGAGGCGCAAATCGGAGGCTTCGACATGAGTCGCGTCTTCATGGATGGTGGAAGCGGTATCAACCTCATATTCGCGAGTACCTTGCGAGCAATGAGGATCCCTCTAACCTGCTTGGAGGCATCGGACACAATGTTCCACGGCATCGTCCCAGGGAAAGGCGTATACCCCCGGGCAAAATCAACCTCGACGTCATATTCGGCACGCCGAAGAACTTCCGGCGCGAGCGCATCGACTTTGAAGTTGTCGACTGGCCCTCACAATACCACTGCATCCTCGGACGCGTCGCGTTCGCTAGGTTCATGGCGGTACCCCACTACGCCTACCTGCAGATGAAGATGCCAGGTCCCAACAGCGTCATCACGATCAACGGGAACTTTGAGCGATCTGACAGTTGCGACAGGGAATTCAACAGAATATCCTAGTCCTTCAGCATGCAGGAGGAGCTCACGTGATTGAACGAAACAACAGACAACAGTCTGCCGCCCCTGAGTAGGCCAAGCTCACCTGACCTCTCCTTCGACTCATCTGTGCACACAAAGAAGGTGCAGGTCCATCCATCAGATCCCGCCAAAATAGCCCTCATCGCCAACAACTTGAGTCCCGCATAGGAACTCGTGGTCATCGAATTCCTCCGTGAGCACTGGGAAATTTTTGCCTGGTGTCCTGCGGACATGCCAGGAGTTCCCAGGGAATTCGCCGAGCACGCACTCAACGTCAACCCCGACGCAAGGCCAGTCAAGCAAACAATCAGGCGACTGTCTGAGCCACGAGCGCAGGCAGTCGGAATGGAGATCAACAGACTCCTCGAGGCCAAATTCATACGCGAGATCAAGGAAAGCACTTGGCTCGCCAATACGGTGCTGGTGCCAAAAAAGGACACGGATGTGCGTGGACTTCACTTCTTTAAACAAGCACTGCCCAAAAGATCACTTCCCGCTACCACGGATCGACCAAATCATCGACTCCACCACTGGATGCGAGCGCCTCTGCTTCCTCGATGCCTACTCAGGCTACAACCAAATTCGAATGAAGGAAGAAGACCAGGAGAAGACCACGTTTACAACGCCCTTTGGTGTGTTCTCCTACAACCCAATGCCCTTCGGGCTAAAAAACGCGGGAGCTACCTACCAACGGTGCATGCAGGCTTGCCTCAAGGAGCAGCTGGGTCGCAACATCCAAGTCTATGTCGATGACATAGTAATCAAAACCAAAAAGGAAGACTCTCTAATCGATGACTTGTGCGAAACATTCGCCAATCTTGACCGTTACCGGATCAAGCTCAATCCGGACAAATGCGCCTTCGGCATACCATCTGGGCAGCTACTCGGGTATCTCATCTCCGCGAGAGGGATTAAAGCAAACCCGAAAAAGATAAAGGCTATACTAGCCATGGAGAAGCCAAAGAACATAAGAGGCGTCCAGCAACTAGCCGGACGAATCGCGGCCCTCAGTCGATTCATCAGTCGAATGGGAGAAAAGGCACTGCCCTTCTATCAACTCCTCCGCATAGCTGATAAATTCGAATGGACCAATGAACCGCAAGAAGCATTCGAAGATCTTAAGCGCCTGTTATCCACATCACCAGTACTGGTGACTCCACGGGAAAGGGAACCACTACTGCTGTACATCTCCGCCACCAACCAAGTGGTTAGTACAGTGCTCGTCGTCGAACGGGCAGAAGAAAACAAGGTCCATGGCGTGCAACGCCCGGTATACTACCTCAGCGACGTCCTCACGCCAACAAAACAGTGGTACCCGCACTACTAGAAGCTGGTGTACGGCGTCTTCATGACCGCTCGGCGACTGCGCCATTACTTCCAGGAACACCCAATCGTGGTAGTCAACGACGCCCCATTGGGACATATCCTCAATAACCCCGACGCCACCGGACGAGTCGCGCTTTGGGGAATCGAACTATCTCCACGAGACATCACATACGAAAAGCGCAACACAATCAAGTCGCAAATTCTCCCTGACTTCCTCATTCATTGGATGGAAAATCAACTCCCAGACAGGCCAGATATGTCCTACCTCTGGACCATGCACTTCGATGGATCCAAACGGAAAGATGGAGCAGGAGCAGGTGTCATACTGACATCACCCGAAGGAGACAAGCTGAAATACATCCTGCGAATGCAGTTCACAGCCTCAAACAACGAAGCTGAATACGAGGTCCTGTTGCACAGGATGAGGATGGCAAAAGCCTGCGGCGCAAAAAGGCTCATTATATACGGTGACTCCAAGCTGGTCGTCAACCAAACAATGCACGAGTGCGACGCACTAAACGACAACATGATCGCGTACCACGACCTCTACGATACACTCGAAGGGGACTTCGATGGTTGTGAGCTGCGACACGTAGGTCGCGAAAGCAACGAGGAGGCGGATACACTCGCAAACATAGGCTCTACCTGCGCCCCCATACCACCTAGTGTATTTCTCGAGCGCATCTGTGAATGCTCCATCAAGCCAAAGGCCGCAGAGAAGAAAACAAGCGCAGCAATGGACTCGGGGGCTACGCCACCCAATGAGCCAATGGCACTCGACGACTTGGAGCTGGACACAGGAATCGAAGGGCCAATGAGCGTCATTATGATCGAACAATCCTGGACGCAGCCGTACATTACGTACCTCCTCAGTAAGCGCCTACCGGATGACCCGATAGACGCACGGCACATCGCGCGACGCTCCAAGGCATTTGCCGTTATCAACGACGAACTATACAAACGCAGCATCATAGGAGTGCTACAGCGATGTGTCTCCATGGCCGATGGAAGAGCAATTCTCCTCGACATCCATGAAGGGACCTGCGGGCACCACGCAGTGACGCATTGCCGCCAAAGCTCTACGAGCTGGATTTTACTGGCCCACGACCATGTGCGATGCCAAGGACATTGTCCAAAAATGCAATGCTTGCCAACGATTCGCGGACAAGCCACACGCACCAGGCGCAGAACTACGGCCTATTCCATTGGCCTGGCCCTTCGCCCAGTGGGGACTCGACATGGTTGTCAAACTTCCAAGGTCCTCGCAAGGAGGCTACGTCTACCTCTTGGTCGAAGTCGACAAATTCACCAAGTGGATTGAGGGGATGCCAGTGACCAAGCAATCAGGGCACAGCGCAGTCAAATTCTTCGAGTCCATCGTCTACCGCTTTGGCGTGCCGCACAGCATCATCACCGACAACGGAACGAACTTCACATCCAAGGAGTTCCAAGAATTCTGCGAGAGCCTGGGGATCAACATCAGCTACGCCTCAGTAGCACACTCACAGACCAAGGGTCTGGTGGAAAAGGCAAACGGGCTCGTTTGTAGCGGCATCAAGAAGCGACTGCTTTGACCACTCGAGCAAGCTGCGGGTTGCTGGCCAGATGAGCTCCAATCCGTACTCTGGAGCCTGCGTATAACTCCAAACAGCGCCACGGGCTACACACCATTCTTTATGGTGCACGGAGCAGAAGCAGTACTACCCGCCTAAGTGCAATACAAGGCGCCACGTGTAGTCGCTTACAGCGAACAAGAGTCATCTCTTGCACTCAAAGACTCCGTCGATCTCCTCGACAAGGCAAGAGAAATCGCCGCAGCAAGATCCACGATCTACCAGCAGAACCTGCGCAACTACCAAAGTAGAAGGCTTCGCCCCAGATCCTTCGTCGAAGGTGACCTGGTCCTGCGACTGAAGCGAGGGCATCTCAAGCTCGAATCCCCTAGGAAGGACCGTGCGTGATTACGAAGTAATCCTGTGGCACCTATCGCCTTCAAGATTTAGAGACAGGAGTCGCACACTCCAACCCTTGAACGCGTCGACAAGCGACGCTTCTACCGTTAGTCGTTTTTTCTTTACTTTTGCATCGCAAATAAGGCTATTCAGCCAAGGCTACTTAGCGCACATTGTACCTCGTACTATTCTTCGAATAAATAAAAGCTAAGTGCCCCGAAACTCTGTGCCCTCCTTTACTTTGTCAATTTTCATACTCGGGGGCTACGTCACCCTATACACATATGTTCTTCGAACAATAACGCGACATCCTGAGTAGCTAGCACATCAATCGATCCCCTTAACACAAACTCAACCCAGCTGCAACGCACCTGACAGGTTGGCAAGGGAACGATACAAAGATGGCCAGGCTAACGAAAAGGACTCGCATAAGTACAACGCACCCCACGCTTAAAGCTATTTGTACACATTCAACAGTAAATTATCTACAAATATATACGAGTTTTACAACACTAGTACACTTATGTGCAGGATACATATTTGACTACCCTTGCAACAGAAGAACATTAGTCTGTTCCTCAAAGAAGTCGACAACCTCCTCGGCTGGACTGGCACCATGTCCCAGGAAGATCCTACTGGCGGCACCGGTGGCCTAGAGGCAATGGCGGCGACATCCACGTCAGGCCTGTGCAAACGCACCATGGAAAGGGTAGCCTTGGCACCAGCCACCAACTACTGCCTCACGCGCTCGCGAACCGCGGACATATCTTGAAATTTGGTCAGGAGAGCCAGCAGGCTTGATGGAGTATCATCCAGCGGGAACATCACCCGATAGTTGTTCTTCAAACACGACTGCGACTTCTTCAGAAATAGCAGCACTCGTGATATGCGATCCTGCAAGGTCGCCAACGCAGTCGCACGATCATGATCTACCCAGAAGTATCCACTCTCCTAAAGTTGCTCCTGGGTGAGATCATGAAGGCGGATGGCAATCCTATCCCTCTCCTCCTGCGGATGGCGTGCGCTAACAACTAGCATCAACAGCATGAGTACAACGTACCATTGCGATTAACTACAAAGGAAAAGACGAGGATGAGCAACTAACACTTAAACTGGTCACCCAGCTGCGTCACCTCGCTAAGCAGATATTGCTCGCGGGCGGCGCCTTTTTTAGCCTTTGACTTCCACACGTCCGTGCTACCGCGGATCACGGGCAACTCACGCTCCAGTTGCTTAACGCGATCATGAAGTCGCGAAAGCAAGGACATCTCCTCAACCCTGGAGCGTGGTGGTGCCATTGTATCCTTAAGAGATGGCGAGCCCGAGGTTCCCCCCACAGGACCACTTGATGTACCCTACCAAAAATCAAGCCAGAGGCAAATAAGGCGACCAACTCAAAATTCAAAAGTAACAGATGCATTCAGAATCAGCATAAAGTATTCACAAAACACACTCGCCAACAGGCATGTTCTCCAGTCAGAAGAGAAATTCATCATCTATTACAAGAAACTAACTACGGAGGAGCTGGCTTCTTCGACTTCGATGACCTCGGGGGCTTTATCAAGTCCGTGGCAGTATCAGATGCCACTGACCTTCCGCCGGCCCCTGAGGCCGAAGTTTTCGCCAGCTTCTTCGCACGATTGAGCTCCTTCGAATACTTGGCAACAGTGTTTATCAAGGAATGGCCATATTTGGCACAGGCAGTCGCAAAGGGAGCGAATACTTCCTGCTGACCATCCGCGCCAACAGGCATTGTCTTCGACACCGCAGAAGGATCTACTTCGACTCCGTGGGCTTGCACCATGGCAAGCGACATAAGTCGCCACCATGCTGAGGGATTTCTTGCGTGCGTGCACACCCCCAGCGAGCGACTCCACCAGCTCTTCCACATTGTCGACCAGCTCCGCCTTCGGCATCAACTCCTCCCGGAGGCGACTCAAGGTGGCCTTGGCCTTGGATAACGTATTTTGGACAGCGGCGCTACGATCCTTGACCGCAGATACCGCGCCCGCCAGAGCGTCATCGCGACAAAGGGCTTGTGGATCAAATTTCAAGCCGCTAGCATCTACACCAAAATACACACATGGATCAAACTTCTAGTACCACCGGCACTACAGATGAAGAGAAGAAAATCAATAAAATATCTACAGGTAAAGGTACCCGAGAGGGCCTTGGCGACTGAGAACAGTTGCTCTTCGAACAACTTCTCCCTGGCTGCAAAGGAGGCGCGCAGATCCTCTTCGCGCTTCTGGGCATCATCACGAGCCGTGATTGCCTCGTCGCGCCCCTTCACAGCTGTGGCTAGTGTCTTCTCCAACATGGCGACATCGCGCAGCAAAGCGTTATGCTCAGCTACATGGCAGTCAATAATTGGCTGTCAGTCGATTATACCAAAACAGAGAGGAGACGACAAGAATAAGTGTAGAACACTCACTTTCGACAATGCGATGACGCGTCTCCAGCATTGCATGCTGACGACCCATCGCCATCACCTGCTCCGCCACCTGCGCGGCCTCCCTTACAAGGAGCTGTTGTACAAAACAAGGAATCAGAGAGGGCAACAAAAGGCGTTGACTGCCAAATTACAAAAGAAAGAAAGCTATACTTACATGGTCCTCCAGCGACTCCGAAGAAGTTTGTTGAACCGTCATCCAAGCAACTACTCGATGCTCCCCTACGTGAGGAGAGCTCGAAGAATTATGCCCGGAGTGGGCCGCCGCCGGAGGAGAAGGAGCGCGCTCGACCTCTACCTTGGCCCTTGAGGTCGCGACTCCTGATTCTTTCAAAAACTCGACGTTGCCAGAAGATGACGACGCCTCTTGACTGCAAGACAAAATCCGCACTCAGAAAGGGCAAAGTCTAGGGAAAAGCCAACAAGAAGAAAACAGAGAAGAATGAATACACTAGCAAACTTACCAGTCAAATTTGTCAAGATCAAACATGGCCTCCGTCGACTCCGACGAAGACTCCTTGGGCAATCGCATCTTCTTGCGAGAAGACGGTGCCACAGCCCTCACAGGAATGGCGGGAATTGGCGAATCCGCACCAACAGCCGCGCCTCCTGGAGTTGAAGGAGTCGACGCGTCGGAATCCCTGCTACGCGAACGCTTGCGAGTATCTGGGCTCTCGGACTTGGGGGCTTCCTCTTCCACATCAGAAGGGACAGTCGACTCAGACTCGTCCTCTTCCAAAGCTTCACGAGGAATAATCCCCTTAGGGAGGGGAGGCATACAAGGAGACACCGCCCACTCCTGCATACAAACAGTAAAGATCAGCAAACATAACAGGTAAGCAACAGAAAACGCAATCGAGAAAATAAGCTATTATGTAGCACAACTGTACCTCGGGAGGAGGATTCGAAGCATTGAAGGGAGGAATGACTGACTCATTTGGAAGCACATCCTTGAAGGTGTACTTCGTGACCAGTCGCACCCTCTTATCAACCTCACTTGTGGACATGCCATCGGCAGGCACGCGAGTGGCATCATCAGTGCCACCCTATTGAAACATGGGATGGACTCTGGCCTGGAGAGGCTGGACGCGACGATGCAGCCAAGTCCTGACAAGGGAGCAGCCTCCCTCTTCCGTGCCTATGCGACTCTCGAGGTCGCAGACGCGCTGATATAGCACGTCTATCTCCGCGAGTTCGGAAGGCATGATCACGTTCTTCCAAGAACGCATGTTCTTGCAGGGAGTCGCGGGATCGAAAGGCGCGAGTCCAAAGTGCTCGTCCTTGGCCTTCTGGTCGCGAACATAGAACCATTTGTCCCTCCATCCCTAGACGGACTTGGCGAGCTTGATGTCGAAGTAGGTGGCGGACGGGTCGACATGAATTCCACAACCACCTACGTCATAAACTAAAGAGCCAGATGCGGACTGACGCTTTAGCTTAAATAAGCGTTTGAAAAGACCAAAGTGTGGCTCGATTCTGAGCCAACACTCACAGAGAGTGATGAAACAAGTGATGTGGAGGAGCGAATTTGGGGACAGCTGATGGAGCTGGAGCCCATAGAAACAAAGAAGACCCCTAAGAAAGGGGTGAAGAGGCAAGGAAAGACCACGAATGATGAATGCAAGAAACATCACTCGAAAACCAGCGGGAGGAGCAGGAATGGTCTCACCGCTGGGGACGCGCGCATCGGCGACTGCCACAGAGATAACTCCATCTTGGCGAAGAAGACGGAGATCCGACGCCTTCATGATAGAGGGGCTCCATGCGCCATTGGTCAGGCGATGGCAGCAAGGAAGAAAGAGCGCAGATGGGAAATTACCGCCGCAACATCGCTACTTAACCCCTGGGAGACGCAATCCAACGGCTGACAAAAACCCTATTGGACGCGTGGCACGCATCGTGTCGGACACGTGGAGAAGAGGAAGCGCAAACCGTCCCCCCACTTCTACCATTACGCGCGGAAATCGAGGAGGCGTAGTTAAAAATAAGATTACGCATGCCCAGTCAAATCAAAGTTAGGAAGTAGGACCCACCGCTCGTCACGTTCCGTCAAAATCGCTCACGCGGGAAACTAAGGTCATACAAGCGTCAACACTGACGTCACCAAGGCTACGCAGTGGAAAACTTCGACTATTTTTAGTCCTTGCTGAAGTCTTCGACTCCACCAAGCACTCGGGGGCTACTCCCATAGGGACCACTGGCCGTGCACCCTATGACTTTTCTTTTTATTGTTGCAGGAACATGGAAAATCACAAAAGCAAACCCAACCACCTGAAACACAGTTTGATTATGGACATGGGTTACTCCCATAGGGAGCGCCGGAAACAAATTCGACTGAAACAAGCAGGCAAAAGACGACAACAGTCGCAAAAGTGTTTTAGTACCTGCCTGAGTCATCGACTGAAACAAGCAGGCAAAAGACGACAGCAGTCGAAAAAATTCTTTAGTCCCTGCCCTAGTCATCGACTGAAATAAGCAAGCAAAAGACGACAGCAGTCGCAAAAGTTCTTTAGTCCCTTCCTGAGTCTTCGACTCAACCAGGCACTCGGGGGCTACTCCTATAGGGAGCGCTTGTCGCGCACCCTATGATTATTTGTACAAAAAGCTGTGTGTTGATAACATCCACACTCGAAACTCATGGCGACACCACGTCATAATTTTCCCCTTACAAAGAGACTGCGTCTCCTGGGTCACCCGAATCGTCTCCGCAATGATAAAATTCGGATGCCACGCCTACGGCGTGAAGGTAAGACCTGAATAAGGCCTGGCAACGCATCTAACTGCGCACTACCATAAACATATCCGTGCCTACAGGCACAATGAACATGCCTTGACGGACGCGTCAAGTGCTCACACCCATATAACTGGAATTCGACTCCTGTAAGACCTCCGCGGCCTGAGTCGAATTACAGCAGCACTTTTCCGGATTCGAGTCCGGGGACTTGAATTTGAGTAGATTACGTTGTTTCACCCTAAGGTGGTTAACTGATACCGATACGAATAAAAGCAATAAAAGCAATAAAAATGTACTCATTTAGGCACTCGAAGGCTTCAAAAGTCCCTAGTCGAATCTGCGATTCCACTGGGCACTCGGGGGCTACTGACATGGGTATACCCTGCAGGTACTCGAGCTTGGTATATACGGTCCAAATACGTATAGGCCCATGGTGTCGCCAAAGCCCAGATGAAAGGACTCGAGTAACCTGTGGACTCTCGATTGCTTGAAGGACAAGAAGAGGCTAAAGATAGAAAGTTTGAAGGGGAAAACCCTAACTTGTAACCGACTCGACCTGCTATCCGAGACCTAGCCTATCTATATAAGGGCTAGGAGGGGGCGGCGAGGAGGACACACGAAACCCTAGTTTCCACAACCCTTGCCAGATTGCATCTGCGCACCATTGTAACTTTCGACTCCTTCGATAATTCCACGAGCAGACAAGCAGGAGTAGGGACCTCTACGAGGCCTGAACCTGGGTAAATCCTTTGTCCCCTGTGTGCTTGTTTGTAGACAAGTAGACAACTTCTGGCTCAACCTCCAAGGTTGCTGACTTGTCCTGAGTCGGTGAATCCCAAATTTCTTTGAGGTGCACCCTGCTCCCACAATCTTTCCGTCTTAGAAACTCTTTCTCTAGAAAGAGCCTGTTTCGAGAGACAAACACTTTGCTCTCTTCTCGGTTGTAGAAAACCCAAAGTTTCCATAGGATAGTCTACGAAAACTACCTTATATGACTTGGGGATGAGCTTCTTGGATTGTAACCTCCTGAAAAAAGCTTAACATACCCAAATCTTAAGAAAATCCACGGTCGGCTTCTTGCCCGTCCACATCTCATGTGGTGTCTTTTCTACTGATTTTGATGGTACTTTTTTAGTGTTATCACTGCTGTCTCTAGAGAAAAAACCCCAGAATGATAAATGTAGATTCGCCTTACTCATCATTGACCTCACCATGTCTAACAAGGTCCGGTTCCGTCTTTCCGACACACCATTCATCTAAGGTGTTCCCGGTAGGGTAAGCTGTGGAACTAATCCAAAACTCTTGAGATGGTCATCAAACTCATGGCTCATATGTTTGCCTCCAAGATATGATCGTAGAAACTTCATATTCTTGCCGAGTTAGTTTTGCACTTCACTCTGAAACTCTTTGAACTATTCAAAGGTCTCTGACTTGGATTTCATCAGGTGGACATAACCATATCTACTGAGATCATCCTTGAACATGAAAAAAATACTCAAACCACCACTGGTTGTCGTGCTCAATGGGCTACAAGTATCGGTTCCATCGAGTCGGACACCCTATCATAACTCTTTGCGAAAGGTGTCTTGGTCATCTTTCCCAAAAAACAGGATTCACATGTTTTGAACGGCTCCAAGCTGGACGAATCTAGGTGTCCATCACCATGGAGCTTTTGCATGCATTTTCTAGCTAATTTGACCAAGGCGACAATGCCATAGATAAGTAGAACTAACATCATTCGACTTTAACCTTTTATCATTCAAGTTATAGGCTAATTTACATTCAAGATCAAGCACAAAAAGTACGGATTGGACATATGCATAGCCATTGTAATACCTCAGACCCTGCGCTCTAAGCTCAAGCATGGATGAATCAAAAGTGGATAGGACGTACTACCGTGGGGCCGCCTAGCCACACACAGTAGGCCCACCTCGTGGAGTAGGGCACGGTACCGGCCAACCATCCCACCCAATTTCCAAAACATCGGGACAAGAGCAGGTGGCGTAGTCGATAGGTAAAGCGATAAAAAACATACACAAATGAGTATGTATGTCAGCGACATACAATAGACATCATAGTCGCACCATCTAGAAACAATAGAAACATAAGTATTCAACGCCATACGGCAAGATCCAAATATCCTAGATAGATATAGTAGTTTACGATACATCCTCATACATCACACATTAGAGTATCAAGCGGAAGCGGAAAAAAGATCCAAGTATGGACAAGAAGCAAATTGGCATAAGATGTCCTGAAAATAAACACATCCCTACCACAGATCTAACAGATGTCCATCCCCGGAATCTCTACACCTGACAGTCATCTCCACCATCATCAGTTTCTTTGACCTAGTAACCTTCCGGAGAGTATACATGTCCATCTGACAAAATATTTATCATTGGAGACCCTAGGGGTACTCAGCAAGTCTTAATACATCTAAAGGGAATGACCTGGGGTGACACAATTGTAGCAAAAGATAATAGCTAAACAGTTCTATAGAGACACACTACAACATCCGCCCAACCATAGATGGAGTAATAACAGTTATATAAGCAACATAAATAAACATCGCCCACCCTCCTTCTCGCTTACCGATGAGAAGGCGGAAGAACATCATGTCTTCTTCAAATTAAATGAGGTACTTTAGTTATGCTTGTCTATGATCAAGAAACAGTGTTCCAAGTAGTCCATAACCGCGGACACGGCTTTCAGAAATATTTACCCTTCAAGGGTGCATAAATAACAACACACACAAGATCAACCTCGGGAAGAACCAAATAAAATGCAACGAGGCCTCACGAAAATGCATTCACAGAATTCATAAATTATTTCAGGGGGCCACCCCATTAAGCTACTCGCAACGAAGTTGGCCGGCTCCGAGATGGACCCAAGGTTTGCGCCAATGGATGTAAACCACTAGGAACTCGATAGTGTGACTGGGCTTGTCGATACCGCGAAAACATTCCACATTCCTAAACAGTACAGACAATCCTCACGCAATCGTAAATAAAGCAGTAAAGCATGGCATAAGTACATGATAGTAATAAAGCCCCAAACTAGTTTGTGGCCCAAGAAATAAAGTTTGAATCAAGCTCAGGCGAAGGGGGATCCATAGAGTCTCCAATATGTGGATAGTGTGAATAGTCAAGGAACAGGAATCAAGTACTCGGGGTCCTACGAGACACAATTGAGCATGGAAGAACCAAATAATAGATATTGCCTACCGGTGCCTCTTTCTTTAGTTATTCCATTACTACACAGTTTAAGTTGTCTAGGTACCTCATTATCCAAAGACTCGCACAAACCCTACATATGCAATTCTATGACTCCCATGTCTCAAAACAACTCATGTAGTATTGACTTATAGGATGGAGGATACAAGCTTCCATTGGGTTTAAGGATAAAGGCTATTCAATAGTTGGGATTTAATTTAATGCAATCGTGACTAAGTGATGCAAGAATAAGATAGAGTATAACACCCCCGGAATTAGGGTTAAACATATCCAGACCTTAGCCTGACATAAGCTTAACCTAGAGCTCTAGGATATCTAGTGAGAAATTGGTAACACAACAGTAACCCTGCGGCACAAAAATTATACAACAAGCTCATAACTGAGAAAAGAACCAAAATATTACAAGCAGAGGTCACTAACCACAAACATCAAACAATGGAAGGCACATTATGCTATTAAGTACATCAAACTTAACAAATTTCCTAAGAGTCCTGAAGCATAATGATGACGTTCAAGTCCATAGATTCTAGGATGCCGGCAAGGAACCCCAAGCTACTCGTCGGTGTCGATGTCGTATCAAACTTGTCTTCTGAGGAACACTTATTCTGCTACAAAAGTATCAATAAAGTAAGAGTGAGTACAGGGTGTACTCCGCAAGACTTATGGATGGTGGGGTTGTTTTGCGCAAAGCCATCTTTGTTTATAAAACAATAGGGAGAAGAAGCTCATTTATTCAGAAGATTTTAAAACTGGATAAGTGAGTGACATCTCCAAAAATTGATCATCTTCTTTTAATATCCACCAAAGTAACCATCATGTCACAACTAGGATCACCCCCTCATACCCATGAGGAAGCATCCTTAAGCACACATTGAAACCTCCAAGTTTTACGATTAGGTTAAAGTTATCTATGATCTTCACGTACATTCCCAAGTCATCCATAACCGTGGACACGGATTTTCGAAAAGATTAATACCCTGCAGGGGTGTACAACTTTACCCACACATACCAACCGAGTCTTAATGCCAAATATTATTAGACCTCTTCTTTGGAAGGCCAGCAAAGGGTGGTTATCCACGACCTTTACATTGCTTTTGCCGAGACCATGCGTCACGCCCTAAGGATGGTTCCGCCGTAATGGGTCAAACCCCAAAGTCGGTCCCTATAGATGTGGGCGAGGTTGGTTTACCATAGGAACCGCCTCAACCAACCCTGACCATGCTTACCTACCTGTATGAATGCACCTCCTTCGCCGCCTTCGAGAACAACCAGAATGCATATGTCGAATGGAACACCCGATCTAGGTGACTCATTGTAACATCCCAAAACTCTAATCCAAGGTTATTAAGATCCAAATCATCAAATTTAGGGTTAACAAAAAAATTTCCATTTAAAATGATTAAGCATTCATATGTGTATGCATTTAAATAAGGAGTTGTTTTGAATTGCCATGTTTGAGTAATCCATTGGTTGTAAAATGATTCTAAGGTGAAATAAACATCATCTAGATCATTCCCAAACAAATACCAAAGAAAAACAAATCAAAAAAATAAACTAAGCAAATGGTCATTTGTGCCATTTTAATCACCACACCTACTTGGGCTATTCCTAGAACTCAAATCTTAACAGAAACAATTGTGGTTCTTTGCACCCCATGCTAGTACAAGTAGTGATGTACCAAGGCCCATTTTGTTTCACCCCAAAAACTTTCAAACACTAAATTCAAATGACATTTGAAAATTGAATGTAGTTCATATGTATAGATCACACTTATTCAAAAACCACTCAAATGAACTCCACTTTTAAAACCCAAGCACACCTAGAAGATCAAGCATAAGATACAACACTCCACCAAAAATCAGCCCAAAATTCAAATATTTTGTTCATGCGGCCATTGTGTCGAACACCTGGCAGGCAGAATCAAATTAGCGTAACTATTACTGTTTTTGATCAAATCTTGTCGAGCCATTTGGTGTGCATTGATCACCCTTGTCTCTCCTGAGTCCAACCAAGTCCCCACTGGACTACCCCTAAGCCGCAATAGTAGTGGAGCATCGCCACTTTGTGGTCACCGCTGGCCAGAAGAGGGCAAAGCGCCAGGGACAGCGCCGTGCCATTCCAGCGTGCCCTCTAGCTCCGCCCAACCCTACCGCACCTCCCTGTCCACCCCTCGATCGACCCCAGCCCCTGGACCACTCCCCAGCCTCGCCGCCCTTTTCTCTCTGCGCAGCCAGAGCGTCCTCACCGCCAGCACGCCACAGACCGTCCCTCGACCCGATGCCGCGAACGCTGCTCCGCCTCGACCCCAGCACCCTGCCAGACACGACCGTGCACCGTTGCGCGACCCATAGTCGCCGTGCGCCGCGTCGAGCACCGCCTCTGTCTCCCAGAGCGCGCGACGCTCCCGACCACCATCCACCGCCCCTAGCCGCGCCATTAAGCTGTAGAGCACCGCCAGGAGGAAAGCCACCATCCGCCTACGCTGCCCATGCCGATAGCGCCCTGTATCATCATCACCGACGAGCTCGCTGTCGCCCTCTCGGTCCCCTCGTCGAGCCTATATAAGGAGCCCTCCCAGCACCATTTCTTCACACCACTCAACTCCCCTCTCACCATTGATCCTTCCCCACCTCTCGCCGGAGCCGCTCGAGCCTTAGTTCGCCAGAATTGCACGGGAGGAGCCCGCTGCAGAGGAGGAGACGCTGTCGTTGATTCTGACAACCCTGAGCCCTGCCGTGACCTCGCCTGAGCCCGCCGTCGCTGTCCAGTTCGATCGCCCGCCTCGCCGCACTAGCTGGAGCCCTGGTACATCCCTAGTAGACCCCCACTGGCCGTTTAGGGTTCGGTCTCGCCGGCGACGAGTCCGTCGTCGACGACGACTGTGAGCCGTCGATCTCTGTTCTAATCGTATGACCCAGATTGATAGATACCGTTTCGGGTTTTAAGTCTTGCTAACAAGCGGGACCAACCTGTCAGCTGCCCTCAGCGTCGCTGAGCGTCACTGGGCCGGCCCATTTTCTTTCCCGCAGTGACCCAGTAATCCAAATCTAGATTTTTCTATTTAGGTTCGAACCCACTTATGTCCCTTAGTTTAAAAATCAATTCAGAGCGTTTTACAAATCCAAATTGAGTGATTCCAATTTTATTGGAAAGCCTTTGAAAAGATCAATCCAAGCCCGTTGGATTTAATTCATGTAGAGTTAGAGATCTCTCCTAGTGAAAATAACAAGACAGAAGCTTTTGCACATTCAAACATTTTTCTAAAATCAACCATAAGAGCTTTTGAGTTGATTCCAACTCTCAAAAATAACATTTAACCATACATATCTGAATATGTAATAATATTAAGGTTTACATGCAGTGACTTTGGACTAGTACCAAAATAATGCTATATAGGCATTTCTAGTCACTTTAAATCATTAAATATTAAACTTAAACTTATTAAAATATGATCCAACCTTTAAATCACATTCCCATATGTTAGAATATGTGGTGATGACATGTGTACACATGATCCCATATTTTAAGTGGAGAATATTAAATCTTAGTATTTTTCAATGAGTAGAAATTACTTTTCTTAAATAAAAAGAATGAAGCGAGTTAATAAAACCTTGTGATGCTTGTGATAATAATAGATCATCAAATGTGTGCCTTAGTGTGCTAAGTAGACTAGTTAAGCTTTGTTTTGTGATTGTTTACCCCGTATGTATTTATAGACGATAGTACCGACCAAGCGTTCGAAGAGGAGGAGTTCTACCAAGAGGAGGAGGAAGAAAATTTCAACCACTACACTACCCAAGGCAAGCTAGCATTATACGAGTTAACCATGCAAGTGATTACTTGCAAGCCTAGCACTTCAAGTAAACTGAGCAAGCTATGGTTAGCAAACTAGAATTAAGCTAGATAACCTAAGCAAGATGCATTAGACATGCTTTGGTTATACCACTTTGACTATTACCTACCCCAAGTTTTATTTCCAAGCTTTTACTTCTTTACTTTATTAAAGTACCTTACTTGTCTGAAGGTAGCATAAAGAGTATAAAACTTGACCTATCTAGATAACCTTAGATGTCATTCTATGGCATGAGATTGAGATCAGCATCCCACCTTAGTGAACACTCTTAACTTATTAGCTTAGAGACAAATCAAAACTTGAGTCACTTTAGATGGGAACACTTGGTGAAAATGAATTGTGAAATCCTTGGAATGATGAGTCATTCTATTGAGATGTTTTGACATGTGTTGAGAAACACAAATGGTTTATGATGATGAAAATGTTGAGGCATGAGCCTTAGCCCTCTTACAAAAACTGATGGTTGGATTCGGATGCGATACCATTCCACATTTACCGTACAACCACGATACCTGAATTGGGTAAGGCTTAGCCGGAAGTTTATATGCATTAGTATTAGTTCCCTCATGGGAGAGGTTTGAGATGAGGCTACCTCTCAATGTTGTCCACCTATGCAGTGCCCAAGATGACAGATGGTCATGGTTGGGAGGCCATGCTCATAGGAGAGGTGCTTATACTAGGGTCTGTAAAGGAAAGGTTATGTTTGATTATCTGCATACTAAGTATGATGATTGAGGGTTATCCCTAATAGATGTATCGAATCTTGTGGTGAAAGTGTACCACCTCTGCAGAGTGTCAAACTATTCGAATAGCCATGCCCGCGGTTATGGATAGTTGGAGTGGCCATACTGTTTCGTTGTCAGATATTTTCAAAATGACTTATGAAATGAATGATGAATCTTGACTTGACCACAACAGGGTTGTGACTATGACACTAGCTTCCCAACTTAAGTGATTCTAGAACTTGTTTTATCTTTCTTTGTTTCAGAACTCAGATTAGGTTTCAAACTTAACTTTATAGTTAAACTTAGAGTTGGCATTTACACTAGAACTATACTACTTGTTAGTGGTAGTTTGCGAGTACTTAAAGAGTACTCATGGCTTTTGTCCCTGGCTATTCTCATGGCCAGACTATGAAGGAGACTACCAAGATGAAGGACAGCAGGACGGTTATGATAACTAGGACTATCTTCCATCGTAAGCATTGCCTATGCCACTGAAGATGGACCCCACCGCTACGCTTATTATTTACTCCGCTGCTTGTTGTATTAAGACTGGATCATGAGATCCTTTATTCGTGTAAGACCTTATTATGGTTTGTAATAGATGATGTACTATGATATCCAATATGTTATGTCTCGTAAAAATGGTAATCCTGGGATTGCGATGTATGACATAACAGGCATCTGGGATTAAAAATCTGGGTGTTGACAAGTTCGTATCAGAGCCATCCTGACCATAGGAGACCCTAGTTAGAATGGACGTCCAAACAAAAACTTAATTTCAAAACCAAAGTGAGTATTTATGAAAAACTATTTCCTCTCTTATCCTTGGGAATTCATTCTTTCTGAAAAATTCATGTTCCTCCAATTCTTACATTAATACCTAAAAGTTGGCACACTTGATCACCTCACTAACTTCCTCATCCTTAATTCTTGTAGATGGAGACTCAGTTCAGCAAGTTCTACCAGTTGGGCAACGGAGGCCAACTGATATCCGAGAGGGATCTAGATTCACTATGTGAGTTATTGGGACGCCCACATCCAGAGTTTCTTGGAGCTCAACTTCCTAGACCCCTAGGAGGAGATTTACAATGGCTAGTCACCGCTGATCTTCGAGGAAGCATAGAAGCACCAACATCCGGGAGAATCCAGTTCTCCGTAAGGGAGAATAACTGGCTAGATGGATTAGCCAGGGCAATGCATGAGGCTCTCGCACATCTATCTGCCCTCAGTGTCAACCAAATCCAAGGAACCCGCTTCGCGCACTATGCAAGGTGTGACTTCATGGGAATGCCAATGGAGATGCCAGGTCACACAGAATTGAAGCGTCAAGTGGAGAACCTTGACTTCATGTTGTACGATCGCCAGAAGGAATTGGACAATGCTAGGGAGTTTGCCAACCACAACCGTGCCATTGCCGCCCAGAAGGCCCAGACTTTCTCACGGCTTGTCAAGGACCATCAGTCTCTTTGCCTCTAGTGCAAAAAGAATCACACCATCGCTCGTCTTCGCAAGAAGGTGGCCGACCTAGAGAAGACCATCAAGGAGCAAGAAGATCAGCTTGCCGCAAAGGAAGAAGAAGAGGAAGGTGAAGACATCCAGGGAGATATGGATTCTTACCTCAGCAATGATGATGACTTTCTGGAGGAAGATGACATGGACTTCTACACCGACGATGACGACTCCGACTTCATCGATGATGATTAGACGCACTAGAGCACTGTTGTAGCATGAGGAGTATCGGTCCCATTGTATCGTAGCTTGCAGAATGGTTCTTAAAACCATCTGTTTTCCCTTGATGCTGTGGTGTGTGTGTGTTTGTATCGTGTGCTTTGCTAGAATGAATGAAAATAAGTTAGTTGCAAAAATCTAAGTCAAACTCAAAGTTTTAGCTTGAACTCAAAAATCATGAACCTTAGAACTTTCCCTCTTACCCCTTTATCTACCTCAATCTTCAGATGACTCATGGAAACCAAGGAGGGAGCAGCTCATCGCAAGACCCAATGCTGCAGATCCTGCAGAATCTCATCGTAGACAAAGAAGCAAGCAGGGCAGAGCGCCAACCTAATCTAGCAACACTACAATAGATCGCCCAGATAGCTCTCAACAACTAGAACCATGGAAATCAGGATCATCAAGGATCCAAGCTGAAAAAATTCTAGAATACCAATCCCCTAATCTTTAGCACTTCGGAGAACCCATTAGATGCTGATGACTGGTTGCAGACAATGGAGAACAATTTAAGAGCGAGTTGATGACAACGAGAAAGTTCTCTTTGCCACCCACTACTTGGCAGGAGATGCAAGAGCATGGTGGAACAACATCCGCCTGATGAACCATGGTCAAGTGATGACATGGGAAGGCTTCAAAATCAAGTTCAATCGCACCCACGTGCCGCAGGGCCTAGTCACCCGAATGAGGGATGAATTCAGAGAGTTGAAGCAAGGCAGAATGACTGTGGTGGAGTACCGTGATAGATTACTGTCGCTTACCAAGTATGCACCTGATGAGATCAACACGGAGGCTAAGAAGAAAGAGAGATTCTTGAACGGACCGCATGATGAGATGCAGACTGTCCTCGTCAACATCCGCTTCGAGGATCTCGAAGAGCTAGTCGACTCCGCAATTCAGATGGACGGAAAGATTAACCAGGCAAACGACAACCGCAAACGTCATATGATGCAGCAATATGGATCCAACAATCACCAGAAGTACCGTCCCAACCCCTCACCAGGATATGCACCAAGGAACAACCGACCCCCAATGTCTCGCCCAAGCTACCCCAACCATAGCGGAGGAAATGTGAAGTCCGGAGGAAACAGCAACAACCCCGACAACACCAGCAATTTCAACCGTGCCCCTCCCAAGAGCAACAACAACAACAACAACAACACTGCACCCAGAACTAGAAGCAATGAAGTGCCCGTCGCAGCTAAAGACAAGTCTGAGATCACTTGTTTCGAGTGTGGAGTGAAGGGTCACTATTCCAATGAGTGCCCCAAGAACACTGCCGCCACTACTAATGTGAATGCCCTAGCTCAATAGCAGCACCATGTTCAACCAGGAAGAAGATTTGCCCCAGGAAACCCTCACAACCGCAACGGTCGTCTCTTCCACATGAACGCCGAAGAAGCCCAAGAAGCGCCAGATGTAGTGCTGGGTATGTTTTCTGTCAACTCAGTTTTAGCAAGAGTGTTGTTTGATTCAGGAGCATCGCATTCATTTGTCACCGAAGAATTTGCATGCACTAGTAAGATCCACCCAACCAACTTGAAGCATGTCATGATAGTTCAAATTCCCGGATCAACTACAAAAGCTAGAAAAAATTGCAAAGCTGTGCCTATCAGAATACATGGGATAGATTTTTATGCCAACCTAATTGTACTTGGAACCAAAGGATTGGAAGTAGTACTAGGTATGGACTGGATGTCAAGGCATAAAGGACTGATAGACTATGCTAAGAAAGCCATCACCATGACCAGAGTTCGAGTAACGAGAGTATATCTCTGAAACCTTACCCCGTCAATTCAAGTGCAACAAGAGTGTAGCCCTGCCCACCATTGACCAAGTCAGAGTAGTCTGTGAATACCCCGATGTATCCCAGATGAATTGCCAGGTATACCCCCAGATAGGGATATTGAGTTCATTATCGAACTAATCCCTGGAACCGGACCCATAGCCTAGAGACCCTATAGCATGAACCCCTCAGAGTTAGTAGAATTGAAGAAGCAGTTGGATGCTATGTTAGCAACAGGCTTGATTCAACCAAGCGCATCGACATGGAGATCGCTAGTGTTATTCGTCGACAAGAAAGATGGAGGGCAACCGTTTGGAGGCAACTGTTTATGCACCGACTACAGAAAGCTGAATGATGTTACCATCAAAAACAAGTACCCTTTGCCAAAGATAGAAGATCTATTTGATCAATTGACTGGTGCCTAGGTATTCTCAAAGATTGATCTTAGGACTGGTTATCACCAACTTAAGATTTGTGCAATGGATATTTCGAAGACTACCTTTACTACTCGCTATGGTTTGTACGAGTATATGGTTATGTCTTTCGGATTAACCAATGCCCCTGCTTATTTCATGAATCTCATGAATAAGATCTTAATGAATTTCCTGGATAAGTTTGTTGTTGTGTTTATTGATGATATCCTTATCTAATCGAAGTCAGAAGAAGAGCATGAGCAACATCTGAGAATCATCCTTGAAACCCTTAGAGAGCATCGGTTGTATGCCAACTTTAGCAAATGTGAGTTTTGGCTGAAAGAAGTAGGATTCCTAGGACATATTGTGTCTGCCGGAGGAGTCTCTATTGATCCCGCCAAGATTAAAGATGTCGAAGAATGGGAAGCCCCCACCACTCAAACCCAAGTCCGTGCATTTCTCGGATTAGCGGGATATTACCGCAAGTTCATAGAAGGATTCTCGAGCATTGCCAGACCCATGACCCAATTGTTGAAGAAGGACAAGAAGTTTGAATGGACCGACAGATGTGAAGCCAATTTCCAAGAGCTGAAGAAGAGATTGATTTCAGCCCCAATATTGATCATGCCAGATATCAAGAAGCCGTTTGATGTGTATTGTGATGCATCCAAGATTGGTCTCGGATGTGTGTCGATGCAAGAAGGCAAAGTCATCGCTTATCTATCTGGACAACTAAAGCAGCATGAGCAGAACTATCCGACCAATGATCTTGAGTTAGCAGCCGCAGTTTTGGCCTTGAAGACATGGCGTCACTATCTGATGGGTAATCGCTGTGAGATTTACTCCGATCACAAAAGCTTGAAGTATATTTTCACCCAGAAGGAGCTGAATATGAGGCAAAGAAGATGGATAGAGTTAATCAAGGATTATGATCTTGATATTCACTATCACCCCTGCAAAGCCAATGTGGTAACGGATGCTCTTAGCAGATTGCCGTGTAGGCTAAACACCATGATCAAGGAGAAGTAGCCAAGTTTGTATGAGGAGTTGGAGCAGTTCAGAACTGAGCTAGTTAGCAAAGGATTTTTAGCTAGCATTGAACATCAACCCACTTTGATTAGCCAAATCAAGGAAGCCCAAAAGGGAAATGAGAGTATCGATGGAATCAAACGTCGTATTGGTACAGGAAAGGTACCTGGATTCACTGAAGACGAAGTAGGAGTTTTGTGGTACAAAGGCCGTATCTGTGTGCCAGCAGATTTGGAGCTAAAGCAAGTTATCATGCATGAAGCTCATGATACTCTTTATTCTATCCACCCCGGAGGAACGAAGATGTATCAAGATTTGAAAGAGCAATTTTGGTGGCACAAGATGAAGAGAGAAATCGGAAGCTACATCGCCAAGTGTGACATCTGTCAAAGAGTCAAAGCCGAGCATCAGAGACCCACAGGACTGTTGCAACCATTGCAGATTCTGGAATGGAAATGGGGTTCCGTTGGAATGGACTTTATCACCGGTCTGCCTACTTCGAGTAGGGGAAATGACTCAATCTGGGTCATCGTTGATAGATTGTCCAAAGTAGCTCACTTTATACCTGTCAAGACAACCTACCAGAGTTCGAAGATAGCAGAGCTGTATATTGCTAGGATTGTTAGTCTAGATGGAACCCCCAAGACCATAGTATCAGATCGAGGAACCCAGTTTACCTCGAGATTTTGGCAGAAAGTCTAGGAAGGATTAGGCACCAAGTTGAATTTCAGCACCACTTATCACCCGCAAACTGATGGACAGACTGAAAGAGTCAACCAAATCTTAGAAGATATGTTGAGAGCTTGTGTTTTGGAGCACGGATCAAAATGGGAAGACTACCTGCATTTTGCAGAATTCTCATATAACAACAGTTATCAAGCTAGTTTGCAAATGGCCCCATTTGAGTTCCTATATGGAAGAAAGTGCCGCACCCCTTTGAATTTGTCGCAAGTAGGAGAGAGTCAGATCTTTGGACCCGACATTCTCCGAGAAGCTGAAGAGAAGGTTCACAAAGTACGTGAGCACCTCAAAACCGCCCAATCCAGACATAAGAGTTATGCTGACAAGAGAAGGAGAGACCTGACTTTCAATGTCAGAGATTTTGTATATCTCAAGGTTTCGCCATTGAAGGGAACCCAACGCTTTAGTCTAAAAGGAAAGTTAGCTCCCAGGTATATCGGGCCCTTCAAGATTCTGAACCGTCGAGGAGAAGTATCGTATCAACTAGAACTACCTTAAGAGATGTCTGCCATCCACAATGTGTTCCTTATCTCGCTACTTCGCAAATGCCTAGAAGTGCCGGAGAAGACCGAACTTTTCAAGAACATCGATCACCGAGCTGTTGATATCAACAAAGACCTGAAGTATCGTGAAGTGCCCATCCGTATCCTAGAGGAAGCCTACAGAACCACTAGGACCAAGAGTATCAAGTTTCTCAAGATTCAATGGAGCAACCATACAGAAGAAGAAGCCACTTGGGAGCGAGAAGATTACATTTCCCCTACTCGAAGTAGTTTTATTTAGTTCCCAAATCTCTTTAGTTCCTAGTTTTCTTTCGTAAATCTCGGGACGAGATTTTGTTTAAGGGGGGAAGGTTTTTAACATCCCAAAACTCTAATCCAAGGTTATTAAGATCCAAATCATCAAATTTAGGGTTAACAAAAACTTCTTCATTTAAAATGATTAAGCATTCATATGTGTATGCATTTAAATTAGGAGTTGTTTTGAATTGCCATGTTTGAGTGATCCATTGGTTGTAAAATGATTCTAAGGTGAAATAAACATCATCTAGCTTATTACCAAACAAATCCCAAATAAAAACAAATAAAAAAAATAAACTAAGCAAATGGTCATTTGTGCCATTTTAATCACCATGCCTACTTGGGCTATTCCTAGAACTCGAATCTTAACAGAAACAATTGTGGTTCTTTGCACCCCTTGCTAGTACAACTAGTGATGTACCAAGGCCCACTTTGTTTCACCCCAAAAACTTTCAAACACTAAATTTAAATGACATTTGAAAATTGAATGTAGTTCATATGTATAGATCACACTTATTAAAAAACCACTCAAATGAACTCCACTTTTAAAACCCAAGCACACCTAGAAGCTCAAGCATAAGATACAACACTCCACCAAAAATCACCCCAAAATTCAAATATTTTATTCATGCGGCCTTTGTGTCGAACACCTGGCAGGCATAATCAAATTAGCCTAACTATTACTGTTTTTGATCAACTCTTGTCGAGCCATTTGGTGTGCATTGATCACCCTTGTCTCCCCTGAGTCCAACCAAGTCCCCACCTGCCTACCCCTAAGCCGCAGCAACAGTGGAGCGCCGCCACTTTGTGGTCACCGCCGGCCAGAAGAGGACAAAGCGCCAGGGACAGCGCCGCGCCATTCTAGCTTGGCCTCTAGCTCCACCCAATCCTACCGCACCTCCCTGTCCACCCCTCGATCGACCCCAGCCTCGCCGCCCTTTTCTCTCTGCGTGCAGCCAGAGCACCCTCACCGCCAGCACGCCACAGACCGCCCCTTGACCCAATACCGCACACGCCGCCCCGCCTCGACCCCAGCATGCCGCCACACGGCTGTGCACCGTCGCGCGACCCACAGTCTCCGTGCGTCGCGTCGAGCATCGCCTCTGTCTCCTCGAGCGCGCGACACTCCCGACGACCATCCACCACCCTTAGCCACGCCATTAAGCCGTAGAGCACCGCCAAGAGGCAAGCCACCATCCGCCTACGCTGCCCATGCTGATAGCGCCCTGAATCATCGTCACCGACGAGATCGCCGTCGCCCTCTCGGTCCCCTCCTCGAGCCTATATAAGGAGCCCTCCCTAGCACCATTTCTGCACACCACTCAACTCCCCTCTCACCACTGATCGTTCTCCACCTCTCGCAAGAGCCGCTCGAGCCTTAGTTCACCAGAATTGCACCGGAGGAGCCCGCTGCAGAGGAGGAGACGTTGTCGTTGATTCCGACCACCCCGAGCCCTGCCGTGACCTCGCCTGAGTCCGCCGTCGCCGTCCAATTCGATCGCCCGCCTCGCCGCACTAGCTGGAGCCCTGGTACATCTCCAATAGACCCCCATTGGCCGTTTAGGGTTCGATCTCGCCGGCGACGAGTCCGTCGTTGACGACGACTGTGAGCCTTCGATCTCTGTTCTAATCGTATGGACTAGATTGATAGATACCGTTTCGGGGTTTAAGTCTCGATAACAAGCGGGACCAACCTGTCAGCTGCCCCCTGTGCTGCTGAGCGTCACTGGGCCGGCCCATTTTCTTTCTCGCGGTGAACCAGTAATTCAAATCTAGATTTTTCTATTTAGGTTTGAACCCACTTCTGTCCCTTAGTTTAAAAATCAATTCAGAGCGTTTTACAAATCCAAATTGAGTGATTCCAATTTTGTTGGAAATCCTATGAAAAGATCTATCCAAGCCCATTGGATTTAATTCATTTAGAGTTAGATATCTCTCCTAGTGAAAATAACAAGACAACAGCTTTTGCACATTCAAACATTTTTCTAAAATCAACCATAAGAGCTTTTGAGTTGATTCCAACTCTGAAAAATCACATTTAACCATACATATCTGAATATGTAATAATATTAAGATTTACATGCAGAGACTTTGGACTAGTACCAAAATAATGCTATATATATGCATTTCTAGTCACTTTAAATCATTAAATAATAAACTGAAACTTATTAAAATATGATCCAACCTTTAAATCACATTCCCATATGTTAGAATATCTGGTGATGACATGTGTCCACATGATCCCATATTTTAAGTGGAGAATATTAAATCTTAGTATTTTTCAGTGAGTAGAAATTACTTTTCTTAAATAAAAAGAATGAAGCTAGTTAATAAAACCTTGTGATGCTTCTGATAATAATAGATCATCAAATTTGTGCCTTAGTGTGCTAAGTAGACTAGTTAAGCTTTGTTTGGTGATTGTGTACCCCGTATGTATTTATAGACGATAGTACTGACCAAGCTTTCGAGGAGGAGGAGTTCTACAAAGAGGAGGAGGAAGAAAACTTCAACCACTGCACTACCCAAGGCAAGCTAGGATTATACGAGTTAACCATGCAAGTGATTACTTGCAAGACTAGCACTTCAAGTAAACTGAGCAAGCTATGGTTAGCAAGCTATAATTAAGCTAGATAACCTAAGCAAGATGCATTAGACATGCTTTGGTTATACCACTTTGACTATTACCTACCCCAAGTTTTATTTCCAAGCTTTTACTTCTTTACTTTATTAAAGTACCTTACTTGTCTGAAGGTAGCATAAAGAGTATAAAACTTGACCTATCTAGATAACCTTAGATGTCATTCTATGGCATGAGATTGAGATCAGCATCCCACCTTAGTGAACACTCTTAACTTAGTAGCTTAGAGCTAAATCAAAACTTGAGTCACTTTAGATGGGAACACTTGGTGAAAATGAATTGTGAAAACCTTGGACTGATGAGTCATTCTATTGAGATGTTTTGACATGTGTTGAGAAACACAAATGGTTTATGATGATGAAAATGTTGAGGCATGAGCCTTAGCCCTCTTACAAAAACTGATGGTTGGATTCGGATGCGATACCATTCCAAATTTACCGTACAACCACAATACCTGAATTGGGTAAGGCTTAGCCGGAAGTTTATATGCATTAGTATTAGTTCCCTCATGGGAGAGGTTTGAGCTGAGGCTACCTCTCAATGTTGTCCACCTATGCAAAGGCCCAAGATGATGATGGTCATGGTTGGGAGGCCATGCTCATAGGAGAGGTGCTTATACTAGGGTGTGTAAAGGAAAGGTTATGTTTGATTATCTACATACTAAATATGATGATTCAGGGTTATCCCTGACAGATGTATCGAATCTTGTGGTGAAAGTGTACCACCTCTGCAGAGTGTCAAACTATTCGAATAGCCGCGTCCGCAGTTATGGACAGTTGGAGTGGCCATACTATTTCGTTGTTAGATATTTTCAAAATGACTTATGAAATGAATGATCAATCTTGACTTGACCACAAAATGGGTTGTGACTATGACACTAGCTTCCCAACTTAAGTGATTCTAGAACTTGTTTTATCTTTCTTTGTTTCAGAACTCAGCTTAGGTTTCAAACTTAACTTTTTGTTAAACTTAGAGTTAACATTTACACTAGAATTATACTACTTGTTAGTGGTAGTTTGTGAGTACTTAAAGAGTACTCATGGCTTTTATCCCTGGCTATTCTCATGGCTAGACTATGAAGGAGACTACCAAGATGAAGGACAACAGGACGACTATGATAACTAGGACTATCTTCCATCATCAGCATTGCCTGTGCCACTGAAGATGGACCCCACCGCTACGCTTCTTATTTACTCCGCTGCTTGTTGTATTAAGACTGGATCATGAGATCCTTTATTCATGTAAGACCTTATTATGGTTTGTAATGGATGATGTACTGTGATATCCAATATGTTATGTATCGCAAAAATGGTAATCCTGGGATTGTGAGGTATGACATAACAGGCATCTGGGATTAAAAATCTGGGTGTTGACACTCATGGAATCCACTAGGCAAGTTAATCAGTGGAGCGGATCGCAAGCCTCGTGTGTCTATATGCTCGTCTTGGTTCAAGAGGCAAGAACTCGGGTCCTAGTAGTGGCGAGCATGGGACTACAAAAACCACATCCCACCGTGGCCTCCCACACAAGCCTTAGCATGATTAATCCTTACCATTGATCATACCTCATTAGTATACCTCGTTCTCCTGTCATACTAGATTCTCTGCATTGGTACATCATCTAGATGAACCAGCACTGATAGCTAAGCATGACTAAGCAAGACACACATAATAGCTCTAGCAGTGCATACAAGCCAAACCTAGTTATGCTAGGAGCAGTGGTTCAGGTGATATAAGCTCAAAGGGAGTAAAGCAACTGATAGGATACTCTATCTATTGATAAAAGACCACACTAGAATCGTATGTATCATGGCAAGAATGAAATACTTTCGAAATCATAGGATTCTTTTATATGTGGGGCTATGCTTGCCTTTGCCTGTTGATACTCCAATATAGATCTTCGGAAACCTTGTACTTGACTTGGTTACAGTTGGTCAACTATTATTCGCCAATCTTCGATTGTGTTAACCTCGGTCTTCGATCTCGATCTCGATATTGTATTCTACCGGGAAGAAGTATACACCGGAAATAAAGGGAAAACAACAATCAACACATGGCATCGATGGAATGCTCAAGCAAGGTTGATGATATGACAAGTTAAATAGAGCTAAAAAGAACCCCTAAGGCATGATTAAATATTTTAGAAAGGGTCCGAGGGATATAAACCCTAATTCGAAGAAACCCCGGATGCATATGCGAGGGGTTGATTTGTTCTTCTAATTAAACTTGTATTTTAAGTTGTTGACCAATGCATGATGTTGATGCTATGAGATAGATTTAATTTGTCTTAATATTTTGATATATTATTTGTATTTGTCTGATTTAAAATGAATTAGTTACAAGTTTTCCCAATTTTAATCCATTTTAAATCATTTTTAAAACAATTAAACATTTTTGGGAATTATATAAATTATTTCCAGCTAGGCCCACATGTCAGAATTTTATTAATTTCAGAAATCATTTCCAAAATGATTAAAAACCTGACATTAGGGACCCACCTATCAGCATTTTATTTATTAAAACAATTATAGAAACATTTTAAATAACTAAAAGGGATTATGAAATCAGGCTGACGCCATGCTGACGTCAACGACGCCATTGCCTAAGATCGAGCACGACACGATGCTAGGGGCGATGCGAGGACGCGGGAGTGTGCTGGCTCAATGTGGGGCACTGTGCTGGACCGATTAGTGGCGGCACCTCTCCTGATTGGTCGCCGGAGCTGCGCGCAAAACAGCGGCCGACGGCGGTGGCTTGCAGGTGGTTAACGAGGAGGGGAACCAGAGGGCGAGGGAGTAAGGGGAGGGGCGCGTTAGCACCATGAGCATAGCAGAGGTGGTGGTGAGGCCAGGCGAGGTCGGACGGCGATGAATCGACGACGACATCTGCGGCGGCCGGCGAGACGCCGAGCTCAATTCCGGTGAGGTGGGGCCTTCCCGGCTTGAGCGCTTGGACAGGGAGAATGAGAACAGCAAGGCGGAGCTCGTACGCACCTCATCTGGGCGAGGGGATGTCAGAGACGGTGGCAATTGATGGCGGGATCTGGCTAGGGTTCGGGGCCGACGGGGGAGAACAGCAGAGGGAGCGAGATGGCAAGAAATAGGGATGGGGAGAGAGAGCAGAGCGAGGCCGTTCTTATCCTTAGCTCCAAGGGTGGTGGCAGGCATCACATCAAGTAGGAGATCGACGACCGATGCGAGGGCACGTAGCTGCTTCGGTCACCGACGCGGAAGAATAAAAGAGGAAGATGCCTGAAGGGGCACGGGCCGGCTAGGCTAAGGTGGGCTACGCTTGGCCAGGGATGGGCTGCGATAAAGCTTGCGCGACTGCTATGGCTAGCTGTGCTGGGCGGCAGATAGAGAGAGGGAGAGATATGGGTTGTGGCCTAGTAGGGTTAGGATTAGCTATATTTTATTTCCAAAAGCTTTTCTTTCTCTGTTTTCTGTTTTTACTTTTGTATTTTCAATTTCTTTTCTGTTTTGGATATTTCCAAAATACAAAACTTTTGCAAACATTTAAAAATACAAGGGTACCTTTTATAACAATTTGGATTCCATATGTTTGATAATTTTCAAAATTCAAAACCATTTGAATTGGTGTTCAAAGAGGAGAGGGAGTTAGGGTTTTGCATATTTTCTTTACTTTCATGCGTTTTGAAATATGATGTTTATGTTATGCACACTCAAACCCTAATTATAGGTTCATTAAAACTAGGGGTGTTACATAGAGGCATGAGTATGTATATATGCAAGCATGGGGAATTGCTTGCATGTCGGTTTAGTTGCAGAATAGGAAGAATCCGGGTAATACTCCTAAGGCTCCTAATATTCTCCTTTCTCAGCTTCTATATGGATAAAAACCATACACATAAGGGACAAAATAAATACATTGCACAATCATATAAATCATATATTGCACAATCATATAAATCATATGCAACAAGAAAAAAAAGTATGCCATGATGGAATGATGCACAATTGCATGGTATAACTTAGCGTGGCATGGGTGAGGTGTGGAAACAGTAAAAAAGCACTTTATTAATTTATTTCAGTATGTTTTACTCTCATAAACAGTTCTCAATATTTAATATCTATATGATGCGTTCTTCAATTCATATCATGGAATGCATATTTATAACGGGCCCATCACATTGATCAATTTAGACATATTATTTGTCGAATTTGGAATTACGGAATTAAATTTATAAATTTATGAAGAAAATACATTTATTAGCATTTAAATAATTTCGAAATTTTAAATTACTAAAAAATTATTTTGGATGGCATATTTTAATTTCTGACATTTTTCTGATCAGAAAACATATATCATATGTATTATTTGGAAATATGAATTTAAAAAAATTATGAAATGAAATTAATTCAAATTATGGTCAAAGTCAAAGGTTTGACTAATTTAAATCCTTTTTGAAAATATTTAATTTAAGTTTCAAAACCAAAATATATTTCATATAGAGGTTGAATTCAAATTCCAAATCAATTAAAAGATATGAATTTATTTAATATATATTCATTTCTGGTTTTCTTTTTAAATTTAGAAATTCGCAGACTTTTCTTACTCACGGATATTCTACCCACTAGCAATGACAAGTGGGCCAGAGGACCAAAGAGTGACCAACCGCACGTAGCCAGCTGGGGGATGCCACGTGGTGAAGCTGATTATGACGGGTCGAGGTGTCAAGAAAAGGAGGGGCTTTTTTTAGAAAAGCTTCCCAAAGTTTGCTGTCGAAACTAAAATTTTTGTCTGAAAACGAGTTAGATCGATCCCGGTTTGGATGAACAAGGCGACGAATCGGTGGCGATTTTGAAGGTTCTGTAAAAACAAAAATTGTAGATCTCGCCAAGGTCTATAACTTTGTAGAAGAAAGTTTTCCAAAAGATCAACGTATACGTCGGAAACGTGTGACGAACAGAGCGGATTCAGGTTGCACTGACGAAAAATTCAGAAACAGATAATTTCCTCGATTTCAATTGTCAATTTCTCCGCCTGTGCTGATCCAAAACGAGCGTCATTTGTTGCGGTGCAAACCAAGGATGTAGGAGACCAAGTTTCGTATAGGATGTTTTCACAGAGGAGCTTCGAAGGTGGTGGGAAAATTCTACAAGGTTAGCCTGAGAGGTGTACATGCTGTCGAGCTGCCGTTGCCAATTGCGTTCCAGTCAAAGATGTTGAGAGCGGCACGGCACACACTGGCGTCGAGTGAGGAAAGAGGCGAGCCAGTGAAGGAAGGAGGGCAGGCGGCTGCTCACCTAGGTGGTCCCGGAGGAGTTGGTCGAGACAGGGACGGCGAGGCGGTGTTGAGCGCAGCGACACGCACGTGGTGACGGTGGTGACCACGAGCAGCGAGCGCGGCGTTCTTGTTCTCCTCCTCCTAGTTCCTAGTATCGAACAACTCTAGATGATCCGCGCACATCTCCTGGGCCCGACATCTTGGCTCTCGAGACAGTGGGTCAGCAACTAGAGGAGGGGCCAAGCTAGGTTAGACACGGCCATTGTTTTGCTTGAAGAAGAGAAGAAGGGAGGTGGTTCACCCAGATCTCGATCTGGTTCTAGGATGGATGCAAGGGATAAGGAGGAGATGTGCTAGCACATGGGATCTTTTTTCTGTTGCCAAAAGTAGAGGAGGAGAGTGGTTGGTTAGGGTTTTCTCTCCTCTCTCTCTTGTTGCTTAGCTAAGACAGGAAGGGAGGGGACTAGGGGAGAGGGGCATGCGATGGGGGATAGTGGTGTGGTGTAGTCTGACCTTCTTGGTGGCCAAGCAAAGAGGAAGAGAAGGGCATGGCAAGGAGGGGTAAATGGATGGATTTAGCAAGGTAGATTAAGAAAGATGGTGGAGATCACATGTAGACACACACACTTACATGCACAAGCTCAGATGTTGACCATGGTGGGGTTTTGCCTGGTGGAAATATGCCCTAGAGACAAATAATAATCAGGACTATTATCATATTTCATAAAGTTTATGATTAAGTTTTATATCATGCTATAACTATATTAAGTGGAAACATCAATACATGTTTGATATATAAACAACCAGGGGTTCCCAGTGAAACTCTAGTCACTGGTTCATTGGTCAACGGATGATCAAGTTTCCTGATCATGTGGCATTTATGCCAGTTGGAAATGGAGTCAACTTATTCTGGGAATGAGATGATGAACCAATACCCAACCTAAACATCGTGACCCGATCATGTCACGAAGTTCAAGTTATGATGATTAGAAATGGATCCTCATAGACTATTCCTTGGACCGTGAGGCTATATCAATCACTGTCTCCCGAGAGTGCTTAGATAGCATCAAGCGCCACTTGGTAATACAGTGGTTATAAAGGTGTGTTCAGGTACTCGGAGGAAACCGTAGAGGCAATATATGTCAACAGCGGGATTTGTCCGTCCACGTGACAGAAATATACTCAAGGGTCCACTCGTAGAAGTTATATCCAATAGTTGCGCATCGTGTGATTTGATAACATGGATATCCCTTGTCGGAACGAGTCAAGTAGCATTGTTCGGTAACAAGATTGAACACGACTGATGTCATTGATCATATCTCGGGCAATGCAAGTATCGAGAGACAAAGGGAATAAGACACAACCGTCCCGGTTCAAACAACGAAAGATCTTCGTGGAATGCACAGGAGTCACATGGCCAACCAGAGGAGTCAAGTCGATGTTGATCATTGGTCCGGGAGTGTACCGACCATGTCTGGAGTGTTCCCGAACCATAGGGTATCACGCTTAATGGTTTGATGATGCTTAGAGAGTGTTTATAGGATCGGAAGAATCACCAAGAATAGTAGAGAGAAAACCGGAAGGGTTTTGGTAAGTTCGGAGGATTTCCGGAGTGGACGTGGAAAGTGTTCCATAGCCACGGAGATTGAATAATATATGAATGAATGTTAAATATTTATTTAATCATTTATTCATAATTATTTAATAAAAGATAAAATCAATTTAAAGGTCAAAAGGCTTAATGGGCCAATTCCATAGGGAAGAGGGCCTATTAGGGAAAGGCAAGAAGGAGAAGGGCTAGAGGGGGTGGCCGGCGCCCTAGTGGGCCAACACACCGCGCAGGGCCCATGGGGTGGCTGGCGGCGCCACCCCTCCCCCTCTCCTCTCCTTTAGTCCCACCCCGGGACTTTGAGAGAGGTAGTACCTCACCCCTATATATAATGGGGGTATTTGGCCAGATAAATACACACAATATTCAATAAAGGTCTTCTCACTTTTGGGAAGACCTCCAAGTGATATTCTCTCTCTCTCGTGACCATGGTCCCAAGTTTGGACTGCACGAACGAGAGACATCTTCACCGCGGAGCGCCATCACGCTGCGGGATTCGGATCTAGGAGCTCTACTTCCGCAATTCCTGCTGGATCAGGGAAGCGGGAGTCATCGTCAGGCACCGGACGTGTGTAACTCCCCGCGAGGTGTCACACTTGAGGCACTCAAGTCGTTGGAGCCACAGGAGCGCAAGGTCTTCATCACGACCTTGAGGTCGGCTTCGTCTCGACTACATCAACCACGCTCTCCTGAGTGTTGACAACGCTTTTTGGTCTACAAGGGTAAGTTCACGAAAAGCCCCTCCCGTTACTGCATTACTAACATATAGGTCCTGGCAGCATTAGCGGAACCCTACAGTGGTATGAGATCCAGGTCTATGCGTAGTAATGCTAGTACAGGTAGAACACACGAGATGTAGCGTGTGAGCGTTGATATTTTAGTTGTTACCCCCCACGTGTACTTGTGTATATCGCAGTAATGCTTGATGAAGCGGCCCCCAACCTACTTTACACGTTCATTCACGAGACTGGTCCACGCTTGACATACGGCTTGTACCGTATAAAGTGGCTTAGGGGGGTGTATGTCTCTCTCGCATTAGTTGGTATACCATTTGCAACAGAGGGCCCCAAAAGGGGTGTAGTAGAGACAACTATTTGACTAGCGTTGTGCTGAAAGTTCGTAGATAGGAACGGTTCTTGTGCGAAAGCCCATTCAGCCACGTAAAACATGCAAAGATAAAGTAGAGGCATCTAACTTTGTTTTGCAAGGGGGCGTTGCTTTGTGATATGGTTGTGGCAAAGGTAAAGTGATTAACTTATGTTACGTAGTAGTAGATAGTCACGGAGGTGACAGACTACCACACCGGAAAGACACTGGTACCCTGGTGTCTATGGCGCTGGAACTCTGGCGCCGGAATCTGGTGACGACGGATGGAGATCACGACGTGAAGGAACATATCACATCGCATTTACATTCAATGTTGTTGTTTCTATATCTTATTGTGTGCTAGTATTAGATACTCGACGGTAGCCTAATAAGATGATCCCTGTTAAAATTACCAACGATTTGTGTTTCCCCTTAGTTTGCACCACCAACAAAGTTGTTCGGTATGAGGCGATCCACGATACAGGCGTGGGTGTCAGACATATCTACGTTCACATATAGTGGGTGTAAGCCACGTTGCACAGCAAATACACTAAGGTTGAGTTGGCCTCAGAACGCGGATGGTCGAAAGATCGAGCACGAGTCGCATGAATGATGTGACCGACATTTAGCGTCCACCCTTGAACCCACATTGATCGCCGTGATGATCGAGGGAGATGTGGCCTAAAGGGGTCGTGTTATCACTATGAACCCTTCATGGGATAGGTGTTTCTGAGTGGAGTTATTATTAACTCATTTAATTTTAAACTTAGTCTAAATTCCTTTTGCAATTATAAATATAGAAAATGGTTCTCCGCGAGATTACCTTCCCTATTGACAATTGGTTAGAAGGAGAAAAGCTCAAGTTAGATGGATCCAACTTTTTTGCATGGGTCATATGCCTTCATGATCTCCTTAGCGATAACAAAGTGGCTGACTACATGATCTAAGAGATGTACTTGGAGCCACCCTATTCTCATGAGACCCAGGAGGAGCAGGATCTCCGCTACCGTCGTCGTGTGATGGACACATTCATATCAGTAACGATGCGCCTCGGGATGGAAGATGGGTTGTGGCTGATTGTGGGAAGTCTTAATCCCCGAACGGTTATGGCACATCTGAGATCATATTTCGTGGAACAAGTGCACATATGGGAGTATGAGCTGACGGGGATTTCCTCTCCATAAAGATGGACGAGGGCTCCTCACTGGATGATCACTTGTTGAGCATATATGATGCATACATGAGTCTGTCATACTTCCTGGACAACTGGTTCGCAATCTCTTTTGCAATAGGAGTTGTGCTACAGTCGCTGCCACTAAGCTTCCAAGCACAAGTCAGGATTTGCATTATGAGAGGCGATGCGGAAACACAGGATTTCCACGAGTTCATATCACATTTCAGAGATGTGGTGGTTGAACCCATTGTCGCTGAGGTCATCAATGACAAAGGTATATATTTTATATACAATTTTAGAAATGTTATAATCTTGCAAACACATTTGCATTGTTAAGTATATTTGATACTTGTTCTGTTTTACTGAAAATAGGTCCTTCTGCATGAGAGGTGCTTGCTGGAGAGGAGGTGACGTTGCGTGTTGATGGCGAGCATGATGATGATGGCCAACGACGCTCTCCCTCAACATTTATCACTTAGTTTATGTTTTAGGGTGATTATTGTAATCAAAAGATTGTGAACTTGTTTAGTGTGTCTCACACTTTGTGAGATGGTTATTCATATGAGTTTGTAACAAACAGTTGTTCCACTTTTATAAATGATTTCTATTTGTGTTCATATCTTGTTTGATTATATGTGAATTATTCTTGTTGTTTGATACTAATTGGTAATGCATGAACATTTGTAAAATATTGAAATGCCTTTAAAATACCCAACTTAAATGATATTCATTACTGAATGAAAACCATTGTTTAGAATTCAAAAGTTATGTTGATAATATGTGAAAAGTCATTCAATTTCTTGTCACATATGAATCATGCCTAAGTTCGGAAATATAACTTGAACACTGTGTATTACTTGAATACAAAGTGTTTAATGAATTGTTAAAAGTAAATACATATTCAATGTATTGTGTTTTAACAAAATGGTAATTATCATTATATGATTGTTTAAAAGTGTAAAGTAGTTTACCAAAGGAAACATGAATATGAAGCTATTTGATATGATCAAAGTGTTTCATCAACCAAGGGTATAAATATAAAAGAGAATCTAATTACTACGATTTGATCAATAGTAATGAAATTTAAATTTATAACATTGGCATAAAAGAAATTATGGAATGCAAAGTGTTTTGAATTGTCAAAATACAAAGCATCGCAATGTGATATTAGATATCAAAATGGGTGAATAGATGGCGCCAAATAAATCGTTGTAGTGTAGATGTAGAGACCATTCGTTAGAAATAGTTAGCACTCAATTAGAATATATAGTGAACCATTTGAATTCGTGAAAGCGGCTCCATATCTGGTAACGATCATCGTAAAAGTTTTGGGGTTATTCGATATAACCAAAACAATAGCGAATAAGTCCTTGTAGAGTATTCATTGGAAACTTTGAATACGAAATCCATAGCTGAAACCAAAAGAGAAGAAAAATTCGTATTGCTTGTATTTTGGTACATTTTTGAGAAAGTTCACTTTCAGTGATATTTCTCGATTATGGAGCAAATGGAAGATAGTGAAAAACACGATGAGGATTCAAATCCCTCCTTCAGAGTGTTGAGAAGCGCAACAGACAACGTTCTTGAACGAGTCTCTTCACAAAGGAAAGA
The DNA here is from genome assembly GCA_023614405.1 of Avena insularis. Classification (NCBI taxonomy): domain Eukaryota; kingdom Viridiplantae; phylum Streptophyta; class Magnoliopsida; order Poales; family Poaceae; genus Avena; species Avena insularis. The sequence goes on from CM042690.1 coordinate 462,001,186, forward strand.
ATCAATGATAATGATCATTGTGTTTTCCCCACTAGTGTTTTCACTACATAAAGTAGGATTCAAAATGTAAACCATATCCTGTATGGAGACATTTGTGAATCATTTGTCATGATTCTTAGAATATGACATACCTAAGAACTACTAAGGAAATAATGGTAAACTAGAATTATGACAAATCCTAGAAGCAAAATTCCCTTGAGATTAGAAAAGCAATTCATTGTTGAATCTCACAAGTAAAAGGGGTTACTTGAATTTTCCCAAATGACTGCAAAGCCATAGTGAAAAGGGAGTGAATGAAAAAAGCACAATTTGTCAAGTATTGGACAAATTCAAATGAATTTGATTCATGTGTGCTTAATGTCTAGTGGATTTAAAACTAGTAAAAGTACTAGTGTCTCATAGTAAATCTCTCACTTTGATATTCGATCAAAAGATTTTGAAATTGTTCAAAATAGTGAGTAGATCTGCAATTTGCATGAAATTGAGTGGGAGCTATAAAAGTCTTCCTAAAACAATATGTGAATGACATATTTTTGAGTGGGAGCAATATAATTCTCAAATTAAAATATGTAGGAACATAGTTTGAGTAAGAGTAGTGACTCATACCCAAATATGTTACGAACATATTTTGAGTGGGAGCTTATAGAGTGATTCTTAAGTATGTTAAGAATAAAAGAGCAAGTACCAATAAATAATGATTTATAAGGAGTCGAAGTTGATAATAAGTATGTTATGATATTATGTAGTATTCCTTAAGGGATTCTGAAAAGTGTTTCAGAATAGAAGTTAATTAAGGAACTGGTCCTTAATAACTTAAATTAGGAATAGTATTAAGTTTAACATCAATGGTTGAAAGAAAGAAAAGGATGGTCATCATCCACTATGTTGAGACATAAGTTCTATCTTAGAAAACCATGATGATATCTTAACCTAATATATGATCTAATAAGGAACGTTTAAAAGTGATTAAGTTTGAATCACATAATGTTGAGCTAAGTTTGTCCGTAGTGTCTAATAGAGAACTGTAGACATGTTTTCCAAATCCATGAAGGATGACATATCTTAAAACATAAAGGGTTATGTTATAAGGGAATATGTTGTAAACTCCTGTAAATATCGGTTAAACTCAAGTAGGAAGCGAGGTGAACAAAAACATCGAAAGTTGCACAAGGTGCACAAGTGTTTCGATGAATACATTTATAATAATAGATAAGGGTACCACCTAAAGTGTTGTATAATGTTATGGCGGGGCTAGTTCGCTTTTAACGTAGAACGATGTGTCCCAGGGCACAGTGCCCATGAGAAATCCCTCGAGGTTGATCTAAAGTCACTGTAGGCTCCTGGAATCAGGCCTTGTTCTACTGCCATAGCGACAATGCATACACACATATCTTATTATGTGATGATAAAGTATTAATGTCAATCAAGGTGACATTAGTAAGTTGCAAAGGATTTGGGACTATAAAGTACAGTCCCAAGACTCAACCTCTTCCATGAGCAAGCATGTTTAGGGTACCAGATATGGTGCCACTGATTAAGAACAAATGCAGCTAGTTTATTTGTACTCTAGTGCAAGTGGGAGACTGTTGGAAATATGCCCTAGAGACAAATAGTAATAAGGACTATTATCATATTTCATAAAGTTTATGATTAAGTTTTATATCATGTAATAACTGTATTGAGTGGAAACATCAATACACGTGTGATATATAAACAACCAGGGGTTCCCAGTGAAACTCTAGTCACTGGTTCATTGGTCAACGGATGATCAAGTTTCCTGATCATGTGGCATTTATGCCAGTTGGAAATGGAGTCAACTCATTCTGAGAATGAGATGATGAACCAATACCCAACCTAAACATCGTGACCCGATCATGTCACGAAATTCAAGTTACAATGATTAGAAATGGATCCTCGTAGACTATTCCTTAGACCATGAGGCTATATCAATCACTGTCTCTCGAGAGTGCTGAGATAGTATCAAGCGCCACTTGGTAATACAGTGGTTATAAAGGTGTGTTCAGGTACTCGGAGGAAAACGTAGAGTCAATATATGTCAAGAGCAGGATTTTTCCATCCATGTGACGGAAAGATACTCAAGGGCCCACTCAGAGAAGTTATATCTAATAGCTGCACAACGTGTGATTTGATCACAGGGATATCACGTGTTGGAACGAGTCAAGTAGCATTGTTCGGTAACGATATTGAACATGACATGGTTATGTCATTGATCAGATCTCGGGCAATGCAAGTATCGAGAGACAAAGGGAATAAGACACGACCGTCCTGGTTCAAACGACAAAAGATCTTCGTGGAACACACAGGAGTCACGTGGCCATCCAGGTCCCTTAGTTGATCATTGATCTGGGAGTGTCCCGACCATGTATGGAGTGTTCCCGAACCATAGGGTATCACTCTTAATGGTTTGATGATGCTTACAGAGTGTATATATGATTGGAAGAATCGCCGAAGAATAGTAGAGAGAAAACCGGAAGGGTTTCAGTAAGTCCGGAGGATTTCCGGAGTGGAGGTGGAAAGTGTTCCATAGCCACGGAGATTGAATAATATATGAATGAATGTTAAATATTGATTTAATCATTTATTCATAATTATTTAATAAAAGAGAAAATCAATTTAAAGGTCAAAAGGCTTAATGGGGCAATTCTAGAGGAAAGAGGGCCCATTAGGGAAAGGCCAGAGGGAGAAGTGCCAGAGGGGGTGGCCGGCGCCCTATTGGGCCAGCCCCCCCACGCGGAGCCCATGGGGTGGCCAACGGTGCCACCCCTCCCCCTCTCCTCTCCTTTAGTCCCACACCAAGACTTTGAGGGAGGTAGTACCTCCCCTCCCCCTATATAGTAGGGTTATTTGGCTAGATAAATACACACAGTATTCAATAAAGGTCTTCTCACTTTTGGCAAGACCTCCAATTGATATTCTCTCTCTCTCTCTCTCTCTCTCTCTCTCTCGTGACTGTGGTCCCAAGTTCGGATCATGCTAACGAGAGACACCTTTATCATGAGCTACTGCTGACAAGGGATTTGGATCCAGGAGCTCTACTTCCACAATTGTTCCTAGATCTGGGAAGCAGGAGTCATCGTCAGGCACTGGACATGTGTAACTCCCCGCGAGGTGTCACACTTGAGGCACTCAAGTCCTTGGACCCACAGGAGCGCGAGGACTTCATCACGACCTTGAGGTCGGCTTCGGATCGTCTACATCAACCACGCTCTCTTGAGCGTTGGCAACGCTTTTAGGTCTACAAGGGTAAGTTCGCAAAAAGCCCCTCTTGTTACTGCATTACTAATAGATAGGTCCTGGCAGCATCAGGGGTTCAGGGGCGTAGGGTAAAATTTATTGTTTTCATACGCGGAACCCCTACATTGCCAAGGTTGGATTAGAGAGTGTGTGTGTGTAAATGTAGATAGGTGTGGGTGATGCATACACATACAAGTGGTTTTAGCTTGATCTAGGTTTGATTTGAAAAGAACCCAAGCCAAAAGATTTGAAGAGGTTTGCTAAATCAGCGTCAAATAAAAGAACTAAAGTAAGATAGGGAGGTGGTATCTATATTTCATGTGACATGAAATAATGGTAGCCACACATATGATACATGCATAAGGTATTAGCACATGTTTTGGATAAAACCATGGTGAAGCATAGAGGGATCCATACATATATATATGTGGCTTGATTAAATACCAAAAGAGAATGCAAGTGGCCACATACATATATACATGGTGGAAATGGATGATGATATCAATAGGAGATGATATGTCAAGTAGTAGATGGAAGGAAAAATAAAATATATGCCCCCAACTCAACTTGGGCATCAAGCAATATATCAAGAATAAACTACAATATATCAAGAGAAAAATACAATTATTAAACAAATACATAATGAGGGGAAGAACCAAATGAAAGGGGTTTTATATGATGCTCAAATGCAATGTGGCATTGTGACATGAGCAAGATATAATGATGATGCATTTAATGACATGTAGGAAGTAGCAATATATAGACTAGGCAAGTAGCATTACAAATGTTAGACAATTGGGATGCTACATCCATGAAACACATTATTCAAATAAAAGGAACAACCATTGTTCTTAATACTTGATTCATAACCCTTACGAATAAAACATTAGGAAAAAATGATGTTTTGGCTTAGTATAGGAACATAATAACATTTATTTAGTTCTAGTACAAATCTTGAAGGTAACTGGAGTTGCATCGTCCCTACGGCTAATGCATCAACTCTTGCTTTGTTTCTGACTCTGATGTCAATCTTCCCTCTCGCCACACTCCTATGGCTTACTAGTCCCTGCATCGAGTTGCACACATGAACAACCGATATGGTATCGTATACCCAGGTACTGCTAGGAGTGTCAGCAAGATAAATTTCTATAACATTCACAACAAGTGTACCTGAATCAGAAGTCATATTTCCGATCATGCCTTTATCCGACTTTTAGTTGTCGCAGCTCATTTTCTAGTGAGTCTCCGCCTTACAGTAGAAGCAGACTACACCCGGAGGTTTTGACGGCTTAACAGTCACTGAGCCGGTGTGGGGACTTGGATCCAGCAGGTCATATCCCTTTGGCTTGGCTTTCTTGGACCAAGATTTCTACTTGATCTTGGAAGCATTCTACACCATCAACACTTCACTAGTGCTGCCACTCTTGATGTCGTCCTCTGCAGTCTTGAGCATCACTTGAAGTTCTGCCAGTTTCTTATCCATACCATGCATATGGTAGTTCAAAATGAACAGATCATAAGCACTAGGAAGATAATTCATGAGAATGTTTATAGCAAACTCTTCGCTCAAGTGAAAGCCCAAACGATCCAAGGAGTGCACATATCTGACCATCTTGATAATGTGCAGTCCCAGTGGATCTCCCTCTTTGTCGTGGTATTTCCGATGAGTACGCCATGGAGGGGTTGATACGTTGAAAACGTATCTATAATTTTTGATGTTCCATGCTTGTTTTATATCTACTTTCTTATGTTTTGTCCACACTTTGGAGTATTTTTACACATTTTCTAGAACTAACCTATTAACAAGATGCCATAGTGCCAGTTGCCTGTTTTCTGCTGTTTTTGGTTTCAGAAAAGCTAGTAAGGAAATATTCTCGGAATTGGACCGGACAAAAGCCCAAGTCAATATTTCACCTGAAGGAATACGGAGTCCCAAGGGGAGACAAAGAGGGGAGCCAGGGCGACCACACCTAGTGGTGGCGTGGCCAGCCCTAGCCGCACCACCAGGGGGTGTGGGCCCCTGGTAATCCACCGACCTTGCCCCTTCGCCTATATATTGCGTCTAGGACAAAAACCCTAAGTACCCGATCAAAATTCCACGAAAGAGTCTGTAGCCGCCGCCATCTCCATCCCTAGACCGGGAGGGATCTGAAGCTCTTCTCGGCACCCTGCCGAAGGGGATAGATCATGCTGGAGGCCTTCTTCATCAGCATGACTGCCTCCGGTGTGATGCATGAGTAGTTCATCCCTGGACTACGGGTCCATGTAGTAGCTAGATTGTTGGTTCTTCTCCTTTGTGCTACCATGTTTAGATCTTGTGAGCTCCGTTCATGATCAAGATCATCTATTTGTAATCCTACATGTTGTGTTTGCGGGGATCCGATGGTTATTGAGATGCTATTTCAGATTGATTATTGATTCTATCATGTCTATGTTATTGGTGATCTTGCATGCTTTCCGTTGTTAGTAGCTATCTTGGCCGACTAGATGCTAGCAACTCCAAGAGGGAGTATTTATGCTCGATAGTGGGTTCATGCCTCTAGGAATTTGGGGAAGTGACATAAATCTCTAAGGTACTAGATGTGTTGTTGCTACTAGGGAGAAAACATCAATGCTTTGTTCATAGAACAATCGTATTGTTTACTTTACACACTTTGCTTAATGCAATTATCTGTTGCTTGCAACTTAATACTGGAGGGGGTTCGGATGATAACCTAAAGGTGGATTATTAGTCATAGATGTAGTTGGATTACGGTCTATGTATAATGTTGTAATGCCCAATCAAATCTCGTATTAGTCAAGATGATTAGTATATGCATGTATGCTTTCTCGGTGTCTGTCAATTGCCCCGCTATAATTTGCTCACCCAACATGTCATCTATCTTAAGGACAATCACCTCTGAACTATGGACCCTGGTCCATTCTTTTACCATCAATCTACAAGCTATTTACTGTTTTCTGTTTACTTTCTGCAAGTAACAACTATCTTCCACACAATATGCTTAATCCTTTGTTTTCAGCAAACCAGTGAGATTGACAACCTCACTGTAAGTTGGGGCAAAGTTGTCTGGTTGTGTTGTGCAGGATTCCAAGTCGGAAACAACACCTAGGAGGTGTTTCCTTGCTCCTACTGGTTCGATAACCTTGGTTTAATAATTGAGGGAAAACTTGTTGCTGTACTCATCATACCTTTCTCTTGGGGTTCCCCAACGAGCTCGATATACTTTGAGCCAATTAGTAGGGGTCGTCACAAAGCGTGTTTAGAGACGAGGGGTAAGGCGGAGAGTCGGCGGGTACGAGGTAACATAGCTTACCTAGGTTCAAGTCACACAATGGTGGTCGAAGAGATTCTCCTGCTATATAGCAATATGCCGAGTTACAGAGATTGGTTCGATGTGTGAAGGTGTTGTGAATATTTGTACATTGTGCCCTAAAGTCTCCCATAGGTCCAACTTATAAAGGCACCAGAACCTAGGGTTACAGGGAAAGGACCTTGCCGGACAAGTTACAGAGTCCTACACTAATACTAACTAGTTCGTGTCTTGTACTCCAAGGCTCCGAGTATGTCGGTGACTCCTACGTAGCCCTCCTATATCCGACATGGACCTCCCTTCTGGATCTGCCTAACTAGGCCGCCCAGCAGGCCATGGGCCATGCTACCAACTATGGGCCACTTGGGTTAGCCAGATTAGAGACGTGCTATGGTCGTACCCATTTAGCATATCCCCAACAGTAGCCCCCGGAGGACTTTGATATCTTGTGCTGTCTTTCCTTTCAAACTTGAATGCTCTGTCTAGGTGATGCCGGCAATAAGCAATATCTTGAAGGTCTCCCAAAGAACTCTGCAGTTCTCACCGTGTTTTTAATGTAGCTGGAGATTATGTATGTCCTCCCGGCATGGATATTGAACCCAGTGGCCAAGCTACACAGGGGAGTACCTCCTCTAAAATGGCTGAAGCTCCGGCTAAGGATGCCATCGAGAAAGGGAAACAAGCAATGAAGGGAGCAGAGGCAGAGGAGGCCATAGAAACGGACGAGGTGGGGAGCTCTTGAGCCATCAATTGCCATTATAAAACAATAGGCAGCTAGGCCATCGTCCATGCCTCCGACTTCGACAACTCCTTTGGGATCAACTCCTCCGACTTTGTGCCTAGATGATCTGATTAAGTAGGAATATGCTATGTACAACAATGCCCGGACCTTCCATAATGCATACGCTCATCTGGTAAACAATCTGAAAGTTATTGACATTGTAAGTTTCTGAACTTCACTTCTTTTACTTTGTAATATATCCCACTATAGCCCCCGAGATCTTAGGAGGAAAACCATTGTCTTTTGGCCTGAGTGCTCCAAAGAACTAAGTGTAGAACTTGTCAGTGTAGCCCCCGAGTTTCTAGTTTAGAATGATAATTCCGACTAGACACTCTAAGAGAGAACACATTTTGATTAAAATATGATACTGTAGCTCCCAAGCGTTTGGTTGAAACTGGATAGTTCCAACTAGATTCTCTAGAGAAACTAAGCATTTTGTCTTCTTAGCAGATTGAGAATAGCCAGAGAAAGGCCGCCAATGAGAGATTTTCCAACTTGCGGAAGAAACTGGATCCTCAATAGGGTAAACCAGCCTTCGTGAAGGAACATATCAAAAATAGCAAGCATTTGTTTTCTTTTAACAGCTTTGTATCTTTCTCATGGGTCCATTTCTTCCAAACTATCACAATACTGTTTGTGATCCGTCTTATAGAGTCCATCGCCAAAGCCAAGAGAATCTTATAGCAATCCAAGCATATTTAGGAGCTCGATGATGAAAATAAAATCTTGAAGAAAGACCTAGCTGATGTTGTCAAGGGTCATGAATAGGCGTTGAAGGCTATGCAAGACTCTGCCAATGCCGAGATGCAGCATCTGAAGAATGAGATTGAACAACTCAAAGGTCAAAACAATGCTGCCAAAGGGCAGAATGATCGGAACTTTGAGGTGTACAAGAAAATCCAACAGGAGCATGAAATCTTGGCAAAGATCTGCAAGCAAGCACAAACGAGCATCTTTGGTAACTTTCCTCCGTCTTTGTCAATTCTGTAAGGTGAAGATTTGTACTTGTTATACTCATACCCTTTGTCTCCAACCAAAACACATCTCCCATTGGCTTAACCAATATGGGTGAAGGTGCTCCGGATCCAAAGGAATGCATGATTCTTTCCGAGCACTTCATCAACACTACCATCTACTAGGCCAAGGAGATAGCACAACCTCTGGGAATCAATATCAAGGTGGCAGAACTAGTTGCCAAGTACTCAGAAATCCTTCGCCAAGCCCCCGAGAAAGTCAGGGACTAGAAATCCTCTTGCATCCGGAATGGTGCAAGGATGAACTTATCCTTGGTCAAGTCGCACTACGACAATGCCGGCATTGATCTCGTAACCTCCGGCATGCTAAAGCTTGATGAGGAAGGGAAAGAGATCGATAACGATGCCATTTGGAACTCCCTTGTCGGTTACGACACCAAGGTTGCTAAGATAGTCAAGGCGGACGTCTATGTGTCCTCCGAGGAGATTTGATGACCTGACATCTTCTGACTCTAGCCCCGGCCCCTCCGAGTTTGATGAAATCTCTAGGCCTGGCTCTCTTGTTTCTGATGATGCAGCCACGAAGTATCCTGCAGTAGACCTATAAAAAAATTGTTTGTATTAAATGTATCTCTACAATGTGTATGCAAAAAAAACTTATAGAACTAAGGCGGATAACTTGTACTCAAGTTTCCTGCCACTGATATATTTCCAGCGTGTATATATTTTTTAAGCAAGTGTTGGCTTATCCATTATTCTGGTTCGTATGCTTGATCTGTCGTGAGACGAAAGACTTGTAGCAAAAAAATGTGCTCTCAGGCGATGATGCTTAATAGCACCGTCAAGAACCTAAGAGAAAAATCACCGGCTCTGAGTGCCGAAAAGTCACTACTCCGGAATCCACATAAGAACTTCAGAAAACATGTAAACCAGAAAACATAAGCTAACTCCCGTAGGCAGAATTTTCACAAGTGCAAATGCAAACTTGCGCATAAAGGGTTTATATGATAAAAAAAATGAACAACTAAATGAGGTAAAAGACTCAGAAAATATGAGTGAACCAAATGCTTTATTTCAGTGATCATATAAGGTACTTATTACATAATTTTAAATATGCTAAGTGTAAGAGGGACGTAGCTATCCTATGTTCCATGGCCGATCTGTCTCTGAGAAATCATCATCAGAGTCACTTTGCTTGCGCTCGCGATTTTTTGGCCTATCTTTGAACTCACGAATATCAACGAGGTAATAGGAACCATTGAGTAATGCTTTGCTTATGACGAACGGTCCTTCCCATGGCGGGGATAATTTGTGTGATTTTTCCTGCTTGAGTCTAAGCACTATATATCCCTCTTTAAACAAGTCATGCTTAACGCAGCGACTATGGTAGCCACGCATCTTTTGCTGGTAGATGGCGAATCTCTAGCATGGCAGCACGTGATCCTCCTCGAGTAGGTCCATAGATAAGCTTCTAGATTATTCAACGTCATCTTCATCGTAGGCGGCTACTCTTGGTGCATCATGGAGGATGTCGGATGGTAGGACAACTTCTGCTCCATAAACCATGAAGAAAGGGGTCAAGCTGGTAGATCTGTTGGGTGTTGTTCGTAAAATCCACAGCATAGATGGCAACTCCTCCACCTAGGCTCCAGCTGCTCTATGTAGCGGTGCCTCTAAGCGTGGCTTAATTCCTTGTAGGATTAGTCCATTGTCCCGTTCAACTTGCCCATTTGACTATGGATGTGCCACAGATGCTTGGTCAAGGAGGATGCCTTTTTCATGATAGTACTCCTCAACTTCTCCGAGAGACAAATTTCCGCCATTGTCGGTGATGATGCTATGTGGGAGACCAAATCTCACCACCAAATCCCGGACAAATTTTAGGGTTGTTGCCCCATCGAGCTTTCTAATGGGTTTACCTTCGATCCATTTTGTGAACTTGTCAACTGCTACAAGAAGATGTGTAAATCCACAAGGTGTTGTTTGCAAAGGCCCAACCATGACAAGCCCCTAGACTGCAAAGGGCCAAGTTATTGGTATGGTTCACAATTCTTCAGCTAGAACACTTGGTTGTCTTGCATAAAACTAACACCAAAGACATGTTCGTTCCAACTTATCAGCGTCCTCTTTGGCAGTAAACCAGTAGAATCCTTGTCAGAAAGCCTTGGCCACCAACCATCGGGGAGTGGCATGATGCCTGCAGTCTCCGAGATGTATTTCTCTAAGGATATCAATACCTTGCTGCTAGGTGATGCATCGCAGGAAAACTCCTATGGTACTATTTCTGTATAGCTGGACATCAATGATGACGTAACCTTTTTCTCTATGTACTATCTGTCGGCTTTCGACTTCGTCGGCGGGCAAAGTTCTGTCTTGTAGCTAGTCCATGAACGGTCTCGTCCAAGACGGAGAGGTCACTGTTACTGCATTAACAAATAAGTCCACCCTATCCGGGTTGTCAGGATCCGGTCCCTTCATGGATGGAGTCTGCAAATTCTCTAGGAAAACACCTGGTGGAATTGGTCAGCAAGATGATCCAAGCTTTGAAAGCATATCTGCAGCTTTGTTGTCCTCCCTTTTGACGTACTTGACTTCGTAGCCGTCGAAGCACTTGGCTATCTCGTCTACTTCATCTCGATATTCCGCCATCATAGGGTTCCATGCATTCCAAGTGCCAGCCACCTGTTGGGCAACCAAGTCAGAATCTCCATAACAAACTATGTGCTTGATGCCAATATCCTTGGCCACAAGAAGTTCGTGAATGAGGGCCTCATATTCCGCCATGTTGTTGGTAGCATTGAAGTGGATCTACAGGACATACTGCAAGTTTTCCCCTATTGGTGATTGCAGTAATACACTAGTCCCCAAGTCACTGAGTAACTTTGTTCCATCAAAGTGCATGACCCAAATTCTGGCTCTTGTATAGGAGTGTCTTTTGGCAGGTCTCTCCAATCTGCAATAAAATCCACCAGCGCTTGAGATTTGATAGCGTCGTGTCTCTTGTAGGTGATTTCAAAGGTGGCAAGTTCAATGCTCCACTTTGCCACCCTTCCTGTAGCGTCTCTATTGTTGATGATGTCAGACAACAGAGCTTTGCTCACTACTGTGATGACGTGCTCCTGGAAATAATGCCTTAGCTTTCGGGAAGCAAGGAAAACTCCATAAGCTATCTTCTGATAGTGCGGGTAACACTCCTTGGATTCCATCAAGACCTCACTTACATAGTAAACTAGTTGTTGAACTCCGTATTCATGTGTTGGTTCCTTGCGCTCCACCACGATGACAATGCTAATAACCTGGTTGGTTACCGCCATGTACACTAACATAGGCTCCCTCGATACCGATGCTGCAAGTATTGGTGGGGAGGAGAGTATTCCCTTCAACTCGTGAAGTGCTTCCTCTGCTTTGTCCGTCCATATGAATTTTTCCGCCTTATTTAGCAACTTATAGAGTGGCATGGCCTTCTCCCCAAGTCGACTGATGAACCGGCTTACTGCTGCAACGCAACCTGTGAGCCTTTGTATGTCCTTCAAGCATGTCGGGCGTTTGATATCAAGGATGGCACCCCGAAGACGCACTTCTTAGGGTTAAGCATCATGTTGTATTTCCGGAGATTGTCAAAGGTTTCCTTCAAGTCGGTGATTTGGTCGTTTGATTTCTTTAACATCACCGTGATATCGTCCACGTAAGCGTGTACATTGCGACCTATCTGGTCATGTAGACAACGCTGCATCGTCTGCTGGTAGGTGGCACCAGTGTTTTTCAACCCAAAGCGCATCGTAACTGATAACTGTGAGTTTCAGCACATTTTTGATGGCTTTTATTGATGGTTTCTCCCGGATTTGATCATTTTCTAGCTTTACCTAACCCTAATACTTCGGTATCAAAGAAAACTTGGATTTTAATGTGTGTTTCAGGTTTTGGATGTCAACAGAAGGATTTAACTAGAGAAATACAATATTCTGGAGAAAACAATCAAGTCCCACTTTGGAAGCACGCGAGGGGATCTCATAGAGGGTTTAACGACCAACTATACAGCGGGAATGACCATATAGTTCCCACCATATAGTTGTTGCCGCCTCTGTCTTGTCAAAAGGGACAACTTCCGTGAAGGGACGGGGGACAAAAACACAACGCAGCAGCCGCCACACCATCCATAAGGAAAAAGAAGGGATCCGGAGAAGAAGGAGAATACATTCTTCATCTCACTCAACGATCTTCGACCTCCTAGCCAATACACCTTCATAGACACTACTTGTACTTGACACAGAGAGGGGTCTCCACCCTGCAAGACTAGGGTTTGAGATTGTTTCTTCCCATTTTGAATTGTGTTGTATATTTTTCTATTCTTATTGTGGATCTCCACGGTAATACCAAGACGAATTCTCTTTATTTGATTATATTGATGATCCATTCTTCTCGCATGTGTGAGTAATTCCCTTAGGCGTGGGATATGTAGGGGATTGGTGAGATGTGATGTGCCTTCATATATTTTCCATTAGTATTTTGATTGACTCTAATTATTATATTATGTGTGCTTGACTATCCGTGGGATGCTTAATGCTTGTTGTCCAATTAAGGGCCTAGACAACATGATACCTTGTTCTACACAGAGAAGATCTTGCTCGCTAGTGGACTGGCGACCCTTGGGTGACACAGGTATATCAATGGAAAGCTAGTTGACTCGAGGATAACGAGTAACCACTATGCTTATTGCAAGGAGCTTAATCGCTAAGCGACCTGAACGGTCTTAATCGTCTAGTGTATGACCATGGTTTTGGTAGCAGGCTAGTAGGATTATTGAAGTTGGGATGAAATCTACCAAGAGGAGTTCCGGCTAATTATGGGTTTCTCGCCTACACATATGTCTATAATATTATAATTGTTACTTTCACACTCATCCACCTGGCACATTCACTATCACCATGAACTCAATCTCCCCGCACCTTCTTTCGCCATCTGCAAAAATGAACAAACAAACAAAGTTGTTCTTTACTTTTATGCTTTTTATTTCTGAAGTTTACATTTTAGTTTTATTTAAATGTATCGCATTTAATCAAAACCCCATTATTATTTCAACACTTGTAGTCAATTCACTAGAAGACCTGTGACAACTTCGGGTGTGACTGAGACTTCACCAATAAACTCTTACCTTTGGGCTCCCTGTGGGATCGATATCTGAACTTCGAAACTAGCTACAAACAATATGTGCACTTGCAGACATCAAGCTATTTTCTGGCACCATCGCCAAGGAGCTAAGCGCTAAGTGTTTGTCTTTTGACATTTCAGGTGTTGCTACTACAAAATGTTCCCCTTAGGAGACAATGGGTTGATGGCTCAGTGTTGATGCAGAGCTCGTTGGGAACCCCAAGAGGTAGGTATGATGAGCACAGCAGCAAGTTTCCCTCAGTTATGAAACCAAGGTTTAATCAAACCAGTAGGAGCAAGGAAACACCCCAAAGGTGTTGCCAGTTGAGCCTTGGCAGGGCGCACTACCGGTGCTAGTAGCAACGTGGAGACCTACACAACACAACCATAGAACTTTGTCCCCAACTTGCGATGAGGTTGTCAATCTCACCGTATTTTGCTGAAAAGAAAGGATTAAACGTATCGAATAGAAGGAAGTAATAGTTTTCAGAAAGTAAACACAAAGCAGTAAACAGTTTATAGATTGTATGTAAAGAAAAGGACCGGGATCCATAGTTCACTAGAGGTGGCTCTCCTTAAGATAGATAACATGCTAGGTGAACAAATTACAGCGGGGCAATTGACAAACATCGAGAAAGCAATACATTCATATACTAATCATCTTGACTCCTTTGAGATTGGATTGGGCATCACAACATTATACATAGATCGCCATCCAACTACATCTATGACTAATAATCCACCTTCAGGTCATCATCCGAACCCCCTCCAGTATTAAGTTGCGAGCAACAAATTATTGCTTTATGAATTGCGTGTAAAGTAAACAATACGATTGTTATATGAACAAAGGATTGTTGGTTTCTCCCTAGTAGCAACAGCACATCTAGTACCTTAGAGATTTCTGTCACTTCCCCATATTACCAGAGGCATGAACCCACTATCGAGCATAAATACTAACTCTTGGAGTTGCTAGCATCTACTTGGCCAAGATAGCTACTAACAACGGAAAGCGTGCAAGATCACAAATAACAAACACATGATAGAATCAGTAATCAATCTTAAATAGCATCTCAATATCCATCGGATCCCCGCAAACACAACATGCAGAATTATAAATAGATGATCTTGATCATGAACGGAGCTCACAAGATCTAGACATGAAAGCACAAAGGAGGAGAACCAGTCATCTAGCTACTACATGGATCCTTAGTCCAAGGATGAACTACTCACGCATCACACTGGAGGCTTGCATGGTGATGAAGAAGGCCTCCAGGGTGAATTCCCTTCTCCGGCAGGGTGCCGGGAAGATCTTTAGACCCCTCCCGATCTAGGGATGGAGATGATGGCGCTACAGACTCTTTCATGGAATTTTGATCGGGTCCTTAGCATATAACTTAGATTGGACCTCACTTTCACCTTAACCACATTAAAGATGCTTATGACAGGGGCAATGAGAGCTCAAAGCTAATGAGTACCATACTTTCAGGCGGAAGGAGAGGCCGAGGAGGTGCCTGGGCTGGCCACACCACCCCCTGGCGCAGCCAGGCCTGGCGTGTGCGGCCAGCTGGTGTGGTGGCCCCCTAGATCCTCTCCGTCTCGTATTTTGGCATCTCACGACTTCCGGAAAAATAGGCACTTTGGCTTTTGTCCCATCCAATTCCGAGAATATTCATTTTCTGACTTTCCTGGAACCAAAAACAGCAGAAAACAGGCAGCTGGCACTGTGGCTCTTGTTAATAGGTTAGTCCAAGAAATCATATGAAAAGTACTCCAAAGTGTGGACAAAACACAAGAAAGTGGATAAAACCAAGCATGGAACATCAAAAATTATAGATACATTTGCAATGTATCAAGGGTCTACACATTCTGGCTAGACCTACCTGCCGGATTATATTGAGCGCGTGCCTGCTTAGAGGCATGAAGAAATTATTGAAGAACTTTTAAGATCAAATAAATTTGAAGTTGAAAACCTGAGTGATATTATGGAATCATGTCTATTTACAAGACAACTCCTTTGAAACCTAAGAAAACTCTCAGGGACTATAGTGCTCCAAGTTCTGAATTTCTTAAATAACCAATAGAGTTGCCTAATCCTGGAGTTAGAGAATATCGATTTGATGGTGCAATTATTAAAATCTTGCAGGAAAAAGCTTTTAGTGGAAGGGAAGATGAAGATCCAGGAAGGCATATAAGAGAGTTTGACGATGTGATGACATTGCTTGGACCAAAAGGTTTGCCAAGAGACTTCTCTCATCTTAAATTAATTTGATGGTCACTTAGAGGTAAAGCACGAGACTGGTTATATTCTCCCCCTCGCTATTACATTAAATGTTGGGAAAACTGCATTACTAAATTCATAAACAGGTTTCTTCCTTTTAAAAAGGTAACTGAACTAAGAAAGAACATAGGTAACTTTAGTCAGAAAGTGGGAGAAAATTACCCACAAGCCTGGGAAAGATTCTTTGGAATGATCAATAGTATTCCTAATCATGGCTATTCTGAACTAACAATTTTCCATTTATTTTACCATGGTCTCAATACTCAATGTAGAGAACTACTTGACTTCTCAGCAGGAGGATCAATAAATACCTTAACTATTAAAGAATGTTTGGAATTAATGTCTACTAGGGCTAAGAATGATTCTTTATATAATCCTGATTTTGGCATTAAGCCAGAAAAAGGGATGCTTTGAATAACTCCTGATCTTATGCTTGAGGTACGTAAAACTATGAAAGAAAAAGGTATACCTTCTAAACTTGCTAAAGAAAAAAAAAGAGGATTTGTTACAAGTCTTAACTGAAGAAGTTGAAACTATCAAAGTTTTTCCATAATTGAAACACCGACAAGTAAAATCTCATAATAACTTGCATAAGCATTTCCAAAAACACAAAAATATTTTGGCAGAACTCACTGAAAATTATGGTGATATTTGCCAAGAAATAAAACTATTTCATAAGTATCTTCGTATGATTGAAACCCAGTGCGAACAAATAGCATCTAGTTATCAAATTTTTCTTCGTGATGATAAAGATATTTCTGTTTCTACTAATGTTGTCATGAGAAGGGGTATAGTTGTCACAGGACCCTTAGGACCACCAGAATACGAAGCTGAAAAAGAGCGTAAGGAAAAAGCCTTGCTTGAAGCAAGTCAAGAAGATGATATGTTGGTGGATCCTCAAGAGGATACTAGGACGCAAGAGCAAACCAAAGAGGATCACAATGATGCACAGGAAGATCATTATGACTCTAATCCAGAAATAGTTGATCCAAGAGAATATAAAGAAATAGGTAATGAAGATGAAGTTGTTGTGGTAGAAAAGAAGGAAAGCAATCAACAACAACAAAAGAAAGCAACAAAAGAGCCTAACCCCCCGAAAAAGGTAAAAGGCAAAAGTAAGTCAGGTGGGAAAAAGCTTCCTTATCCAGATTGAAAAAAGAAAGCACCGGATGAGGTAATTTATAATTCTTTTACAAAGGAACTTAGTGACCTTCGTCTGGAAATTCCATTTGCGGATGCAATCAAAGTCCCTACTTATGGTAAATTCCTTCATGATATTCTTAGTAGAAAGAAAAAAATAACTGAAACTGTTGCTATGGTAACTAGCTATCCTACTAACGGGAAGCTATTATCTAAGTCTGGAGATCCTGGAATACCAACTATATCATGCTCAATAGGTAAAACAGATATTTATAATGCCTTATGTGACCTAGGAGCACGAGTTGATGTAATGCCATACTCCCTCTATAAAACATTAAGATTAAGGGAGTATTCTCCTACTACTATCACTTTACATATGGCTGACAAGTCCACTAAACAACCTGTTGGTATGATTCAGGATGTCTTACTTAGGATAGATGAGCATGTTATTCCCACTAACTTTATCATTCTTGAAATGCCAGAAGATGAAAGATTATCTATAATACTTAGAAGACCCATCCTTAGTACTTCAGGTGCGTCAGTAGATTGTGCAGAAGGGAAGATAATCTTCAATGTTTATGATGCTGAAATCATCCGGTATTTTCCAAAGAAGCTAGAAGCAGGGGAAAGATATGTTCCACCGGCAAAATGAGTTCATGTGGTAAGTGCCATTGATAAGGGGCAACCAAAGGTAAGAATTCGAGAAGAGAGAAAAGTTTGAGTTATTCAACCACTCTTAATAAAATCTTAATGGGAGTCAACCTATTTTCGTTAATTTAGTAGAATAAAGAGTAAAGAGTTCATCGTATTCCCACCACTTTATCACAGACATTCTTGCGGAAGCGCGCCCATGAAGATGCAGCTATCAAAAAGTAGTAGAAATATCGATTGAATGAGTAGAGAATAATAATTAGAATAAAAGTTTGAGTTTTCTATTAATAGAAGCTAAGTTTTTTCTTTTAATATGCTAATGTTGGTCAACAGTTTTTACTATCAATTTTCTATTAAAAACTTGGTATTTTGCTAAGTTATGGAGTAAGAAGGTATCCTTGAAGAAACATAATTTTTTTGATGATTACTGATGGTTTAACGACCAACTATATGGCGGGAATAAAAATTCCGGCCATATAGTTCCGGTCGTATAGTTATCTTTGCCATCAAAAAAATTTCTTTGAAGACACACACAGTTTAACGACCAACTATACAGCGGAATTAAAAATTCCAGCTATATAGTTCCGGCCGTATAGATATCGATGTCTTCGTAAATTTTTATTCCAAAGGTACTGAGAGTTTAACGACCAACTATACGGCGGGAATCAAAATTCCGGCCGTATAGATATCGATGCCTTCATAAAATTTTATTCCAAAGATACTAGGAGTTTAACGACCAACTATACGACTGGAATAAAAATTCCGGCCGTATAGTTCCAGCCGTATAGATATTGATGCCACTTTTAGAAATCTATCTCGAGAGACAGACAGTTTAATGACCAACTATACGGCAGGATCAATTTGATCCGGCCGTATAGTTGCGCCCGTATAGTGGTTTCCCTGTATAGAGAAACCCTTGTTGGCGGCACCACCGCAACTATACGGGAAGAGCACCATCACCCGCCTGTATAGCTCCGACCGTATAGCCCGGTGCGACCACAAAATAGCACTGGGATGGCTAGGTCTTCCTCCTCTCCTCATTATTTTTCTCATATTCTCTCTCCAAACCTCTCAAAATCCACCTAGAACTCTTGATTCTTTGCGGATTTCGTCAACAGATCAGTATGTTTCTCTCCCTATCCATGCTTTACTTTCAGATTTCCATGGTTAAAATTCTCACATTGATCTACTGGATGAACTCAAGCTTATTTACTTTTCCCTATTAATTTCTCATGTCAGGATTGAATTTTTCCACGTAGAATCATTCATATATCATATAGAAACTATATGCCTAAGGTTTTATGGTGAATTTTTTCAGTGCATCACGATGAACAAAATCAGTACCCTTTTTCGTTCGAGAAAGCGCCATGGAGAGAGGGCTCAAGTTCGGGAGCCCGAGCACCACACAAATCCAAGATGGACATTATCGCATCAAGGAGGGTGCTGCCCACACGTTAGGCCGACCACAACTTTCTCACCGTGGCCGGGTTGAAGACGGACTTCGACCTCATGTGCTGCAGGTCGGGGTTGGTGGTACATGGGTTTGCAAGCCACGACACCTACGCCGAGCTCACCCATGAATTCCTTGCCTCCTTCTACGACGACCACAAGGAGAAAGGTAACCTGTGCACCATAAGCTTCAATATGAACCGTACGCGCTATGATGTGAGCTTCGAGCAGTTTTGCAATGATTTCAGCTTGCCCCGTACTAGGGAGCCCAATATTACTAACCTCTACATCATCATGAGTGAAGAGACTTGTGAGGTTATTTCTGTTAATGGTGGCAGTCACTTCTATCAGAGGAAGATGTCCACTAATCAGAACCCAACCTCGCTACTTTGCTTTGTTCCTTGCTAACAGAATGTTGGGAAGGGGTTATACTGGATCCATGGCCAATGCGGACATGGCAATGATCACCAAGGCCCTCTTCCCTAATGCCATGAAGATCCCCAGTCCTGCAGCTCTACTCATCCAGCACTTTCGACACCAAAGCAACAAGACCAAAGGTGATATTCGCATTGGTGGATTGGTAACCCACCTTTCCTATGCATTAAACATTGCACTGCCTGTTATGGAACCTGTTATCGGGTCCAAACTTATGGACGTCAAGTATTTGACTGCTTGTGGCTTCCTTGGTGTTTACCATGCTAACCAGAGGCTCCAAGCATATCAATTTAGTTATCTTAATGATACACAAATTGAGCAGGTTCAGTTGCCATGCCCCGAGGCCTTCTCGATTGTGGATAAGGACGCTTGGATCCTCACCAAGGACCAAGTGACGGAGATCTTGGTCGTGCACCAGGCTGAGGAGGAGGAAGATGAAGGGCAGCAAGATGAGCAGGAGCAAGAGGGAGATCAGGGGCAAAACCCTTCTTGGGAAGGACAACAACAGCAATAGCCAGGAGGAGCCTAGGAACCGTGGCCTAACCAGCCATAGGAGGGGTACGGCTACGTCCCCTATCAGGAGTTCCAGCAGCTCAACCAGCGCGTTGGGGAGATCTACCACACTCTTCAGGATTTGAATGAAGCTATGAACATTTTGACTCACAACTTCAGTCAATTCATGACCCACTTCCTCGACTTCTACCAGTAGTATCCGCACCAGCCGCCAAATGACGGCAACAACTGAGCATGGCAACAACCTAAGCTTGGGGGAGGTTTGAAAACTTCCAAAACTTTTCAATTATGTTTTTATTTCTTCTTTTGGTTTATTTTCTTCAAAAATTGCATGTTCATTTTCAGTTTTGCATTCCTAAACCAAAAATACAAAAAAATAGTTGTAATCTTATTTGCAAGTTTGTTTCTTTGTTTCTCTCGGAGATTGCTTGATTTCAGGTGATTTGGCAATATGGAAATATAAGGAGAGGTTCGACTCGAATACAAGAACAAAACAAGCAAGAGGAGGTATCACACTCCTTGCAACGTTAAATTGTTCCTACAAATATTTACTTGTTTGCACTAGAGTTACTCACCACTTAGCTTGTTATCCTACAAATTCTATTCCTTTGCTAGTGTCTCCTTTTTAGCTTTGAAACAATGCGAAATGAACTTGGTTAAAATACTTCCTACATTTTTACAACAAGAAAAAGCATCTGAAAGATGACTTGAGTCCATGTTTAGCTCAAAGAATTTTATTTTAGAACTACTCCATCCTAATTGTGCTTAATATAAATAGACTCGATGGTACCCTTGGTTGAAATTGTTTGATTAAATGGATGCTTCGAAGTAGTAGAAATTATGCCACTACTTTTTCCAATAATTACCATGAGATATTGCTTACACGTGTCATTACAACTCTGTCTTGCTCCATTGGGAACTATTAACTCTGCTAGCCAACGAAGGATCTAAATTTGGGAAACCACTTGATTTCAGCTATTGAGTTATGTAAATGTCTGTAGCAGCAATGCCATGACGTGTAAAAATTTTAGTCTCCTCATGGTTTCACGTTCCAAGTGAAGTTTTAGTACTCCTCTAGCCCATTGTTGCTCAACATCATTTATTGGCATGGCCACGAGTGCACAACATAGCCCCAATTAACATGTTAAAAATAGTGGCATGATTTCTCTATGAAAGAACTGAAGTTTTTGAAAGACAAGTGAAAGAAAAAGGTGCTTTGAGAGTCTTAAAATTTTGACATGGGAGTAGATGAGTTGTTCTTAAATTAAATATCTTGCTGCTAACTTGAGTACTCTTAATTGGTTAACTGAGCAAGAACAAAAAGTTTTCATCTCTCAACAAAGAGAGGCACCAAAATAATTTGCCTCACCTTCCTAGCTAAACTTTCGACACTTGCTTGGGCATATGATTTATTTGCTAGCAAGATATACGTGGTTAGGAAGTGGACTCAGTGCAATCTTGTGAATACTTGTATGATCATATTTAAGATTGCAGGAATTGTGATGAAAAGAATTTGACACCAATTCAACTTGTGAGTTCCTTTATTTTCAGTCTCGAATCTCTGCTATTCTTCCTCATTTCCTTGTCACTCGAGGGCGAGCAACATCTAAGATTGGGGGAGTTGATAGCTGTGAGATTCGACACATTTTTCATGGCTTTTATTGATGGGTTTCTCTCGGATTTGATCGTTTTTTAGCTTTACCTAACACTAATACTTCGGTAGCAAAGAAAACTTGGATTTTAATGTGTGTTTAAGGGTCTGAATGTCGATAAAAGGATTTAGCTAGAGAAATACAATATTCTAGAGAAAACAATCAAGTCCCACTTTGGAAGCACACGAGGGGAGCTCACAGATGGTTTAACGACCAACTATACGGCGGGAATGACCGTATAGTTCCCGCCGTATAGCTGCCGTCGCCTCTGTCTTGTCAAAAGGGACAACTTCCATGAAGGGACAGGGGCAAAAACACAACGTAGCAGCCGCCACACCATCCAGAAGGGAGAAAGAAGGGATCCAGAGAAGAAGGAGAAGACGTTCTTCATCTCGCTCCACGATCTTCGACCTCCTAGCCAATACACCTCCATAGCCTCTACATGAACTTGAGAGAGAGAGGGAACTCCACCTTTCTAGACTAGGGTTTGAGATTGTTTCTTCCCATCTTGAATTGTGTTGGATATTTTTCTATTCTTATTGTGGATCTCCATGGTAATAACAAGACGAATTCCATTTATTTTATTATATTGATGATCCTTTCTTCTCTCATCTGTGAGTAATTCCCTTAGGCATGGGAGATGTAGGGGATTGGTGAGATGTGATGTTCCTTCATATATTTTCCATTAGTATTTTGATTGATTCTAATTATTATATTACGTGTGCTTGACTATCTGTGGGATGCTTAATGCTTGTTGTCTAATTAAGGGCCAAGACAACATGATACCTTTTTCTACACAGATAAGATCTTGCTCGCTAGTGGACCAGTTACCCCTGGGTGAAATAGGGATATCAATGGAAAGCTAGTTGACTCGAGGATAACAGGTAACCACTTCTCTTATTGCATTAGTCCGATCCAAGGAGCTTAATCGCTAAGCGACCTAAAGGGTCTTAATCCTCTAGTGTTTGACCATGGTTTTGGTAGCAGGCTAGTAGGATTATTGAAGTTAGGATGAAATCTACCAAAAGGAGTTCTGGCTAATTATGGGTTGCTCGCCTACATATATATCTTTAAGATTATAATTGTTACTTTCACACTCATCAACCTGGCACATTCACTATCACCATGAACTGAATCTCCCCGCGCCTTCTTTCGCCATCTGTAGAAACCAACCAACAACCAAAGTTGTTCTCTACTTTTATGCATTTTGTTTCTGAAGTTTACATTTTAGTTTTATTTAATTCTATCACATTTAATCAAAACCCCATTCTTATTTTAACACTTGCAGTCAACTCACTTGAAAACCTGTGACAACTTCGGGTGTGACAGAGACTTCACCAATAAACACTTACCTTTGGGATCCCTATGGGATCGATATCTGAACTTCGAAACTAGGTAAAAATTATATATGCACTTGCAGACATCAGTGATGTAGGAGTATGTACCATACAGTGTGGTGAATGAAGTGGCAAATTGGTCTCCCTTTCACATCTTAATTTGGTGGTATCCTAAGTATGCATCAAGAAAACACAAAAGTTCCAAGCCAGCCATCGAGTCAATGACTTGGTCAATGCGAGGCAAAGCAAACGGATCGTTCGGACACGCTTTGTTCAAGCCGGTGTAATCAACACACATTCTTAATTCTTTGGTTCCCTTTTTGGGGTCAAGTACAAGATTTGCCACCCAATGGGAGTGAATGAATTTTCGGATAAAACTAGCCTGAAGTAACCTAGTTATCCCTTTGCCTATAGCTCACCGTCTTTCATCACCGAAACTTCGTAGAGGTTGGTTCACCGCTTTGGCCTAAGGATTAATATTCAAGCTCTGCTCAGAAAATTTCCTATGTACACCTTTCATGTCGCCAGGTTGCTAGGCGAATATTTCCTTGTTCTCATGGATGAACTCGACGAGCACACTTTCCTATTTGGGATCCAGGTCCGTGCCAATGGTGGTAGTATTGGAGGATTCTCCTTCAACAATCTCCACCTGCTTGGTCTTGATGGCGACCTTGAATGCGGGTTAGGCAGTAGTGATTTTATTCCTCAAAGCCAGCACTGCCAAGGCATCGACCTGGTTCTGGATCTCTTTGAAATCTTCTCCATAGAGGATAGCTTCGGCGAAGGCGGCTTCACTCATCTCGCACTCCCTTGCCTTGTTGAAGCTTCCGTCAATAGTGATGATGCTGTTTGGTCTGGGTATCTTGAGCTTGTTGTAGACAAACCATGGCCTGGCAAGGAAGGAGTGGAAGATGTCGCGTCCAAAGATGTCGTGGTACACGCTCTTGAAGGGCACCACTTCAAAGGTCTTGCACTCTAGGCGATAGTTGGTGACATCACCAAAGCCGACGGAAGGGTGATACAGCCAAGTGAGTTTGCTTGCCGGCCAGGAACGACACCATGGAACACGGTGTTGATCTTCCTTAGCAGGGTTTCTGTCAAGTTCACCTTGTGTAGTGTATCCGGGTACATAATGTTGATGCTGCTTCCACTGTCCATGAGGCACTTGGTGAACTCTATGCTGTCAATCAGTGGGGTGATGACCATGACATACTAATTGTCAACACCCGGATTTTTAATCCCGGATGCCTGTTATGCCATACATCGCAATCCCAGAATTACCATTTTTGCGAGACATAACAGATTGGATATCACAGTACATCATCCATTACAATCCATAATAAGGTCTTACACAAATAAGGATCTCATGATCCAGTCTTAGTATAATCAAACAGTGGAATAAATAGCGTAGCGGTGGGGTCCATCTTTAGAGTCACAGATAATGCTGCCGATGGGAGATGTTCCTAGTTATCATAGCCGTCCTGTTGTCCTTCATCTTGGTAATCCCCTTCATAGTCCGGCTATAGGAATAGCCAGGGACAAAGCCATGAGTAATCTTTAAGTACTCGCAAACTACCACTAACAAGTATTATAGTTCTAGTAGGAATGCTAACTCTAAGTTTATTTGTAAAGTTTAGTTTGAAACCAAAGCTGAGTTTAGAAACAAAGAAAGATAAAAATAAAGTTTAAAATCACCGAAGTGGGAACTTAGTTATCATAGTCACAAGTCTGTTGTGGTCAAGTCATGTCACAATTCATTTCACAAGTTGTTTTGAAAACATCTGACAACGGAACAGTATGGCCACTCCAACTGTCCATAACCGTGGACGCGGCTATTCGAATAGTTTGACACTCTATAGATGTGGTACACTTTCACCACAAGATTAGACACATCTGTCAGGGATAACCCTGAATCATCATACTTAGTATGCATATAATCAAACATAACCTTTCATTTACACACCCTAGTATAAGCACCTATCCTATGAGCATGGCCTCCCAACCATGACCATCTGTCATCTTGGGCACTACATAGGTGGCCAACATTGAGAGGTAGCCTCAGCTCAAACCTCTCCCGCGAGGGAACTAATACTAATGCATATAAACTTCCGGCTAAGCCTTACCCAATTCAGGTATTGTGGTTGTACCGTAAAATTGGAATGGTATCGCATCCGAACCCAACCATTAGTTTTATTAAAGGGCTAAGGCTCATGCCTCAACATTGTCATCATCATAAACCATTTGTGTTTCTCAACACATGTCAAAACATCTCAATAGAATGACTCATCATTCCAAGGTTTTCACAAGTCATTTTCAGCAAGTATTCCCATCTAAAGTGAATCAAGTTTTGGGTTTTGTTCCAACTACTAAGTTAAGAGTGTTCACTAAGGTGGGATGCTAATCTCAATCTCATGCCATAGAATGACATGTAAGTCTAACTAGATAGGTCAAGTTTTATACTCTTTATGCTACCTTTAAACAAGTAAAGGACTTTGGTAAAGTAAAGAAAGTAAAGCTTGTAAATAAAACTTGGAGTAGGTATAAGTCAAAATGGTATAATCGAAGCATGCCTAATGCCTTTGCTTAGGTTATCTAGCTTGCAAGGGTTAGCTTGCCAATAATAGCTGGCATAGTTAAGACACTTGCAAGTGTTATCTTGCCTTGGTTGGTGCAGTGGATGAAATTATCTTCCTCCTCTTCTTGCTAGAACTCGTCCTCGTAGACTTTGTCGGTACTATCGTATATAAATACATACGGGATACACAATCACCATACAATACTTAACTAGTCTACTTAGAATACTAAGGAACACATTTGATGATCTATTATCATCACGAGCATCACAAGGTTTAATGGACTAGTTTCATTTATTTTATTTGAGAAAAGTAATTTCTACTCATTGAAATTAACTAAGATTTAATATTCTCCAATTAAAATATGGGATCATGTGGACACATGTCATCACCACATATTCTAACATATGGGAATGTGATTTAAAGGGTGGATCATATTTTAATAAGTTTAAGTTTAATAATTAATGATTTAAAGTGACTAGAAATGCCTATATAGCATTATTTTTGGTACTAGTCCAAAGTCACTGCATGCAAACCTTAATATTATTACATATTCAGATAGGTATGGTTATATGTGATTTTTGAGAGTTGGAATCAACTCAAAAGCTATTATGGTTGATTTTATAAAAATGTTTGAATGTGCAAAAGCTTCCGTCTTGTTATTTTTACTAGGAGATATCTCTAACTCTAAATGATTTAAATCCAACAGGCTTGGATAGATATTTTCATTACCTTACCAACAAAATTGGAATCATTTAATTTGGATTTGCAAAACTCTCTGAATTGATTTTTGAACTAAGGGACAGAACTAGGTTTTAATTAAAATAGAAAAACCTATATTTGAATTACTGGGTCAGCGCGGGAAACTAAATGGGCCGGCCCAGTGGCGCTCCGCGGCGCAGAGGGCGACTGAAAGGCTGGTCCCGCATGTCAGTGGCACTTAAAACCCGAAGCGGTACGGGGCGATCAGGACCACACGATTAGAACACAGATCAACGGTGCATGGTCATCATCGAGGACGGACTCGTCGCCGGTGAGACTGAACCCTAGCACGGTTAGTGGGGGTCTACTGGGGATGTACTAGGTCTCCAGCTAGTGCGGCGAGGCAGGCAAACGAACTGGTGGACGACGACAGACTCATGCGAGGTCGCGGTAGGGGCTGAGGTGGACGAAATCGACGGGGACTTCTCCTCCTCTGCAGCGACCACCTCCGGCGGAATTCCAGCGATGGGCTGCTCGAGCGGCTCTAGGGAGAGAGGGGAAATGATCAGTGGAGAGAGGGGAGTGGAATAGTGTGAAGAAATGTTGCTGGGGAGGCCTGCTTATATAGGCTCGACGGTGAGGCAATGAGGTATGGGCGCAGCTCATCGGTGAAGGTGATACAGAGGGCTACCGGTGTGGGCGAGGTAGGCGGACGGTGCTAGGTCTACTGGCGGTCCTCTACAGTGTAATGGCAACGCTAGGGGCGGCGGCAATTAGTCCAAAGCTTCCCGTGCTCTAGGAGACAAAGGCGGTGCTCGACGCGGCTCCCGGTGACTATGGGTGGCGCGGCAGTGCATGACCGTGTCTGGCGGGTTGGTGGGTTCAAGGCGGAGCGGTGCACGTGATCTGGTGTCGAGGCGTGGTCTGTGGCATGCTGGCAGCGAGGGCGCTCTAGCGTGCGCTGCGCATGGCGCAGAGAGAAAGAGCGGCGCTGCTCTGGGATGGTCTAGGGGCTGGCGGTGATCGTGGGGTGGACAGGGAGGCGGTAGGGTTGGGGGGAGCTAGGGGCATGCTGGTTTGGCGCGGTGCGGTCTGCTGCGAGCTGCGCATGCTTGGCCGGTGGTGACCAAGTTTGGGCGGCGTGCTACTTCTGCTAGCGGTGAAGGGGGAGCCGGTTGATGGTTTGGTTGGAAAAAGGGGAGACAGGGGAGAGCAGAGAGGGTCGAATGGGGGACAAGGGATCAATTGGCAACAATATTAGTTAGGCCAGAAATTTTATTCCTGCCAACTGTTCGATCAAATTGCCGCATGAAACTTTTGTTTGAATTTTTGAAATATTTTTGGTGGAGTGATTCATCTTATGCTTGAGCATCTTGGTTTGCTTGGGATTTTGAAATGGGGTTCATTTGAGTGGTTTTTGAAAAAGTGGTATCTAGACATATGAACTAGATTCAATTTTCAATTGTCATTTAAATTTAGAGTTTGAATGTTTTTGGGGTAACACAAAGTGGGCCTTGGTACCTCACTACTTGTACTAGCAAGGGGTGCAAAGAACCACAATTGTTTCTGTTTGAATTTGAGTGCTAGGAATAGCCAAAGTAGGCTAGGTGATTAAAATGGCACAAGTGACCATTTGCTTATTTAATTCTTTTTTATTTCTTTTTCTTTGGGATTTGCTTGAGGATGAGCTAGGTGATGTGTAATTCATCTTAGAGTTATTTTACAATCAATAGATCACTCAATCCTGGCAATTCAAAACAACTCCTATTTAAATGCAACACTCATATGAATGCTTAAAGATTTTTAAATGGAAAAGTTTTTTTAACCCTAAATTGGGTAGATTTGATCTTGATCACTTGGATTAAAGTTTTGGGATGTTACAAACCTTCCCCCCTTAAACAAAATCTCGTCACGAGATTTAAGAAAGAAAACTAGAAACTAAGGAGATCTGGGAACTCAGTCCTAATGTAATCTTCTCGCTCCCAAGTGGCTTCTTCTTCGGTATGGTTGCTCCATTGGATCTTGAGAAATTTGATACTCCTGGTCCTGATGTTCTTGAAAAGTTCGGTCTTCTCCGGCACTTCTAGACATTTGCGAAGTAACGAGATATGGAACACATTGTGGATGGCAGACATCTCTTCAGGAAGTTCTAGTTGATAAGATACTTCTCCTCGGCAGTTCAGAATCTTGAAGGGTCTAATATATCTGGGGGCTAACTTTCCTTTCAGCCTAAAACGTTGGGTTCCCTTCAATGGCGAAACCTTGAGATACACAAAATCTCCAACATTGAAAGTCAGGTCTCTCCTTCTCTTGTCAACATAACTCTTCTGTCTGGATTGGGCGGTCTTGAGGTCTCACGGACTTTGTGAACCTTCTCTTCGGCTTCTCGGAGAATGTCGGGTCCAAAAATCTGACTCTCTCCTACTTGCGACCAATTCAAAGGGGTACGACACTTTCTTCCGTACAGGAACTCAAATGGTGCCATTTGCAAACTGGCTTGATAACTGTTGTTGTATGAGAATTTCGCGAAAGGTAGACAATCTTCCCATTTTGATCCATACTCTAACACACAAGCTCTCAACATATCTTCTAAGATTTGGTTGACTCTTTCAGTCTGTCCATCGGTTTACGAGTGATAAGCTGTGCTGAAATTCAACTTGGTTCCTAATCCTTCTTGGACTTTCTGCCAAAATCTCGAGGTAAATTGGGTTCCTCGATCTGATACGATGGTCTTGGGGTTTCCATGCAAACTGACGATTCTAGCAATGTACAACTCTGCTTGCTTCGAACTCTGGTAGGTTGTTTTGACAGGTATAAAGTGAGCTACCTTGGACAGTCGATCAACGATGACCCAGATTGAGTCATTTCCCCTACTAGAAGTAGGCAAACCAGTGATAAAGTCCATTCCGACGGAATCCCATTTCCATTCCAAAATCTGCAATGGTTGCGACAGTCCTGCGGGTCTCTGATGTTCCGCTTTGACTCTTTGACAGATATCACACTTGGCGATGTAGCTTCCAATTTCTCTCCTCATCTTGTGCCACCAAAATTTCTCTTTCAAATCTTGATACATCTTCGTTCCTCTGGGGTGGATAGAATAAAGAGTATCATGAGCTTCTTGCATGATAACTTGCTTCAGCTCCGAATCTGCTGGCACACAAATACGGCCTTTGTACCATAGAATTCCTTCTTCATCTTCGGTGAATCCAGGTACCTTTCCTATAAAAATAGGATGTTTGATTCCGTCGATACTTTCATTTCCCTTATGGGCTTCCTTGATTTGGCTAATCAGAGTGGGTTGAAGTTCAATGCTAGCTAAGAATCCTGTGCTAACTAGCTCAGTCCTAAACTGCTCCAACTCCTCATACAAACTTGGCTGCTTCTCCTTGATCATGGTGTTTAGCCTGCATGGCAATCTGCTAAGAGCATCCGCTACCACATTGGCTTTGTCAGGGTGATAGTGAATGTCAAGGTCAGAATCCATGATTAACTCTATCCATCTCCTTTGCCTCATATTCAGCTCCTTCTGAGTGAAAATATACTTCAAGCTTTTGTGATCTGAGTAAATCTCACAGCGATTACCCATAAGATAATGATGCCATGTCTTCATGCCAAAACTACGGCTGCTAACTCAAGATCATGGGTCGGGTAGTTCTGCTCATGTTGCTTCAGTTGTCGAGACAGATAAGCGATAACTTTGCCTTCTTGCATCAATACACATCCGAGACCAATCTTGGATGCATCACGATACACATCAAATGGCTTCTTGATATCTGGCATGATCAATATTGGGGCTGAAATCAATCTCTTCTTCAGCTCCTAGAAACTTGATTCACATTTATCGGTCCATTCGAACTTCTTGTCCTTCTTCAACAATTGGGTCATGGGTCTGGCGATGCTCGAGAATCCTTCTACGAACTTGCGGTAATATCCCGCTAATCCGAGAAATGCACGGACTTGGGTTTGAGTGGTTGGGGCTTCCCATTCTTTGACATCTTTGATCTTGGCGGGATCAATAGCAACTCTTCCGGTAGACACAATATGTCCTAGGAATCCTACTTCTTTCAGCCAAAACTCACATTTCCTGAACTTGGCATAAAACCGATCCTCTCTAAGGGTTTCAAGAATGATTCTCAGATGTTGCTCATGCTCTTCTTCTGACTTGGAGTAGACAAGGATATCATCGATAAACACAACGACAAACTTATCTAGAAAATTCATAAAGATCTTATTCATGAGATTCATGAAATAAGCAGGGGCATTGGTTAATCCAAAAGACATAACCGTATACTCGTATAAACCATAACGAGTAGTAAAGGCGGTCTTTGGAATATCCATTGCACGAATCTTAAGTTGGTGATAACCAGTCCTAAGATCGATCTTAGAGAACACATTTGCTCCAGTCAACTGATCAAATAGATCCTCTATCTTTGGCAAAGGGTACTTGTTCTTGATGGTGACATCATTCAGCTTCCTGTAATCTGTGCACAAACGGTTGCCTCCATCTTTCTTGTCAACGAATAACACTGGTGATCTCCATGGCGATGCGCTTGGTTAAATCAAGCCTGTTGCCAACATAGCATCCAATTGCTTCTTCAATTCCACTAACTCTGAGGGGTTCATACTATAGGGTCTCTGGGTTATGGGTCCGGTTCCGGGGATTAGTTCAATAATGAACTCAATATCCCTATCTGAAGGCATACCGGGAAATTCATCTGGGAATACGTCGGGGTATTCACAGACTACTCTGACTTGGTCAATGGTAGGCAGGGCTAGACTCTTATTACACTTGAATTGACGGGGCAAGGTTTCAGATATGTGCTCTACTGAGACTCCAGAGCTACTAGTCATGGTGATGGCTTTCTTGGCACAGTCTATCAATCCTTTATGCTTTGACATCCAATCCATCCCTAGTACTACTTCCAAACCTTTGGTTCCAAGTACTATTAGATTGGCAAAGAAATCTATCCCATGTATTCTGATAGGCACAGCTTTGCAAATTTTTCTAGCTTTTATAGTTGAACCAGGGATTTAAACTATCGTGACATGCTTCAAGTTGGTTGGGTGAATCTTACTAGTGCATGCAAATTCTTCGGTGACAAATGAGTGCGATGCTCCAGAATCAAACAACACTCTTGCTAAAACTAAGTTGACAGAAAACATACCTAGCACTACATCTGGCGCTTTTTCGGCTTCTTCGGCGTTCATGTGGAACAGACGGCCATTGCGGTTGTGAGGATTCCATGGGGTGAATCTTCTTCCTGGTTGAACACGACGCTGCTGTTGAGCTGGGGCATTCACATTGGCAGTGGCGGCAATCTTCTTCGGGCACTCATTGGAATAGTGACCCTTCACTCCACACTCGAAACAAGTGATCTGAGACTGGTCTTTCGTTGCCACGGGCACAACATTGCTTCCAGTTCTGGGTGCAGTGTTGTTGTTGTTGTTGCTGGGCTTGGGAGGTGCTCGGTTGAAATTGCTGGTGTTGCCAGGGTGATTGTTGTTTCCTCCGGACTTCACATTTCCTCCGCTACGGTTGGGGTAGCTGGGGCGAGACATTGTGGGTCGGTTGTGCCTTGGTGCATATCCCGCAGAAGGGTTGGGACGGTACTTCTGGTGACTATTGGATCCAGCTTGGTGTATCATACGACGTTTGCGGTTGTCATTTGTTTGATTAATCTTCCCTTCCATCTGAATGGCAGAGTCGACTAGCTCTTCGAGATCCTGGAAACGGATGTTGACGAGGACAGTCTGCATCTCATCATGCAGTCCGTTCAAGAATCTCCCTTCTTCCTGGCCTCCGTGTTGATCTCATCAGGTGCATACCTGGCTAAGGACAAGAATCTGTCATGGTACTCCACTATAGTCATTCTGCCTTGCTTCAACTCTCTGAATTCATCCTCATTCTGGTGACTAAACCCTATGGCACGTGGGTGCGGCTGAACTTGATTTTGAAGGCTTCCCATGTCATCACTTGACCATGGTTCATTGTGCGGATGCTGTTCCACCATGCTCTTGCATCTCCTGCCAGATAGTGGGTGGCAAAAAGAACTTTCTCGTTGACATCCACTCCTGCTACTTCTAAGTTGTTCTCCATTGTCTGCAACCAGTCATCAGCATCCAGTGGGTTCTCTAAAGTACTAAAGATTGGGGGATTGGTATTCTGGAAGTTTTTGAGTTTGGATCCATGATGATTGTGATTTCCTTGGTTTTGGTTGTTGTGAGCCATCTGGGCGATCTGCTGCAGTGTTGCTAGATTATCCTGGCGCTCTTCCCTGCTTGCTTCACGGTCTGCTAAATCTGTAGCATTGGGTCTTGCGATGAGCTGCTCCCTCCTTGGTTTCCACGAGTCAGCTGAAAATTGAGGTAGATAAAGGGGTAAGAGGGAAAGTTCTATGGTTTATGGTTTCTATTTCAAAGCTAAAACTTTGAGTTTGACTCAGGTTTTTTGCAACTAACTTCTTTTCATTCATTCAAGCAAAGCACACGATACAAACACACACACACCACAACATCAAAGGAAAACAGATGGTTTTAAGAACCATTATGTAAGCTACGATACAATGGGACCGATACTCCTCATTCTAAGATAGTGCTCGAGCGCATCTACTCATCATCGATGAAGTCGGAGTTGTCATCGTCGGTGTCGAAGTCCACGGCATCCTCCTCCAGAAAGTCATCATCATTGCTGAGGTAGGAATCAATATCCCCTTGGATATCTTCACCTTCCTCTTCTTCTTCCTTTACGGAAAGCTAAGCTTCTTGCTCCTTGATGGTCTTCTCGATGTCGTCCACCTTCTTGCAAAGACGGTCGATGGTGCGATCCTTCTTTGCGCGTTGACAGCGAAGAGACTGACGATCCTAGACGAGAAGTGAGAAAGTCTGGGCCTTCTGGGCGGCAATGGCGAGGTTGTTGTTGGCGAGCTCTCTAGCATTGTCCAACTCTTTCTATCTATCATACAGTAGGAAGTCGAGGTTCTCCACTTGACGCTTCAGTATTGGGTGACTTGGCATCTCTAGCGGCATTCCCATGGAATTACGCCTTGCATAGTGAACAAAGCAGGTTCCTTGGATTAGGTTGACACTCAGGGCACACATATGTGCGAGAGCTTCATGCATTTCCCTGGCTAATCCATCTAGCCAGTTGTTCTCTCTCACGGAGAACTGAATCCTCCCATATACTGATGCTTCTATCTTGCCTCAAAGATTAGTAGTTATTAGCCATTGTAAATCTCCTCCTGGTGGACCCGGGAGTTGAGCTCCAAGGAATTCTGGATGAGGACGCTCCAAGAACTCAGACAGTGCATCCAAATCCCTCTCGAAGATTAGTTGGCCTCCGTTGCTCAACTGGTAGGACTTGCTGTATTGGGTTTCCATCTATAAGAATTTTAGGATGAGAAAGTTAGTGAAGTGATCAAGTGTGTCAAAGTTTTATGTAGTAATGTAAGAATTTGGAGGAACATGAATTTTTTTGAAAGAAAGAATTCCCAAGGGTAAGAGAGGAAATAGTTTTCATAAGTACTCACTTTGGTTTTTGAAACTAAGTTTTTGTTCGGACGTCCATTCTAACTAGGGTCACCTATGGTCAGGATGGCTCTGATACCAACTTGTCAACACCCGGATTTTTAATCCCAGATGCCTGTTATGACATCGCAATTCTAGGATTACCATTTTTGCGAGACATAACAGATTGGATATCACAGTACATCATCCATTACAATCCATAATAAGGTCTTACACAAATAAGGATCTCATGATCCAGTCTTAGTACAATCAAACTGCGGAATAAATAGCGTAGCCGTGGCGTCCATCTTCTGAGTCACAGGCAATGCTGACGATGGGTGATGTTCCTAGTTATCATAGCCGTCCTACTGTCCTTCATCTTGGTAATCCCCTTCATAGTTTGGCCATAGGAATAGCCAGGGACAAAGCTATGAGTACTCTTTAAGTACTCACAAACTACCACTAACATGTAGTATAGTTATAGTAGGAATGCTAACTCTAAGTTTATTTGTAAAGTTCAGTTTGAAACCTAAGCTGTGTTCAAAAACAAAGAAAGATAAAAATAAAGTTTAAAATCACCTAAGTGGGAACTTAGTTGTCATAGTCACAAATCTGTTGTGGTCAAGTCATGTCACCATTCATTTCACAAGTTGTTTTGAAAACATCTGACAACAGAACAGTATGGCCACTCCAACTGTCCATAACCACGGACGCGGCTATTCGAGTAGTTTGACACTCTGCAGAGGTGGTACACTTTCACCACAAGATTCGACACATTTGTCAGGTATAACCCTGAATCATCATACTTAGTATGTAGATAATCAAACATAACCTTTCCTTTACACACCCTAGTATCAGCACCTCTCCTATGAGCATGGCCTCCCAACCATGACCATCTGTCATCTTGGGCACTGCATAGGTGGACAACATTGAGAGGTAGCCTCAGCTCAAACCTCTACCACGAGGGAACTAATACTAATGCATATAAACTTCCGGCTAAGCCTTACCCAATTCAGGTATTGTGGTTGTACGGTAAAATTGGAATGGTATCGCATCCAAACCCAACCATCAGTTTTATAAAAGGGCTAAGGCTCATGCCTCAACATTTTCATCATCATAAACCATTTGTGTTTCTCAACACATGTCAAAACATCTCAATAGAATGACTCATCATTCCAAGGTTTTCACAAGTCATTTTCAGCAAGTATTCCCATCTAAAGTGAATCAAGTTTTGGGTTTTGTTCCAACTACTAAGTTAAGGGTGTTCACTAAGGTGGGATGCTAATCTCAATATCATGCCATAGGATGACATCTAAGTCTAACTAGATAGGTTAAGTTTTATCCTCTTTATGCTACCTTTAAACAAGTAAAGGACTTTGGTAAAGTAAAGAATGTAAAGCTTGTAAATAAAACTTGGAGTAGGTATAAGTCAAAATGGTATAACCAAAGCATGCCTAATGCCTTTGCTTAGGTTATCTAGCTTGCAAGGGTTAGCTTGCCAATAATATCTTGCATAGTTAAGACACTTGCAAGTGTTAGCTTGCCTTGGTTGGTGCAGTGGTTGAAATTCTCTTCCTCCTCTTCTTGGTACAACTCCTCCTCCTCATAGACTTGGTTCGTACTATCGTCTATAAATACATACGGGATACACAATCACCAAACAATACTTAACTAGTCTACTTAGCATACTAAGGAACACATTTGATGATCTATTATCATCACGAGCATCACAAGGTTTAATAGACTAGTTTCATTTATTTTATTTGAGAAAAGTAATTTCTACTCATTGAAATTAACTAAGATTTAATATTCTCCAATTAAAATATGGGATCGTGTGGACACATGTCATCACATATTCTAACATATGGGAATGTGATTTAAATGGTGGATCATATTTTAATAAGTTCAAGTTTAATAATTAATGATTTAAAGTCAGTAGAAATGCCTATATAGCATTATTTTTGGTACTAGTCCAAAGTCACTGCATGCAAATCTTAATATTATTACATATTCAGATAGGTATGGTTAAAAGTGACTTTTGAGAGTTGGAATCAACTCAAAAGCTATTATGGTTGATTTTATAAAAATGTTTGAATGTGCAAAAGCTTCTGTCTTATTACTTTTACTAGGAGAGATCTCTAACTCTAAATGATTTAAATCCAACGGGTTTGGATAGAGATTTTCATTACCTTTCCAAAAAATTGGAATCATTTAATTTGGATTTGTAAAACTCTCTGAATTTATTTTTGAACTATGGGACATAACTAGGTTTTGATTAAAATAGAAAAACCTATATTTGAATTACTGGGTCAGCGCGGGAAACTAAACGAGCCGACCCAGTGGCGCTCCATGGCGCAGAGGGCGACTGACAGGCTGGTCCCGCATGTCAGCGGCACTTAAAACCCGAAGCGGTACGGGCCGATCAGGACCACATGATTATAACACAGATCAACGGTCCACAGTCATCGTCGACGACGGATTCATCGCCGGCGAGACTGAACCCTAACGCGGTCAGTGGGGGTCTACTAGGGACGTACCAGGGCTCCAGCTAGTGCGGCGAGGCGGGCAAACGAACTGGTGGATGATGGCGGACTCAGGCTGTGAAGAAATGGTGTGAAGAAATGGTGCTAGGGAGGCCTGCTTATATAGGCTCGACGGTGAGGCAGTGAGGTATGGGCATGGCTCGTCGGTGACAGCGATACAGAGGGCTACCGGTGTGGGCGAGGTAGGCGGACGGTGCGCGGTCTGCTGTCGGTCCTCTACGGCATAATGGCGATGCTAGGGGCGGTGGCAATCGGTCGGGAGCTTGCCGCGCTCTGGGAGACAGAGGCGATGCTCGAAGCGGCTCCCGGCGACTGTGGGTCACGCGGCGGTGCACGGCCGTGTCTGGCGGGTTGGTGGGTTCAAGGCAGAGCGGTGCACACGATCTGGTGTCGAGGCGTGGTCTGTGGCATGCTGGCGGCGAGGGTGCTCTGGCGTGCGCTGCGCATGGCGCAGAGAGAAAGGGCAGCGCTGCTCTGGGGTGGTCCAAGGGCTGGTGGTGATCGTGGGGTGGACAGGAAGTTGCGATAGGGTTGGGCGGAGCTAGGGGCATGCTGATTTGGCACGGCACAGTCTGCTGCGAGCTGCGCATGCTTGGCCGGTGGTGACCAAGTTTGGGCGGCACGCTACTGCTGCTAGCGGTGAAGGGGGAGCTGGTTGATGGTTTGGTTGGAACAAGGGGAGACACTGGAGAGCAGAGAGGGTCGAATGGGGGACAAGGGATCAATTGGCAACCGTATTAGTTAGGCCAGAAATTTTCTGCCTGCCAACTGTTCGATCAAATTGCTGCATGAAACTTTTGTTTGAATGTTTGAAAGATTTTTGGTGGATAGATTCATCTTATGCTTGAGCATCTAGGTTTTCTTGGGATTTTGAAATGGAGTTCATTTGAGTGGTTTTTCAAAAAGTGGTATCTAGACATATGAACTAGATTCAATTTTCAATTGTCATTTAAATTTATAGTTTGAATGTTTTTGGGGTGACTCAAAGTGGGCCTTGGTACCTCACTACTTGTACTAGCAAGGGGTGCAAAGAACCACAATTGTTTCCATTTGAATTTGAGTGCTAGGAATAGCCAAAGTAGGCTAGGTGATTAAAATGGTACAAGTGACCATTTGCTTATTTAATTCTTTTTGATTTCTTTTTCTTTGGGATTTGCTTGAGGATGATCTAGATGATGTGTAATTCACCTTAGAGTCATTTTACAATCAATAGGTCACTCAATCATGGCAATTCAAAACAACTCCTATTTAAATGCAACGCTCATATGAATGCTTAAAGATTTTTAAATGGAAAAGTTTTTGTTAACCCTAAATTGGGTAGATTTGATCCTGATCACTTGGATTAAAGTTTTGGGATGTTACACTAGTTCTCTATTGCGATAAGGTCTGGGTGATCTTGCCTATCCCAAGTAATTGGAATCTCCGACCACCTAACATACTTGGGAACCAGAGGGAGGGTAGCCATCAAAATTCTCAGTGAGGTTTTCTGGGCCCGGATGGTGGGGGTGCCAAGGAAAGTGCGGTAGACTATGGCCTCCTTTTCGAAGCGATTCTTTCCCTTTCCATCGCCCTTGTCGGTGGACTTGGGTTCCACGTCTTCATCCATATCACTTGATTCCTTGGATTCCTCCTCCTTCTTCCCTTTGCCTTTTCTATGGGGTCATTCTTCTGACTTCGCTCGTAGCCGAACTCAGGGTCTTCCTTGAGATCGTTGATGAACTTGCATTGGCGGTTGGTGTGGGTGTCCTTGCCGTTTGTGTTGAGGTGGACGAAACACGACATATCATGGTACTCTTCGTACATTTGGGGGACATATGGTGCGGAAGTTGCTGAATCACTCCTTTGCTGCCCATGGCTAGCCCCTCGGCCATGACCATGTGGTCCGCCTCCGCCTCTGCCAGTGAACATAGTGGTGACCATTTCGGCTGCTTGGTTTTCGTCTGGCGGAGATTTCTGCTTGTTGCTATTGTTCTTCTTGGCATGGGTAGCGATAGTGATACGTTGCTAACGTATCCATAATTTTTGATGTTCCATGCTTGGTTTTATCTACTTTCTTATGGTTTGTCCACACTTTGGAGTACTTTTCATATGATTTCTTGGACTAACCTATTAACAAGAGCCACAGTGCCAGCTGCCTGTTTTCTGCTATTTTTGGTTCTAGGAAAGTCAGAAAATGAATATTCTCAGAATTGGATGGGACAAAATCCAAAGTCAGTTTTTCACCGAGAGACACCAGGAGCCAGAATACGAGACGGAGAGGGGTTGGGGCCCGACCACACCACCTAGCCGCGCGACCAGGCTTGGCCCGCGCCAGGTGGTCCGCCGCCTGTGCACCCTCGGCCTCTCTTTTCGCCTATATATTGCCTCTGATACAGAAACCCTAAGTACCCGATCAAAAATTCCACGAAAGAGTCTGTAGCCACCGTCATCTCCATCCCTAGATCGGGAGGGATCTGAAGCTCTTCCTAGCACCCTGCAGGAGAGGGAAATTCACCCTGGAGGCCTTCTTCATCATCATGCAAGCCTCCGGTGTGATGCATGAGTAGTTCATCTCTGGACTACGGGTCCATGTAGTAGCTAGATGGCTGGTTCTCCTCCTTTGTGCTATCATGTTTAGATCTTGTGAGCTCCGTTCATGATCAAGATCATCTATTTGTAATTCATACATGTTGTGTTTGTGGGGATCCGATGGATATTGAGATTCTATTTCAGATTGATTATTGATTCTATCATGTCTTTGTTATTTGTGATCTTGCATGCTTTCCATTGTTAGTAGCTATCTTGGCCAAGTAGATGCTAGCAACTCCAAGAGTTAGTATTTATGCTCGATAGTGGGTTCATGCCTCTAGTAATTTGGGGAAGTGACAGAAATCTCTAAGGTACTAGATGTGCTGTTGCTACTAGGGAGAAAACAACAATCCTTTATTCATAGAACAATCATATTGTTTCCTTTACACGCAATTCAAAATGCAATTATCCGTTGCTTGCAACTTAATACTGGAGGGGGTTCGGATGATAACCTAAAGTTGGATTATTAGTCATAGATGCAGTTGGATGGCGGTATATGCATAATGTTGTAATGCCCAATCGAATCTCAAAGGAGTCAAGGTGAGTAGTATATGCTTGTATTGGTTTCTCGAAGTTTGTCAATTGCCTCGCTGTAATTTGTTTACCCAACATGTCATCTATCTTAAGGAGAGCAACAATTAGTGAACTATGGACCCGATTCCTTTCTTTTACCATCAATCTACAATCAACTGTTTACTGCTTTGTGTTTACTTTCTGCAAACTATTAGTTTCTTCCACTCGATACGTTCAATCCTTTGTTTTCACCAAAATCGGTGAGATTGACAACCTCATCACAAGTTGGGGGCAGAGTTCTATGGTTGTGTTGTGCAGGCCTCCATGTTGCTGCTGGCACCGGTAGTGCACCCTGTCAAAGTTTAGCTAGCAACACCTTTGGGGTGTTTCCTTGCTCCTACTGGATTGATAACCTTGGTTTCATAACTGAGGGAAAACTTGCTGCTGTGCTCATCATACCTTCCTCTCGGGGTACGCCAAGGAGCTCGATATATTTTGGGACATCAAGCTCTTTTTCTGGCGCCATTGCCAAGGAGTTAAGGACATCTTCACAATGGGAGTCCCTCATAACCAAGCTCTTTACTTTGTTATTTTTGTTTTGCTTAGTTTACTTTTGTTTTGTTTGCTTGTTTCTTTATCAAAAACACAAAAAAATTAGTTTTACTAGTTTGCTTTCTTTATTATAAACACACAAAAATTAAGTCTTTCTATAGTTGTTACCTCTTTCTTAGCTCACCATGTTGATCCCTAAATTCACCCTCAAAGACCTTTCAATAGGTTGTGGCTCTATAATTGGGAAAGATAATATTGAAGAATTATTTAATCATGTTAGTAAACATGAGGATATTGAGGATAGATCCCTTGCAGAACTTGCTCCAAACTATGAAATTGCTGCAGCTTCTTTAGTCCACATGTTGGAAGCTAGGTTTGTTAACCTTAACCCCTTAATGCAAGTAATGTTTCTTAAACTTAAAGAAATTGAGGACCCTGAAAAGAGGGATTTTATTCTAGAAACTTTGCTTAAGGAATTTTATGATGTTGCCAAGGAAGCTAGAAAAGTCATTGAACGTTTTAATATGCTAGGCTCATGGGTAGATGTTGTTGGTACTCGAGAAAAGCTGAACAAAACCAAACCTAATGGGGAGGAAATTAAGATACTAATACCTTTTAAACTTGTAGCAATGCATGAAGCCATAGAAAAGAATCTTGATTGGATTGTTCCCAAAAACCCGTTTGATGAAAATAGTGAACCCAAGAGCGTTGAGAGAGGATACTCTAGAACTTATTTGGATGAGATACCTTGCCTTGTTGAAGATATTTCTGGTATTAATCTTAATGCTTCTTCATTGGAGAACACTTGATTATTTTTCTTGCTTCTTATGCCTAACTTAAAGGCGTTAAAGAAAAGTACTTATTGGGAGATAACCCAAAAGTTTTAGATGACTCTTGGAAGTTATTACTTCAGTAATAACCGCTCCTTATCCTTTTTATTTGCTTTTTGTGCCAAGAGTAACCTCTAATGAGAGAGAAATAATGATTGGGAAAGTTGCTGTCCCGAAACAGATATCTATGCTTCACCGTAAAAATTTGAATAAAATCTCTGTACGTCCTTTTGAGGCGTGAATATTTTTGCTTCTGTCTCAGGTTGTTATCTAACTTTCGTTAGTTCAACACTTTTCGATTTGAGCAACATAAGGTCTTTGAAAAAATTCGTATTTACCTGCCTGTCTATTTTCACAAATTTCTGCCATTATTTGCATT
Source organism: Avena insularis (assembly GCA_023614405.1). NCBI lineage: Eukaryota > Viridiplantae > Streptophyta > Magnoliopsida > Poales > Poaceae > Avena > Avena insularis. Next base: position 462,042,273 of record CM042690.1, read on the forward strand.
TGCTTCTTGTTGGTTCCTCTTTGAGTTCTTTTGGGGAATTGAGCTTTTTGAGGGAAGTTCTACAGTAGCTTGTGTTTTAATGGAAGTTTTATTGGTGTTGGAACTGAACTTAAATACCTATTATCTTGAGTGCACTAATGTTGCTAATAAAGATTGTGTGAAGTTTTGTATGAAGGAAATATTTTAGGTGTATGGAAGGAATGAGTAATGAGATGAAGGATGGACTAAAGGTCAAGCTTGGAGATGCCACGCGTGTCACCCCAAGAAATATCCAAGAAGTACAAGCGTCAAAGCTTGGGGATGCCCAAGGCATCCCCTTCTTCATCAATAAAAATTCCAGGTTTCTTCCAAACGCTTCATTTTTATTGTTTCATGCACAGTTGTGTTGTTCTTGGAGCGTCTTCTTTTTCGTTTTCATTTTGGTTTTTCGTTTGCTTTGTTTTCTTAGTTTTCCGAATAAATTGGTTGGACCCCCTCTTTCATACATTGGTTTTCAAATAGTTTGGTTTGGGTTGGAAAAGAGTAGGAAAGTTCATGCTTAAGTGGTAAAGAGAGCTTGTTTTTGACTGTGGCCCATGCTTTGTCATGCCATGCTTGATATTGTTTTGGCTTTAGGATTAGCATTCTTTGCTGTAGCATGACTTGTTTTGAACAATTGAGATTGCTTAATGTTCCTTTGAAGAATCATGCGTTGTTTTAGCATATTAAAGCATAGTATTGTGGTATTCTCCTTTGATGCTTTATTTGGGTTGACTTGGCAGATGCTCACACCATGTTATGACTATCCCAAGTCACCATAAGCCTTTATGATCCTTTAGTTTTCAACTTGCAGTATCACTTTATGCTTTGATCAATGATGTTTTGTCGCTCTGCATGATTATGGCCATTATTGCCCTCTTAGTTGGTCGCTCCCAGTCTTTTGCTAGCCTTCGCGACCAAGTGTGAGTTCCACTCATGCATCCAATTCCTTAAACCAAGTTTTTCCAAAGAGTCCACCATACCTACCTATTAGCATATGCTATTCCAAGTATATTCATGTTTTTGTCTACCTTCCGAATTAAACTTGTTATGGGAAAACTAGTTATTAAATCTCTCATGAACTTGATGGCACACTTTACTTTCTTGCATTTAATAAACGTCAACCATTGCATCCATCTTTGTTGCATATATGCTTGCCCTTTATAAGTTGAAGTTAGCAGAACCATGTATCATGGGGAACGCTTTCAACATTGCACCTGGACTTTGTACCCCCCTGATATCATGTTCTTTTGCTTATGGATCCCGGCGTGGTGAAATAAAAGGGGAACTTGTAAGATCATGGAGTTTGTATGTGTGTTAGAGAAATGCCTAGGTCGCTAGCCTAAGCCATGCCTAATCATGGTGGAAATTTGCAGCATAACCATAATGAGCACTCTATGAAGCATCCTCAATAAAAACCTATGCAAATAGCAAATAAAAAGATCGCTGAGATGCTCATTGTCTGCTTGCCTTGTCATTTTGATTATGGGATAGCTCCTGTATCATGTGCAAGGGGTACCCTGTTGGCGATTCTTTATGATACATATGTACTTACAATGACAAGAGCTTACTTGTGACTAAATTTGAGTAGCATGAGGTTCGGTCTTCGTAAGTAAGGGGCATGAGATTCAGCTTATAACTTGTCAAGCATATCCTCTTAGTTGTGTCACTTTAACCTTAATCACCTTCAAGATGCTTATGATAGGGGCAATGCGAGCTGAAAGCTAATAAGTACCATAATTTTTGGAAGCTCTTTATGAGACTTGAATCCGTACTTCCTTCTATGAAGGCCCTTCTTTTACTTTTATGTTGAGTCTCCACCTTCTATCTTTATGCACCTACTTTGAGAGCATAGTGGCCATTCTTAGTTCTATGTGCATTGTGCTAAGACTTGTTGAATGATGCATAGCTTTGATATTTCTTGTTTTAAACTATTTGTATCTAGTCACTCTTATGAACTTTGAAGGTGTCCTATGCATTTAAGTTTTCTACTCTATGAGGGACAAACTGAATGCCACTATGCTATGTTTTCTTTATGTGAAACAAACAAACGTCTTGCAAAGCATTGTTATTCATGAATCTTTTGTTTATGCCTTTTCATGTTCCAACTTAGTTGCTTTGCCTTATTGTTAGAACTTTGTCTTTCATGTTTTGATTGAAGTACTATGATCCCAGCTATCAATGTTTTACAAATACTTTGATCAAGTTTATGATGGTGCATGTCACCTCAAAAATTATTCTTTCTTTTTATCAGTTACCTACTCAAGGATGAGCATGAGTTAAGCTTGGGGATGTTGATACGTTGCTAACGTATCCATAATTTTTGATGTTCCATGCTTGGTTTTATCTACTTTGGAATACTTTTCATATGATTTCTTCGACTAACCTATGAACAAGAGCCACAGTGTTAGCTGCCTATTTTCTATTGTTTTTGGTTCCAGGAAAGTCAGAAAATGAATATTCTCGGAATTGGACGGGACAAAAGCCAAAGTCAGTTTTTCACCGAGGGACACCAGGAGCCAGAATACGAGACGGAGAGGGGCTGGGCCCGGCCACACCACCTGGCTGCACGGCCAGTCTTGGCCCGCGCCAGGGGGTGGTCTGGCCGCCCTAGGCACCCCCTCGGCCTCTCCTTTCGCCTATATATTGCCTCCGATACAAAAACCGTAAGTACTGATGACCCACAAGTATAGGGGGTGTATCGCAGTATTTTCGATAAGTAAGAGTGTCGAACCCAACGAGGAGCAGAAGGTGCTGGCTAGTGGTATGGATCAGGAATTTTGTGCAAATACTTAGCAAACGGATTTTTAGGGTTTTTTTGATAAAGCAAATAAACAAAGTACGAGTAAATAAAAGACAATAGAAATAAATGCAGCAAGTGCCCCACTCCTTTATGCAGCAAAGGACAAGCCGGTTGTATTACTTAAGATGACCAAACGTTCTCGAGGACACATGGGAAGACTGTCAAGTGCTTTCGCTTCATATAGTTGATTAATCTTCTTTAGATTGCTAAGTGTTGTGTGGGTGAACCTATGCTAATGTACTGATCTTCCTAGGACTAATACATACTTGTGATTATACCCCTTGCAAACATCTGTAAGTACAAGAAAGTAATTATGGTAGAAACCTAACCACAACTTTAAACTCTAAGACCCTTACGTCCCTTGTGCAATGGTTTCCTAACGGGGGTTCAAATTTATGTCACTCCGGCAACCCCTACGATTAGTAGCCAAATACACAATACATTCCCCTAGGCCCATATAGGTGAAGTGTCATGTAGTCGACGTTCACATGACACCACTAGAAGAAGTACACCACAACTTAAATATCAAACTATTGAATCTTTCTCAACACAACACCACTACTAACAACATGACTTCTCCCATGTACTCAAGAACAAAATGAACTACCCACAAGACATCATATCGATCATGATCAGAGATGGAATAATGATGTATAACAATTTGAACATAAACAATAATTCAACGGTTCACTCAATAGCATCAACTACAAAGAATAATCAACACCGGGAAAGTTTCCCCTATGAACTAATGCAAGATTCAACGCAATTGTTATAGCAATATGGAGATGGTGATGAGGGTTCTGATGGTGATGATGGTGGTGGTGATGATGATGAGGATCCCGATGAAGTACAGCTTGATGGTGGTGTTGATGGCGACGATCTTCCCTCTCCGGGAAGAATTCCCCCCGGCAGAAATCTGCCTGCCGGGGAGATCTTTCTCTCTTGGTGTTTTCCGCCCCGCAGAGGCGGCAGAATCTTTCTGTGGTCGCTCCCCGAGTCTTAGGGTTTCGGGAGGATGATATACGCTAGAGGGGAGAGCCAGAGGTGGGCCAGGGCAGCCACACCATCTTCTGGCGCGGCCTAGGGCTTCCCGCGCCAGGGGGTGGTGTGGGCCCCTTGTGGCCCATCTCCACTCCGTCTTCTGGAATCCTTAGTCTTCTGGAAAAATAGGATTTTCCGTATATTTTCTGATCTTCGCGAATTTTGCCTCCAAACAACACATTTTCCATCAGAATCCTGACTGCAGCGGTCCATGCTCCAAAAATCATCAACCATGCAAAAACAGATGAAATAACATAAGTATCACCTCTCAATACGAAATATATCAATGAATAATAGTGAATTAAGACATAGAATAGTGATGCAAAATGGACGTATCAACTCCCCCCAAGCTTAGACTTCGCTTGTCCCAAGCGTAACTGAGCTCAATAAACATGGCCTCAGGTTTATGGAGTGAAGAGTTGATAAAAGAATACGGACAAGAAGCATCACATTCATCAAATACATAGATCATAATAGAAGACAACTCACTATTATATAACTCAACTTGTAATGAGTAAAGGAAACACAATAAAGATACATAAAGTGAATCATAATTGGTAATGGCAAACTTAGCTCTTGGTCGAAAAATAGTTGATAATTTGCTGGAGTTCACAAATAGCTGGTTTTCAAAGTAATAAACATCAAGATAAGAGCAATGTGCAAAACAAGGAACATAAGAAACATGATTGAATAAATCATCATATGAATGAATGAAACACAATAACTCAAAATACTTGCTGAGAAAGAAGGAAATAGGTTTACTGACTCAACTACAAAGTAAAAGAAAGGCCCTTCGCAGAGGGAAGCAGGGATTGCAAGTCTCATAAAGATCTCCCAAAAAATATGATACTTACTAGCTTTCAGCTCTCATTGCCCCTATCATAGGCATCTTTAGGTGATTAAGGTTAAAGTGATCAAATATGAGGATATGCATTGACAAGTTGTAAATTGAGAATCTCATGTCCCTTGAATACGAGGTCCGCTCCTCATGCTACTCAAGTTTAGTCACCGGTAAGTTCTTGTCATCGTAAGCATATGTGTATCATAGAGAACCACCAGCGGGGTACCCCTTGCCCGATGATACGGAAGAATCCCCATATCAAAATGACAAGGCAAGCATACAACAAGTATCTCAGCAATCTTCTTATTTACCATGGGAATATGGTGCTTTTTTTCTCTCTTTCCCCTTTTCATAATATCTCTTTTTTTTCTTTTCTATTTTTCTCAATCTCTATCTCTTTTTTTATAAGAAGAATGCTTCATAGATACTCGTTATGGTTACGCTGCAGGTTTCCACCATGTCAGCATGGATTAGACCAGCGGCCCAGGCGTTTCTCTAACACATATGCATAACTCCATGGACTTACAAGATTCCCTTTCATTTCACACCGACAACATCCATAGACAAAATAACATGATATCAACTAGGTACAAAGTACCCGTGCAATGTTGAAAGCGTTCCCCATGACAGCATGGTTCTGCTAATTCTCAACTCACAAAGCGCAAGCATATACGCAACATAGGTGAGAACAATGGTTCAAGTTTATTAAATGCAAGAAAGTAAAAGTGTGCCATCAAGTTCGTGAGAGCTTTAATCACTAATTTTCACATAACAAGTTTAATTTGGGAGATAGACAAAACAAGAATTTACTTGGAATAGCAAAAAAAGCTACTAGGTAGGTATGGTGGACACAAATGGCAAAGGTTTTGGTTTTAAGGAGGTGGATGCACGAGAAGAATACCCTCTCAGTACAGGTTTTTGGCTAGCAAGCTGGGTAGCAAGTACAAGAATTGAAGGAAACAACCAAACATACAAGTGATAAAGACAAACATGCAATCTTCCTTGGAAGCACAAAAGATCTTAACTAGAGAATACTAAACTTATGAGCAAATCAAGAAAGAAAGATGATGAAATTATTTTTTCTTTAGAGTACTTTTACCTTTTTCATTCAACTCTCAAAAATAGAGTTGCTACTGACCAAGCCAGGTTCGCCAAAACTAACTAAATTAACTCAATGATCCCAAAGTGATACCAATACTAACAACAAGATCAATCATATAACCACGAATTGAAAACTAATATAAGCTATGCAAAAGAGTGAATGATAGAACTTCTCATTAATAATCCATAACAGCAACTTACACCAAGGGATACACATCTAACGAGAGAGGGGACACTTCCATAATGCAAACCATACTACATAATAACTCCTCTATTAATGATATGACTCTACTAATAAGGTAAAAAGATAGAAGATAGTGATGTGATACCGTGGCACTCCCCCAAGCTTGGAACAAGATAAGGGGATGCCAAACCTGATGACGAATTACTCCTTTGGTGGTGGTGGTATCCTCTCATCTTCGTCCGTCTTCCAGGGTAAGGGCTTCCCATCAACAAAGGACATCGTGGTTTCCAACATCCTGAAATTGCAGCAGCACTTATGCGTTTAAACCTAGCCTCATACTCATAGTTTTAATTTTGAACGTAATAGAACTGTGCTTGCAGTTCGTTGGTTGTTTGGCAGAGTGAGAGGACTTCGTCTTTGAGTTCAGCAGTCTCCGTTTGGTGCTCGGTGATGAGTTCGGAACAAATCTTATGGATGATATCCACTTCGCGCTCCGCCATCTTCTTGTACCTAAAGACTTCTTGCCCCAGTGCTTCCATCATGTCCTCTAGACTTCCTTTACCATTAGGGCCTTGAACCTCTTTAAACCGGACCTCCCCATCTTCGAGCAACAACTCCTTGGGATGAATCTTCAACTCTCTCATCTATGGGTTGATGATATCTTCTAAGGAATCTCCCCCGGCTGATCTAGTGGAAGACATTGTGGCTCCAAACCTGGGATTCTACCTGGCAGAAACAGATCGAAACAAAAACACAATGAAAACACGATACACGAACCTCGGAAGATCCGGGGGGTTATATATTACGAAGTTCAAAACAAAAGGAAGGTACTGGGAGAAAACGAGTCGGAGGCGGAGTCCGGGGTGGACTCACCACCTGGTGGCGCGGCTAGGGGTGGGCCCGCGCCGCAAGGTGGTGTGAGCCACCCTGGCTCCGTCTCCGTCCCTTTTTCACTTCGTAGCTTTTCTTATTGACTAAAAACTGCAAAAATATAGTTGGATAGTATTTTCACGGAACTTTTCTTACCAGAACTGTTACCTATTTGAAAACAGACTCTGCAAGTCTCTGAATTTGGTATCTAGTAGATTCTTATGGAGTCACCACTTGAATAACATCGATATCTTCATCTTCATAGACTTATTACTTGAGTCATAAAACCTTTCTCTTCCTTATTACACCATTAACTCCACTTCCTAGAAATTTCTTTCACACAAAACTTCACACAGTTCTCATTAGAAACATTAGTATAAGTGAAGTGATAAAACCTTTTGAGTCCACTTTCAACTGAAAACCACCAAAATATAAGCTACTGAAGCAACTCCTTCCGAAAACCCAAAAAGAATTCAAAAGGAAATCAAATAAAGAAGCAAATGCAAAAGTGGCAAATTCTGTCAAAACCGGCCAGCAGGTAAAGATTTTTTCAAAAATCTTCCGTTGCTCAAATCAAAAAGTGCAATACGAACGAAAGTTAAATAAAAACCTAGGGCAGAAGCACAAAAATTACAGCTCAATCCGACATACAGAGATCTCTCACGAATTTTTACGGTGAAGAACAAAAATCTATTTCGGGACAGCAACTTCCCCAAATCTTACTTCTCTCTCATTAGAGGTTGATCTTGACACAAAAACCAAACAAAACGGATAAGGAGAGGCTACTACTGAAGTAATAACTTCCAAGACTCAAAGAAACACAAACAAACTAAAAGCAAAAACAAATTGGGCTGTCTCCCATAAAGCTCTTTCTTTATAGCCATTAAGATGGGCATGATAATTTTGAAGATGCTCACATAGAAATATGAATTGAAGTGAAAGAGAGCATTAAGAAGCAAAAATACACACATTTAAGTCTAACCCACTTCCTATGCAAGGGAATTTTGCAAACAAACAAGTTGTTGAAACCAAAGGCTACTTGCATAAGAAGGCAAAACAAGTGCAACATAGAAACTTTCAGCATGAAACGAGGAAACTTGATATTATTGAGATGCATAAGAACACTTTTCCCTCTCTCATAGTAACTTCCAGTATCATGCATAAACTTAACAATATAACTATCACAAGAACCATCATAGTAATGATCACTTATTCTAACAGAAAACATAGGAATACTTGCTCTCATCACACTACTTTGTGAGATAATATTAGAGGTATCCTTACAAAGGATAGTGTGTCCCTCTTCTTCATACTTAGTGAGAAAGTCTTTCACATTTGCTATTATAGGTTCATCAACCATTTGTTTATCAGGTTCAACATCTTTATTTGCACTTTCATTAACCGTACTAGCTATCATAGAATGTTCCTTTATCTTAACTGGGAAAGGTATTTTCTCAATGTAAGGTTTAGGTAAAACATGATTAGCAGTATAAACATCAGTACTTCTTACAGGAACACTCTTAGCAACATCTTTATAAGGTTCATGATACTTATTCCACTTCTTTTTAGGCACTTCAATATAGGAAGCAAAAGCCTTAAAATAAGATGCAATAGCTTGAGAGTCTAGACCATAAGCATTTTTAATATTTTGAAAGTCATCAATTCCCATAAAAGATTCAATGCATTCATAATCGTAATTTATACCTGACTTTCTACCTTTGTCATTCTCCCAAACTTCAGCATTGTCTTGAATACGGTCCAGAAGATCCCATTTAGCTTCTTCTCCCATGCGAGTGAATGATCCAGCACAAGAAGCATCCAATAAATCTTTATCATGTAGAGCGAGCCTTGCATAGAAGTTATTGATAATAATATTGTTGGGGAGCTCATGAATGGGACATTTGAGCATTAGTAACTTCAATCTCCCCCAAGGTTGAGCTGTACTCTCTCCATCAAGAGGCCAAAAGTTGTATATTTGATTCCGATCTTTATGAATCTCACTAGGAGGATAAAACTTTGAATAAAAGAGAGGTACTATTTCCTCCCATTCCAGAGCTTGACCATTCTTCAGCAGCTTATACCATTCCTCAACTCTTCCTTTCAGCGATAATGAGAATAACTTCTTCTTAACTTGATCTGTAGTAATACCTGCACACTTGAACAACCCGCATAATTCATGTATAAAGAGGAAATGATCACTGGGATGGACAGTTCCATCCACAACATAGTAGTTATCCATAACACGATCAATAATTCTTGTAGGTATTTTGAAAACATCATTCTCAGCAGGTGGTGGTTTATGTACTACCTTAGAAGTGGTAGTAGCATTACCAAATAAGAAACTCAGTGAATTATCCATAACGAAAATAAAGCGACTAGCATAAGTAAACAATACTCACAGTAGAAGTTTCCTTTACCAGTTCCACTCTCCAATAGCGCTTCACTCCCCAGCAACGGTGCCAGAAAATAGTCTTGATGACCCACAAGTATAGGGGGTGTATCGCAGTATTTTCGATAAGTAAGAGTGTCGAACCCAATGAGGAGCAGAAGGTGCTGGCTAGTGGTATGGATCAGGAATTCTCTGCAAATACTTAGCAAACGAATTTTTAGGGGTTTTTGATAAAGCAAATAAACAAAGTACGACTAATAAAAGACAGTAGAAATAAATGCAGCAAGTGGCCCTATCCTTTATGCAGCAAAGGACAAGCCGCATGTATTACTTAAGATGGCCAAACATTCTCGAGGACACATGGGAAGACTGTCAAGTGCTTTCGCTTCATATAGTTGATTAATCTTCTTTAGCTTGCTAAGTGTTGTGTGGGTGAACCTGTGCTAATGTACCGACCTTCCTAGGACTAATACATACTTGTGATTATACCCCTTGCAAACATCCGTAAGTATAAGAAAGTAATTAAGGTAGAAACCTAACCGTAGCTTTAAACTCTAAGACCCTTACGTCCCTTGTGCAATGGTTTCCTAACGGGGGTTCAGGTTTCTGTCATTCCGGCAAACCCTACGATTAGTAGCCAAATGCACAATGCATTCCCATAGGCCCATATAGGTGAAGTGTCATGTAGTCGACGTTCACATGACACCACTAGAAGAAGTACACCACAACTTAAATATCAAACTATTGAATCTTTCTCAACACAACTCCACTACTAACAACATGACTTCTCCCATGTCCTCAAGAACAAAACGAACTAGTCACAAGACATCATATGGATCATGATTAGAGATGGAATAATGATGTATAACAATCTGAACATAAACAATAATTCAACGGTTCACTCAATAGCATCAACTACAAAGAGTAATCAACACCGGGAAAGTTTCCCCTATGAACTAATGCAAGATTCAACGCAATTGTTACAGCAATATGGAGATGGTGATGAGGGTGCTAATGGTGATGATGGTGGTGGTGATGATGATGATGATCCTGATGAAGTCCAGCTTGATGGTAGTGTTGATGGCGACGATCTTACCTCTCCGGGAAGGAATTCCCCCCGGCAAAGAAATCTGCCTGCCGGGGAGATCTTTCTCTCTCGGTGTTTTCCGCCCCATAGAGGCGGTGGAATCTTTCTGTGGTTGCTCGCCGAGTCTTAGGGTTTCGGGAGGATGATATACGCCAAATGGGAGAGCCAGAGGTGGGCCAGGGCGGCCACATCACCTTCTGACACGGCCTAGGGCTTCCCGCGCCAGAGGGTGGTGTGGGCCCCCTGTGGCCCATCTCCACTCCGTCTTCTGGCATCCTTAGTCTTCTGGAAAAATAGGATTTTCCGTATATTTTCCAGGATTTTCTGATCTTCACAAATTTTGCCTCCAAACAGCACCTTTTCCATCAGAATACTGACTGCAGCGGTCCATGCTTCAAAAATCATCAACCATGCAAAAACAGATGAAATAACATAAGGATCACCTCTCAATGCGAAATATATCAATGAATAATAGTGAATTAAGACATAGAATAGTGACACAAAATGGATGTATCAAGTACCCGATCAAAAATTCCACGAAAGAGTCTGTAGCCACCGTCATCTCCATCCCTATATCGGGAGGGATCTAATGCTCTTCCTGGTACCCTGCCGGAGAGGGAAATTCACCCTGGAGTCCTTCTTCATCATCATGCAAGCCTCCGGTGTGATGTGTGTGTAGTTCATCTCTAGACTACGGGTCCATGTAGTAGCTAGATGGCTGGATATCCTCCTTTGTGCTATTATGTTTAGATCTTGTGAGCTCCGTTCATGATCAAGATCATCTATTTGTAATTCATACATGTTGTGTTTGCGGGGATCCGATGGATATTGAGATTTTATCATGTCTTTGTTATTTGTGATCTTGCATGCTTTCCGTTGTTAGTAGCTATCTTGGCCAAGTAGATGCTAGCAACTCCAAGAGTTAGTATTTATGGTTGATAGTGGGTTCATGCCTCTAGTAATCTGGGGAAGTGACAGAAATCTCTAAGGTACTAGATGTGCTATTGCTACTAGGGAGAAAACAACAGTCCTTTGTTCATATAACCATCATATTGTTTACTTTACACGCAATTTGTAATGCAACTATCCGTTGTTTGCAACTTAATACTGGAGGGGTTTGGATGATAACCTAAAGGTGGATTATTAGTCATAGATGCAATTGGATGGCGGTCTATGTATAATGTTGTAATGCCCAATCGAATCTCAAAGGAGTCAAGGTGAGTAGTATATGCTTGTATTGCTTTCTCGATGTTTGTCAATTGCCCCGCTGTAATTTGTTCACCCAACATGTCATCTATCTTAAGAAGAGCCACCACTAGTGAACTATGGACCCCGGTCCTTTCTTTTACCATCAATCTACAATCAATTGTTTACTGCTTTATGTTTACTTTCTGCAAAATATTACTTTCTTCCACTCGATACATTTAATCCTTTGTTTTCAGCAAAACCGATGAGATTAACAACCTCATCACAAGTTGGGGGGCAGAGTTCTGTGGTTGTGTTGTGCAGGTCTCCACGTTGCTGCTGGCACCGGTAGTGCGCTTTGCCAAAGTTTAGCTAGCAACACCTTTGGGGTGTTTCCTTGCTCCTACTAGATTGATAACCTTGGTTTCATAACTAAGGGAAAACTTGCTGCTGTGCTCATCATACCTTCCTCTTGGGGTTCCCCAACAAGCTCGATATATTTTGGGCCATCAGATGGCAATTGCTAGAAACGAGCCACAAGCGTCATCGTCATTGTGGAAGCGAATTCGCTAGTCATGCCTATCATCACGTTGAGGTTGAGGTCGTTGTTGTCTTGATAGTGCTTTAGTGTATGCCAGAGCAATGATCCCTTCTACAATGCGTCGATGAAGGTGGCTATAGCAGTTTCTTCGTGCACCCCCGCGCATGAATTTTTCAGGTCAATCCAGCGAGATAGGTATGCATGAGAGGATTCATCCTTTTCTTGCACGCACCGCTGTAGGTCACAGACAGTGCAGGGACTCTTGTACATAGCCTCGAAGTTCTTGGTGAACGCTTCATGCATGTCCAACCAATTGCAGGTTGATTTCTCCGACATGTTGCCAATCCATTGTCGTGCGATGTCAATGAGGATTAGTGGGAGGTACTTAACGGCGCCATTAGGGTTTCCCTAGGCGATGTGAATCTCCTCGCTATAGTCCTGCAACCATGTAGCTGGCCTGGCGGTGCCGTCATAGGGCTTGATGGTCTTGTCAATCTGGAGACCTTTGGGGTAAGTTGTGGCCCGTATTACCGGTCCGAAACAATGTGGCCCTAGGTACGAGAGCTCCCGTGCTTCTTGGATCTTGTCCTGCCCTGAACGTGTGTCGTAGGGCTACGGTGGCGGCGGTGGTGGTGGCGGCGGTGGGTTAGCTTTCTTGCTGCTCCCTCCATGTGAGTCCTCACGCTTGTCGCGATTGCTTATCGGATGTGGTGCTTCCTTGTGGGATCTTCTCATGTGTCCTTCATTGATGTTGTGCTCTCCGTCATGCTGGGGCTGCTCGCCCTGGTCGCATATAATGATACCGACCTGGGGACGCCTAGGAGGTGGCATGCTTGTGTGGTGACACAGCTATTGGTCCTCGTGATGCCGGGATGGCGGGGGTGGTGGCGATATACGTGGGTGAGCCTTATCTCCCTTGTCGGAAGATATAGGTATGGCGCCAGCCCTGTTACGCGCATCCCTCTGCATTTGCTCCGTGGAGCCCGTGTGGGATCCCTCATCGCGGGGAGATCTCGGCCTTTGGTGGCTGTTTAGGGTTGACTGGCAAAGGTCCGTGTTAGAATCGAGCCTCTGCAATGTGGCATTTTCCTGTTGCTTGCATGCCTTGGTGACGAGGTCATAAACCTGATCAACTGCTTCTGGTGACATGTCCTGCTCAAGGAGGGTCTTGGCGACGACCATGTTCAGGGCGAACCTTGGCATTACTTGCTTACCCTCAGAATCAATGTATGGGGTTGCTTTTTCCGATTTGGACGCATCCCACCCTAACCTGCGTCAAACGCCAAGGTCTTCGACGATGCTTGCCACAGGCTTCTTAGCCTTGTGCTTTAGCAGCAGTTGCTTGTACTCAGCCTCCATTGCTCTTGCCAGCTTGATTGATTGTTGCGCCTTGGCCAAATATTTGTCGAGCGGGGCACTCTGCTCTATGATGCACTTGGCCTGCGCAAGGATTTCTGCATGTTTCTCGTCAAGCTACGTAACGATTCGTATATGGGAAACGGTGATAGGCTCGATGAGGAGTGGACCGTACATCATCCCTGTCGGTGGGAGTAACCAAGGGACTTCCAGCTACAGACGTCGATGGCTGTGGCGGCAAATTTTTTTGCTTGGCAGTACTAGGGCCTGTGGCGAGTTCCTGCGCCTACTGCGGTGGGAAAGTGTAGGAGGCATGGTTTTGGCCGAACCCGGGGGATCTGTGGCCTTTTTTGCTTCTGCCGCTCTGGTGACCGCAGGCGTGGGCGGAGCTCTTTTAGGTTCCGGTTCCTGGTGATCTTCTTCTATCATGTTTCCCAATGGTGACTAGAACCTAACGGGAAGTGGTAGCTTTCTTGGCGCACTCCTTCCTCTTGATTTCCTGCTCAGTCTCCCTCACAGCAGCATCATATTCCTATGAGTTAGCGTCTGAGCCAGCACCATCTACGTTGATGTCGGTGTATAATGCGTCAAGCACTAAGTCGAAGCTAACTTCGGTGTTGTCGACGACGGAGGTGGATGGGGATGGTGGAGTGCCATTGTTGATGCTTCCTCCGGCTTTAGTCCCAGGCATGGCCAGAGTGTTCTCCTTGGTGTCTGTGTAGTCATTGACGATTGTGACCATCTCACTGAGGGTGGGCGGCCTGGCGGCCTGCCGTCTTCAGAGTGTATGCCGGAGGACTGTTCTGGGCATGAGCTCTTCCACAAAGTGGTAGACGTGTTCGTCAGTGCGGTCCCCTTCTAGGGTTTACCTTACCCTCATCCATCTGGCGCGGTATTCATGGGGAGATTCTTCCTCCGTATGAACGCATCTGGGTAGATTGAAGATGGTGACAACGCTGACAAAGTGCGACCTTCGCATCTCTAACGCTCAGGGAAGCCAAGCGGATTTGCGGGGTCCTTCCACCATTATATCCTGCATAGTGGCGGTTTGGGTGGGCCTTGAATTTTCCTGACATGAGCTATCATACTCTAGAGAGATATATGGCCTAGATTCCTCCGCGAATGTATCCTGCCCATAGGAGGTCCATGCGGGTCTTGACGAGTTTTCGACTTCCTGAGAGATAGGACCCAATTCGGTTTCACCGATGAAGATGTGGATGTCTTTGAATGGGACGATGGAGCAGCGGGTAGGGTTCGTCTTCGCCAGGACCCAGAATTCATTGGGAGGGGTGATCAGGACGTTTTCGGAGAAGGGGACGCGCCCAATGGCTATAGTGTTTCCCATTCCCATGAAGAGCTTGGACCTTGCCCGGTTTAGAGATCGCAGTGCCTCTTGCCCCACGATGGGCGTGAACTATCGTGGTATTGCCGATGTGTACGACATGGAGGGGTCCTCACAAAGCGTGTTTAGAGACGTGGAGTAAGGAGGGGAGTTGGTGGGTACGAGGTAACATGGCTTATCTAGGTTCAAATCCCACAACGGTGGTGGAACTCTACACCTGTTATAAATCACTATAATGGAAATACGCCGAGTTATAGAGATTGGTTCACTATGCAAAGGTGTTGTGAATCATTATATGTTGTGCCCTAAATGCTCCCATAGGTCCGCCTTATAAAGGCACCAGAACATAGGATTGCAGGGAAAGGACCTCGTCGAAAAATTTATAGGGTCCTACACTAATACTAACTAGTCTTCATGGCTTATACTCCAAGGCTGCGAGTATGTCAGTGAATCCTATGTAGCCCTCCTATATCCGGCAAGGACCTCCCTTCCGGATCCGCCTAACTGGGCCGCTTAGCAGGTCGTGGGCCGTGCTACCAACTGAGGGCCACCCGTATTAGCCGGATATGAGACGTGCTATGGTGGTACCCATTTAGCATATGCCGAACAATCTTTCATCTTGCACCCGAGCAAGGCTCTAGAGACATTGTACCTCTCCATACTAGCCTGTGTCTTAAACATGCTCTTGAGGGCAACGATCATATCATACGCCTCAACATTCTTGAACCTCTACTGCAGTTCCGGCTCCATGTGAGCGAGCATGAGGCAACTAACTTCCATCGACTCATCCTGAGCCGCGTGAAAGGCGGTTCGTACCGCGTTAGGCTCATCAATGCCCGACTCATCTAGAATCGGTTTGTCCTGGACATGGTCATTCTTTTCTTGCTTGAGAATGATTCTCAAGTTACAATTCTAGTTGGTAAAGTTTGTTCCATTCAGCTTGTCCTTCCCAAGGATTGTAAGCAATGCAAAACTAGAAATCTGAACGGTGGTGCCATCTACAAACAAAAGATGCAAAACACTTAAGACAATGTATCTATAACAGTAGAAGGTGGAATAAACTCTTCAATTGTGCACACTCCCACTAAGACTGATATCCCTCCAATGGTCGACAGTGATTTAGGATCCCGGTTAATTATTCGACTAGTGACCCTTTGCTTCACTTCTAGCTGGAGAACCTTCCGAGTAGGAAACACCTTGCTAATTAGATCTTTATCTGATTCCTGTTAGATTGTCCAACAACCCTCCTTACCCCGAATCCCACAAGTATTGTGATAGCTCCGCTTATCTACCAAGTGCCCTGCTTGAGAGAGTCTGAATCTCTCACACTTTATAGGAGAGAATCGGTAGTGCCCCAACAATATGAGCCCACTAACCAAAAATGTCTGACTTGTAGTGTTATAGCAAATGGCGGGGTAATCCGACTAGACCTTCTTTGAGGTAAAATATGCAAATATAACTTGCAAGTCGGAACCTTTCCGACTCACACCAGCTAACCCTTATCTATATCGTTTGACAAGGTACAACTATCCAATTATTGTCCAGGAGGAAAAGCAGCTTTAGTGGTTTATCGTGGACGTCAACCATGTGACCTCCCACTCAGATCTAGACCAATTTTGACCAACTTCTTAGCCATGATAAACCAGATCTGGCCACTACCCTAGATCAAAACAGATCAAAAAGGAAAAAGGAAAATAGCGAGAAAGATCCAATATTTCCTACTAGCGCATGTCATGCGCAATAACTAGGCCAAAAACCTAGAGATGAAGCTCTAATACCACTATTGGGTAACACACAGAGGCAGGCCGAAAAAAAACTTTTCTTCTCCGACGAGGTCTCCGGGAAGCCACCCCGAGATTCGGCTAAGTTCAAGGGCAATAGTCTATACCTCTCGACACGCAGGTGCATAAACTAAAGAAGCGCGTCGCGGTGGAGCCGTACGTTCCACTCGTCTCGTCCGGCTCCAGCGAACTTCTCAATCCTAGGACCACCTCATCGTCGGCTCTGTGCTCCTCCTCGCCTCCGACTACACCGCCGCCTGATACGTTTGATCCGGATTATGGTTGTAGTGTAGCTTATTTTTCCCTAGTAGACCTAGGTTATCGAATCCTCGGGAAGCGAATGCGTAGTGAAGTTACTTTAACGGGCCTTCGGGAGTTTTAGAATTCCTTTTGTGTTTTTAGTGGACCAATAGCTTGCGTCTTTTTGTTGTTGTCGATGATGGAGAGAGAGGGCCTAGGGCATTCGGTTTCACTTGTATCTGTGCAAAACATCTGATGGGAATAAAAGATAGAAATAAAGTATGCATGTAATTGTTAGAGCAAGATAAATTATATGTGGGCAGTGTATCCATAATTAGTATTGTAGCCGCAACCTCTTATAGCAATAACCTACTAGTCTCATCCCTACAAGAAAGAGAACTAATGATATGCATAGTGATGTCATCGTTAATCCCAAGTAAATCCCTCACATACAGCCATACCACCCCTTCTGTCACTAGGGTTCCCAACTTGCATATCAGTCATTACTCATACTCCCTATACTTGGCTCAACCCTTGGGGTCTTGGGTACCTGACAAGTCCTTAGATTGAGGCAAGAGAGGATACAATAATCAACATGTCATACAAACTAATACATGATCCCATCTATGATAAATAACATGCACAAACGCTACATGGCTAGGTCGAAGCACTTAGCCCAAGGAGAATTACTCACACATAGAGACGAGATCAACAATCATAAACAATGTATAAATAATCATAAGATTGATAGCAATAGTCTTACAATGTGGCCAATCGAAGAAGAAATCAACTCTTACAAGTGGTGGAATATGGCTATGGAGATGGAGAAAGCATTTTGAGATCTGGAGGCAACTGGAGATCTGTGGCAGAGACTTTTGGCAAGGTCTGGCTTCTTTTCTCGTTGCCCGGGGCTTCTTTATATAAGGTCCCTTCACGAAAGTTGTTTTGTTTGACCTAACGGTGGCAGCACCAACTATACGACCAGAGCTATACGGCCATAATTTTTTAGGCCCAGGTATGGCCCGAGTGTTCTCCTCGGTGTCCGTGTAGTCATTGATGATTGTGACCATCTCACCGAGGGTGGGCGGGCTGGCGGCCTGCCGTCTTCGGAGTGTATGCCGGAGGAGTGTTTCGGGCATGAGATCTTCCACAAAGTGGTAGACGCGTTCGTCAGCGCGGTCCCCTTCTAGGGTTTACCTTACCCTCATCCATCTGGCGAGGTATTCACAGGGAGATTCTCCCTCTGTATGAATGGATCTGGCTAGATTGAAGATGGTGACAACACCGACAAAGTGCAACCTTCGCATATCTAATGCTCAGGGAAACCAAGTGGATTGCAGGGTCCTTCCACCATTATATCCTGCATAGGGGCGGTTTGGGTGGGCCTTGAATTTTCCTGACCTGAGCTATCATACTCTAGAGAGAGATATGGCCTAGATTCCTCTGCGAACGTATCCTGCCCATAGGCGGTCTATGCGGGTCTTGACGAGTTTCTGACTTCCTGGGAGCTAGGACCCACTTCGTTTTCACCAATAAAGATGTGGATGTCTTCGACTGGGACGATGGAGCAGCGGGTAGGGTTCATCTTCGCCCGAACCCAGAATTCGTCGGGAGGGACGATCAGGATGTTGACAGAGAAGAGGACGCACCCAATGGCTACAGTGTCGTTGATTCCCATGAAGAGCTTGGACCTAGCCTGGTGTAGAGATCGCAGCGCCTCATGCCCCATGGTGGGCGAGAATTATCGTGGTATTGCCGACGTGTACACCGTGAAGGGGTCCTCACGGAGCGTTTTTAGAGACATGGGGGAAGGGGGAGAGTTGGAGGGTACGAGGTAACACAACTTATATAGGTTCAAATCCCACAACGGTGGTGGAACTCTACTCCTACTCTAAATCACTATAATGGAAATACGCTGAGTTACAGAGATTGGTTTGCTACGCAAAGGTGTTATGAATAATTGTTTGTTGTGCCCTAAATGCTCCCATAGGTCCACCTTATAAAGGCACCAGAACCTAGGATTACAGGGAAAGGACCTTGTCGGAAAAGTTATAGAGTCCTACACTAAAACTAACTAATCTTCGTGTGTTGTACTCCAAGGCTCCGAGTATGTCGGTGACTTCTACGTAGCCCTCCTATATCCGGCAAGGACCTCCCTTATGGATCCTCCTAACTGGGCCGCTTAGAAGGCAATGGGCCATGCTACAAACTGTGGCCACCCGTATTAGCCGGATATGAGTTGTGCTATGGTTGTACCCATTTAGCATATCTCGAACAATCTTTCATCTTGCACCCGAGCAAGGCTCTGGAGACATTGGACCTCTCCGTACTAGCATCTGTCTCAAACATGCTCTTGAGGGCAATGATCATATCATACGCCTCAACATTCTTCAACTGTTGCTGCAGTTCCGGCTCCATGTGAGCGAGCATGAGGCAGCTAACTTCCGTCGACACATCCTAAGCCCGACGAAAGGAGGTTCGTACTGCGATAGGCTCATCAGTGCCCAACTCATCTAGAATCGTATTGTCCTGGACATGGTCCTTCTTTTCTTACTTGAGAAGGATTCTCAAGTTACGATACTAGTTGGTAAAGTCTATTCCATTCAGCTTGTCCTTCCCAAGGATCGTACGCAATGCAAAACTGGAAATTTGAACGGTGGTTCCATCAACAAACAAAAGATGCAAAACACTTAAGACAATGTATCTATAATAGGAGAAGGCGGAATAAACTCTTTAATCGTGCACACTCCCACTAAGACTGATATCCCTCCAATAGTCGACAGTGATTTAGGATCCCGGTCAGTTATCCGACTAGTGAGCCTTTGCATCACTTCTAGCCGGTGAACCTTCCGAGTAGGCAACACCTTGCCAATCAGATCTTTATCTGATTCCTGTTGGATTGTGCAACAACTCTCCTTACTCCGAAGCCCACAACTATTGTGATAGATCTGCGTAGATACCAAGTGCCCTGCTTGAGAGAGTTTGAATCTCTCACACTTTATAGGAGAGAATCGGTAGTGTCCCAACAATATGAGCCCACTAACCACAAATGTCTGACTTGTAGTGTTGCATCAAATGGCAGGGTAATCTGACTAGAGCTTCTTTGAGGTAAAAAGAAGCAAATAAAACTTGCAAGTCAGAACCTTTCCGACTCACACCAGCTAACTCTTAGCTATAACTTTTGACAAGGTACAACTATCTTATTATTGTCTAGCAAGAAAAGCAATTTTAGTGGTTTATCATGGATGTCAGCCATGTGACCTCCCACTCAGATCTAGACCAATTTTAACCAACTTCTTGGCCAAGATAAACCAGATCTGGCCACTGTCCTAGATCAAAACAGATCAAAAAGGAAAAAGGAAAACAGCGAGAAAGATCCAATCTTTCCTACTAGCGCATGTCATGTGCAAGAACTAGGCCAAAAATCTATAGATGATTCTCTGATACCACTATTGGGCAACGCGTATAGCCAGGCTAAAAAAAACTTTTTTGCTCCGACAAGGTCTCTGAGAAGCCACCCCAAGATCTGGCTAAGGTCAAAGGAAATAGTCTATACCTCTCGACACGCAGGTGCATAAACTAAAGAAGCGCGTCGCGGTGGTGCCGTACGTTCCACTCGTCTTATCCGACTCCGGCGAACTTCTCAATCCTAGGACCACCTAGTCGCCGGCTCTGTGCTCCTCCTCACCTCCGACTATGTCGCTGCCTGATATGTTTGATCCGGATTACGGTTATAGTGCAGCTTCTTTTTCCCTAGTAGACCTAGATTATCGAATCCTCGGGAAGCAAATGCGTAGTGAAGTTACTTTAATGAACCTTTGGGAGTTTTAGAATTCCTTTTGTGTTTTTACCGGACCAATAGCTTGGGTCTTTTTTTGTTGTCGATGATGGAGAGAGAGGGCTTAGGGCATTCGGTTTCACCTGTAGCTGTGCAAAACATCTGATGGGAATAAAAGATAGAAATAAAGTATGCATGTAATTGTTAGAGCAAGATAAATTATATGTGGGCATTGCATACATAATTTCTATTGCCTCCGCAACCGCTTATAGCAATAACCTAATAGTCTCATTCATAGAAGAAAGAGAACTAATGATATGCATAGTGATGTCACCATTAATCCCAAGTAAATCCCTCGCATACAGCCGTACTGCCCCTTCAGTCATTACTCATACTCCCTATACCTGGCTCAACCCTCGGGGTCTTGGGTACCTGACAAGTCCTTAGATTGAGGCAAGAGAGGATACAATAATCATCATGTCATACAAACTAATACATGATCCGATCTATTATAAATAACATGCACAAACGCTACATGGCTAGGTCGAAGCCCTTAGCCCAAGGAGAATTACTCACACATGGAGATGAGATCAAAAATCATAAACAATGTATTAAAATCATAAGATTGATAGCAATAGTCTTACAATGTCGCCAATCGAAGAAGAGATCAACTATTACAAATGGTGGAATATGGCTATGGAGATGGAGAAGGGTTTTGAGATCTAGAGGCGGCTGGAGATCTGTGGTAGAGACTTTTGACGAGGTCTAGCTTCTTTTCTCGTTGCCCGAGGCTTTTTTATATAGGGTTCCTTCACGAAAGTTGTTCTGTTTGACCTAATGGTGGTGGCGCCAACTATACGACCAGAGCTATACGGCCCGAATTTTTCTCCGGTCGTATAGTTCGTCGTTAAAGCGTCTGCCTCTGCTTTACGGCTCCTGGTTTCTTCTGGTTGTTGGAAATCTTGTATCTTTGACTTTAATGTAGTGATTCCCATCTTCAAACAACATTATTTGTGCAGGAAAAATATAAAAGAAAGGATTGCATACCCCTCTGAATATTAGGCATTAGTGGCAGGGTTTAGAGAGATTTCATCAACAATATGAATAATATCCAGTTTAAATGTGGACGTAGATGGCTATATTTCAGAGCCATCAACCTCCCCAAGCTTAAACTTAATCATCCCCGAGCAAGAAAACCAAAATCAAAAAGGATCTCCACATTGAAACTAAAATAACGAGATGGTGATCGTACTTATGATTAGTAATCTCATGTTTCCTCCACTTCATAAATCCGAAAAACTTCAACATAGATAGAGTAATGGCAAGCATATCATATGGGTTTTATGCATCCTTATAGTGCGGCAAAATATTGTTAACATGGATGATTCAAATGAGTAAACTTTATTCCATGTCATGTAATCAACTCATAGGATTGCCTTTGAACAATAAAGTATAATCACGTAAATTGAGACTATGAGAGTTGTCATGAAAAGCATATACACTAGAGTATCTCAATTCTCCCACATCAATAAATTAAGAGTTTTCAAGCACTACTTTTCTATTTATTGTCCTTCGAGAATTTCAGTATTTAAGTAATCGAGAGCATGCCAAAGATTTTTATTAGTTTATCGGGCTGTGATGGACACTCGCGGCATCACTAAGATTTTTGTTCCTTTTACATAATGATTACTCATAACAACCAGAGGAGTGATTCCATCATGATTACTGCTACCCGGGAGTGCCAACAATCTTACCCACTATAGCATTGTTGCTATAAGTGTTTAATCAACTCATAGCTGAAATCTAGGAGTTTCGTACATGAAGATCGTTCGTAGGCCAGCGGAGTTGTTCGCATCCCATGAAGTTTGACACGCATAAAGCTATATCATTCTTATGATTAACAAGTCAAACTTTGGCATGCTCACAAAAACCGCTAAACATTAATTCAATCGAACAGATCCTTTTAAAGAGAGCTATCAAGTCAATCAACATTTTCAGTGGTGTTGAGTGCCTCTAGAAATAAACCTTCAAGACTCGCCAATACAACACCCAAGCCTTCAATTGTGAGACTTTTTCTTATTACAAGTGTTTAGCAATTTTTAGGCAAGACTTGATTAATTACGAGAGCTAGAACAAAGCGTACCCAGTTAAAGACCCATGCAAATGAAAATCTTACTACAATACAAAGACTCGCTCCAGCAATATAATATCTAAACATTTACTACTAAATATCATAGGATTGCCAAACTTCAAAAGTGGGGAGTCATAAGGCGTACCTCTCATGTTTGATTTCACTTCTCTATTCCTTTTTTATTTGCTTCTTGGAAACTCGAAGTTGATCACTCTCCTGCAAATATATGAAAACTCGAGGCAGAAAGAAAAGAAAGAGGGAAAATAAGGAAAAATGGAGAAATAGTTTTGTGGTTTTTAAGAGAGGGAGCTTAAAGAATAGAAATTGGCGGCAAAGCTCGGCTAGAAAATCTCGAAAGAAAATAGAAAGAACTAAAAATAAGGTGTTGGGGAAACCAACAGGAGTGCTTATAATCTCAAATAAAAACACAACATCGAAAAAAATAAAAGCAAATGAATGCCAAATAATGATACATGAGGAAACTTCCCCAAGCTTACTAGTTGATTGTCGAAGGTTACTAGTTCGCGAATTGAGTTGAGAGGTTACTAGTTGATTGTCGAAGGTTCAAAGAGAGGCTATGCATCCTGTCCACAGTCCCTCCAAGTCCTTGGAAATCTTGGTATGTGGCGAACCGGGTTTGTGGCTGCTCCTCTTGGTAAGGAACTTCTTTCTCCTCCTCTTAGTCCTCATCCTCCTCCAGAATCTCCTCCTCGGGTTGGTGTTGCTCAACCTGCAAGTCATATAGAAAACGTCCCTCCTTGATAGAGAAAAGACCATTAGGCATATGAGTGGGGTAGAGACGCCCAGCTCTAGCAATATGCAAGTAATAAACACCATCTGTCCTGGTGAGCATTCTACAAGCTTTCAAAGTGGAGAAACCAACACGTTGCTCACCTAGCATGGGTTGTAACTCACCTAGGTCGATGCCTAGGGCAGTACCAAGCACGGTGATGACGCGTCCACCTGTGATTGGTCCTTGGCTTCGGGAGGTTTGATGCTCCAAGTAGCGCACAAGGATGGCGCCCAAGTTGATTGACAAGCCGCAGTTGATGTAAGCAGCCTTTGCAAGGACTAGGATGTCCTCCTCGTTGAGTCTCGTGAATTCATTATGTGCCTGCAAGGTGTTAGCAATAACATATAACAAATAGTGAATTGCAGGATGTTGAATATTCTACCCCTTGTTCACTCTAGTAGTGAAACTCATTCCATTATAATATTGTTCAGGGGTAGGTTCTAAGCCAGTAAAGGATGCGCGTAGGGCATTAACATCATTGTTTGGAAAATTAAAACATGCTCACCATTCATCCAAAGTTAAAGTGTAGTTGTTGTTCATAAGTCACAAATAAATAGTGTCCTCTCCTTGCCATTGTTTAACAGTGCTTTGCAATGAACTTAGAAAATTTCAATGGTTAAGCGGTGATAAGTAGGTACATCATTGTACACAAAGTTTTGCAGGCCACCTCTATTGCAAAGTCAATTGAGGTCATCATAAATACCGAGTTGGTTCAATATAATGGGACAAGCCAACTTGGTGTCCTTCACTTCGTGGTTCTTGATCTTGTTGAAGCGTTCACATTGGGGCTCATCCTTGAACCGTATCCCCTTGCATTCTTGAGAGGCAGCCCGAGAATTGCTAGCGGTGGCACGAGAACGAGTTTGGCTCCTTGTGTTCATCATATAAAACATTGAAGAAAGACAAAAATAAATTTTCTTGATCCAACAATAGTAAGTACAACATATTCCTCGTCATAGCACACTAAAGAATCTCCTCAAAATAATAATCTAGGCAAGAGAATCATGGCAATAGGTTCATAGTATGTGTTAACCTAGATAGATAATGACAATAGATCGAAGATGAATTTGCGAAAAGTAATTGAAGGATTGGAGGAGAAACATACCGTAGATCACTTGTGTGCGAGGAAATCAAACAAAATCGAGTAGAGATGAAGATCTCTTGAGGTTTTGAGAGAGTTTGGAAGTAGAAGAGACAAAAAGGAATCAAGTTTTGGAGTTGGAGGTACCTTCCCGTGCGTTTTTGTGGTCAGACGCAACTATACGGCCCGAACAATGCGTTCCCGCCGTATAATTGGCCTTCTGTCAATTTTTTAGGGTTTCCTCCTGGCCACGCAGCTATATGAGTGAAACTATACGGCCGGAACAAAATGTTCTGGCCATATAGTTGGTCATAAAACTGTTTGTCCCTAGGAAATAAAATATACAAAGGCACATACATCTATACGACCATAACTATACAACCGGAATTTTTATTCCTGCCGTATAGTTGGTCATTAAAATCTCAGTACACTGGAAAAGAATTTGTACAGAGCCACCGATATCTATACGACCGGAGCTATATGGCCAGAATTTGTATTCCCATTGTATAGTTGGTCGTTAAACTCTTAGCACATTTTAAAGAATTTTTTTTGATAGCAAAGATATCTATACGACCGGGACTATATAGCCGGAATTTTTATTCCCGCTGTATAGTTGGTCGTTAAACTCTCTGTGTGCATCAAAAAAATTCAGTTTCTCCGAAAATTACTTATTTTCTTGTAACTTAGTGATATAACTTGTTTATGACAGAAAATTGACAGTAAATATTATCGACCAACAACAACATGTATATAGCAGAATATTAAGTACCACTGAACTTCTTCTCCTCAAGTGGAGTTTCCTAGCACTCTTTATTAATCATAAACTTAAACTAAAAACTAAAAACTTAACTCAAACCTTTATTAAACATGGGTTTCCTCCCATGGAGCGCTCTTTTACGGTCAATAGCTTGACCTTGACGTTACTCACTTGGGCCAGATGAGTGGGACACCCACTTCAAAGTAGTTGGCCTTCAAGGTGATGGCCTCCTTCTCGTCATGTTTGGCTTTGTTTTTCCTGGGGAAATGGTTAATAAAAGGATCCCGCGAAGGCAATTGCAGCTTCATGTTCTCTTCATGGAGGTTAATTAAATCCTTTGTAGTTCTCAAGAAAGGACGTCTAGTATGATAGGAGCAATAGTATCTTCAGGCATGTCAACAATAACAAAGTTAATTAGAGCAGGACAGCCTTTAATGTAAACTAAAGTGTTCTCCTTAATTCCAATAGCTTGTTTATAAGTGGAATCTGAAAGATGTAATTTTAGTTCATTGATTTCAAAAGAGCCAAGATTTAGCTTTTTAAAAGGAGTCTTTGGGATTGTTGAGACGCTTGCACCTAGATCACAAAGTGCAGCTATCTCATTAGTACCAATCTTAATTTTAATCGTGGGCTCAAATATATCATCTAGTTTAACAGGTAACTTTTCAGCTATTTTCTTGTATTCCTCTTCAAGCTCGCGTACCTTAATCGCTACTCGATCAACAAAGTGTTGATACATGGCTTCATTGTTACCTTCACTCTCCAGAATTTTGACGTTGATCCTCTTTACGAGGTCTTCGATGGTGTAGCTTGGTGAAGCGGCATTGCTATAATCAAGCTCTTCAGGCTCCCCCCCTTTGGATCCTCATCATTTTGAGTTCCTCAACAGGATTGGGCTCAACTTACCTGCAATTTTAGCTAGAATGATAGTTTGATGCTTGGTTATCTTACCTAGTTGTTCCTCAATGATCCTCATTTTTTCTTGGAGGGCCTGTAAATCATGTCTCAAACTAAAGGCTTGGTTAGACAATTTACCAAGCATAGCATCATGGTTCTCCATTATTTTAATAAGAATACAGTTTTTTTTTCATTTTGTGAGTCTATAAAAGACTTAAGTGTTTCTTGGAGACTGCCATTCCTAGTTCCCATATTATTATTAGGATTACCTGCAGGGCTAGAATAGTGTTTCTGAAAATTAGGATTATAATTCTTTTTCCAAGCAGGGTTATAATCATTACAAGCTACGAAGTCTATTTCTTCAATAGTTGTTTCAGGGATAGCTCTTACCTGGGTTTCCTTACCTTTCGCGGCTAATATGAGCTCATCCAACTGAGTTCTTCATTTTCTTGTGGTGAGATGGAGTTCACCTTCTTTGTGTTTGATCTATCCACATGCCATTGGGCATGGTTGTCTTGCATATTGTCTAGCTGCTGCTTTGCTTCGGTAATATGTTTACCCATAAACATTCCTCCAGCCGCAGTATCAATCTTAGACTTAGACACAGGGTTAAGAGCATTATAAAATAAATGGAGGTTTAACCAATCTTCCATCCCATGACTAGGACAGTTTCTTAAGCATTCTTTCATCCTCTCCCATGCAAGCGCTAGTGGCTCACGCTCTTCCTATCTAAAGCCAGTAATATTAGATTTGAGTTGCATAGTCTTTGCAAGTGGGAAAATTTTAGTCATAAATAAAGAAGTACATCCCACCCATGATGTAATAGTATTTCTAGGCAAACATAGCAACCATTCTTTTGCTCTTCCTCTAAGAGAGAAAGGAAATAGACGCAATTTGACTGCATCAGGGTCAACGTCTTTTATACGCATCATATCACATATTTTAGTGAAAGTATTCAAATGCATACATGCGTCTTCAATAGCAGAGCCTCCAAATTGATTATGTTGAACAAAGCTTAAATAATGGGGCTTAATTTCATAGTCATCAGCAACAATTGCTGGCTGAGTAATATAGGAGTGTGGGGCCCCCGGATTTAATCATCCGAGAAATCCCGGTTATGCATACACCACATTCCCATGATCAGTGAGCCATGGAACATAACCGACAAGTATCATTACAACATTCGAGACATATCAAAATACAAGACTTACATAGATGCCATTATGGCTACATCAATAATCATCAACGGAACTTCATCCAGCATAGAGCCCGATCCATGCTTTAACCTACAGGCAACTGACTAGGAGAACGTCCTAGCTCGTATAGTCGTCAAAGTCACCTTCTTCTTGATGTCTGACCAAGTTAATAGCCAGGGACAATGCTAGTGAGTACTTTGAGTGTACTCGCAAATCACCTTAAAGTAACAATAATAACAAGAGGATATGCATTATGGTTGTGGTAGTAGGAGGGCTCCAAGAGAGGTTCTTTTCTCAAATAGTTTCTCCTGTAAATATAGCATCTACGTATCTTTGTGAAAACTTTTGGAAACCATTTTGGAAACTGTTTTGAAAAGTTTTGGAAAACCTTAGGACTAGGTCACCCATTTGTTCCAGTCTTCAGGTCATCCCACAACCAAACTCCTTTCTCCTCCTTCCGACCATCCCATGGTCAAAACTTTTCTCCTTTACAACCATCCCATGGTCAAAACACTTCCAAAACCATTTCTTTCCGAAATCCTTTTTAAAACAAAACCAGCACCGCTCTACAGAAGTTTGTCCAACCCGTCCATGACCACAGACACGGCTATTCGAATAGTTTTACACTCTGCAGAGGTTGTACACTTTACCCACACCATCCGGGTACACTACCCTGATCTACACCGATCGTGGGTCGAGTAACCGACCAAGACTCTCTGGATGCCCACTCCAATATAAGTGTCTAACCTATGAGTGTTGTTCCCCTCAACACCGGGACGTCGGGTACCGAGGACCAACCCGGGCCCCTTTTTCACTCTTTGAGTGTGTGCTTTCAATGAGGGGATCATAGTAATGCGTGGAGGTCTGTAAACCCTTCGTTCCTTCTCTCGATCGATGTCCCACATGGACCGTTTTTCCAGAGAAGGCCCACCCTCCAGGGATACAATACCCCACACGTCAAAAGTCTACATCGATACAGATAACGTTACGCAGTGCATACTATGTTCACCGGCAGTGCACATCGTTGTGCATAGCAGGTGGGGTGCATTGCACGGTCATTGAACTGCCATAGAATCTTGTCTTGCACCGTGCATACAACACTTTATGAAGCATTTGGAAGGCAGTTCATATGTATTTCAATGGCAGTGCATACCTATTTTAACCGCATTATTGTAGTAGTATCTTGAAGCGCTCCGTGGGCAGTGCATACTTTGTTTACCTGCAGTGCACATGAGTGTGCGTAGCATGCGGGGTGCATTGCACGGTAAGTGCACTGCCCTCTAATGTTATCTTGGACCTTTGCGCACAGCAGTTTACAAAGCATTTCTAAGGAAGTTCATCTACATCTTTAGGACAGTGCATCTCGTGTGGATGGCATTATAATGATAGCATCATGAAGTACTCAACGAGCAGTGCATGATTTGTATTCGAGCAGTGCATTTGCATATAAAAGCAGTATCACTAAGATAAGATGGTACGTTTTTTAATACATAACTCATTAATAACATACAGAAATACTCCGTATTTTCATTTATAACATATAATAAATGCTACTTTGAACTCCTTGAAAAGGAGTATCACAAAAATGGTGGGGTGTATTGCAAGGTGAGTGCAATGCCAAAGATTGTTATCTTGCATCATGCGTACAACACATAGGCAACTCATTTTTTATTCGATGATCAGTGCATTATGAAGTACTTGTAAGGGACTTCATATATAGTTCACGGGCACTGCATCTCGTTGTCTATGGCATTATAAAAGCAGTATCACAAAGCACTCACGATCAGTGCATCCGTTGTATACGAGTTGTGCATCTCGGTGCACATTGCTGGTTGTATATGAGCAGTGCAAAACGGATAAACAAGGCCACGAAACCCAGTACAAATGTACTGCCTCTCCCCTGACGAAGAACTGGTTAGACAGTAGACCCCGCATATATGTCGCTATCAATACTGAAGTGTTCTTCTTGGAAAAGGGGTAATGCATTTTCGTACCGAATTATGACCCACCTGTCAGACAACTTGTTTTCGGGAGATAAAACCTTCCCACCCGTCGTTGGTGTTTAAAGAAGGAACAACCCATAACTTCTTCAAACTATTATAACCAGCTAATGCTGGAACAACCCATAACTTTCTCAGCCGCCGCCGCCGCCCGCATGTCGATCTAAGGAAAGTTTCAACCACGCTTCAAAACAAGCAGTAAGATATTTCCATCTCTCCAAGGCAAGGCAATAGAGAGAGACGTCGTCATCACTGGCGCCACAAATCAGGTAACCAGATATCGAACCTGCTCAAACGATTGAAATTCTAGGGATATATGCGATGAGGCGATTCAGCTTGTACTTCGTCTCTGCATGGTAGACATGGCCGGCAGCTACAGTGTAGCGACACCGCAACTGTTTTTTGAAAAAAAAATTGCCAACAACGTAGCTGATTTTTATCTTGAGCTTCAACGGAGATATAACTTCCTAGTTTTAAAGCACGGAGCATGGTTTCTAAAGTGATGGGAACAGTTTAATAACCATCATAGTGTAGTACAATTGGTATAGCAGAAATAGTTATATACGAAACTACATGACCATTTGCTACGCATGTAGTTTGAGCAGCAGATAGCACTATGTGTAATCACAAAAACTTTTTCATAGTGGATCACATCAATTGTAGGCTACACCAATTCGTTAACTTTCTACCAAAGTAATGTATTACTCTGTGTACTTAATAGCAAGAGATTATACAATACATTGAGAAGTTCAGTCGATGTAAAATAAAACTATGCTCTAAATATAATTTAGCTATTCCTGACAAATACTATTTATTATTATGTATATAATCAACAAGGTTGTTGGTGGTTGTTGCAAAAAAGGTAAAAGGAGGAAATAATACCACAGTAAATTTCAAAATATTTCGGCATACATATTTCAACTGATTGTTTTTGCATCGAAGCCTACTTATATAAGTTATATAGCAGATAGATTATTATTGTTGATGTTACAAATACGCAAGCAGAGTGTTGCTTTTTTATCTGTGAGTTATTTTTTTCACTAAATCTAGAGAATGCGATATATGCTCCATTACACCAAATTGCAAATTCAGCAAGGACCCAGATTATCTCATTTGAATGATCGTACATTGGCTGAAATAGAGATGATGAAAGGTGCGAAATTCCTAGCTCTAGGTGTAACAGAACGTGTTGCACGTCAATTCAGGATGGTATATATACTTTTAAGAATAATATATGAATTTTGTTTTTTTATTTAAATGCTTTAAAAATCAAAAGATTGACAGTGAATAATTACGGTGCTACTATATTCATTATATCATGGCAGAGACGTCTTAGAGCACTACATGATAAGCGGGATAAAGAGCGTGAGCAGAAACTGATAGCTCTCGCGGCGTCAACAGAAATTGTACGAATATGTAACGCAGCACGTGCAAACTTGAATCCAAAGCTAGAAAAAATTAACATCACAATGTCTGCTTCACAAGTAATGTCCAGAGACCCTAGTGGTATAACAAAGCTACGATGCCAAGATCAATCAGGTGTTTCAGTGAAAGGCAACAACACAGTCAAGACTAGTTGTAAATTGAAAGATGCAAAGTGTAATGAGAATAGTTTGGTGAGTTTGCTCTTGCAATCAGTAAAAATTTTAAAAATGAAAATAATTTTGCATGAGTACTCCTAACAATTATTTTATTGTTTTTTTGTTTTGTCAGTTGCAAGTTGATGTGATGGTCTCAATGCAACAAAATAGTGGTACTACTGCAGCATCTTCTGCACAGACAAGGACATCAAAGGACACAGATGAAGTAACCAACATTCAATTTAGGTACAGCGAGAAAAAATCAGATACAGTGCAAGCAGCTCCTGCAAGCCAGAGAATCCTCACGAATACTTCAACACAGAATGGTCAGACACACGTAAACATTGACCTAATAGCTGTCAGAATGGCAATGAGTGGCATAGAAGGAGAAGCTTTAGTAAGGTATGCTGGTAGCTCTATAGAAGACAAAACAAAAACAATCATCACAACGAACGTACTCAAATCAAGCATGATTGTTCAAAATTGCCATGATAGGAGAGTGCTGAGCAACGATGAGAAAAAAATCGAAAGCAAGACAGTATATCCCGGATACGAGAGTAGCATAACAAATTCAGGAGAGAAGATCACACATGAACAGATTACACATGAGCAGAGAGTTGCAAGTGAACCAGTCAGCAACATTTTTTCCAGTGCATCCAGCAACCATCGCTACAAGTATAGTAGAGTCACAAGCTGGAAGAATTGATAGACATAATTGTTCTGATGCAGGCAAGAGAGATTCAACCAGCACGCTGAACACACAAAGGGAAGAGAATACAAGTCATCAGAATGTCAATTGTTCAGAGGAACCGGCAGAAACTGTATGCACTAACACCAACTCGGAAGCAATGAGTAATGAGCAGTCTGTGTCCCAATGTGATGACACTATTCCTAAAAAAGAGATTAATCCAGGAGAACCTACGGAAGAAGAGTTAGAGATGGATAAAATGTTTAAGAATGAGTACCTAGATGTGGATGAAATTGGTGATGCCACGACACCGGAAGAAGGAATGGAATTTCAGTCAAGGGAAAATGCTTTCCAATTCTTTGCACTGTATGGAAGGAAAACCGGTTTTTCTATAAGAAAACACACCATCCTTAACTCCAAGAAAACAAGCGAAATGATTAAACAGACATTTGTTTGCACAAGACAAGGTCAGACTCAAATAAGTGAGAAGCTTGTAAAAGAAAGGAAAACAAGTTCTACTATCAGGTGCTCTAGCCCTATATCCATTGTGGTAAAGAAAACAGAAAAATGATGGATGTACAAAACAGTAAAACTGGACCATAATCACCCTTTGCACCCAACAGATTGGCTCATCAGGTTTTCAAAATTCCCCAAGTCAATGACACAGCAAGACAAGGAATTTATACGTATACTGCACCTTGAAAAGATTCCACCGAGGAGAGTGATGCAAATATATAGTGGAATGCAACTTCTAACCAGAGGAGTTGGTTTCGACGGCAAAGACGTGTCAAACCTTAAGTATGCTGACAAGAAAGACAGCAGAAATAAAGATATAGAGGAATGCTTGAAGAGGTTTACCCGTCTTCAATCAAAGGTTCCTGGGTTCTCATATAAATTCGACACTGACCACACAAACACCGTTCGTAGCATCTTCTAGACAAACGCAATGTGCAGGATGAACTACGAACTTTACGGTGAATACGTGTCATTCGACACAACGTTCCAGACGAACGTATACAACATGCCTTTTGCACCAATCATTGGCGTGAACAACCATGGAAACACAGTTTTGTTTGGGATCGGTCTCCTGCAGGACGAGTCAGCTGAAACGTTCAAGTGGCTGTTCAAAACTTTTTTTTTGGAAATGGGTGGTAAAGCACCAAAGTACATAATCACTGACCAATGCAGAGCAATGAAGAAAGCAATTGATAAACTGGATATACTGCTTGACACAATCCATAGGTTCTGCCTGTGGCACATCATCAAAAAGATGCTAGAAAAGCTTGCTAGCATTTTGGCAAGAAATGAAGGCCTGTTGGAAGAACTAAGACATGTGATAAAGAACTCATTGACTGTAGAAGAGTTTGAAAAATGCCGGAGGCAAGTATTGGAAAAATACGAAATTGCAATCAAAAAGCATCTGCTAGATTTATGGGATATCAGAGATCACTGGGTGCCAGCCTACTTCATGGACTGCTTCTATCCCTTTTCCTCGTCAACTACAAGAAGCGAGAGCACCAACTCCATGTGTAAATACTATGTCGACCACACAGACACAATACTGAAATTCCTAGATTCATATGAGGCAATTCAGCAGAAAAGCTTGAGTGCGCTCGACAGGAAAAGGAATAGGACTTCAGAGAAGACAGTACCAACTTGGAGCAGATATGGACTTGAGACAGATGCAATAAACATTTACACTATAGACATATTATCAAGTTTCAGAAGCAACTAGCAGATAACACAGCTTTCGAAATAACATGGGAAGAAACAACTGACAAAGGAATGAAATACGAACTGACCAAAAGAAGTCATATCACACATCCAGATTTCAACATAAATGTTTTTATAGTTGAAGTGGATAATGGGAATAAGATTTTCTCATGCAACTGCAAAAAAATGTCAAGGGATGGAATCCAGTGCTGTCACGTCCTCAGGGTTGTGGTACATCTTAGTTTAGTACATAAGATGCCAGACAGTTTTGTGAACCCTGGATGGAAAAGATGCAACCCACATCAGCCATCCAACTATGTTTTTCGTCTTCCTGACGGTAATAAGAGCAACGCAGCAGGTCCAATACGTTATGTGATTGAGTTGACTCGTTTGCTAAGATCTGCTCAAAAGCATGTAGTACAGACAAATCATACCAAGTTCTGGTAGAGTGCATCGATAAAATTGAGAAGAAAGTGAATGCTTCAGTAGACCAGGATGAGCAAAGCAACACAGAGGGCATGACAGATGGCATCGATAATTTACATGAAACAATTCATACTGCGTTGAGAGATCTCCCGATCATAAAAACAAAGGGTAGGAAAAAAGGACAGAGACTAAAACCAGGTCAGAGAAGACGAAATGCGGTACCTACGGAATGAGAGGACACACAAAACCTAAATGTGAATTCTGGCTTAAGGAGAGAGAGGTATATATATACACATGAATATTTTTTCTTATATTTTACAAAGTATATCTATGTAGTTTTTACTATTGCAGACTGAGGTTATTGAACTATATATTAACTTTTGTTTGCAGTCCAGAATGATCCAGAAGAAGCGCAAGATAAAATAAAAAACTACAACTGAGAAACGTCCAACTTCAAGCAGTGATTACGAGACGACTAATGCTACTGGTGTAAGTTTTCTTGTAAAAAAATAATAATATTCGATACATTAAGTCAAACTAATATTTTAACAAATAATCTTCAGGACGACCTAACACCACCCAAGAGAAGATTTTTTCAGAAAAATACAAGCTAGAAAAGTAAATCAAAACGTGGACGTAGTTATGTTGACAACACTAGTACAGATGAAGTAAGCTAATTTTACACAATGATACCTATTACAGCATATCTTGAACCTGATTATAACCATGCAAGACTAACATTTTGTCTGCTTTTTCAAAAGAAAAATTTGAAACCATAGAAAAGAAGAAGAGTATGGAAAGAGAAGGATCAACAAAGTCCATCAGCAACATCAAGTGATAGCAACTAAACTAATTCAGATAGAGTAAGTATTATATGAAATTTATAGCTGCTGACTTTGAAAATAGGAAATGATTGGATATGATATTTGTTAAGTCGTGAAAATAAAACGCTTGATACATGTGATGCAGATGATATCAAAACCATAGAAGCAGAGGAGAAGTTTAGTAGGAACACCACGAAAATCAAGAGAAGAAAGCAATTGTACACGAGGGATTGATGGACAAAAGTCTGACATCAGAAAAGAAAGATCACATCCATATCCCACATGAAATGTTGTGAATATGTATGAAACCCCTCAGACGGATGATAACCTCAGTGGAAATGTTGGAAATGTTTCTCCAAGTTATGGTCATACAGAACGAAGCTGCAGAATGGCAGAAGAAATGAACAATCAAAAGAGGAAGTGCAGTACAAAAATACAAATAAAAAGAATAGTGATTACAAGGAGCAGTCCAGTGCAGACATCTGTGTCAAGCCATGAAAGACCTCAAGCATCAGTTGAGAGGAATGTACATACAAGAAGTAGTACTGTGAATTCAGTACAGTTCAATGTACATAAAAGGAATAGTACGAAAAGTCCGGTGATTAGAACCGTCAGAACAAGACAAAGCACCATTCAATATGAAGATCTCGATAGTGATCGGTCCAGAAGCAATAGTAAAAAGGAAGGCACAAGCAGTTTAAAATCCCCAGAAAAGGACATGGCCGTCTACAATGGTATTTGACTGGACAAGTTCAAGAGCCAAGGCAAGTTTTAAATTTCATAATATTAAAAACATTACAATTAGGATTGCCCAAATAGTTTGCTCTACATACATGTTATAAAAAATGATTGCTAACAATGTTTCTTTATTTTATGCAGGAGAAGTCGCAGGATCAGGTCATGATACAAATATTGTTTTGTAGCAGACAGACTCGGAATTAAAAATTCACTCATAATAAATGTAAGAAATTATAAAGCAGATTTTGTATTCTTATCAACTTATCATAAAGTTATAGAGGAAAGTTTTTTGTATAATGGCATCACTTGTTATTTACGGGTATAAAAAGGATAAATTGACTATAACCATACATACCATTACACCGGTTTTGCAAATAAGATAAAGACATTAGACACAATAGCCATGAAACTCTAGAACAATCTACTGTAGTTCGAAAGAATAGCTTTGTACCGGATATTCAATGGAACAATGCTTTAAAAAAAGAATTGCACTATATATATATCATACAAACTTAACAACTAGAAATGTTTTATTTAACAAAAAAAGTAGAACATTTACATATTAGTCTTTTTTTGAAATAATTTACATATTATTCTTACAGACTATAAGATAGAACACTCGTATATCTATGCAATCACAATATAACAGATGAATCAGGAAATTAAAAAATAAACAATGAACAAGGGCAGTACATGAACTGCATTAAGATACATTAGGATAAAACCAAATAAAGCAGTGCATAATTCTTTAAAGAAGTAGTGCTATGCTTCAAACAACAATGGGCCTGTGAATTGTATTAGTGGGCCTTTCTTGTATGGAAGCAACAGTTTTATGGTTGCGAACTCTTGAGGTATCGTATGGACAATTTCGTAGTGGGCCTTAATTTTTATAACTAATAGTACGATTTGCATGATCGGTTGGTTATAAGAATACGAGGAGTCGTGGAAGCGGATGGGGCAAGTTGAAACAAGATCGTAGCAGTTCATCATTAACACTGACAAAACTCAAAAAAACTAAGGTGCCTCTCGAGCGTTGAATTATGTATTCCCTTTCTTTTTCATCACATACTTGTTCTTAATAGATTCATCATTGTTCCCTACAGCGAGAAATCACAGATTCAAGCCGTGGTACCAGACATCTTCATCCCAGACATGATGGACGATGGGCTTCAGACCATAGAGACTCATATCATTACTGTTCACGGAACGACGGTTCTTACTGTGGAGTACACCAACAAGGAATCAACGCTGGACAGAATCCTCTCCATGTACGAGGCTTGGCTTGAAGAGGTTTGTACTCATCCAACTTACCGTCCGACTCAATTAAAATGATTGTCATATGAATTATGCATGACTACAACAGAAATGAATTCAAGGTAGTTTGATTCGTATAAAATAGTTTACCATATTAATTTGAACTAGTTTTTCCTAACAAGTCCTTTTCACTAGTTTAGATACGAATCAAACATCAACCCGTACATATTTGATCAGAATCCCTTGATTTTCCAACGGTAGAAACAAATAACTTTGTATCATATGAATCTCTGCAGGATTAGAGTGGATATAGGAAATGCATTCCTACATTATCAATACTCATACATCTTTCATGTCATAAGAATCAATAATACAAGTTCTAAACTGTATCCTTGTCATGTTCATTTCACCAGACTCTGGTACTAGTAATCACATTTCATTTGACACCAGGATAAGAGCAGGTACGTTGGACTAGACATTGAATATACTGCTTAAGAAAGTGAAAAACCATCGCCGTCGTACAACTCACCGTGAGAGAGGACGTCCTAGTTTATCATTACGCCATGGCCACAAAAAAATGCCAGGGACTCCGTGATTTTTTCAAGGAAAAACGATCACCTTCATTAGCGTCGACAAGAGGATGGATTCAAAAATGTTGATGAAAGAAAAGTTTTTCATCCCTAAAGAGTACCATGTAGACATACAGGGAATATTCAATACATTCCACGGTGACAATTACAGGTATCGCATGGCTAGTATTGCAGCAGTACTCATTGATTCATCATACAGTAAGATGAAGATAGCAGCAAGTGACTCAGTAATGCATAACAAATGGAAGTGGAAGCCAATACCAATGGAGAATCTGCATTACTCAGCAAAAGATGGGTATGTAAAATACGAGTTGTACAAGAGAATAACATTCAGCAGTTACTGCCTCAGTTTAGGAAAACAAATTCTCAATGATAGGCTGTGCACCGGGTGTAAAGGATATAAATTGTATAAACGTTTTTCGGAGGCAGGTCCATCAACTGATAACAATAATAAGTGGGACGACGAATACACGATGTGTCTGGCAACAGATATCGACGGGTGGATGAAGAACGATGAATGGTGGACGAAGAGAGATGACGAGGAAGAAGACTGAATTTAGCTAAACACTGTGATTATGTGAGTACGGTCTGCTAGCAATGTTTTAATTCAGTTCGTTATTTCAGTTACACAAAAGTTGTTATGATCTAGTATATTATATTAGGAGTACAATGTAATTAATGTGTGTGTGTATAAATTAAACTAGTTTTAATCATTAATCTGTAATGTTTATAATTACAGCATATGAATGTATACTTGTATTTCATATGTACATTCCTAATTTAGTCTCGAAGGCAGGCAAGTTAATTGCAAATAAATAAGCAAAATCCCATTAACAAGTTAAAATTTTCTAAAAAATTAATTGAACATTCGACAATTGAAACGAATTCTGATGCATCCAGTTGAATATTCACAGCACATCAAACAAAATCAATAGAAATAACGAAATGCATTACCACATAACAAGCAGTTCAAAACATACATCAAGCGGTTCATAACAACAAGCGGTTCAACACAACTTACATCTGCACTAATAAATAATCAGAAGTAACTGCAGTCATCATATAAGATGATGGCAATGACAAACATTATCTCAATGTTTCGGTTTGAAGTGGTCCTGCCAGTGACGAGAATGGCTTGCCCAACTTCAAGACATTCATGATGACATTCAAAAAAGGTCTTCCACTCCGGGGTGCTAAAGATAATTTGACCATCACTCCCTTTCTTGTATGAAATGAAGCTCACGGCACCATTTGCACCAAGCTGTACTCCAGCCACGCCTTCTTCGGCAATTTCAAGAGAAAAAACCAGTCTCGAATATAGTTTCTAATTAAGTTGCAGAAGTTAGAAATCTAATAACTAACAAGCAATAAAAAATAAGCAAGTAGAAAAATAATGATAACTAATAACATACCATATCATGACGGCGAACATGTGTCCTGGTCAAGCGAGTAACAAGTGCTAGACCAACGTATAATTCTTTTGAAGGAATGATTTGGAGAAGATAGCACTTTTCACTCCTGGTAAGCTTGCATCTCTGAGAAACAATTGTATTATCTAATGGCCCTTCTTGCTCCTCATCCTCCCGATCCTCCTCATCAGACTCACCCTCTTCACCCTCATCCTCGTCATCACACTCAGCATCCTCGGTCTCATCATCCTCGTCCTCACCCCCGTCATCGTTCATATGCATAACAGTGATACTTGGACAAGGAGCTCCCATTGAAAATACCAGATACACACCAGAGTCGATTTGGTTTTCAGAAATAAACCTTCTCCATGAAGAACCTGCAAGGCGAGTCATTGCTCGCTCTTTGCGCACGTCCACAACATAAATTCGCTCAAGAGCTTGAAACTCAATGTTTTGTCCTGTTATTCTATTGAAGTCTCTCCTTATATTGCATGGGATAGTCTAAATTGAATAAAATAATTAAATAAATGACAATTGTATGGAAAGAAAATTCAATAAATATAAAAAGCAAGAATTAGATGCATACTAAGGAACGCTCAAATCGACCATGTACAAGACGGGCAAGGAACAGCGAGGCTGATTTTGTATCATCACTACAGTCCGTGAAACAAACCTGATACAGTGCCATGTCCTAAAAAAATGAAAAGCACTCGTTAATTTATGATAAAGCTAGCTAAGATAAAAAAAGGGCATCGTATTTGGAATGAACATAAAGTAATTTTTGGGACGGAGTAAGTAAGCCAAGTAGGAAGCACAAATAAATAAATTTTTTTCATATACCAGAAGGCTAAATCACACCACCCCAACCCTTCATTGCATAATCATATTGTAACTAATCAATAGGAAAATAAAAGTACAAAAGCATAATCAACCTAAAAGTGTATCGTCATTGCATCATCACATTGAATGCTAACTAAAAAACCCATATCTCCATATATATACAAATCGAACAAAAACTTAATATCTAAAACGCTATCAAAATTTTTTTATCTGTACAATTTATAATATGAATCGACCAAAAATATGAAT
This sequence comes from Avena insularis, assembly GCA_023614405.1. NCBI lineage: Eukaryota > Viridiplantae > Streptophyta > Magnoliopsida > Poales > Poaceae > Avena > Avena insularis. The sequence continues at coordinate 462,081,996 of CM042690.1, forward strand.
GCATCTTATCTATAACTATGTTTCGAAACAAACAAGACTAAAATGTGCAAGATTTATAGGATAAAAATGAGGGAATAAGTTGAGCATACCTTGAGAGGGAGATTGGGGAGCTAAACAACGGCGAAATCCTTCAGATCCGATGGTTTTTAGGGGAGCAATTGAGAGGGAGGGGAGATGGGAATAGGAGGCGAGCTCTCTCTATTAGTCCTGGCGGCTGGGGACGACTAGGTCGGGATGGGAAGGGCAACGACGCGTCTGATGCTACATTTATAAGTGTATGGCCTTTATGCTAGGCGATACACTGCCAAACCACGTTGTATTGCACAGCTCCCCTCAGTAGTACATTATGCTAGGTGAATGCACTGCCGTTGCATTACGGCGATGAATAGTACGTGTCCGTGTCGACCGCACGTGCCGAAAGTGTTGCACACTTGACACATCACTATATTGTAGCACACGACATGCTGTCCACATAGGCAGTGCATATACCGCACAACACTATTTTGTAGAACACGACATGCACTCTACAGAGGCAGTGCATATGGTCAGAAAAGGAGGTTCACTCCTGCCTACAGATGCAGTGCACAAGATTTTCACAGGCAGTGCATATGCAGCTGCATGGCAGGTTCATTGCATTCCAGCATAAGGATGCAGTGCATACGCTCTACACAACCATACGTTCATCGCAGGTGGAGAACACAATGCACAGACCGCACAGGCAGTGCAACCATAACTTATCAGGGCAGCACACGACATGCAGTCAACACAGACAGTGCATATAGATGTCAATAGCAGTGCCTTCCTTGATAGCAAAGAGACATAGTGTATCTTGGTGTGTATGGTAGGTGTAGTCCATTCCATGGTCAGTGCACTGTCTGCGCACGCGTTAAAAACGGTCGGTCAGTGTTATTAAAGATAGCGTAGCACCCAAGCGGCGAGGCATTATGGATTTGGTGTGAGCTGTATAAGCGTGCAATTAATTGTAGCACACGACATGTAGTCCACATAGGCAGTGCATATACCGCATAACACTATATTGTAGAACACGACATGCACTCCACAGAGGCAGTGCATATGGTAAGAAAGGGCGGTTCACTCCTGCCTACCGATCCAGTGCATAAGATTTCCATAGGCAGTGCATATGCGGCTGCATGGCAGGTTCAGTGCATTCCAGCATAAGGATGCAGTGCATACGCTCTACACAACCATACGTTCATCGCGGTTGGAGAACACACTGCATAGACCGCACAGGCAGTGCAACCATAACTTATCAGGGCAGCACACGACATGCAGTCAACACATGCAGTGCATATAGATGTCAATAACAGTGCCTTCCTAGATAGCGAAGAGACGAAGTGTATCTTGGTGTGCATGGTAGGTGTAGTCCATTCCACGGTCAGTTCACTGCCTGCGCACGCGTTAAAAACGGTCGGTTAACGTTATTAAAGATAGCGCAGCACCTAAGCGGCGAGGCATTATGGATTTGGTATGAGCTGTATAAGCGTGCAATTAATTATAGCACACGACATGCAGTACACATAGGCAGTGCATATACCGCACAACACTATATTGTAGAACACGACATGCACTCCACAGAGGTAGTGCATATGGTAAGAAAGGATGGTTCACTCCTGCCTACGGATGTAGTGCACAAGATTTCCACAGGCAGTGCATATGCGGCTGCACGGCAGGTGTAGTGCATTCCAGCATAAGGATGCAGTGCATACGCTCTGCACAACCATACGTTCATCGCGCGTGGAGAACACACTGCACAGACCGCACATGCAGTGCAACCATAACTTATCAGGGCAGCAGACGACATGCAGTCAACACAGGCAGTGCATATAGATGTCAATAGTAGTGCCTTCCTGGATAGCGAAGAGACGTAGTGTATCTTGGTATGCATGGTAGGTGTAGTCCATTCCACGGTGAGTGCACTGCCTGCGCACGCGTTAAAAACGGTCGGTCAGCATTATTAAAGATAGCGCAACACCCAAGCGATGAGGCATTATGGATTTGGTGTGAGCTGTATAAGCGTGCAATTAATTGTAGAACACGACATGCAGTCCACATAGGCAGTGCATATACCGCACAACATTATATTGTAGAACACGACATACACTCCACAGAGGCAGTGCATATGGTAAGAAAGGGCGGTTCACTCCTGCCTACGGATGCAGTGCACAAGATGTCCACAGGCAGTGCATATGCGGCTACATGGCAGGTTCAGTGCATTCCAGTATAAGGATGCAGTGCATATGCTCTACACAACCATACGTTCATCGCGCATGGAGAACAAACTGCACAGACCACACAGGCAGTGCAACCATAAGTTATCAGGACAGCACATGACATGCAGTCAACACAGGAAGTGCATATAGATGTCAATAGCAGTGCCTTCCTGGATAGCGAAGAGACGTAGTGTATCTTGGTGTGCATGGTAGGTGTAGTCCATTCCACGGTCAGTGCACTGCCTACGCACGTGTTAAAAATGGTTGGTCATCGTTATTAAAGATAGCGCAACACCCAAGCGGCGAGGCATTATGGATTTGGTGTGAGCTGTATAAGCGTGCAATTAATTATAGCACACGACATGCAGTACACATAGGCAGTGCATATACCGCACACCACTATTTTGTAGAACACGGCATACAATCCATAGAGACAGTGCATATGGTAAGAAAGGACGGTTCACTCCTGCCTACCGATGCAGTGCACAAGATTTACATAGGCAGTGCATATGCGGCTGGATGACAGGTTCAATGCATTCCAGCATAAGGATGCAGTGCATGCGCTCTGCACAACCATACGTTCATCGCGCATGGAGAACACACTGCACATACCGCATAGGCAGTGCAACCATAACTTCTCAGGACAGCACACGACATGCAGTTAACACAGGCAGTGCATATATATGTCAATAGCAGTGTCTTCCTGGATAACGAAGAGACGCAGTGTATCTTGGTGTGCATGGTAGGTGTAGTCCATCCACGGTCAGTGCACTGCCTGCGCACACGTTAAAAACGGTCGGTCAGCGTTATTATAGATAGCGTAGCACCCAAGCGGCGAGGCATTATGGATTTGGTGTGAGTTGTACTCCTCTCAGGCTTATAAATAGTGCCGGCACCTCTTCACACTTCTAAACAGCATCAGTACCAGAGATAACTATTCGATCTTACATACCTACCACCGGCTTCATAATTCCTCGCCGCCTACCCACCTGTTGGGCCAAGTTCCCTCTGGGTGCTCACACACCACTTCCAACGCCGCCTAGCTCTGACGATGAAGAAGAGAAAGAGGAGGTCTCATCGCAGGAGTCGGTCACGGCTCAAGGTGTGGTAGCCACTGCGGAGAAGGAGCGAAGCTACAAGAACCTACATGAATACGGCTCTTCCTCCACCGACAGCCACCAATCCTACGACCTGATGCTGCCGCCAACCTCAACAAAATTCGACTCGTTCGGTAAGGAGAAGAAGAGGCGGGAGGATGCATGAAACCGCGAGGAACAGACCGCTTTCCTCGCTTCCGTGGAGAGCGAGAGTATCTCTGCTCCAGCGGCACCGGAGAAGGAGATGGAGGAGGTCAACTCATTCGAAAGGGAAAATAAGAGGAGGGAGGATGCCCGGAACCGCGAGAGGGTTGCTTCCTATACGGCGCATAGGGCCACCATTCATGAGGCCAACTCAGTTCTAGAGATGACCAATCAGTTTCGACAGGCAGCGGAGGAGAGGAGGAACCAACGCGCGGCAGCGGCAGCAGCAGCGCAAGCGGCTGTGGCTCCAGCGGTGACGACGAACGACGACGAGGCAGGTCCATGATACGTCATCCACATATACAGTGACGAAGACGATTAGGGGATCTAGCTTTATATTAGGTTTTTCTTTATATATCCATAAATGTCATTCAAATCTTGTAAACTATCTCCTGATTTGGATGGACTATTAATTTATCTGAATTTCGCAAAATACCATCGATTCAGCAGTAACCACGGAAGAAATCCGGTGCATAGTCATCGTACCGGGCAGTGCATGACCTTTATTAATATACATCCGGATCTTACAAACAAAGGCAGTGCATAGCAGGTTTGAAATGTAGTAATTAAAAGGCAGTGCTCCTTTTCATGGGATGTCTTCTTTAAAATTGCCATCTCCTCATCAACAGTGTATGGAAACAACAAAGAAGTCTTTGCGCTATTTGCCTGATGCTGTGGCTCTTTTAGTTAAAAGTCCATCGGCTGACAAATTGTCGGATCCTTAAGTTTGTTACCAAATCAAATGGGCTTGTGCATAACAGACGTGTGTTTAAGAAGCAGAGATATAGTTACGTACTTTTAAGGTCTCAAATGTAGTGTTTTAAATTAGTTTTTTATATTTTTATGTAATACGAGGCAGTGCATAATACTTTACAGAAGTAGTGCTATGCTGCAACTAATAATGGGCCTGTGAACTATATTAGTGGGCCTTTAATGTATATAAGGAACAGTTACATGGTTGCGAAGTATTGAGGTCTTGTATGGCCAAAATCGTAGTGGGCCTTTTTTTATAACTACTAGCACGATTTGCACGATCGGTTGGTTATAAGGTTACGAGGAGTCATGGAAGCGGTAAAGACGTAAGTTGCAACAACGGCGCACCAGTTAATTATTTGCAGCGACGAAACTCAGAAGACCAAAGTGTCTATCTAGCGCATAATTATATATTATTTTGTAGTCCATCATATACTTGTTCTTATTAGATCCATCCTTGTTTACTACTACAGAAATAAACAGATTCAAGCCGTGGTACCAGACATCTTCCTCCTATGGACGACGGGCTTCAGACAACGGAGATTCATCACATTCCTGCTCATGGAACGACGGTTCTTACTGTGGTGTACACCAACGAGGAATCCACGGTCGACAAAATACTCGCAATGTACGAAGATTGGCTTGACGAGGTTAGTACTAATCCAATTATGCAGAAAATTTGCAGTACCTTTTCCTAACTAGTACTTTAAACCAGTTTTCATTCGAATCAAACATGAACCCCATACATCCTTTTTCAGAATCCATTGTTTTTCCTATGATCAAGCAAACTATTTGTAATACGAATTAATGTAACACGATACATACATTTTTCCTGTTTGGCACATGTTGTTTTTTCTCAGTATTCGGAAGATAACGTAGTATCTAAAAATACTGTAGTTTTCAATAGTTTGGATGTTTGGCCACAGTAAAGCACCAAAGTTTCAAAACTGTGGTATTAAAAAAACTGAGGTTTTTTTGCACGTTTCAAGAAAGACGTTTGGACCTATTTTTTTACAAATACTATGGTTTTGTGCAAACTGTAGTATTGATTGCCCGGTGTTGATATACTATGGTTTTAGAATATTTTTGTTTGATAAAAGCCAAGAAGCCAAACGGAGCCTTAGAGTGGGCATGGAAAATGCGATCCTACATTTTCCCCTACTCCTATTCTTCACGCCGTAAGAATCAAACATGTTTCACTAGATTCTGCAACTTACTAAATGATCAAATTTTACTTGACAGGACGACAGCAGCAGGTACATAGGTCTCGACCTCGAATACACTCCTAGAGGCAAACAACAAACCATCACCATAGTACAACTCGCCATGGGGGAGCACGTCCTAGTGTATCATTACGCCATGAGCACTAAGGAATGCCATGGGCTACGCGATTTTCTAAAAAAAAGACAGATCACGTTCATTAGTGTGGACAAGAGGACAGACATAAAGATGATGCAGAAAGAGAAATTTGATATCCCTGGCGAGTACCACGTGGACATACAGGATATATTCAAGTCAGTGCCACGAGATAATCACAGGGATGGCATGTCCAATCTTGCAGCAAAACTTATTGATAGGTCATACATTCAGATGAAGATACTAGCGCGTAACTAAAACATGCATGACATATGGGAGTGGAAGCCAATGCCGCCAGAGAATCTGCGTTACTCAGCAATAGATGGATATGTGACATACGAGTTGTACAAGAGGATAGCATTCATCAGGAATCTCCTCGGTTTAGATAAACCAATCTTGGATAACAAGCTCTGCATTAGATGTCATGGAGGTTATAAACCATACAAATGACATAAACAAGCAGGTCCATCAGAGGATACCAAGAAGATATGGCAGAAGGAGAAATACGGCATCAGTCTAGAAGAAGATGTTGACAGATCGGAGAAGCAAGAAGATGGCTAGAAGGAAATGTGAATTCAGTAAAGACTTTTGTAGTGTGGCTATGATATTATATCACTATGGTGATTTTAGTCGATAACCACATATAAAATATGGATTTGATTTAGCGTTTGATATTTTCTGAACAATGTCACTTTAAAAAGCTTGAAACCCTGCTTAGTGTGTGTAATACTTTGAACAATGTGTAATTATATATAGTCTGTGCATTATGAATGTTTTATTCTAGTAAAATAAATCATATATCCATTTTAAATACAATCTTCTAGTTTGTGTAGGATTATGATGGTTATTCTCATCATTTAACTATATAGAATAAAAAAATAAATAAAGATGCAAATACAAGTAAAAATGCAGTGCATACACGAACACTCAATGGCAGTGCATATTTACTAGTTAAGGCAGATCAGTCAGTATGACTCCACGCATCAGAACTCGGAAACCGAAAAACATAGTGGACAAAAACAAATAAATATTTAGGCAGCTCATAAACCGTATGATCAACAGTGCAAAACTGTGCATAAGTTAGGCAGTGCACCCTTTAAAACCTAGGTAGTGCAAATGGCAGAACTTATTTAGTACATCAAAATATGGGAACTCGAAAGCCGAAAACGTAGTGAAAAAAATAATTTATCAGGGCAGTACATAAATTGTATGACCGGCAGTGCAAAACTTATCTAAACACACATTCTGACCTTACCGGCCATGGCAGTGCTTACGCCAACCTAGAAGCAGTTAACACAAAACTGCGCATAAATTAGGCAGTGCACCCTTTAAAACCTAGGCAGTGCAAATGGCAGAACTTGTGAAGTGCATCAAAATCTGGGAACTCGAAAGCCGAAAACACAGTGAAAAAAATAACTTATCAGGGCAGTACATAAACTGTATGACCGGCAGTGCAAAACTTATCTAAACACACATTCTGACCTTACCGGCTATGGCAGTGATTACGCCAACCTAGAAGCAGTTAACACAAAACTGCGCATAAATTAGGCAGTGCCCCCTTTAAAACCTAGGCAGTGCAAATAGCAGAACTAAAGTAAATAGGATTTAGGCAGTGCACCCGTACAACTTAGGCAGTGCACCCGACCAAGAGAAAACAATGTCACTCCCCCAACACTAAAGTAAATAGGACTTACATGAAATACAAACTGTGTACAAGCAAAGAGAAGTAAACATATATTGGTCAATAAGAAAGCAGTGCACGAATTATAACTTAGGCAGTATACTCTGTAAAACTTAGATACAGCTGGTGCAGTGCATCAATGAAATCTAATAAGGCAGTTAGTCAAATAAAATTACGGCAGATCACTCACGATCACCCGAGGCGTCAAACTTAAGCAGACACAAGGCAGTTCATTGCTTCTAAACAAGGCAGAGCAACCAAAACTACCACCCCATACATGATTTCGTGTTCCCTCTAGTATCCAACCCACAGAAAGGTAGTCCGAAGAAACAAAACCCGTGGAAAGCAGAGTCATTCTGCTACCATCGTCGTCGTCGACCAGGAGCAACACATCCAGAAACAAACCACCCAACACCGGGAACCGTGAAAACAACCACCTTCCCACACCCCCAACACCAACAACACACACCACGCACCGCCAACAGCAACCACCCTAGATCACCCCCCGTGGACCCACCCCAATGGAATCTAGTCCAACCCTTCAAATCCAACCCACCACCGCCCGCACCAAACAATCCTTCGACGGTAGCAAGTTCGTCCTTAGCAACCTGCACCGATTTGGAACGGAACTCCCCGGTAATCTCGATAGAGAGGATACATTCACAAAAAAGGTAAACGGCGGAAGGCGAGAGCATGGCGGAAGGCCCCTGCTTCCTCTTATTCAAGAAATAAGTAAGCGTAGGAACCTACAACAAGAGGTACGCCGAATTCATATCAATCAAAATCATATAATTCCTGTTTAACACTAGATTCTTCACAAATCTGTAACAGAAAGTAAAATTTATAGTACATACTATCTAACTCCACTTTTAATTCATTCATTTCAGTTCCTTATCGCCATACAAAGCATATGTGATTAACAGTTTAGAGATTACATATGTAAAGTTGTTTTCTGTAAGTAATTATTGAAAAAAATAGGGAAATAGAATTCGTATATAGAAAGGATAGACAAATATATTAAAACATGGAATCAGTGAAAATAATTACTAAGGATTAGAAGATTGCATAAAGAATTACTAATTTTCTGCCACACTTATTAAGAATTGTCTTATGCTAAAAATATTATTTAGTTATTAGGTGAAATGGAGGAGAACAGAAGTCCTAGTCCTGGGAAGGTATAGAGCAATATACAACATACTTTGTAGTCATCACTAACATAAATATAGAAATAACATTTATTTAATACAACTTCTTTGCAGAGCATACCTGATAATACGGATGCTGACGAAAAAAAGTCATTGCTGACCCAAGGTAACATCAAACCTGTCACGGCCAATGATCTTGTGGTTATACGAGAAAATTGATAGAGTTACAATGGTAATGGAACTTGGAGCCGGCGTGGACATTGAAATAACACCAGAAGTTGTGAAATTAGTGTTCGGCTTCCCTGGCAGACCTAACGCAGCTCCATTACCATCAATGGATGGTAACACAGAAGCTCTAAAATGCCTAAGGAAAGAACTTGGAATAACAGCGACAAAACAAGTTCAACTTAATGATTTGTATAAGCAAATAAAGAAAGGTGGCACAAGTCCTTTCACAGTGCAATGCATAATTCTGGTAATTTTCAAGAGTATTGTCTGTCCCACTCTACACACAAGGATAGGCCGAGAGGCTGGAATGATACACAATGTGGACTACAAGAAGCTTCATAAAATAGATATCTGTCGCGTAGTAGTGGATGAACTGAAGAGAGGAGTTCAGAATTTTTTTGCAGAAAAGAAAAACAAAAACAAGAAAAAGGGTAAGCGTCCTGTTAAAAAAAATACCAAAGGAGCTGAGGGATGCACAATTCTGCCTTTAATAGTCTATCTGGACACTAAAAGGTGTGAGAATTCAATCAACACGATTGAAACACCAAGGCTGCATGTTCTTGACAATGAATTATTGTCATCCATTGTGAAGAAGGACAAACAGAAACATAACATTGAGGAATTCAGAGCATTGAAATATGTAAGTACACATACTGATAATATGTATCTTTGTATTTCCTTATTGCATATCTGATTTAATTCTGTAACATAAGAAGATTAAGCATAAAAATATCTAAACTGTCCTCTTCACATGAAATAGGTTAAGACTACTTCCAAGCTGCATCACTACAACAAAGGTTTTCATACAAAGAAAAAACAGTTCCTCAAATACGGTGGTGGATAATGACCAGGAGAATCGGAAGAACAAGTATGCAATAATTCTTGTCGGAGACAACTCAAACGTTCCAACTGAAGAACCTTATGTCTAGCCAAATCCAATCGGAGGTCTCATGACATATGTTGAGAAGATGCAGCAAACAATGGATCTCCTGAGACAAATTGTAGACAACCCAGAAAACATATGTCAAAATTTAGAAACTAACAACGAACTAGGCCTCGTCAGTAACTACAAACAAGATGTCAACAGAGCAGGACTTGAGATTCTAGACTCAATGGATAAGCTTAAGTTATACATGGAGTCGGCGAAAGATATAGCAGTTGAATTAACAGCAAAAAGAGGACCTGTCAGAATGGAAGATCCTGCATCATGTTCATTGCCACAGAATGAAACTGAGAAAAAAAACTCTGGCAGTGTTGATACGTCTAAGAAACAGAAGACACAACGACCGAAGCTACAAAGGTAATTTATATACCTATTGCAAGTTATTGCACGATATAATAAGAATGATTGCTCCTAGTTTAACTGTGCTGTATTTTTATTTCTAAATGGATTGAACAATCAGGCAGATGATACCAATAATGAAACTGCAGCAGAAGGACATGAGCATGCAACATCAACAATAACAAAAGACAAATCTCTAAAGGTAGAAGCTCATTTAGTAGAAAGGGGAAAAATTGCTATAATATAAAGCAAAAAGAAAAATCTGATGATGGTGATAACATTCATAACAATTCAACAAAGAACTAATATAAACTTCTGATTGTAGGAGGACGTAGGAGGAGATACACACAACCAAACTCCCTTTGACGAAGCAGCAACAGCAGCAGCAGAAACAAGCATACGCTCATTTGACATAGCGAACAGGCAAGAACATGATAAACAAGAGGAACATCAGATAGAAGAAAAAAGAAAAACAGAACATCAAAGTTGAAGACAGTGAAGTTGGACACAAAGCAGAAGATTTACTGCCAGTCAGTACCAATCTAACAGTAGAAGGTCGTATGACATAGATACAACTTATATTTATGAAAATTAATTTGTTGAACAATTTGATTCATTTGTAAACGTATCATATTTCTACTGGTGTAAATAAATTAAAGATACACTTGCAAAATAGAGCTTGCTAAACAAATCAAAAAATCTAGGTGTAATGACCATGAAGAGATTTGTATGAACGATTATGGTTACAAGTATTAGCCAGTCTACCATTTGCACTCTTCAAACATGATCGTTGAACCAGTAAACTGCCTCAACCATCAGAATCGAATCATCGAACTACCATTCTGATGCACTGCCTAACATCAGTCATTGCACTAATTTTTCTGCACTTCATTTTTTCACACACTAACTATTTTTTCTTTCCACAGATACAGAATGGACAAAATTGTATAACCTGATATGTAAGTTCACAGACAAAAAACTGTCAAAAGAACATATAGCTATATTAAAGTGAGATGATTTTAAAAATTATCATTTTGCACTTTACATATTTTTTCAGAACCATACTATGTTATAATAAAAATTACTCCACTCTGCAGATCTAGGTATATCTTGAAACACGAGAAAACTAATACGAAGGTGCCACTTTATTACATATTAAGTGCTTTCAGAAACGAAGGATTGCTAGGCGATACAGAGGGTGAATTTGTGTTAACCTATCTTGAAGAACAACTTAGGAGAACCAAGTCGAAGAAGAAAATTATTCATTACAGAGCAACTGTAAGTACTATAGAAAAAGCAACTGTAAATAATAATCAAAGTTTTTATATATTAAGAGCAAACAAACTAATGGTTGTTTTGCAGCAAAAACTTATTAACATTAGAGAAGTGAAAGACGATAAAAGAAGTATGTGTTGGGTAGAGGACTTGTTTAAACTAGACGCAGCAGACCATCTAAACAAATACGAACTAGTAAGTAGAACAATAATGTTCATTACAGTATATTTTTTGACAACTTGAAGAACACCATACTGCAAATACAAGCTTGTATATTACTTTTTTAAACAGAAAAAATATGTTAACAAATTTTAAATAATTGCTCATGCAGATAATGTTTCCTTTCCTCGAGCGACCTCCTAAGGGAACTTCAGGTTCAGTAGGTCACTGGTTCAAATTGACAGTAGATATTTTGGAGAAAGAAGTTCAGAATTTATGATTCATTGAGAGAGCCAGGGGATATTGATCTTGAAAAAGTATGCTCAAAATTGATCAGGAAAATAAAGACATTGTAGAATGAAGGTTTTGAAACAACAGAAACAAAAGTCCAAACGCTGAATGATTTTGAGGTAGTATATGAACACATGCCTCTACAAGATAACGGGTAAATGTTCATACATAACATAAAATTTAGTCTTGCATTGAACTACTTATCTTTGTCATCTTTTAACCATCTGACAACAACTAAAATAAAAAACGTTATGCAGATGTGACTGTGGGTTCTTCATGCTCTATATGATCGAGAACAACACTAGAGATCACGTTCTCGAATTCACAAAAAAAGATATTCCGGGTTACAAGGAAATGCTTCTCATGAGGATGCTGACATCAGACATCTTCACCGTAAACATCGAAACATTAAATGATAGAATATTAGGTAATTCTTTACATAGTTTTTTGACTAGTATTTTTCATACTACAGTATGTTGTTTCATAACATTATTATTATCAATTGCAACACAAGTATTTACAAATTTGCAGCATCTACAGGCCATTCCGAATATCAAGAGCTATTCACAAGAAGAGATTTTCAGGACTTGAAGAGAGATATATTGCTAGGAATTCAAGAGAAAGAAAACAAGATGTCAAACAAATCAACGATACAACTGAAAGAAACTAAGGAGAAAGAGATCTTCAAAGAAAGATATAGAAGAAATCCAAAAAGGTGCAAGGTTTCGATGGAAGAACAGAAAAATCGAAATCCAGAAGAAAGACTTGTTTTCATTCCAGCAGAATTTAAAGAAACAGAGAATGCAAGGAAAGTATGGCAAAAACTAATCGAATATGCATCAAAACCAGATTATGGAGAGTAAGTGTAAAGCTTAACTTGATACAGCTAGATCTCTTTTAATCAGCCTAGAACTTTTGTGATCTAATCTAAACTAACACCCCTGTAATACTAATCCTGTTTTTTGTAATACAACAGGAGAGTTTTTATCAAGACAACTAGATCCAATGAATCAAGAGATTTTAATCTAACATATACTACACGTGAACTAGGAGACAGTTTCAAAGAGAATGCATGGATAGACAATGAATTTTTAGATGCCGTCATCCACACATGGAGAAGTAATGATGAGTTCAAATATCTTTTCCACGAAGGTAAAAGGGTAATACTACCTACACAGGTAACATCAGTATTAGATTTTATGGACAAAAACAAAAAATTCGAACCTGAAGATATTGCACGCACAATTGATTACCTCATAGGAACAGACAACCTTACAAAAGCAGGCACAGTGAGTTATTTTAGAAATAAGCATAAATTTCTATATTCAGTATCAAGACACATCATAAAACTAAAAATTACCACATGTTTAAAATTTACTTGAGTATTATATCTACTTCCATACATAGATACTACTACCGGTTCATTGCAAGAAACATTTTTCAGTTTATGTCTTAAATGGGTCTGCTCGGAATCCAAAGGTTGTGATCATAGACTCATTAGCATACAATAACAGTACATAGATGTAGGATTACCATAGTAAGATAGGACAAACTATGGTAAGACTCCTACCAAAATATAGACATTACTAGAAAACTTTTACTAGAGTCAGACTGTTATTTCTAAAAAAATATATCAGAACTTACTAGCCTTTTTATCTAAGAATGTCACTATAATGTTTCAATATACAGCTAAGCAGGTTCGAACAAGTGCTAGAGTGCATTTACAAAGATGACACATTGCCAAGATGGAGTGCATCACTCAAAAGTGCACGCTGCGTCAGAACTAAAAAACAAGATGAAGACGCATGTGGACTGTGGATATTATATTACCTGCAGAGATACAATGGCGAAATTATAGAAAAAGGAAAGACGTCAAGTGTAAGCAGTAGTTAGATAGAAATTTTTCAAAAATGTTGATTACATATACTTGAAAACTAACAAGACTTTACAATACTTATTAGGACACAAGCTCCAGTATCAGAGATGAACAACTGTACACAATGTTGTTCCATAGATCTAACCAAGCACTGAAGAACCTACCAGCAGATCTTAGGGAGTTGGGCCCAGACATGGAGATGCCACAAATTGCAATAACATTAAGTGATTAGAAGAAGATTCCGAAACATATACATTATTTCGTCAAACCTGATTGCATGCACATATTGCATCTAACTAGACAGAGGCAAAGGAAATAACAATATCTATGGGCGTAAGTACACGCATGTTAATCTGTAACAGATAACTTGTTTTCTGATTTTAAGTTAGTAGTGGAATATCTACTTGCAGTGTATCGGCATCTATAGGCCAGTGCATCTGCATACAATCTTACATAGCTATGTGTAAAAATTATAATTTTATCAGAATGAACTAAATAATAACTGGCATCTATGTGAGCAGTGCATATCGCAAACGCATACAGCGATAAAAACAATTGCATAGCTATGTGTAAAAATTATATTTTCATCACACTGAACCAAGTATAAACTACTTCTAAATGATGATAATAATCAACCCAGTATAAACTTCCTCTAAGTAGTCTTTAAGCAAACTGTTTACATACGTATCATTGCACTACCATGGACAAATTGCATACATAAGTAAAGAAGGCAGTGCAAAAAATCAGCACAAGGCAGAATATACATATGTATGAGACAATGCATCTAGATTTACGTGGGTAGTGAATGCACCACTAAAAACACTCTTCCATCCCTATGTGTAAAAATTATATTTTCAGCACACTCAACAGAGTATAAACTGCCTCTAGATAATCATTTAAAAAACTGCCTAAATAGATATCCTTGCACTACCATAGAACCATGCGTACATGAGTAAATACGACAGTGCAACCAGTCTGGTCAAGGCAGAACAAATAACCTGTATAGCACACACGGAAAGAACACCGCAGTGCACCATAGCTAGTTAGAACAGTGCAAATAGAAAAATTCACTAACAGACAGACACTTGCACGTACGTACTTTCTAAATTACATACAATCTTACTCCATCACATTCATTAAGTGCTCTTCACAAACACCGTTACAAACACTTACAACATGATAGGCCAAATTTAGCTAGCATTTAAAACATAGAAGATGCTTCACAAGTTATTTGGACAGTTTCTTATCAAGCTCCTTGACCTCTTTGTGAATGTCATCCATGCACTCTGTACAGTTACAACGGCGCTCAAGAATGTCCTTTAGAGATTGCATTGCATGTAACCTGTCAAGACGTGCATTTTTTGTTGTTTCAATGTCTTCAAAACGATTGGTTATCATGTCGGCCAATTGCTCATCAAGTTTCTGTCTATCAGCTAGTAGCTGAGCCATATCCATCATCAGAGTATCTCGCTCTATGTCCCAGGCTGCAGCGCCGACTTTATACTTGTTGAGATCCACCTTCATCATAGTAGCATCTTCGACAACGTGCTGCATTCCGACGATCTCGTGTTGAAGACGGTCACACTCTACAATAATAGTCATCTTTTCTGCCTCCTTCTCGGAGATCTTGACACATAATTCTGATACCTTAGCCATCTCAGCAGCAAGTTCATTACGAAGCCTCTGATATTCTGCATCAACATGATTACTACCATCTGAAACTCCCGTAACTAATGGCAATGAATCCTAATATTTTCACAGAAACCAACAACAAGATTTAGTGTAAATAGAACTGATCATAGTAAAAAATATCCAACATACAAATACACCCACATTGATTAGCCCGCTCGGATGCACCACAGGAACAAACGGCGACGGAGTAGATGCCAAATGCGAGCAATCATGAACACCAGAGGAGTAAGACCTATATGTAAGTTCCAAATGTCAACGACACAACAAGTGTTTCAAAAACCTAATCCGAAAACATAGAAATGAATACAAGAAAAGATAAAAAAAAAAGCAAAACTAACCCGGACTCGTCGATCTTGCGACGGTTGCATCGAAACAACGACGAACCTTCGACGAATGAATCCACGATGGTGGGCAGCAGGGGAGCACCCTCCGAGCCCCGTCTCCTCCGCTCAGCAGCTTCCAAACGTTTCGTAATAGCTGTCTGTTGCTTTCTAGACATAGGCGTCCTCATTGGATCCATGGCAGAAAGAACTGAAAATAGAACTAGAAGAACCGTCTAGAGGAAAACAAACCGTCTAGTAGAAGAGGAACTGGGACTAGAATGCGAAATGTTAAGCATCAATGTCTGAATTTATAATGTACTTATACATATTAAACAGTCTTCTCACCTACCAACAATAAAACACACCTCATACATCATCCAAGACCAAAGATTGACCAAAGCTATAATATTATGTCTAATATAAACGCAATTAACAATTCAGTGAATGAAATAGCACACGTGGATCAAAAGTTAAGTTTACCGAGGTTGCGAACAACAATGCGCATGACACTGCAGTAAAAATAGAGCAGTTCAACATAATACAATACTAGGACACTTTAACAAGCTAATAATATGGCAGTGCACAAAGATAAACTGTGCAGTACTCAATGTAGAAATTTGATAAAAAGTATACTACTTTGAGTAAAATGAACTATAAAATTTCAATTACTCGTAAATAAAAAAAACATAATATGAAATGAAAAATAAAGGAAATAGTAATTACCATAAAAATAAAAAATAAAAAATAAAAACCATACATCGCAGATACTATGCACTACCAAAAGTGTCAACTATGCACTGCCTGGATGTACAAGTTCAGATTTGTTGTTAGTCTGTCAGACTTTCAATTTTGTTGCATAGGGACAGAGGGATTGTCAGTCTCAGATGGTAAACGATAGGATACCCAAGACAGTGGGCGGCGGAACGGCACATCGAAGCGTAAGCACATAACCATTTTGGTTGGTTGATTTATAAATACAGGGAAACTGAAGGGACCCCGTTCAGTTATATCCACCGCTCTCCCACTACGCACGTCCAGAGCACTTCCCGAGAATAGTTCCCGAGAACAGTTCCTCAGAGCAGAGCAGTTTCTTAGAAAATTTCATCCCCTCCCGATCGAGTTTTCTCCTATAATTCCGGATCCCTTTCCTTTTCTTTATTGGTTTGAGTTCTAATCCTTATTTGTTTATTCATTTCAAGAAGATTTGTTCTTTTATTTTTAATCTCCATTCCATTGTCTTAGTACAAATCGATGGTGAGTTTTGCATCACACTTCCATTTATTTTGTTTAGTTTCCTCGTAATCCTTTATGTATTCTTCCTATCATCTTATCCCTGTAATACTATGGTGTAATTTATGCCTGATAAATGATCTGTTTGGCACTTTCTAGATTAGGAGTTAATGCACAGTTCACTCCTTAAATGCATTATTAATTTTATCAGGTGTTTCTTAGAATGGATTGTACAGTGTGCGGCCAACCTGCCAACAATTGTGGTAGGGCACAGAGGAGAGCAACCAGCTTCCAGGTTAACATTGTTCAAGGTTTTCCCATCAATGGTGTGGTAAGTTTTTACATATTTAGGAGAAGGTTTTATTCAAAAAGTTCGAAATTTTCATTTTAAGTAATATTTCTTTTACTGTCTTGTTGTCACATGAACTGAACCATGTTGTTTACCTTCAGGTAGTGCCATGCTCATTTAGGGAAAGACTGAATGATTTCACTCCAAATAATTGGACGGTTGCAAACAGTGAAGCATTAAGGAATTTTGATTTGTTCCTCAAGAAGTCTAATTTTAGGACAATAATTTGTGGTCCATATTGGAAGTCCCTGATGAGGGTTTATGATATCACACTTGGAGATGTAGTGCATTTTGAATATGATGACGACCAAGTTGATGATGTTGGTTTGAACTTGACCAACTTATTTCATGTCACTATTTACTCTAATGGTGAAGATAAAAAGATTCATGAAGGAACTGGTATTTCCCTTATTTATTGTAAATAATTTGCACATACAGTTTTTCCTTCTCCTACTACTATTTCATCATATTAACATTCTTTAATACTCAACATGTATTTCCACTCATTCATCAGAGGTGGGAAATGTGCCTACATCCATCAGAAGCATTCTACACATCACCATCTTCTCAGACATAAATGCACTAACTGAGCAGCAAATGGCTTCAATCCTGTTTGGCATTTACAAAGATCTTCATGTCACAGAACATCAGTTTTTTGAAAGTAATGATGAAAAGCATTTCTGGGTACACATGATGAATATGGATAACCATGACCATAATGCACTGGTTAGTTTCCACATATTTAATCATATTTTATGTTCAGATTAAACATATAATTTAGTGAACTTGTTAATTTATAATGCTTGTTAAAATACTGACTTTTTTCTTTATTGCAGTTCATGCCAATTGAGGCTGTAGATGGTTTCAGGTACCCAACTCAGGGGATAACACATTTGTACAAGCAGGGACATGATCTTGAAGGAGAAGAAGAGAATTATATTGAATGCGCATATATTGTATAAAGGGACAATGGACGTGTCAGCTTCACTACAGGATGGTCTGACTTCACATTTGCTGCTGCTGTTGGATGGGCATCACTACTTCTCATTAAAGTAGAGCATATGCAGGAGCACCTTGGTCTCAACTTTGTTAAGATTGTCATCTAGTGGTTAACTTGGGAAAACACTGTTTAGATAGTCATCTTTTCTTGTTTAATCTATCGCTGAAGTGTATTGTACCCATGTTGTTTAGTAAATTGAACATTTTAATCTACTGTAATGTCAATGAATGTACTCAATAAGTTGAACACTTTGATCATCTTCTAAATATTGCATATGTGAATCTTGGACCTTGAATACTATGCACTGCTCAAGCTACAACAAATGCGCTGCCTCCTATGCTACGAGCAAACCAATCGATCTCATCCTATAAGAAGTGCAAGACCCAGCAAAGCGCAGATGATCAACACTGCACTATATACACTGCCCAATCTACAACCAATGCACTGCACTCCTGCAAGAAGGGCATGGCCTCCTGTAAGCAGTGCATGACTCAGTACAACGCAGATGCCCAACACTACATGCCATGCTGCTCAAGATAAAAAATGCACTGCCGCCCTATGCTACCAGCAAGCCACTCGAAATCCTACTATAAGCAGTGCACGGCTCAGCAAAACGCAGATGCACAGCACTGCACGCCGTGCACTGCTGAACATACAAACAATGAACTGCCTCCCTGTCCTACAAGGAAGCCACTCGAACTCCTCTTGTAATCAGTGCATAGCCTCCTATAAGCAGTGCACGATTGAGTACAACGTAGATGCCCGGCACTACACGCCATGCACTGCTCAAGATAGAAACAATGCACTACCGCCCTGTGCTACCTGCAAGCCACTCGAAATCCTACTGTAAGCAATGCACTGTCAGAAAGCGTTAGATGCTCAGATCGCACGCCGTGCACTGCTGAACATACAAACAATGAACTGCCTCCCTGTCCTACAAGCAAGCCACTCGAACTCCTCCCGTAAGCAGTGCATGGCCTCCTGTAAGCAGTGCACGATTCAGTACAACGCAGATGCCCAGCACTACACGCCATGCACTGCTCAAGATAGAAACAATGCACTACCGCCTTGTGCTACCAGCAAGCCACTCGTAATCCTACTGTAAGCAGTGCACTGCTCAGCAAAGTGCAAATGCTCAGCACCGCACGTCGTGCACTGCTGAACATACAAGCAATGAACTGCCTCCCTGTCCTACAAGCAAGCCACTTGAACCCCTCCCGTAAGTAGTGCAGGGCCTCCTGTAAGCAGTGCACGACTCAGTACAACGCAGATGCCTAGCACTACACGTCATGCACTGCTCAAGATAGAAACAATGCACTGCCGCCCTGTGCTACCAGCAAGCCACTCGAAATCCTACCGTAAGCAGTGCACTGCCCAGCAAAGCGCAGATGCTCAGCACTGCACGCCGTGCACTTCTGAACATACAAACAATGAACTGCCTCCCTGTCCTACAAGGAAGCCACTCGAACTCCTCCCGTAAGCAGTGCATGGCCTCCTATAAGCAGTGCATGACTCAGTACAATGCAGATGCCTAGCACTACACGCCATACACTGCTCAAGATAGAAACAATGCACTGCCGCTCTGTGCTACTAGCAAGCCACTCAAAATCCTACTGTAAGCAGTGCACTACCCAGGAAAGCACAGATGCTCAGCACCGCACACCGTGCACTGCTGAACATACAAACAATGAACTGCCTCCCTATCCTACAAGCAAGCCACTCGAACTCCTCCCTTAAGCAGTGCAAGGCCTCCTGTAAGTAGTGCACGACTCAGTACAACGCACATACCCAGCACTACACGCCATGCACTGCTCAAGATAGAAACAATGCACTGCCGCCCTGGGCTACCAGCAAGTGACTCGACATCCCATCAGAAGCAATGCATCGCCTAAAGCGTTAGATGCTCAAGATCGCATGCCGTGCACTGCTGAACATACAAACAATGAACTGACCCCCTGTACTACAACCAAGCCACTCGAACTCCTCCCGTATGCAGTGCATGGCCTCCTGTAAGTAGTGCACAACTCAGTACAACACAGATGCCCATCACTACACGCCATGCACTGCTCAAGATAGAAACAATGCACTGCCACCCTATGCTACCAGCAAGCCACTCGAAATCCTACTGTAAGCAGTGCACTGCCCATCAAAACGCAGATGCACGCCGTGCACTGCTGAACATAAAAACAATGAACTGCCCTCTATCCTACAAGCAAGCCACTCGAACTCCTCCCGTAAGCAGTCCATGGCCTCATGTAAGCAGTGCACAACTCAGTACGACGCAGATGCCCAGCACTACACGCCATGCACTGCTCAAGATAGAAACAATGCATTGCCGCCCTGTGGTACCAAAGAAGCCACTCGAATCATATCGTAAGCGGGTAATCGCCCAGCAAAGCGTAGATGCTCAGCACTGAACGCCGTCTACTACTGAACATACAAACAATGAACTGCCTCCCTGTCCTACAAGCAAGCCACTCCAACCCCTCATGTAAGCAAGCATGGCCTCGTAAAGGTACGACTCAAGATAAACCGCAGATGCCCAGCACTACACGCCATGCACTGCTCAAGATAGAAACAATGCACTGCCGCCCTGTGCTACCAGCAAGCCACTCGAAATCATACTGTAAGCAGTGCACTGCCCAGCAAAGCATAGATGCTCAGCACTGCACACCGTTTACTGCTGAACATACAAAGAATGAACTGCCTCCCTGTCCTACAAGCAAGCCACTCCAACTCCTCATGTAAGCAGTGCATGGCCTCCTGTAAGCAGTGCATGACTCAGTACAACGCAAATGCCCAGCACTACACGCCATGCACTGCTCAATATAGAAACAATGCACTGCCGCCCTATGCTACCAGCAAGCCACTCGAAATCATACTGTAAGCAGTGCACTGCCCAGCAAAGCGCAGATGCTCAGCACTTCATGTCGTGCACTGCTGAACATACTTACAATGAACCGCCTCCCTGTCCTACAAGCAAGCCACTCCAACTCATCCTGTAAGCAGTGCATGGCCTCCTGATGCACAGCACTGCACGCCACGCACTGCTCGGGATACAAGCTATGCACTACCTCTATGTCCTACGAGCAAGCCACTGAACTTCTACTCTAAGCAGTGCATGGACTAGCACAGCGCAGATGCTGAGCAGTGCACTCCATGAACTGCTCAATCTACAACCAGTGCACTGCCTCCCTGTGCTACCAGCAAGCCACTCGAACTACTCCGGTAAGCAGTGCATGGCCTCCTGTAAGCAGTGCACGACTCAGTACAACGCAGATGCCCAGCACTACACGCCATGCACTGCTCAAGATACAAACAATGCACTGTCGCCCTGTGCTACCAGCAAGCCACTCGAAATCCTACTGTAAGCAGTGCACTGCCCACCAAAGCGCAGATGCTCACGGTATAAAAAGATGAACTGCCTCCATTTCTATTAGACACTGCACTGCCTCACATTACTATTAAAAACACAATAGCATTGAAAACAGTACCCTTAAAAGACTTTGTTCAAAGTATAGATAAATAGGAGTTCAAAGTAGGACCCCTCCCATTACACCCCACAAAATCTCCATTGCCCGTAAATAAAAGAAAATAAACAAAATTAAATAAAAGTAAAAAAATAAAAGCAGATACTAACTACCGAAAAAGAGAAAAAAAGACCGACAAAGAGAAAAACAGTACCGAAAAAGAGTAACCATAGCACTGCGCCACTACCAAGACAGATTATTGTGCACTGCCTCCGAGTCCTACGAGTAACTAGAACTCCTCCTACAAGTAGTGCACGGAACGCAAACCGCAGTTCATACGAACCGGAAAAGAGAAAAACCAACAAAACAACGAAAAAACTGGGCGACGTCCCGTGACAGAACAAAACCGCCGAACGCCCCACCCCAAACATCTAGAAGCGCTACAAGAACTACACGTGTCAAGAAAATAAGACACCCCCGCTCGATGGAACACAAAAAAATCATCCACGTGCTGCCACGTGCAGCGTCGCGGAGCGTACTCCCATGAGGGTGCCCTTTTTCTAGCGTAGCTGGTTCTTGCTTTTCTTTTGTAACTTGGCATTTTCATAAACTCATGATCTTGACGAGGCTTTCAGCATTTTGAGAAGCCTATGGAGGTCACACACATGCATTGATGTGAGAAGGAGGCATGCACAAAAAAGCAGACTTGATCACCAATTTCGCTTGCTTCAATGATCGAGTGTACAGAGAAAAGGACAAACTGAATCAGTCACTTTGAAATGTTGCTGAATATGTCCAACTAATGCTGAATGTGAACAGTGGATTTGTCGATATTTTTCTTTCTTACATGTACTGCTGCATCTTTTAAATGCTACTGAACCTATCAAAAGTTTTGTTCGGTACTTGTTCAGATCGACCGGACAAGTGAAGAATATGGTCTCACTTTCCTTTCGAATCAGTCCTTGCAACATCTACTCAATTTCAATGTCCGCATTGCTGAATCTGTAAATTCTTTTGGTCACTGTCTGTGTACTTCTACAACCGGTCACTTTAAAATGTTGTGTTGACTCTGTCACGTGCGGCTGAATATGAACCGGGAATCTATCTGGTATTTTTACGATCTTATTCTATACTGCTGAATCTTCCAAATGCTACTGAATTTGTCAAATGTTCTGTCGTTACTATTAGTACAATATTTTGTAGAATGAACTGTGATGTACTGGTACTTGGTTAGATGAAGTGCATCAGATTGTCTTGCTTTTCTTTTGAAACTTAGCATTGTTATAATTATCTGGATGAGTCTTGGGCATTTTGGGTTGCTATGGGTGGTCACACAAGCATTGACGTAAGGAGGAGGTACTCACACAAAAGCGGACTTGATCGTTAGTTTTGCTTGCTCCAATGATTGAGTCTATTCGGAGAACAGGCCAAACTGATCGTGGGCCAAGGTTTTTTAGCTGGAACAAGAACTGATTCTCTCTGTACTCCTATTGAATTTCAAGCAGGAAAGCTACTGAATCTCTCAAATGTTCTATCGTTGCTATTACTAAAGCATTTGTGCAACTAATACTGATGTGCTGGTATTGTCTTTCATTGTCTGTATTGTTGCATTCGTCACTTTTGAAATGCTGCTGAATTGGTCAAGTTCTCCCGAATATTAACTTCGAATCTATTGATAGTTTTTCTACCTTATTCTGTACTACTGAATTTTGACATGAATATCTGCCAAAAAGAATTATTGCTTTCCCCTCGCTGAGATCTTTGTTTCGAATCCGGAGAGCACATCACAATGCAATTTTTATTAACCAGGAGAAGAAATATAGTACTCCCTCTGATCCAAATTAATGTTCTCACATTTGTATAGATTCTGACATATCTAGTCATGTTTTAGTGCTAGATACGTCCGAATCTAGCCAAATCCGAGAACATTAATTTGGATCGGAGGGCTCAGCTCATTCAGACCCTCTTTAGCGCAGGGTCAGGGACTACTGACCACAGCCTAGCAAAATTTTAGAAAGGATGCCATGGAGCATAGACAAGAACATATTAGTTCGGTCGTTTATGGGCCAGCGGACTGCTGAGCACAACCTAGTGAAATTTGAGAATGAAGCCCATGGAGCATAGCCTATGGAATATAACCCACGTAGAGCAATAGCCAAACTCTTTTTAATTCGTCGTTTTGGGCATTGCCCCCCACCTCTCATAATAGAAAAAACTCTACCTACCATGTTTTTAAGAAAATACCCCATTATGTGGCATTTTATAAATTGAGATGCCAGGAGCGCTGCCCTTTTATATTTTAAAAGAGATAAACATAGACACACAAAATATTTTAAGAAGACTAATACAGAAGTTGTAGTACTAATAAAATTTGAATGATATTTTTGCTTTAAATATCTTTGTTGTAGTGGAAACACACTCAGTTTACGTTTATTTATAGTGAAATACAAGTGGTATAGATATAAGACAACGGTGATAGAAAATAGCTTGATGGAGTGGAAAAGACTAAAGTAAAACTGAAATAAAGATGGAAGCAAGCAAACATGTAACATATCTAATTGCAAACAGTGTATCAATGCTAAGAAACAAGGCCTAGGGATCATACTTTCACTAGTGAACACTCTCATATAAATATCTTCTTTTCATGATACTAATCTTAACTACTCTCCGGTTGAACACTCTAATCGATGGTAGGGCTATAACAGCACACCTCAAAGTAAGCCTTTCCCATCTAGATAACCCCACACTGTCACCTTGAGCACTTGATGAGTCCAACAAACACCACAATTTCATAAAGACATCCAACTCCAAATATAACTCATAACAAGTATTTGTAATCTCTAGCCTAAGTGCCAGCATGGTGTGCACGCTGTCACTTTCACACACATGGGGAGAGCAGAGATATATTAAAGCACTTGAGTAGCAAGGTAGATCTATAGATTACGAGCTCATGATCTCAATAAGATCATGCATAGAGAGAGAGATGAACACATAGCTACCGGTAGAACCCTTAGCCTCGAGAGAGAACTACTCCCTCCTCATCATGGGAATCAGCAATGGTGATGGAGATGGCGGTGGAGATCGATGGAGATGGCTCCGGGGGCACTTCCCCGTCCCGGCAGGGTGCCGGAACAGAGACTTTCTGTCCCCCGAATCTCCCCTTCGGTGGCGGCGGCGTTGTGGAACTTTTCATGGCTAGAGGCTTGATGATTTAGGGTTTCTGTATCAGGAAGAATATATAGGCGAAGCAGCGAGGTCGGTGGCCAGCTAGGGGTCCCACACCATGCCCTGGCGTGGCCTGGGCTGGCCCGTGCCAAGGGGTGGTGTGGCCACCCTATGGCCCCCCTCCATCTCGTCTTCTGGCTCCGTGAGTCTTCTGGAAAAATATGAACTTTGGCTTTGTCCCGTCCAATTCCGAGGATATTCATTTTCTGACTTTCCTGGAACCAAAAACAGCAGAAAACAGGCAACTAGCACTATGGCATCTTGTTAACAGGTTAGTCCAAAAAATCATATGAAAAGTACTCCAGAGTTGGAACAAAACATAAGAAAGTAGATAAAAACCAAGCATGGAACATCAAAAATTATAGATACATTTGCAATGTTTCATGGTGGAATACCATGACAGATTTTTGTCTCTGGCTAGGTATGCCCCTGATGAGATTGACACGGAGGCAAACAAGAAGGAAAGATTCCTGAATGGCCTATATGATGAGATGCAGACGGTGTTAGTCAACATTCCTTTTGACGACCTAGAAGATCTAGTGGATTCTGCTATCCAGATGGAAGGGAAGTTCAATCAAGCCAGTGAGAACCACAAGCATTGTATGATGAACCAACCTGGACCCCACCATACCCTGAAGTACCGCCCCAGCTCGTTTGCAGGATTTGCATCAAGACCCGACAGGCCACCTATGCCCCTTCTGAACTTTCCCAATTGTGGGGGAGGCTACACCAACAACAACACCGATAACCCCCATAACTTCAACCGTGCACCCCCAAGGTCCACCAATCACAACAACAACAACAATACTGCCCCAAGGTCTAGAAGTAATGTTGTGCCTATTGCCGGGAAGGACAAGTCAATGATAACCTGCTTTGAATGTGGAGTCACGGGTCACTACTCCAATGAGTGCCACAAGAAGCTTGCTGCAGCCACCAATATCACTGCACCTTCCCAGCAGCAGCCCCGTGTCTAGCCTAGAGACAGGTTTGCCCTAGGCAACCCGCACAACCGTACTGGACGTCTGTTCCACGTGAATGCTGAAGAAGCCCAGAAAGCGCCAGATGTCGTGTTGGGTATGTTTTCTGTTAACTCAGTACTTGCAAGATTGTTGTTTGATTCTGGAGCATCGCACTCATTTGTTACAGAAGAATTTGCATGCACTAGTAAAATTCAACCAACAAATTTGAAGCATGTTATTATAGTTCAAATACCTGGGTGAACCACCAAAGCTAGAAAAAATTGCAAGGCCATGCCTATCAGAGTACATGGAATAGATATTTATGCCAATTTAATAGTACTTGGAACCAAAGGCTTGGAAGTAGTACTAGGAATGGATTGGATGTCGAAACATCAAGGATTAATAGACTGTGCCAAGAAAGCCATAAGCATGACTAGTAGCACCAGCGTATCAGTAGAGCATGTGTCTGAGACGCTGCCCGGTCAATTCAAGTGCAACAAGAGTTTAGTCCAATCAACCCTATACCAAGTCAGAGTAGTCTATGAATACCCCGATGTGTTCCCAGATGAATTACCCGGTACGCCCCCAGATCAGGATATCGAGTTTATCATTGAATTAGTTCCTGAAATTGGACCCATAACTTAGAGACCCTATAGTATGAACCCAGCAGAATTAGTGGAGCTAAAGAAGCAACTTGGTGACATGTAGAGCAAAGGTATGATACAATCAAGTGCATCGTCGTGGAGATCACCTGTTTTGTTTGTGGATAAGAAAGATGGTGCCAACCATTTGTGTGCGGATTACCGAAAGCTAAATGACGTCACCATCAAGAACAAGTACCCACTGCCGAAGATAGAAGATCTGTTTGATCAGCTGACTGGTGCCAGAGTGTTTTCTAAGATTGATCTTAGGACTGGTTATCATCAACTAAAGATCCACGCAACGGATATCCCAAAGACTGCTTTCACTACCCGATATGGATTGTATAAGTACATTGTCATGTCCTTTGGATTGACAAATTCCCCCGCTTATTTCATGAATCTCATGAATAAGATTTTGATGAACTTCTTGGATAAGTTTGTCATTGTTTTTATCAATGACATTCTGATCTATTCCAAGTCGGAAGAAGACCATGAGCAACACCTAAGAACCATCCTTGAAACCCTTATAGAGCATCAATTGTATGCCAAGTTTAGCAATTGTGAGTTCTGGTTAAAGTAAGTAGGATTCCTAGGATATATCTTGTCGGCAGGAGGAGTTGCCGTTGATCCTGCCAAGATTAAGGATGTTGAAGAATGGAAAGCCCCAACCACTCAAACTGAAGTCCACGCGTTTCTTGGATTAGCTGGATTTTACAGCAAGTTCGTTGAAGGATTTTCAAGAATCGCAAGGCCGATGACCCATCTGTTGAAGCAAGACAAGAAGTTTGAATGGATGGACAAATGTGAAGCAAGTTTTCAAGAGCTCAAGAAGAGATTGATTTCAGCCCAATTTTGATCATGCCCGATATCACAAAGCCTTTTGATGTATTTTGTGATGCATCCAAGCTTGGTCTCAGATGTGTGTTCATGCAGGAAGGCAAAGTAATATCATATTTGTCCCGACAACTGAAGGAGCATGATCAGAATTATCTCACCCATGACTTAGAACTGGCAGCCGTAGTTTTGGCCTTGAAGACATGGCGTCATTACCTCATGGGTAACCGCTGTGAGATTTACTCGGATCAAAAGAGTTTGAAGTATATTTTCACCTAGAAGGAGTTGAATATGAGGCAATGGAGATGGATAGAGTTAATCAAGGATTATGACCTTGACATTCACTACCACCCCAGCAAGGCCAATGTGGTAGCGGATGCTCTTAGTAGACTGTCGTGTAGACTAAACACCAGGATTAAGGAAGATCAACCAAGTTTGCATGAAGAGTTGGAGAATTTTAGAATGGAGCTAGTTAGTGAAGGATTTCTAGCCAGTATTGAACTTCAACCCACTTTGATCAGTCAGATAAAGGAAGCTCTGAAAGGAAATGCCAGTATCGACGGAATTAAGCATCGTATCGGTACATGGAAGGTACCCGGATTCACTGAAGACGAAGAAGGCGTTCTGTGGTATAAAGGACGCATCTGTGTGCCGGCAGATTCAGAGTTGAAGCAAGTCATTTTGCAGGAAGCCCATGATACTCTTTATTCGATTCATCCGGGAGGAACAAAGATGTATCAGGATTTGAAGGAGCAATTTTGGTGGCACAAATGAAGGGAGAAGTCGGAAGCTATATCACCAAGTGTGACATATGTTAGAGAGTCAAAGCAGAACACCAGTGAACCGTAGGACTTTTGCAACCATTGCAGATTCTGGAATGGATTTCATCACCGGTCTACCTATATCTAGTAGGGGAAATGATTATATTTGGGTCATAGTGGATACACTGTCCAAAGTAGCTCATTTCATACCCGTCAAGACCACTTACCAAGGCCCGAAGCTAGTAGAGTTGTATATTGCTAGAATAGTCAGTCTGCATGGAACCCCCAAGACAATCATGTCAGATCGAGGAATCTAGTTTTCATCAAGGTTTCGGAAGAAAGTCCAAGAAGGATAAGGAACAAAACTGAACTTCAGCACCGCTTATCACCCACAGACTGACAGACAAACAGAAAGAGTAAACCAGATACTACAAGATATGCTAAGAGCCTGTGTACTAGAATATGGATCTAAATGGTAAGACTGTCTGCCTTTCATAGAATTCTCATAAAACAACAGTTATCAAGCCAGTTTGCAAATGGCCCCATTTGAGGTTTTTAATGGAAGGAAGTGCCGTACCCCCCTAAATTGGTCGCAAGTAGGAGAGAGTCAGATATTCGGACCAGACATCCTACATGAAGCCAAAGAAAAGGTTCACAAGATTCGTGAACACCTCAAGACCGCTCAATCTAGACAGAAGACTTACGCTGATAAAAGACGTCGAGACCTGGCCTTCAATGTCAGAGACTTTGTGTATCTCAAAGTATCACCCTTGAAAGGAATGTAGCGTTTTCAACTCAAAGGGAAGCTTGCACCCAGATATATCGGACCCTTCAAGATTTTAAGTCGCTCAGGATAAGTATCTTATCAGCTAGACCTATCGGAAGAGATGTCAGCCGTACATGATGTGTTTCATATCTTGTTACTTCGTAAATGCTTAGAAGTTCTGGAGAAGACCGAGGTTTTCAAGAACATATCACAAAGCCATGGATATCAACAAGGATTTAACGTATCGTGGAGTCCCCATTCGTATTTTGGAAGAAGCCTTCAGAACCATACGAACAAGAATTATCAAGTTTCTAAAGATCTAGTGGAGTAACCATACTGAAGAAGAAGCCACTTGGGAGGGATAAGATTATATTAGGACTGAGTTTCCCAATCTCTTCAGTTCCTAGTTTTTCCTGAATCTTGGGACAAGATTCTGTTTAAGGGGGAAGGTTTCTAACATCACAAAAATATTAAAAGGAGAAAATCAATTTCCAATCATCCAAAATTAGGGTTAACAAAAGATTTTACTATTAAACATTATATGAATGCATGTGTGTTTGTTAATGATGTATGAATGCTGGTTATGCCATGTTTGATTGTTATATATGATGAGGATTAGTTTAAAGATCAAAACAATATCATCTAGGTCAAATCCAAACCAAATCAAATCAAAAGAAAATCAAATTATAAAGCATATGACCTAGTGGTCACTTTTGCAAATATTAACACTTAGCTCACTTGGAGCATCTCTATTAAATGATTTAAAATAGAAACAATTCTATTTGTTTTCTCACCTTTCTAGACTAAGTGACAAAGAACACAAGTGAACTTTCAAAACTCACCAAAACATATTCAAATCCATTTGAGGGAATTTTCAAAATTGAATCTAGTGTGTGCATCAAGATAGCCATTTTTCAAAAACCACTCAAACTTTATCCACTTGACCAATCCTTGCAACCAGAGACACTCAAGCATATGATCAACCAACCCACCAAATATAATTTAAAAATTCAAATAATTCATTCATCCTTGTACTCAACCCAGCCTCCACTACTCGCCATTTGATCGAACACTTAGCTGGCATAGTACATAACTACCAACTATACACTGTTTTGATCAATCTTGTGATCATCCCTGTACTCGACCCAGCCTCCACTACTCGCCCACGATCACCCAGTACCAGCCCACAATTGCCAAATGACTAGTGAAAAGTGGTACCCGACCATGCCATGCCGGCCGGACATGGACGCGACGCTACACGCTTCGCCGCCCTCTTCCACGACCACTAGGAGATAGGCGTGACCTCACGGCAACCCCCAGTATACGCCTCGGCCAACAACATCCAGTGGAGAAGCCAACACCACCGTGCACATTTATCTCTCTGCCATGTCGAGCGCACACCAGAGCGCCGAGCCGTCCCATGCAACCACGCCACGCTCTCCCTTGAATAAATGCAATTGTCGCGATGACAACGACCTCCCAGACACGCCCGTTTGACGCCGCATGTCCTGTGACCATCGTATGCCGTGATGAACACCCGTGGTACCCGAGCAGAGCATGGTTGTCCCCGTCCGATTAAGACCGTGCATCGTCGTGCCACTGTGCGCATGACGATCGCCGAAGAGCACCGCATCGACCTACACCCTCATCCATGCCTATAGCCCCCTGTATTGACGTCGGTGACGAGCCTGAGCCATGCCCCAATGCTCCCCTCGCTAGGGTATAAAAAGACCCTACCCCGTGCCTAAAACGCACACCACTCGACTCACCTCACCCCCAGCAACCTCTCTGACCCCTCCCCAGAGCAAGGTGAGGAGTGTAGCACCGGAATTTCACCGGATCCCGCCGCCGTAGTGGAGGAATGGAGCCAGCGCTAGGAACCACCCCAGGAGCCTCCCTAGGAGCTGTCGCGACCACCATTTGTACCGCCGTCATCTACCAGTTCGTTCGCCCACACCGCCGTGCCTAGATGGGGCCCTAGTAAACCCCCGACGACCCCCGCCATAGAGCTAGGGTTAAAATCCCACGTGCGGCGTGCGATGGAGACGATGACACTGAGTCGTTGATCATGCTCTAATTGTGCGGCCCAAATTAGCGCATACCGCGTCATGTTAGAACAACCGCTGACATGTGGGACCATCTCTAGTGCAGCACACTGCGTGCGCGCCGTGCAGTTGGGCCAGCCCAGTATCGTTCCCGCGCGTTAACCAAGAATTCAAATTTAGATTTTCCTTTTATTCCAAAACCCTATTCTATCAGTGATTTCAAAATTAAATTCAGGAAGATTTACTAAATCAAATTGCATGATTCCAATTTTGTTAAAAGGAAATGAAACTCTGTAAACACTCCCATTGGATTCAAATAGTTTCAAGTTATAGATCACCCATAGCAAAAATAACAAGACAATGACTTGTCCAACTTCAAACATTTTTCTAAAATCAACCATAAATGCTTTTGAATTGATTCCTATTCTCGAAAATCACATTTGCCATGATCTATCTGAATATGTAAAAATATTTAGTTTTACATGCACTAGTCATAGGCTCATATTAAAAGAATGTCTACATAGTCATTTCTAGTCATTTTAATAATATTAAATAGCAATATTAAACTTTTTGATATATGCCATCTACTTTAAATCAAATTCCCAAGTATTAGAATATATGGTGATGACATGTGTCAACATGATCCCATATTTTATAATTGGAGAATATTAAATCTTAAGTATTTTTCAATGAGTAGAAATTGCATTTCCAAAATAAGATAAATAAGGCCATGTCAATATTTCATGTAGTGATTGAGATGATGCTAGATCATCTTGTGTGAACCCTTGTGTGCTAAATAGAAGTAGATAAGTATTGTTTGGTGATTGTGTACCTCGTATTTATTTATAGATGCTAGTACTAACCCGGGCTACGAGGAGGAATAATTCTACGAAGAAGAAGAAGTGAACATTGACAACTGTACCAACCAAGGCAAGCCTCACTATGCAAGCTAGCCTATGCAGGATACCCTATGCATGTTATTGTGTTGCAACCTTGATTATACCAATCCCAAGTTTTACCTGCAAGCTTTATTCTTTTACCTTTAATAAAGTTTCTTAAATTGTTAATTATTGGTGATTAGTGGAGAAATAGGATAGATACCATCAAGAGCATAGAACTAAGCTTGAGTAGTTACACTGGATTAGCACCCCTTAATAGTAATACCCTCATTGGTAGTGCTAGTGATAAACTAATATTGATCACTTTAGATGGGAACACTTGGAGCAAATGATTATGAAAACCTTGGAATGATGAGTCATTCTATTGAAATTTTTTGACATGGGTTATGAAACACAATGACTTGAAGATGATACTGAATGAGCCATGTGCCTTGACTTTGATAAAAATTGATGGATGGGTTCGGATGCGATACTATTCTAGCTTTTACCATACAACCAGAATACCTGATTTGGGTAGGGCGTAACTGGAAGTTTATATGTCTTACTATGGGTGCCCTTGCGGAAAGAGGTTAAGATGATGCTACCTCGTGACTATGAATGTCCACCTATACAGTTCCCGAGATGGCATATGGCCATGGCTGGGAGGCCAAGCTCACAGAGGAGGTGCCTATACTAGGGTGTGTAATTGAAAGGTTAGGATTGATTATCCGCATACCAAGTATGATGATTCAGGGCTATCCCTAATGGATGTATCAAATTTTGTGGTGAAAGTGTACCACCTCTGCAGACTGTCAAACTATTCGAATAGCCGCGTCCGCGGTCATGGACAGATGGATAGCCGTACTGTTCCATTGTCATATGTTTTCATAATGACTTGTGACTTGAACTATGACTTTGATTTGACCAAAACAGGGTTGTGGAAATGAAAACTAGGTTCCCACTTGAGTAATCTAGAGAACTAAAATAGGTCTTTACTACTAAGTACTTCTGAAATAAAACTAGCTTATTGCAAACAAGCCTAGAGCTTAGGATTCCTACTAGAATTGTTTTACTTACATTAGTGATAGTTTGCGAGTACTTTAAGAGTACTCATGGATTAGTTCCTAGATATTCCCATGGTCAGACTATGAAGAGGACTATCTGGAGGATGGATAGCAGGATGTTTGCGATAACTAGGATCATCTCCCACCATCAGCATTGCTGGTGACAATGAAGATGGAGCCTCTACTATGTTTATTTCCGCTTCTTTGATGTGTATTAAGACTTGATCATGAGATCAACTATTCATAATACTATTATGGTTTGTAATGGATGATATACTATGCTACCAATTTTGTTATGTCTCGCAAAAATGGTATTCATGGGATTGCGATGTACGGCATAACAGGCATCTGGACTTAAAAATCCGGGTGTTCATAGCCGGCTGACGAAGCCCATCAGAAGGAAGCATAAGACGAAGCACATGAGGATTCTAGATCAGGTCGAACCGGCGTGCCAACCAGCGGGATTATTGCCAAGGTGTTGGTCCGGCTAGACAATTCTAGTTGGACAAAGTGAAGCTAGAAGAGGTACGCGGGGTGACGTGCAACACAGTGCATAGTATGCCCTGGCCTATCAACAAGACGTAAAGGAGACGAGGGACGAAGCCCATACCAAAGACTTTGAAGCTGAGGAGGGGTACAGTGGATTATTGCTAATGCTATGCTCGCAGTGGCTCGCACGACATCCACTGTACACATGATATATCGCACGGCAGACACTATCGACTCGATCTCCACTCCATGGTACTGTAGGTGACCAGCCGACTGGGGCTCGCCTGTCGGACTAGCTAGTTGGCCATGCCAATGTAACAGCTTCCCCGTCCTATATAATGGGGGTAGGTCTCTCGTATAAAGGGTTGGACTATGATTGTTTGATAGCTCGCATACATCTCGAGGAGCAGATTGTAGTCCCTATGTTGATCATCTCATAGTCAGATCGGCAGGAGTAGGGGTGTTACCTCCTCATGAGGGCCCCGAACCTGGTACTTTCTATGTCCGGCTACGCTCGCTTGTATCCAATCCCGCCTGCGGATGCCATCGTAGCTTTCATGCTTATTCCCACACCTCTATCTAGCCCACGCAGGGACTGCCATTTCCATAACAACGATAGGCTACTGGTGGGCTATGCTTGGACTGGAGATGGGACGAGCAAATGGAAGACAGAGGGACAAAGGAGCTGGGCTTTGGTCTATAGTGGTATGGACTCTATTTTTTCTGCAAAAATGATTTTTCCATTTCTTTTTCTCTTTTCCATTTTATAAATCCAACTTCAATTCTATTTTTGTATATTCCAAAAATACCAAGAGGTGTATAAAATACGTAAAATACTCCAGGACCCTTGACACTATTTGGGCACCACACCTTTTGTACTTTCCAAAATATTTAAAACCATTTGAAAGGGTTTATAAAAGAGGGGCAGAATTAGGGTTTTGTTATTATTTCTTGCATGCATTTGAAAATAGATGATGCCCATGCTACAATCAAACCCTAATTGGAGATTAACTAAAACTATGGTGTTACAACTCTATCCCCCTTACGAGAATCTTGACCCGAGATCCCTAAGGTAGGAAGAGAAAAGCAAACATGCTTACACTAAGGATAAGAGGGAAGAACACTAGACAACACACCTGGTATCTCATGATCAACTCATGAAGGAGTGTTCAAAGACAACTCTGAGATGACTTACATGAAACACACCAAGGTAACGAAGGAAACAAAAGGTTTCAAGTTGTTAGATAGGTGATATTCATAAGGATTGAAACCTTGGAATTTGCAGAAGATGGAAGAAGGCTTCCAACATAAAAAAACATGACCACAGACTCCGAGAGATGAAACTCTGCTAGATGACTTAAGTAGAGATTTCATAGGTACAAAGATATGGATCAATAAAACCAAGATGTTGAACTACTTTTGATATAGAAGGATCACTATTTCATTCAACAGAAGGTCAGGACATAAGATTGTTTTGCGGATAGGACTCATAAGAGTCACATGAATCATGTAACAAGAGAAACTTGTAATTACCAAAGTCATAGTCACTCTTTGAACATGGTTGAAGAGAACAGAGGAAACTCTTTATTCATCCAGGTTTACCAAAATCTTTGCCAAAGATCATGATATCATGGTTTCAAGAGTGATCTTTGCCAAAGATCACTCTTTGAGCTTACATTTTCTTTATCTTATGCGAGCAGCATATACAAACACCAATAAATCTTGCATAGGTAAATAACATCATTTAGTTACAAGAATCATCAGAATCTTAAACTTATCCTCAAATCATCTTCCTAAATTCATCTGCTAGCAAGCAAGGAATATTTTAAATCATTTCCCTAGATTAAATTGTTCTAGCAATCATTTCTATACATGTTTTGTTATCTGTAATGGTGGATAGAACTTATCCAAGAGGAATATAGTATCATTTCTAGAATATAAGCTCAACCATTATCACTGAACATAGTTCAAGTATAGCCATCCACCAAGAAGCAAATCATGTACCATAATCAGGCTACTATGCATCCTCGAAAGAGGTACCAAATCATCAAGATCTAAGGAGAGAAGCCACAAGACTTGAATTTTCATCATTAACTTTATAATACAGTGGCAAGCCATACAAGCAAACTATCAAATTCCTAGCTAGAATAGGAATCATAGATCTTAGTGTAAGACTGTTTAACTAGGGTTCCACGAACAAAATATCCAAAGCTATTATTTCAAGTTGAGGTATTAACCACAAATACATATACTATGAATCTATCTAGCAGTACATGAAACATGTTCACAACCTAGATACTCTTATGTCGAGTAGCAAATAACATTTTTATATTAATAAGTGAGGTTCAGCTAACCAATCATGCATAGGATGAATAAGTCATCCAAATTAAGGAATTATTTGACAAATAAAGTTTAGATCAAACTAGTTTTAGTGTTAGGAAACAAACACCTATTGAATACATGGATTCAGTATAGTACAGGCCAACAACACCAACATAATTCCATGGACATGTTTACTGTATTTGAATTCAAACTTACTGTCTAAAATCATATTTTGGTCATAGTAGCTGCCTAGCTAAATATCATGTGAGTAGTCTGAACCGTGAGGAGCACTATAATACTAGACCAAGCCAAACCACTAGAAAATAATCATAAGTACTACTTGGAGCACTACAAATAGAACTATTTGAGCAATACTTGCTAAACATCTTCATAGGAACACTTTCTTGTGACATTCATATGAACCAAAAAGGGGAAAATCCTAATTAGGATGAGCTCTGTGAGGCTGGAGAAAGAAGCAAAGGAAGGAGTAGAAAGAGGGGAGTATCTAGAAGCAGTGTCTACCTTAGGCATGTCAAGGCTTGCCGAAGAGGAAGCAGACCTACGGCGTCAATAGGGCGGGTGGCATTAAAGCAGAGGCAATAGAGTCTGCGGCACAGTGGCATAGGGAGCATGGGGTACTGACCCTGCGCCAAGCTACGAACAGTAGTAGTTGATGAGCACTAGCACCGCATCGCACCAGAGCAACCTCAAGGGGGGACTGAAATTATCGCCCGCATGAGGTGGTGATGGCCAAAAATATGGAGCTCATTGGGGAACCCCAAGAGGAAGGTATGATGAGCACAGCAGTAAGTTTTCCCTCAGTTATGAAACCAAGGTTATCAATCCAGTAGGAGCACGGAAACACCTCCAAGGTGTTGCTAGCTAGTCTTTGGCAGGGCGCACTACCAGTGCTAGCAGCAACGTGGAAACCTACACAACACAACCACAGAACTTTGCTCCCAACTTACAGTGAGGTTGTCAATCTCACCGGTTTTGTTGAAAACAAAGGATTAAACGTATTGTGTGGAAGAAAGTAATAGCTTGCAGAAAGTAAATAGAAAGGAGTAAACAGTTGTAGATTGATGGTAAAAGAAAGGACCGGGGTCCATAGTTCACTAGTGGTGGCTCTCCTTAAGATAGATGACATGTTGGGTGAACAAATTACAGCAAGGAAATTGGCAAACATCGAGAAAGCAATCATGCATATACTAATCATCTTGACTCCTTTGAGATTCGATTGGGCATTACAACATTATACATAGACCGTAATCCAACTACATCTATGACTAATAATCCACATTCAGGTTATCATCCGAACCCCCTCCAGTATTAAGTTGCAAGCAACAGATAATTGCATTACGCATTGCATGTAAAGTACACAATACGATTGTTCTATGAACAAAGGATTGTTGTTTTCTCCCTAGTAACAACAACACATCTAGTACCTTAGAGAGTTTTGTCACTTCCCCAGATTACTAGAGGCATGAACCCACTACTGAGCATAAATACTAACTCTTGGAGTTGCTAGCATCTACTTGGCCAAGATAGCTACTAACAATGGAAAGCATGCAAGATCACAAATAACAAAGACATGATAGAATCAATAATAAATCTGAAATAGCATCTCAATATCCATCGGATCCCCGCAAACACAACATGTAGGATTACAAATAGATGATCTTGATCATGAACGGAGCTCACAAGATCTAAACATGATAGCACAGAGGAGGAGAACCAGCCATCTAGCTACTACATGGACCCATAGTCCAGGGATGAACTACTCACGCATCACACCGGAGGCTTGCCTAATGATGAAGAAGGCCTCCAGGGTGAATTCTCCCCTCCGACAGGGTGCCGGGAAGAGCTTCAGATCCCTCCTGATCTAGGGATGGAGATGACGGTGGCTATAGACTCTTTCGTGGAATTTTGATAAGGTACTTAGGGTTTCTGTATCGGAGGCATCTTATAGGCGAAAGGGGAGGCCAAGGGGGTGCCCGAGGTGGCCACACCATGCCCTGGCGCGGGCCAGGCTTGACCACGCAGCCAGGTGGTGTGGCGGCCCTCTGGTCCCTCTCCATCTCGTATTCTCGCTCCGTGTCCCCCTCGGTGAAAAACTGACTTCGGCTTTTGTCCCGTCCAATTCCGAGAATATTCATTTTCTGACTTTCCTGGAACCAAAAACAGCAGAAAACAGGCAGCTGGCACTGTGGCACTTGTTGATACATTAGTCCAAGAAAGTGTATAGAAAGTACTCCAAAGTGTGGATAAAACATAAGAAAGTAGATAAAAACCAAGCATGGACCATCAAAAATTATGGATATGTTTGCAACATATCAACATCCCCAAGCTTAACTCCTGCTCGTCCTCGAGTAGGTAAGTGATAAAAAGAAAGAATAATTTTTGAGGTGACATGCACCATCATAAACTTGATCAAATATTTGTAAAACATTGATAGCTGGGATCATAGTACTTTAACATAGCATGAAAGATAAAGTTCTAACAATAAGACATAGCAACTATGTTGCAACATGAAAAGGCACAAACAAAAGATTCATGAATAAAAATGCTTTGCAAGACGTTTGTTTGTTTCACATAAAGAAAATATAGCATAGTGGCATTCAGCTTGTCCCTCATAGAGTAGCAAACATAAATTCATAGGACACCTTCAAAGTTCATAAGAGTGACTAGATACAAATAGTTTAAGGATAAGCAATATCAAAATTATGCATCAATCAATAAGTCTTGGGACAATGCACATAGAACTAAGAATGGCCACTATGCTCTCAAAGTAGGTGCATAAAGATAGAAGGTGGAGACTCAACATAAAAGTAAAATAAAGGCCTTTATAGAAGGAAGTAGAGATTCAAGTTTCATAAAGAGCTTCCAAAAATTATGGTACTTAATAGCTTTCAGCTCTCATTGCCCCTATCATAAGCATCTTCAAGTGATTAAGGTTAAAGTGAACAAACTATGGAGTATATGGTTGACAAAGTATAAGTTGGAAATCTCATGTCCCTTGAATACGAGGGCCGCTACTCATGCTACTCAAGTTTAGTTACCGGTAAGTTCTTGTCATAGTAAGTACATGTGTATCATAGAGAACCGCCAACGTGGTACCCCTTGCCCGATGATACGGAAGAATCCCCATATCAAAATGACAAGGCAAGCAGACAATGAGCATCTCAGCAATCTTCTTATTTACCATGGGAAAATGGTGCTTTTTTCTCTCTTTCCTCTTTTTTCATATCTCTTTTTTTTCTCTTTTTTCTCAATATCTGACTCTTTTTTTATAAGAAGAATGCTTCATAGACAGCTCATTATGGTTACGCTGCAGGTTTCCACCATGATGGCATGGATTAGACCAGCGGCCTAGGCGTTTCTCTAACACACATACATAACTCCATGGACTTACAAGCTCCCCTTTCATTTCACACCGACGACATCCATAGACAAAAGAACATGATATCAACTAGGTACAAAGTACAAGTGCAATGTTAAAAGCGTTCCCCATGACAGCATGGTTCTGCTAATCCCCAACATATAAGTTCAAGCATATACAACATAGACGACACAATGGTTCAAGTTTATTAAGGGTAATAAAAGTAAAGTGTGCCATCAAGTTCATGAGAGCTTTAATCACTAGTTTTCTCATAACAAGTTTAATTTGGAAGGTAGATAAAAACAAGAACATACTTGGAATAGGAAATGCTAATAGGTAGATATGGTGGACTCTTTGGAATAACTTGGCTTTAGGAGTTGGATGCATGAGTGGAACTCATACTTGGTTATGGAGGCTAGCAAAAGACTGTGAGCGTCCAACTAAGAGAGCAATAAAGGCCATAATCATACAGAGCGACAAAACATCATTAATCAAAGCATAAAGTGATATTAAAAGTCGAAAACTAAAGGATCATAAAGGCTATGGTGACTTGGGATAGTGATAACATGGTGTGAGCATGCGCCAAGTCAACCCAAATAAAGCATCAAAGGAGAATACCACAATATTATGCTTTAATATGCTAAAACAACGCATGATTCTTCCAAGGCACATTAAGGAATCTCAATTGTTTATAACATGTCATGCTACAACAAAGATCACTAACCATAAAGCCAAAACAATATCAAGCATGGTATGACAAAGCATAGGCCACAGTCAAAAACAAGCTCCTTTTACCACTTAAGCATGAACTTTTCCTACACTTTTTCCAATCCAAACCAAACTATTTGAAAACCAATGCATGAAAGAGGGGGTCCAACCAATTTATTCAGAAAACTAAGAAAACCAAGGAAATGGAAAACCAAAAATGAAAACGAAAAAGAAGACGCTCCAAGAACAACACAACTGTGCATTAAACAATAAAAATGAAGTGTTTGTAAGAAACCTGGGATTTTTATAGATGAAGAAGGGGATGCCTTGGGAATCCCCAAGCTTTGACGCTTGTACCTCTTGAATATTCCTTGGGGTGACACGGGGTGGCATCCCCAAGCTTGAGCTTTAGTCCATTCTTCATCTCATTACATCATTCTCTCCATACACCTGAAATTTTTCCTTCATACAAAACTTCACACAATCTTTATTAGCAACATTAGTGCACTCAAGATAATAAGTCTTTAGGTTCAGTTTCAACACCAATAAAACTTCCATTAAAACACAAGCTACTGTAGCACTTCCCTCAAAAAGCTCAATTGCCCAAAAGAACTCAAAAAGGAACCAACAAGAAGCAAATGCAAATTATGGCAGAAATCTGTCAAAACAGACCATCAGGTAAAAACCAATTTTTTTGAAGACCTTTTGTTTCTCAAATCAAAAAGTTTTGAATAACGAAAGTTAGATA
The DNA here is from genome assembly GCA_023614405.1 of Avena insularis. Taxonomy (NCBI): domain Eukaryota; kingdom Viridiplantae; phylum Streptophyta; class Magnoliopsida; order Poales; family Poaceae; genus Avena; species Avena insularis. The sequence goes on from CM042690.1 coordinate 462,122,457, forward strand.
ACAACCTGAGGCAGAAGCACAAAAATTCACGCCTCAAAAAGACGTACAGAGATTTTACACGAATTTTTACGGTGAAGCACAGAAATCTGTTTCGGGACAGCAACTTTCCCAATCATTACTTCTCTCTCATTAGAGGTTACTCTTGGCACAAAAAGCAAATAAAAAGGATAAGGAGCGGTTATTACTGAACTAATAAGTTCCAAGACTCATCAAAAACTTCTGGGTTATCTCCCAATAAGTACTTTTCTTTAACGCATTTAAGTTAGGCATAGAAAGATTGAAAAGATGCTGACATAAGAAATATGAATTGAAGTAAAAGTGAGCATCAAGAAGCAAATTCAAAACACATTTAAGTATAACCCACTTCCTATGCACAGGAATCTCATACGCAAATAAATTCACAAAAAACAAAGTGGCATGCTTATGAAGATAAAACAAGAGTAACTTCAAAACTTTCAACATATAGAGAAATGATTTAGTACCATGAAACCTTCTACAACCATATTTTCCTCTCTCATAATAATTTTGAGTAGCCTCATGAATAAACTCAACAATATAACTATCACATAAAGCATGCTTTTCATGATCTACAAACACATAATTTTTATCAAGCTCAAAAATTGTGGGATTAAAACCTTCAAACCCACTTTTAACAATTCTATAACAAGATGACTGATCATTCAATATAGGACCATCGTCTAGAGATTTATCATAAACATTTTCTAAGCAAAACTCTTTAGTACCATGCATTTCAAAGTTAGGCACAAATAAAGTATTATCATGGATAATAGGAGCATAATTATTATCACAAGTTTTACCCATAGTAGATATTTCAAAAGAATCCACAGGAACATAACATTCATCCTCCTTTGGTAAGCATGGGGGACAATCAGATAATGTAAGGGATAAAGAGTTACTCTCATTGGAAGGTAGGCATGGGTAGCTAATCCATTCTTCCTCCTCTTGAACATCACTCTCCTCCTCTTTTTCATCTAATGAGCTTCCAATTTCAACAATTTCTTCTTCCATAAGCTCCTGCAAGGCATTAGTCTCTTCTGTTTGTGGAAAGCATCTATTAGTATATTCAAGAACATAGCCATTTTTTCCTTGTAATTATCAAAGCAAAATTTAAGTATATCATGAACTCCATCTTTATAAGGTGAATCATCAGTATTTTCAAGCAAACTAGCAAGTTCAAATTGACCTTTCCAAGCAATAAATTCCTCAATTTATTCCACATCATAAAAGTCAAAATTTCCTTTAACATAAGAAGATATGGTAACATTATCATTATACTCACATTGAAAAGGGAGGTGTTTATACCTCTTATAGCAACAAGATTTATCAAAGCAATAAGTAACAATATAAGTAGAGCACACGTTTCTAGCAATGGTATACAATTTATCAATATGTTCCCATAAGTGTTCCCTTTTTTGTGACAAGCGGTGTTCCTTATAATAATATTTTTGTTCTTTCGTGAACCCACCTTGCCAATTAGATTCAGTTTCAAAGAAACCAACCATTGATAGAAAGCAAGATAAAGCAAGACACTAACGGAACAACGAAAATAACAACTATAGTAGGAACTAATTTTTTTGTATTTTTGATAAACAAACAAGCAAACAAAGAAAAATAAACTAAGCAAAACAAATAAATCAAAGTAAAGATATTGGTTATGAGGCACTCCCCTTGTTAAGATGTCCTTGACTCCCTGACAACGGCGCCAGAAAAAGTCCTTGATGGCCAAAAATATGGAGCTCGTTGGGGAACACCAAGAGGAAGGTATGATGAGCACATCAGTAAGTTTTCCCTCAGTTATGAAACCAATGTTATCAATCTAGTAGGAGCAAGGAAACACCTCCAAGGTGTTGCTAGCTAGTCTTTGGCAGGGCGCACTACCAGTGCTAGCAGCAACGTGGAAACCTACACAACACAACCATAGAACTTTGCTCCCAACTTACAGTGAGGTTGTCAATCTCACCGGTTTTGTTGAAAACAAAGGATTAAACATAATGTGTGGAAGAAAGTAATAGATTGCAGAAAGTAAATATAAATGAGTAAACAGTTGTAGATTGATGGTAAAAGAAAGGACCGGGGTCCATAGTTCACTAGTGGTGGCTCTCCTTAAGATAGATGACATGTTGGGTGAACAAATTATAGCGAGGAAATTGGTAAACATCGAGAAAGCAATCATGCATATACTAATCATCTTGACTCATTTGAGATTTGATTGGGTATTACAACATTATACATAGACCGTAATCCAACTACATCTATGACTAATAATCCACCTTCAGGTTATCATCCGAACCCCCTCCAGTATTAAGTTGCAAGCAACAGATAATTGCATTATGCATTGCGTGTAAAGTAAACAATATGATTGTTCTATGAATAAAGGATTGTTGTTTTCTCCCTAGTAACAACAACACATCTAGTACCTTAGAGAGTTCTGTCACTTCCCCAGATTACTAGAGGCATGAACCCACTACTGAGCATAAATACTAACTCTTGGAGTTGCTAGCATCTACTTGGCCAAGATAGCTACTAACAATGGAAAGCATGCAAGATCACAAATAACAAAGACATGATAGAATCAATAATCAATCTGAAATAGCATCTCAATATCCATCGGATCCCCGCAAACACAACATGTAGGATTACAAATAGATGATCTTGATCATGAACGGAGCTCACAAGATCTAAACATGATAGCACAAAGGAGGAGAACCAGCCATCTAGCTACTACATGGACCCGTAGTCCAGGGATGAACTACTCATGCATCACATCGGAGGCTTGCCTAATGATGAAGAAGGCCTCCAGGGTGAATTCTCCCCTCCGGCAGGGTGCCGGGAAGAGCTTCAGATCCCTCCCGATCTAGGGATGGAGATGACGGCGACTACAGACTCTTTCGTGGAATTTTGATAAGGTACTTAGGGTTTCTGTATTGGAGGCATCTTATAGGCGAAAGGGGAGGCCGAGGGGGTGCTCGAGGCGGCCACACGACGTCCTAGCGCAGGCCCGGCCTGGCCGCGCAGCCAGGTAGTGTGGCGGCCCTCTGGTCCCTCTCCATCTCGTATTCTCGCTCCGTGTCCCCCTCGGTGAAAAACTGACTTTGGCTTTTGTCCCGTCCAATTCCGAGAATATTCATTTTCTGACTTTCCTGGAACTGGAAACAGCAAAAAATAGGCAGCTGGCACTGTGGCACTTGTTAATAGGTTAGTCCAAGGAAGTGTATAGAAAGTACTCCAAAGTGTGGAGAAAACATAAGAAAGTAGATAAAAACCAAGCAAGGAACATCAAAAATTATAGATACGTTTGCAATGTATCAGGCGGTGCCATAGGATCGAAACCCTAACGCCAGTAAGTAGAGCGAACAAGTACAAGAGAAGACTAGAACCAGATCGAGCTAGGTAATCGAATAGATCATGGCCCGCTGTGTCATTTGCGACCTGCGGTTGTGGCCGAGGAGAGTGGAGCCAGCCAAGAGCAGCGGGATATAGCAACACTAGGGAGTCGCTAGAGAGGGGAAGAGGAGCTAGGTCGCGTGAGGGAAGAAGAGAGTGAGGGCTGGGTTGGACGACCCAGTGGACCGATGTAGTGGTTTAGCCCAACTCTGTGGGCTGGGCTGCATAACGTACTGGGCTAGCGCATGGACCAGGCCTAGTTTATAAAATAAAAAGAACAGGATTCAACCAATTATGAAAATTACCATAATGCCACTAAGAATATTTTTGCTCTAAAAAAATATAGAAAAATCCTAAAAATACATATAATATATCAGAATGATCACAAAAATAATCTCTACTTAGGAAAATATAATTTACTTATTTGAGCAAAATCAAACACAACTAAATATTAAAACCACTAAAATCCTCAATGAAATATAACAAAAAAGAAATAGTCCTAAAATGAATAAAAACCAATTTTGTGTATAAAAATAAATCTAATATTTTATAAAATGCTAATTATAAAATTTCAAGTCCTTTTTGATTTATAAACAAATTCATGCTATACTTGAATTTAAGTCCTTTCCTTTTATTAAAGTAAAAGAGATATATTTTATCTTATCATTTATAAATAAAAATAAATCCATATTAACTTTAGTTAACTATTTAGGATTTATTAAAACAAAGAATGTAATTCCTCTAGACTAAAACATGTAAAACTTATATAAAGCTATTTATTTACACCAAAAAATTAACACTTAAGTTTGAATAAATATTTCAAGCCCTAACAAATTAATGAAACCATCCAATTATACATCCATCAATGAATTGCATATAATTTTAGGATTATAATAAAAAATCAAACCTTGAAATCATCATTCACTTAAATTAAAAGTGAATAATCCCACATTCATAATTATACTTATCAAAACCGTAAAACTTGGTAATGATCTAGACATATTACACCTTAAGATTAATTTCTATTTTTTAGTTAACTTTGGTCAATTATACAATCAATTAAAGGTACCATAACTCCATATCATTTGTATCCTATAAAAAACCTTAGTTTTAATCCTGATGACCTTCAAGATTGATTAAACTAACATAAACAATATTTTCGTGGAAAGTTAATCTTTTTGCCACTTCAAGCAACCACACCTTGTTATTTCTTTCAAGTCTTAACAACATACAACTTTAGTTTCAGTAAGAGTTTCATGGTATAACCAACCATAATTATATGTTGTTATTGTACTTACTTGTATACTTTGCATGTTAAACTCTTAATCTCTTTGTGGATATATTTTCTTGTAAAGTAAACTTGAAGAATAACAAAATATTAAAGGCATCACCTACGTTTAACTCATCTAGATTATTGGGGTATTATCTCGGGATTTTACAAAATGCATTAGATTACTTATGCATCATAGAATATTGCTTCTTTAAACTTTTGTCCTTACCGGACCAAAGATCATGTTTTCAGATATTGGCTTTTATGTCGACTAGAAGAGCGTGAGTGCATAATCTTGTAATAAAAAAGCCAAGTTCACACTTTTCTATCAAGTATTTGCAATCTACTATTGATATCACTTGCATTTCAAAAAGGATGACTGAAAACACTATTTTCGATAATAATATAAACTATTGATTACTGATCTAGGGAGATCAGTTAATCTATTATGTCTAGCAATGGAGTCACCATTGCACGTGACTATATCATCTAGGACTTAACAACTAATGTCACTAGTGATTCTTGCGTCGTATATTACGCATTAACTATGAGATCTAGAATAGGACAGAGAAGTCAGTTGGATCTTCTTCCTTTCATATGTCAATAGATGACCATATCATGGCGCTAGTGTACATTTCGAGGCCCAGTACATGGGTGGGACCCCATAGTTCCTGCAATATTGGTATCTAGACTATCTAGAGAGACTGTCTTTCGTAGGTCCATCAACTTGTTGGGGCGACCAGGACATTGTATAGTCACTACAGTCCTCAAGGAGTCAATCATAGTTATATCCGTGATGCGGGTTAACATAGATCGTTCTACTTGGGGGTTAGTGTTAGAATGTGGGGTCGCGGAGAAGGGCAGTGATCGGCTTGGATTTTATACTCGGCCCCACACCTGGCAAGTCTGGAAGAGAATGCAACTCGGATGTGCAACAAAGCTAAGGTCTGTTGTGGGTAAAGTAATGCATCTCTGCAAAGTGTATAAAATTGTGACATGTTAGTCCCTATTCCGGGAAGGAGCTACGAACGCGACAGGAAAGGAACTCCATAAAGTTTTGGTAAAACTATGAGACATAGCTTTTCAGAATAAAAGCAACCTTTGAAGAAATATTTATGAAAACCTGCATAGCCTTTGACCTATGGTCTATGGCTGTAGATAGTGCATCATACACTCCGTTTTAGTGAACTTGCTGAGTATGTTCATACTCAACCATACCTTCTTAACCCCTGCTAGATTCTGAAGCCGATGAAGACGATGTCAACACGAACTAATGCTCATAGGAATCATCATCGAAAGCTCAAGTTCTTCAACAAAGTCAATAGAGTCAATACAGACCGCAACTAAATTGAAGATAAAGTTATTGATTCGATAGAGGCATAATATCTAGCCATAGAACCTACTTCTGTAGAGCACTTCAATAACCACAATTGCAAGCTAGATAGTTAGATTCAAGTGTTACTAGTATGATAGTTGTGAGTTGTTATTTCTGGTTCTTCTCTGTAAGAAGTTTCTTTCTCTCTTTATAACCTAGAGTATTCTTCGGATCTTTTGTAAAGAGTCAAGTTGTAATCTATAGTCATGTCTTGGACCTGTTATGTTTTTGTTGTACCACTCTAAGGGATGTAATACTAGTGGAATGGTGTTTCATTAGTGTTCTATCAACGACTATAGTGTACTACATCATGTAGTGGTATGTTGGGTCACCGCAACAACTGCACCTACATGAATTACTTGCAAAAAAGCACACATGTGTCCTTAAGGGAACAAAGATAACCCTACTCAAATCCACGGCGACATCTTTCAACATTTGCAAATGAATTAGAAAAGGTTTCTTCTAACATCTAGAACACACTCTTCAAGACTACCCGAAGAAGATTCTCAAAAGTTTCCAATATTAATAACAAATGTTACAAACAAATACAGTCTAGCATGGAGAAAATAAGGATTCCATTGATGGACTCAACAACAAAAATATCAAGATACTCCAATTGGATGAACTCATATGTTATGTTAACATGGGGAAAGTATTGGTTAGGACAAAGGACATGAAGATGTACTAAAGTGAAACATCATGAGTAGCAACATCATCGAGATAGTCCTTAGGAATGAGTTTAAATTCACGATAACCCAAATGAAATCAAAGGCAGGGGATATAAAATAACCACAAAAGTGATACTATCTTGCTTCAACACGAACAAAACTAGACATTCCTTAAGAATGAACTAAGTCAGATAGAACATTTGTCTTTCAACACTCCAAGATTTTGTTTAAGATCAACCAACTAGTTCAGGGGTATCCAGTACGGATGCTTGGAAAAATGGGAAGTTCAGAGAACTTGCTTACTCAAGAACTTGACAACATGGTCATGTGGAAACTTGGCGATACTTCTAGAAAGACATCTAGAATATCACGAACCACTGATATGTCACTTAGTTCGAGAGGAAACTTGCTTGATAAGGCAAGAAGACATAGTCTCAAAGCTTTGGCATGAGCCTAACTCTTTGACCGAAGAGAGTGCACAATAATAATGGGCTAGAAAGCACGATCATTCTTTGCTTAGTGATAGGGTTAACCAATCACCCTAAAGAATAACACAAATGTCCTTCGAGTTCAAAGTAGTAATGATTGCTAAGAATCTCGTATGAGCCCATTAATATGCACATGCATCACACAAAAGCATCACTTCATTAAGAGGGTCATGAAACTCAGCACGACCTCTTGGTATATAAGAGTGTGATACTCTAAGGAGGATCAGATCAGAAGGTAATTAATGCCTCTTAATCTTTGGATTACAACACTTTGACCTGGTCATAGAAATGACGAGGTACTAGAGTTTTGCTCTCCTGGCATCCCGAAATGAAATGTCTGAAGGACCACAAGAGTATCTTAGATCGGAAGACACTGACGCACATTTACTACTTTCCTACCAACTGGTAGACAACAGTCGAAAACAACAAGAGAGAAGGAAGATGCTTAGGATAGATATCCCGAGATGTGGATGCATAGATTAACAATCTTCCGAAAACCAATACATAGAAGGGAAACATGTGGTAGAGTCACGAATATAGATGCGAGACTCTCAAGGAATACTCTTTTCGTGATCTATTTGGTTCCATTAAGAACATCTGCCAGAACATGTGGTTGGGAAAGTCCTTAGTAGTCGAAATTCAATCGCGATAATAACCACATGCTTGAAGGCTGTGCTTTAGGTTAGCCATGCTGAGGTAATGCTTAAACATGAACAACAGGGGTCAATGGAATGGATCTTTGGTTAAAGGACATCTTCATGCACAGGATTCACAACACTAGAATTCAGCACAATCCGAGACATTCGGTTCAAGTCCAAGGGTTAAAACCCGAGAACGAAGTAACTACTACTTGAGTGACACAACATGCACTACAAGGTAGTAATCATGAGGTAGCTTCCAAGAGAATAAACGACTTCTGAAATACCCAAATAAATATAAATAAGGCATACAAGGCAAAAGGAAACCTCGAAGCCTAGAACAGAACACTGTGGAACCTATAATATAATATTGCGGGCGCATAAGGTAGAGAGATCATGATGGAAAGGAATCTCTTAGTAGAAGCAGAGCAAAGGAAAGCAAGGAACACATAATGGATCCAATATTTGCCATCTTCCACTGCTTTTAAACAATTTTTTTGGTTAAGCAATTGCCAAGAAACTCTCAGTCCTTGCCATTAATGACTAATAATTGCAAAGATATGTAAAACCTCTCTTTAAATTATGTTGTGTAGGAAATCACGATTTTTAATGCGAAATAAGGAGTCATAAGGAATTTTTTCGAGGAACTCCACACGGCCAAGTAATTTTGAAGCAATGCCAGGGCGTCGGCATGCTTAATGGACACTGGTACGGGCAGGGCCCGCCCGTACCAGGTGGCAATGGCTTTGTCTCGTCAAACCCTACTACTTTCGTGAAGACGCCTATATATTTTGAGGCTCCAGAGAGGAGCCATTCTTAGATTACATCACAACACCACAAAAGGAGATCCACACCATTGTTCATCACTTCCACCATCCATCCATCCACTAGCCATAGACATTGCTTTGTACTTGATATCTCCTTGTGATTTGGTGACCATTGTATTTGATTTCAATCTAAATATTTGTATGATGTTTTATATCTCCGATCTATTTGTTATGAGTGAGTAGTCCTCATGGGCTACGGGTTGGGGAGAAACCGCACAGTGATTGTGTGCATCTAGATCATGGGAGTATTGTATTTTGTTTGCAATTGAGATTTGTATCGATTGTTTCTTTGTCTCTTGGCTCGATCTGTGGACTTGTAGGTACCCAATATCCCATAGATTGTTAAAGGCTTGAGGTGAGATACTTGCCTAGAGGCGATCTCATAGGAACCTAAGTGACAGAAAGGGTAGTACGGTCTTCGCTTAGCGCCCCATTTGGGGTCAACAACAACATCACCAATTAAAGCTTTGATATTTGTTTTACACTTAATAATCATGTGTAATTCGTGTCTTCAGTGTGCACTCGGTTGGATTAAAAGTCTATTGCTATGCCTGCTGTATCACGGGGGATCTAGAATATTAGGATGTGTTTCCCACAATAGATTATCTCCGTTCAAACATTATAGATGACTATGCTTATTATTATCTTTCATCCCATATGATGTGCAGCTGCAGGCGGATCTTCAACCCTGGCGTATCTCCATCCATTGATTCAACCCATTATAAATTAAACTAGATTGGTCCGGCAAACTAAGTTAAAACGAATAAACAAAGTCTTGTAGACATGTCCTTTTTATTTCCTTTTAGCATTGCTTCCGAGGTTCGATTAAACCTAGGTATTCTAGGGTAAAAGCTAGTATACTACATCCATGAATCCAGATCAAAGGTATCGATCCTTTTTCTGGTGCTGTTGCCGGGGAAGCAATTTCGCTATCCTGGTGAGGTTACTAGAGACCTTGTTTTTAGTTTTATTATTAAGTGGTAGTTTAATTCTTGTTATTAGTTTAATTTCTTGTTATCTATTTTAAAACCCAAAAAAATAGTTACTTGTTATTTTTCCCATTACTTAAAAAATACCAAAAATACAAGAGCCATGGATCAAAAGAGATTAGGGGAGTATGCTACACCCACTAATGATTTTATTCGTGCACCCATCACTCAGCCCAAAGTTGACGCGGAAACATATGAGATAAAGCCTAAGCTTTTAAGTTTAGTTCAACAAAACCAATTTGGGGGCTCCTCTGTTGAAGATTCAGGTTTGCACTTAAACACTTTTACTAAAATTAGCGACATAATGCGTATTAAGGATGTACATCCAAATGTTGTTAAATTAAGACTGTTTCCTTTCTCTCTTAGAGGAAAGGATAAGGATTGGTTGCTAGCTCTACCAAAGGGCACTATTAAATCATGGGAGGAATGTACTAATTTTTTTATGACTAAATCCCCCCCACCTAAGACTATGTATCTAAGATCCAACATTACAAGATTTAGACAAGAAGACCATGAGCCACTAGCGCTTGTGAGGGAATGGATGAAAGAAGGCATAATGAACTGTCCTAGTCGTGGGATGGAAGAGTGGCTTATATTACATTTGTTTTATAATGATCTTAACCCAATGTCTAAGTCTATGCTAGATACTGCAGCAGGAGGAACAATCATGGGAAAGCAAGTGAGTGTTGCGAATAACTTACTTGATTATATGCAAAATAACCATGCCCAATGGAATGTGGAAAGAACCTTGAAGAGGGTAAGTTCAATTACCGAGGTAAATACTAAAGAGCTTACATCTAAGGTAGATGAGTTGCTCAGATTAGTAAAGGTTAAAGAAGATACCCAAGTAAATGCTATCACTACCGATGTTAATGATATCAATTTTATATCCCCCACTCCTTTTAATCCTGCACGGAAAAATAATTATGCTTCTAATGTTCAAAACAAAAAATTTATAGCCCGCACTCCTTTTAATCCTGCTATCACTATTATGAAGGGGATCAGCAGCAGAAAACAAAAAATTTCCTACATTGGAACCCCAAAAACTTCCTAGGATCTATCTATGTCGTAATGCGGTAACGGCCGATGTATAGAGAATACATACCCTTATAGACCGTACGCGGTTAACATTCCGAGGGGAACATGGTTGATGTAGTTGTACTCGTAGCCGACCTCAAGGTAGCGAAGCTCCTCGCAGGTCACCCCTTGCTCCTTCTTCATCGTGCATCAGCTCTGGCTCACGACATTCAAGCGCCCCAAGTGTTGCGCCTCGTGTCTTCGTACAAATCCGGTGCATGATGAGACCTCTTGCTCCCCCATCTCGCCAGGAGTGCGGAAGTTGATATTCGGCTAGGAATCCCTGTAGCACAACAGCATACTGCAGGTGTGCCTTGTTCGCATATCCCAATCTTGGGGCCATGGTCACAAGGGCTAGAGAGAGAGGGAAGGGGGAAGTCAACCAAAGGACTTCTCCAAATATTGGTGTATTAGTGTGTTTTCATCCCACCCATGGGAACCCCTTTATATAGGAGGAGGGGGTGTGCCCTCTCCATTAGGTGCCCCATGTGGGACTAAAAGAAATCAGGAAATAATGGAAAAAGGGGCTTAGTCGGCTGGGTTTACTGGGCACACCCGGGTGGGCCGACCCAAGGTGGCCCAGCAGCCACAGCGAAGCAACAGCAGCAGTTGGTAGAAGCACGTGAGCCAGCCACGGCCGGGTGGGCCTTTGGCACAGCCCATCCCGCGCCCCCGAGCTCCCCGCGATGGCCTAGTCCGGCCTGGCGGCCGGCTGGGCCCCGCCCGCTCAGCTGCCCGGGTGGGCCGGCAGTGGCCGCGGCCTGCCTGGCGGCCTGGCTCCCCCGCGCGCCCGTGTGGGCCGGGGTCGAGCTGGCCGGCCCGGCGGCCGTCTGGCTGCTGTCCGCCCCCACTCTCCCTAAGTGGGCCAACAGGAACACAGCGGCAGCAGCTGCCCTATTTCCTTTTTTTTCTGCAGCTTTATTTCTAGGTCTTTTCCCTCCGGTATTTGGCCTAATATAAAAGTTGCCTTTTATAAATCTTAATTTAAATATTATTTAGATTATATTAATTCATAATTAACATATAATAAATGTATATTTAAATTCCCATTTATCTAAAAATACTTTTCCGTCCTTTTCCTTTATTCTTTCTCTGAACTACTTCGAATCTCTCTGCGGAACATTTCTGGCTTTCTCTTTCTCTACTGTGATTCCATCTTACGAATGATCACTCTCATCGTACCCTTAAGTGTATCCTCTCATGGATCGGGAATGCTCTAGACATGATCTGTATCAATGATCAATAGAGGGACCAGAGATATCCATGTGACCCCTATGCATTCCTGATGACAATGTCGTTTGAACCGCTAAATGTAGCATCCAATTCCTTTTGTTTCTTGATACGACTTGTCCGAGACCCGATCATTGGTATCACATACCTTGTTCAATCTCATTCACAACAAGTTCGGTTTTCTTGTTACCGTAATATTACATCCCCGTGACTGAGTCACATGTTGCAACATTTATGGATGTAATCTCACCAAGCCGGCCGTATGTATCTTTACCCGTCATGTGGGTGAACAAATCCCGATCTTGAAGTCACATGTCATCAACTGTTCCTTTGGAATACCCAACGTACACCTTTATGGCCACTGTATTACCAGATGATAGTTGATGCAGTCAAAGCAGCCTCAGGAAACAGTGAGTAATATGAGCTCATGTTCTAAGGAAAAGGAGTCTAGGTATAGCTATTGTAACAATGAACTATATGACTTGATCGTGTTGCAATCCTTCAAGGAATGTCCATCACATCATTCTCCAATGATATGACCCCGTTGTCAATTGGCATAAATGCACATGATCTTGAAATCTAGATCATCCTCATGACCAACGAACTAGTATGACTAGAGGCTACTAGGGACTTGGTTGTTTCATACCACACCTGTACCAATGTTTCTACTAGGCATAGTTATAGCACAATATGAAACTATTATAAACTAATTGAGATGTGACAATAAAAACCTATTTATTATTTTCCTCTAGGGTATATCTCCTTGAGTTTCCCACTTGCACTAGAGTACAAATAATCTAGCTCACATTTTACTCATATAAACCATATACCATATGCGTTTACAGATCATGCATGCTCATGGGAAACGTCATGTCCATGTTATGTTTTACCAGATCATTATGTCTTTTGCAAATCATTAACGTCTTCCTAATTTTTACATTCACACCATTTTCGTATAATGGGTCAAAGCATTTGTTTGGCAACAAAGTGAGACTTTGTTTCTAGTCTTTATAATGACGGTCATTTTCACTGTTGTCATCTAAACTTCGAAACACACTTTGCTATCCTTTCTATACATACTGTAGTCATGGTAGCAGAACAAAGCCAGATTCCAGGAGCTTACAGTGACTTTCGATCAACCTCGAGGGCTTTCTCATGGGCACTAGGCCCTGGAACACATCATTCTACGTTAAAAGCGAACTAGCCCCACCATAACATTATACATCACATCATATGGAGGCTTTATACTTCTATATCTATGTAGATCCTAGTGCATGAAATGCAACTATGCCACTTACATTGCTTCTTGCCATTTATGTAAAAACTTAATTCTGGTTCAGTGATCAACTTAGGAATCACTTAAAGACACGTCCTTATAGTTAAGACTTTGTCCTACCAACCAGAACTTCGGTTCACTTTATGTCGAGTATACAACACGGTTATATGGAAGAACATATGACTGGCGCATAGGAGATGCAACGCATCTCTTTCTTTCAACCATAGTTGCAATACTAACTCAATGCTTCATACAACAAGAACTTCTTTCTTACCTTGTTCCACTCTGAGCTTCTTCAGAATCTTGTCTTAGTACATTCTAAACATCTTTCAGAATCAAGTCCAGGAAGCATTCGACATTTAGTGTTTATTAAACCCACCAATCTATCTCGATAGATCTCTTTGTTTAATAACTTCAACACCATCCTTATTTATCTAAGTTAAACGGTATTAAAACCAATCACATCATTCACATATGTCGTCCACATATCACAGAATGATTTCACGCTCCCACTCAAATATGACATTCATGTTTGAGATCCAGGGATTTCACTTAGCTCCCACTCAAAATATGTCACCTACATATTATGAATTAGCAAAGCTGATTTCTCCCACTCAAATCTAGGTCCTCTCGATAATCTTGGACATTCCAAAATTCTTTGATCATCATCAAATCGAGAATTCCACTAACGAGATTTCAATGACCATTCATTTCACACACTTAGGTCCATCACGCTTCTTTGTATTCCTCAAGTATGTCTTGTTCAAAACATGACAAGTGAAACAACAATATAATTCCACAAACTTGTAGAATATATAGTTGAATCCTACTTTCTTTAGTAAAAGTATTTACTTGAAACTTTATGATCATTATCAACAGTTTCTCCTCTATTTGTAGAGTTTGGTTTCATGAAACAAATTCCGCTGCGCCACTCAACAATCTAGAGGTAAAGTCTAATACCTTGTTTTGATCTTTTACTTACTTCCACCTGTATCTTCATCAAGACACATCAACTTAGGACAACAACAGGTTTGCCCCTTGTGGACGATGCATTCATAGCTTCCTAAGAATGCTCTACAAAGATTTGTTTATTCGCCACGATTTCGACTTATCGAAATCTCCAGAAACTCTAACGTGCCATAACACTTATGGTGTTGTTTCCACAAATCTTTAGATGTTCCTTTGTATTTCAAATGAGTGTTTGCTTATTTTGATCTCTAACTCTAAACGACAACTATAACCCCGATAAGAGATAATATTATACCATATGTATCCAATACATAATGATTTTGATGTTTAGACATTTCAACACATTTTGAATTCGTCCAATTATCATAATTTGTGAAACCTCTTTCACAAGTCCCTTTTATGCTAAATACTTTAGTCATGTCGATCAAATCAAAGAGACTTCGTATTCTTGTTAATTTCAATATCCTCCTTTCGTTGTGAACTTATTTGAACAATTCAAATCATTTCAAGCTCATGTTTCATTAAGTAAATACACTTATTCACTTAAGTCCACAATAAATGATTTCCACTACTTTTTGAAAGTATGATACATCATTATGTATAAGCTTCAACATTTCTTCGCATATCACTGTTTTACCAGAATGCGGAGTTTTAGTCATTCTGCCCAAGAGGCATGGTTTTGCAAAGTCTCTAGATTAAGCATCTAGGACCCCGATCTTCATTAAGAACATGCAATAACCAAAATGACTTAAACTATAGTGTCATTTCATTATTAAACTTTGGATATATTTTAGCATTCTAATCCTCTTATAAATGTTTAAACTATTATCATTAACATAGTAATGAATATAACTTGTTTGTAATCGTAATGTGACCATAACGGTATTGTTCATAAGGATAGTACAAACTTGCTTGTAACTTCTTCATATGAATAATCGTCTCGCCAAAAGCAAGACACACAAACAAGGATTACAAAATTATATTCAAGTCCACTAATCCAAATGATAAACTTCGAGGAAAGAGGTGATGTCGGCCATCAACTGTTTTGCTTGCCATCATCAAGCCACATTGCCTCAAATCCAGCAATTCTCAAGAAGATCATCCTGTTTTCACAAAGCAGGACAAGTATCAAATACTTTGCAAACTGCAATGCGTTTTGCAAGAACCACATTTATATTTTGTATATCTTACATATACCTTTTCATCCATGACCTCCATTCCAATCAAGCCCTTCCAAGAGTTCTCAACTCTAATGCAACATCGTTAAGTGTTTTTCCAAACATTCTCTTTTCATCCATGATGGAGGAAAACCCATCGAACGGCTCATACTCTATGTGCCTTATTCTGCAGAATACAAAATGTAGCCCAACTCTCCATCAAATGGAGAATGGCTTATTGGATGATTATGGGGAAAACACAAACATTCTGGAGTCATCGAATTATCTCCTAATGGTTATTATATCAAGAAGAGAAGATCACCTTTTATGAGGATATCCCTCGGGCGTGGTATTAATCTATGAAGTTGGACCCTTTTGCTAAGTTCCAAATTAAGCAATATATTCCCATGGTTGCAAAGGACCTCAACGGGATAGTCCAAGATCTACTAAGATATTTGCAAACAGACATCTAGACCAAGTTCATAATAAGAGATCAATTTATAATTGGTCACCACTAAAATTGTCATCCCCTGGACGATTTTAGTGATCGCATGATCCCTATCCTCTACACCTCCCCCGATCATCATGGCCATCAGTGCAGCCTCGAAGGTAGGCATTCAATAATGCCAATCACATCATCCATGTGACTCATGCTTGATCTTTCGATCTCTTGTGTTCCGAGGCCACGTTACTATAACATGCTAGGCTCACCAAATCTAACTTGTGTGTATTCGCTGTGCAACATGTCTTACACCCACTGTATGTGAACATAGATATGTCTGACACCCACCCCTGTACCATGGATCGCCTTATACCGAAGAACTTTCTTGGTGGTGCACACACAAGGGGAACACGGAACATTGGAATTCAATAGGGATTATCTTATTTGCTACCGTTGAGTATCTTAATCCTAGCACACAATAAGATCTAAAACAGATATTACCATCATATGTATAATGTGATATGATATGGTCCTTCTTATTGCGCCTTGATCTCCATTGAGCGCTTCGGCATGATCTCCATCTTGCCCTTGGTTTAACGCCAAGTCCATGACGCCTCCACCAGGTCATCTATTGGAACGATGACTATTTCTATACTACTTACTAACAGAAAAGTAAACTACTTTACCTTCGCAACAACCAATACCATATCATAATCATATGCCCCCTGCAAAATAAAGTTGTATGCCTCTACTTTATCTATTGGAAGTTTTACGTGGTTGTTAGGGCTTTCACAATAGAACCGTTTCTAAACTACAAACTTTCCAACCACAACATGGAGCCAACAGTTGTCTATACTACACCCCTTTCGGGGCCCTCCGTTGTAAATGCTATATCAACTATCGAATGAGGGATAGACACCCTCTAGCCACTTAAACGGTACAAGCCGTATGTTGAGCGTGGAACCAGTCTCGCGTACGAATACGCGTAAGGTCGGTGTGGGCCGCTTTATCAAAGAATACCACGATATAAACAAGTACACGTTAGAGGGTAACAACTAAGGGATCAATGCCTGCACAATACTTGTGTGTGCTGGCCGTACAACACTCCTAAGCATAGATCGGCTCTGATACCACAAGGTCGCGAAGCTCCTCGCAGGTAACAACTAAGGGGATCCGCAGCAGAAAACAAACAATTTCCTACGTTGGAATCCCAAAAACTGCCTAGGATCTATCTATGTAGTAATGCGGTAAAGGCCGATGCATAGAGAATACATATCCTTGTAGACCGTACGCGGTTAACATTACGAGGGGAACATGGTTGATGTAGTCGTACTCATAGCCGACCTCAAGGTCACGAAGCTCCTCGCAGGTCACCCCTTGCTCCTTCTTCATCGTGCAGCAGCTCCGTCTCACGACGTTCAAGCGCCCCAAGTGTTGTGCCTCGTGTCTTCATACACATCCAGTGCATGATGAGACCTCCGGCTCCTCGATCCCGCCAGGAGTGCGGAAGTTGATATCCGGCTAGGAATCCCTGTAGCGCAATGACGTACTGCAGGTGGGCCTTGTTCGCATAGCCCAAACTTGGGGCCATGGTCACAAGGGCTAGAGAGAGAGGGAAGGAGGAAGTCAACCAAAGGACTTCTCCAAATATTGGTGTATTAGTGTGTTTTCATCCCACCCATGGGCACCCCTTTATATAGGCGGAGGGGGGCGTGCCCTCTCCATTTGGTGCCCCATGTGGGACTAAAAGAAATCAGGAAATAATGGAAAAAGGGGGCTTAGTCAGCTGGGCTTACTGGGCACACCCGGGTGGGCCAACCCAAGGTGGCCCAACAACCATAGTGAAGCAACAACAGCAGTTGGCAGCAGCAGGTGAGCCAGCGCCAGCCGAGTGGGCCTTTAGCGTGGCCCACCCCATGCCCATGAGCCTCCTGGCGGCTGGTCCTTGGCACCCAGTGGCGTCGCCCACAAGCTGCCCGGGTGGGCCAGGTGGCCATGACTACACAGCCTGGCTCCCCCAGCAGCCGTGTGGGCTAGGTTCGAGATGGCCGGCCTGGCGGTCGTCTGGCTACTATCCGCCCCCGCTGGCCCTAAGTGGGCCGCCTGGCCCACAGCGGTAGCAGCTGCCCTATTTCCTCTTTCTTTTTCTGCAGCTTTATTTCTAGGCCTTTTCCCTCTGGGATTTGGCCTAATATAAAAGTTTCCTTTTATAAACCTTAATTTAAATATTATTTAGAATATATTAACTCATAATTAACATATAATAAATGTATATTAAAATTCCTATTTATCCGAAAACACTTTTCCGTCCTTTTCCTTTATTCTTTCTCCGAACAACTTCAGATCTCTCTGTAGAACATTTCCGACTTTCTCTTTCTCTAATGTGATTTCGTCTTACGAATGATCTCTCTCATCGTACCCTTAAGTGTATCCTCTCACGGCTCGGGAATGCTCTAGACATGATTTGTATCAATGATCAACAGAGGGACCAAGGATATCCATGTGACCCCTATGCATTCTTGATGACAATGTCGTTTGATCCGCTAAATGTAGCATCCAATTCCTTTTGTTTCTTGATACAACTTGTCCGAGACCCGATCATTGGTATCACATACCTTGTTCAATCTCATTCACAACAAGTTCTGTTTTCTTCTTACCGTGATATTACATCCCCGTGACCGAGTCACATGTTGCAACATTTATGGATGTAATCTCACCAAGCCGACCGTATGTATCTTTACCCGTCATGTGGGTGAACAAATCCCGGTCTTGCAGTCACATGTCATCAATTGTTCCTTTGGAATACCCAACATACACCTTTATGGCCACCGTATTACCAGATGACGGTTCATGCAGTCAAAGCAGCCTAGGGAAACAGTGAGTAATATGAGATCACAGTCTAAGGAAAAGGAGTCTAGGTATATTTTGTTGCAACAATGAACTATATGACTTGATCATGTTGCAATCCTTCGAGGAATGTCCATCACATCATTCTCCAATGATATGACCCCATTGTCAATTGGCATAAATGCCCATGATCTTGAAACCCAAATCATCCTCATGACCAATGAACTAGTATGAATAGAGGCTACTAGGGACTTGGTTGTTTCATACCACACCTGTACCAATGTTTCTACTTGGCACAGTTATAGCACAATATGAAACTATTATAAACTAATTGAGATATGACAATAAAAACCTATTTATTATTTGCCTCTAGGGCATATCTCCTTCATATTAAAATTAGGTTGGGAATCAATGAGAAATATCCGCACTTTGTGATATTGGTGCGAGCATCTCAACAATTTCCAAAAGCGTATTTGATAAATTAAACTTGGGGCCATTTGTTACTACTGAATTAAGACTCCACCTAACTGATTCAACTTATAAACAAGTTGTTGGGATGAAATAAAATATAGTTGTTGAAATTAAAAGTAGTCCCGCTCTTATTGATCTTGTTATTGTGGATATGCCTGAAGATCCCATAGCACCTATAATTCTAGGTAGGCCATTCCTAAGAACTATTAAAGCTTTGATTAATTTACAAGAAGGGAATGTGAGAATAGGGCTGCCATCTAAAGATCCTTTTATAGTCCAGTTCCCTAGGAAAAAGAAGGCTAAGCCTAATGATGATGATGGTGTAATTACTTTAAAAGCTAACTATTTTAGAGTGGGCATTCCACTTCATAAACCTAAGTCATTGCCATTAAGGTCAAGCTAATTGACCTTAACTAGAAGCGCTTCATGGGAGGCAACCCATGTGAAATAAATTTTTCTTTATGCATTAGTTTTTGTTGTGTTTGGTTTTTTTTGTTTTATTTTTAATAAAGAGTGTGCAAGAAGACCTTTGGAGAGAGGAGAAGAAACAAGGTAAACCACTATATTTTATTTTACTAACATAGGGCCTAAGAAGTATTGTTGGATATTTACTTAGTATATTTGTTGTTATTTTGTCCTTTGATAATATGTGCAAAGGAACACATAGCTTCTAATAAAAAAATTGAGTTTTGTAGCTCACAGTGTTCTTAACGACCACGGGTACAGCTGGAACAGACCGTACCATCTGCCTGTACCACATCAAGCCAAAGGATGATAGAAATTCTGATTTTTGTCGCAAGTATCAGTGGTGATAAAGACCACTGGTATGGATGGACGTGCCCGTACCGTGCGCCCGTACCGTAACCCTCGAGCAAACATCAGGTTTCAAGAAAAGGTACCAAACCGATAATGACCAGCCGTACAGGCGCGCGCGACTGTACCACGTGCCAGTACCGAGTGCACCACCTAGGAGAAGCTGTCACCTCCAAGGTAATCACCCGGTACAAGCGGGCTCCAGCCGTACCGCCTTCCTATACCACGTACATGGCCGCCATATTCACCCCGAGGAGGTAACCTAAAAATCCTCAAAATCAATCTTTCTCTTTCTTCTTCCTCCAAAATCCAAACCATATCCATTGGATCTTCAAATTTACTAAATATTTCTTTGATTCCTCGCACTCATTTGATCTAAGGTATGATTCTTCTCCGATCCTCAACTTATTTGTGCAAAATCTTCACTCAGTCTTTCATCATTGCCAATCTAGAATTAGGTCTTGTTCTTGATTCAATCTTGATATTGAGCATGCTTAGTATTGTTTTAAAGGAGTATGTTTTGTATTTAGTGTAGGGAATCACTTATGCTATGTTCTATTGGACCAAAAAAAAAATATTAGCAATATTTATGTACTTTATCTTTTTTTATATTAGATGAACACAAGGAGCCGTACACGTGAGATGGCTGTGGAATCCTCCGCACCACCCATTGAGAGGTTGCCCCCAAGTCACTTGGCATCGAGTTCACCGAGGAGTTTCAGCTGAACTGTTTCAATTGTCTCAAGCTCCAAAAAATCAAGTCCACCAAGTGGGCGTGTCCTTATATCCTGAACCAACTTGGCATTCGTGCTGATTTTCATTTACTGTGCAACAATGTTGGTTTGTATGATTTTGTCTTTTAGTATGTTGCCACGTATCGCCACTTGACGCTTGAGTTCTTCAGCACCTTAACACACACGATGGATCCTTATGGTTACACCGAGGAACAAAGACCCGGAGTTGATCGCATCAATTTCTACCTTATGAACCGTGATTACAACTTAACACTCAGCCAGTGGGCTCAATGCTTTGGGTTTGTCAACAACACTACCGATGTACACACAACTACTTTTGTTTTAGATCCTTCCCGTTCACAGTACTTTAATTTGATAAGAATTCGTGGAAACACACCAAAGGGGGAACCAAATTGATCACCCTGCTATTCGATATTTATTCTATGTGATTGCTAACACTTTGCAGGCACGTGGTGATTTTACTAGAGTTAATGAGGAGGACATGTTGATCCTCGCAAAAGCTGCTATTATTAATTGTAACTTAACGCCATATTTGGGCGCTCTTCTCTTGTTTTACCTTAAGCATCAGGCTCTTCAACCTGGGTAACGTCCAACTATTGAACGAAGGTCACCGTCTCGGTCTCTCTACTCTAAGAGCATGTGGTATGGTTTCTAAAACTCATGGTAGATATTTCTTTGATATACATGGAGCGGATCACTTGATCCTAGATCCTTTGCCTAACGGTTTATTCTCTATCAAGGATGGATGTTTGAGTTTTTATGCACAGGTTGAAGCTAATCTACCCCAACAAGAAATACCCATGGGAGGAGGACAAGACGAAGAAGTAGAACAAGGAGGAATCGAACAAGATGAGCAGCCACCAAACTACTACACCACCTATGAAGACATCTACGCACTTGAAGGAAATATTCAAAACATGAACAACCTCTCCATCAACCTCTGAGATGCTACTGCAAGCCTCGCCATCCAGTTCCATGATTGGAGCAGCCAATTGAACGTTGGAGATTATCCACCGCCACCACAATGAGCAACAAAAGGGCTTGCAAAAGCCTGAGCTTGGGGATGTGTTCCCCCAGCAAATTTATTTATGTAATAAAGAGGTTGTACTCCATCTCCTCGGGAGCTTTGAAACACTCGTGTTGGCTTATTCCAACACTTTGCTTTTTTCCTTTGCTTTTTAGTTTGCTTTTGGTTTTACTTTGTTTTTGTTTTATATTTGTTTTTCTTTTTTTATAACCCTTGCTTGGTCGCAAGTTCTTTTCTACTCTTTAAATCCCTATCCTCGAAAATACAAAAAGATTTTTCCATTTTTCCTTTTCCGTAATTATGGATTCACAATTTTCCTCTTTGCTTTAATCTCATTATGAGAGTAATCATGTTTGAATTTTGAAGGAACACATCCCTATAAGGAACAGGATCATGAAGTAATGTATGAGAGGTATGTCCTATGTCTCCCACTTATGAAGTTTGAGTTCTTTATCTTAGTTGGTTGATTTGCTAAGATGCCATGCTAGTGGGAAGTAATTGAATATGGTTAGATTAAGGCTTTTTATTAGTATGATGGTTAGTTCTTGAAGCTCTTGCTCTAGTTCTTTTAGTTAACCGAGTCTTTCCTTGGAAATAATATTGCCAAACAAGTACAATAAAAAAGCCTTATGACTTGTTTGATGAATGATTGTCTTGAGAGTATACCCTTGATGATACTTAATCCCATAGATATTTTGATAGTCTTGACGACACTCATAAAAGGAGTTGTTTGATTGAAATAAATTCTAGTGGTAATTGTCTCTAATGCACACCTTTGGGATGCCAACAACTCCGCTAGCTTTTGAATGATCTATGGTATAACCCCAAATTTTGGCTATGAGTTGAATACATGAGTGGCATACGTGTCAATATATGGGAAAAAGTATTGATACTGTCAAAGGTTGTGAACATACTTGCAAAAGAAATATCTAGCAATCCTTGAAAGAATAAAAAATAGATATCTATGAAGATCTACATAACAAGTACTTGGCATGGTCTCATTTCTACTTTACGAGTTTTTCTTGAAAAACAATGATTGGATTAGAAGTGTTTTTGCTAGACTTGATTTATTGATGTGGGTGTAAATAAGACAGTTCATTGTTATACTACTTAGGACATGAAACTCTCTTACTCAATTATGCTATTTAATCATTATAGTGTTCCTTGGCAAGCTGAGAGTTAATTAGAAGAATTGGATTGATTGCTACACTTCTAGTTACTTATACTTATATTAAACTTTACTTTGATTGTCTTGACTTACCGAAGCCTGTATAGTATTCTTGTCATCTCTCTAACTTTGATAAGCCTCACAAATGAATGAAGTGTTGAGAACATAAGTGAATTCTTATTCTCATTGTTTCAGAGCAGCAATGATTTCTAAGAATCTCGTATGGCCCCATTATTATGCATATGCATTACTCACAAGCATGGACAACTCAGAGGAAGGGTGGATAAATATGTGTAAACACATCACTTCAATAAGAGGGTCATGAAACCCATCACGACCTCTTGGTATAGAAGAGTGTGATACTCTAAGGCGGATCAGATCAGAAGCTAACTAATGCCTCTTGATATGCGGATTACAACACTTTGACCTGGTCCTAGAAATGACGAGGTACTAGAGTTTTTCGCTCTTGGCATCCCGAAATGAAATGTATGAAGGACGACAAGCGTATCTTAGATAGGAAGACAATGACGCACATTTACTACTTGGCTACCAACTGGTAGACAACAATCAAAAACAACAAGAGAGAAGGAACATGCTCAGGATAGATATCCCAAGATGTGGATGCATAGATTAACAATGTTCTGAAAACCAATTCATAGAAGGGAAACATGTGGTAGAGTCACAAATATGGATGCGAGACTCTCAAGGAGTACTCTTGTCGTGATCGATTTGGTTCCATTAAGAACATCTGCCAGAACATGTGGTAGGAAAAGTCCTTAGTTGTCAAAATTCAATCAGGAAAATAACCACAAGCTTGAATGCTATGCTTGAGGTTAGACATCCTGAGGTAATGCTTAAACATGAATAATAGGGGTCAATTGAACGGATCTTGAGTTAAATGCCAGCTTCATGCACAAGATTCACAACACTTGAATCCAGCACAACCCGGGACCTTCGGTTCAAGTCCAAGCGTTAAAACCCAAGAACAAAGTAACTACTACTTGAGTGACATAACATGCACTACAAGGTAGTAATTATGAGGTAGCTTCCAAGAGAATAAACGACTTCTGAAGTACCCAAACTAATAGAAAGGAGGCATACGAGGCAAAAGGAAACCTCAAAGCCTAGAACAGAACACGGTGGAACCTACAATATAATATTGTGGGCCCATAAGGTAGAGAGATCATGATAAAAAGGAATCCCTCGGTAAAAGTAGAGCAAAGGAAAGCAAGGAACACATGATAGATCTAATATTTTCCATCTTCCACTATGTTTAAACATTGTTTTTGGTCAAGCAATTGCCAAGAAACTCTCAATCCTTGCCACTAATGATTAATAATTGCAAAGATATGCAAAACCTTTCTTTGAATTATGTTGTGTAGGAAATCACAGTTTTAATGCGAAATAAGGAGTCATAATGAAGGTTTTTGAGGAAGTCCACACAGCCAAGTAATTAGGAAGCTATGTCAGGGCATCATCACGCTTAACGAACACTGGTATGGGCAGGGCCCTCCCGTACCACCCGCCCGTACCAGGTGGCGACAGCTTCATCTCGTCAAACCTTACAACTTTCGTGAAGACACCTCTATATTTTGAGGCTCCAGTTGCCGTCCAGAAAGCCGCCATACTTAGATTACATCACAACACCACCGAAGGAGATCCACACTATTGTTCATCCATTGTTCATCACTTCCACCATCCATCCGTCCACTAGCCATAGCCATTGCTTTGTACTTTAGAACTCCTTTTGATTTGGAGACCATTGTAAGAATATTTGGTTTCAATCGAAGTATTTGTATGATGTTTCCTATCTCTGATCTAATCTTTATGAGTGAGTAGTCCTCACGCGCTGCGGGTTTGGGAGAAACCTCGCAGCGATTATGAGGATCTAGATGATGGGAGTATTGTATTTTGTTTGAAATTGAGATTTGTATCTTTTGTGTCTTTGTCTCTTGTCTCGATCTATGGACTTTTAGGTACCCATGATCCCATATATTGATAAATGCTTGAGGTGAGATACCTGTCTAGCGGCGATCTCATAGGAACCTTTGTGACATCAAGGGTAGTACGATCTTCACTTAGCGCCCATTTGGGATGAACAACAACATCACCACTTAAACCTTTGATCTGTGTTTTACACTTATTAACCGTTTGTAACCCGTGGCTTCAGTGTGCACTCGGTTGGATTAAAAATCTATTGATATGCCCATTGTATCATGGGGCCTCTAGAATATTAGGATGTGTTGCCCACAAGAGATTATCTTTGTTCAAACATTATACATGAGTATGCTTATTATTATCTTTCATCCCATATGATGTGCAACTGCATGTGGATCTTCAACCCTGGACTATCTCCATCCATTGATTCAAGCCATTATAAAGTAAACTAGATTGGTTCAGTAAACTAAGGTGAAATGAACAAACAAAGCCTTGTAGACGTTTCCTTTTTATTCCTTTTAGCATTGCTTTATGAGGTTTGATTAAACCAAGGTCTTTTAGGGAAAAAGCTATTATACTACATCCATGAATCCAGATCGAAGGTATCAACACACATCACACACAACTCTAGATAACTCTATAACTTGGTTAATTGGTTGGGAACCAACATGCCCAAAAGGCAACTAAGCTTTGAAAGACTAGAAGAGATATCAAAACTTTTTCGAAATCAACACAAGATAAGATGATTCAAATTTAGAGCAATACCATATGAGGAGTAAAAGAAGCATACTAGATTTTTTACAAATACTTTTCATCTTTGAAATAGTTTTCACGAACACTAGACTCAACATCTACTAATAGCAAGGTTTTCCTATGGTCGGTACTTCTCTGATACCAAAGCCCGCGACACCCTCAGGATTAGGGCTAGACAAATCACAAACCTCAGTCTGACATAACCCTAACCTAGAGCTTGAGAAATATCCAACGAGAGAATCGGTAACATAGCAGTGACCCTACGACACAAAAATTATTACAACAAACTCATAATTGAGCACAGAACCAAAATATTACAAGCAAAGGTCATTGACCATAAACATCAAACAACGGAAGGAAAATTATGCTATTAAATATAGCAAACTTAACAAATGGACTAAGAGGCCTGAAGCATATAGATGATGTCCCAGCCAATAGATTCCAGGCTTTCGGCCAGGAACCCCAAGCTACTTGTCGGTGTCGATGTCGTACATAACTCATCTTCAGGGAACACCTACTCTACTACAAAAGTATCAACAAATCAAGGGTGAATACGGGGTGTACTCCGCAAGACTTATGGCTTGTGGAGCTATTTTGCATCAAGATATCTTTGTTTGTAAAACAGGAGGGAGAAGAAGCCTGTCTAATTAGAACATTTTAAAAGGGGATAAGAGAGCGAAATCTCCAAAGAATTGATCATCATCTTTTGATATCAACCAAATCATCATCATCACTTATCAACTAGGATCACACCCTCGTACCCATGAGGAAGCATCCTTAAGCACACATTGATCATCCAAGTTTTACGATTAGGTTAATGTTCTCTATGATCTTAGAATTTGGTCACCAAGCATTCATAACCGTGAACATGGCTTTTCAAAAATATTTTACCCTGAAGTGGTGTGCAACTTTACCCAGACATTACAGCTGACTCTTAATGCCACTATAGATTATCCCTCTTCCTTGGAAGGCAGGCATAGTGTGGTTGACCATGACCTTTACCTTGCTTTCGTTGAGACCATGAGGCATGCCCTAAGGAGGGTTCCACCATAATGGGTCAAATCCCGAAGCCGATCGCTAGAGATGTGGGGAGAGGTTGGTTTACCAGAGGCTCTATCCGCCCGAAGCAACCTGGTCCATGCTTCCCTACCTGTTATTACTACAAGAAAAGTTGGCTTCTACAACAGACGATTTTCATGGTTGAAGGGCCGTTTTTCTTGGTAAAAAGTCTTCTACGATGAATAGCCTTTGTCATAAAAGCCCCGTCACAAAAGAATCTACCACGGTTTTTTACCATGGTGGATCGCACCCTTCAACCATGAAAACTTCTTCCGTCGTAGATCTGTTTGCCAACTGCGTTGACTGCTGACATCATGCAAACCGCCACGTGGCAGTCACGCTGTTAACGGTCACATAAATCGTGGCAGAAGCCAGGCCCAGCCAAGGCCTACTAAATATTACTCCCTCTGTTTCAAAATATAAGATGTTTTATCTTTGTGAAAGGAGTGTAGCTAGACCATTTTAGTATGTAGGTTCACTCCAAACCTAAATTAATCTATACACTAAAAGGGGTTTAGATTCATTTAGGTTTGGAGTGAACCTACACACTAAAAAGGTCTAGATACACTCCTTTCACAAAGCTAAAACATCTTATATTTTGAAACAGAGGGAGTAACTGGGCCAACCCATGAGGAGAGCCTAATAAGAAGATGGCTCGTTACTGTTTCATCCTACAGTACTTGAAATGGGCCCAATAATGCAGCCAACAGTGACCCGCAAACTTTCAGGCCCGGTACTGTTGCTGCCTACCAAAGGCCCACATTGGTCGAATAATGTGCAGCCTGTTAATAGCCTACGTCAAGTCGGTCCGATACTATTAAGGCCTACGGTCGTCCCGTCACTATTCTCACAGCTCGTCCTAGGCCGCCTACTAACGACCCATCTTTCAGAAGGTCTGATACTGTTACGGCCTTTTACTGTACCATTCGTCAATTGTTCTACTGTTCTTGTCTAGTAAAAAAATTGGCCTGCTACTATTCTAGCTCGTTACTATTTTGGATTTTTACAGTTCTGGTCCATTACTATTGTGGTCCTTTACTGTTCTAGTCTACTACTGTTCTTGCCTATCGTTGTTATGGTCTATTACTGTTATGTCCCATTACTTGTTTGGCCCATTACTATTCTAGCCTGTTACTGTGTTGGCCTGCCGCTGTTATGGCCTCTTATTGTTCTAGCTTGTTATTGTTACTACTTGCCAGATGTGGATAGGCCCATGACGTTCACGGACATATATAGTTTCGACCTTTCTTAAGCCCATGTAACTATAATAAAAGGTGTATAATTAGTGAGAATCTTTTACTATTCATGGTAGGCCCAATACAAGATGGGCCAATAACAAAGCCCTATATTGTTCCATGATCAACCTGGCTGGCGCAGTTATGGTACCACCTACCGCCATGCGTGGACGGCGTCAACTAAATGACTACATGGCCTATGCGAGTTATCTAGATATTATATCAGCTGCAAACTTCTTAAAAATATTACATATTATCAGCACAAGGCAAAGAAAATTCAGCATTTTAGTTGACAATCAAGTTGATTGCAGAGTCCTCAATTTTCTGAAACTAAGTAATAACAAGTTAATACAGCAAACAAGACAAACTACTCATAGCTAAGAATAAACCAGATAGAAAAAATAACTGCATCATACAAACTTGTAGAGCAGGAATACAAACCACGAATGAACTATATAGCAGAGGATAGTTATGTCGTTGCTTCGGATGAACCAAAACCAAATACGAGATATAATGGTGTGGCTTGTGAACCTGTAGAACAGGACAAACAAGCATTAGACAAGTGTGCCTACAATGAAATGAGCAATCAAAAAAGTGTTTCTTAGAATTTCAGCAAATATAAACTAGTCAAGTCATTTCAGAAAATATATATGGAAGCAATGGTATCTCCTGGAATGCAAGAGACGTTGGGTGACTCGAAATTTAGGTGAGTTACACAATGGCATGCAGTTACTGTTGTAGCTAAGAATGAACTACATAGAAATTATAACTGCATCATACCAGAACTTGTCGAGCAGTAATGGAAAACACGAATGAACTATACAGTAGAAAATAGTGATGCCGTTGATTAGGACGAACCCGCACCAGATACAGAATATATAATGACATCGCTGGTGAACTTGTAGGTTGTGCAAACCAACATGTTCAGTTTTCCCTTTATGAGCTCTACACGAAGAAAAAGAAAATAGTCAGTATTGCATCTTTTGAAGAACTAGAAGGCAACAACAAAATTATAATCGAACTAGTACAACGAGTTTGAACAGGTACTACAGGATAGCAGAATGATGCAAGGGAGGAAATAATAGTAGGAACTTATCTCGAGAATAACCAGATAGATTTAGTAACTGTGGAGCATGGAATCCACACAAATATTTTCCACTAACATTACATTATGCAAGAACTACACAATAGCAGGCAATTACTATTGTACGGAGTAGCTAAGAACTTGTGCATGATAAAATAATACACATGTGCGTGACTTGAAATTTGTAGAGCAATGAATGCAAACCAACATGTCTAATGACCTTGTATGTACTAGCCCGAAGAACAGGTGTTCCTCGTGACTTGTATGTACTAGCACGATTACAAAAATGTAGTTCATTGCGACAGGCTTGAACCTGCTATACTACTGACAAAACAAAAACGGGTTGGACATTTGGTTACCTTGGCCGGAGAGGCGTCTAAGCATCGCCGACACGGTGCGAGTGAAGTCCAGGTCACCGAGGGTTCTATGGTTGCGGTGGTTGTTGGCGTCGGGGAAGCAGATCTTAGGCCGTCGATGCCAATGCAGTCAACATCGAGGCTAATGCACCTGGTTTGGAGCAGTGGACATGGAACTCGTTGAACTAGATCCCGTCTGGTGGACAAAGGTGAAGCGGCTCCTATACGGTTGGGTAGCTTTCGGCGGTGCAGAAGTAGAGCGTGGATGGTCGATGATGACATAGGCGCGGTAAGAGAGACCACAACTTCGGTAGAGTGGTAGAGAGACCCGGTGAACTCAATCCGATGGGGTGGGCGTCGGTGAAGAGGCTCCGGGGCGGTGCACCAGAATGCAGCTCAAGCGGCTATGGCCGCCGTGGAATTGCCGCTGGCCGGTGCGCAGGGTGGTCATGGAGGTGCAGGCGTGGGAGAGAAGCCCGGGATTTTGGGAGCGCCAGCGAGAAAAACTGCGTGAATCGGGACAATTGAGGTGAATAGAAACATAATTACGATCGTGTCCCCAAGCTACCGACTTTATCGTTCCCATAGGGCGTCTGAACAATGGGTAGAATGAGAATTTTAAAGTCAACATTTTTTGAAACAGATGGGTACAAAATGCTTCAAAGTCGGTGTCTGATTTTGCCGCTCGATTGAGATTTTGAATTGGATACCAGCCAAATAATAAAAATACAAATTTGAACTCCTCGATGGGAGATTTGGCCTCAAAGTTTTTAAAACGGTGGGGCGGGAAATGATTCAAGGTTAGTGTGTTATTTTTCCGCTTGGTAAAGATTTTGAATTTGGCTACCGACCAAATAATAATAATAGAAAAATGGTACTTCCCGATGGGAGTTTTTGCCCCAAAGTTTTTGAAACGGTGGGGCGGGAAATGCTTCAAGGTCGATATGTGATTTTGCCGCTCGATAGAGATTTTGAATTTGGCTACCGGCCAAATAAAAATAATATAAAATGATACTCCCCGGTGGGAGATTTGCCCTCTAAGTTTTTGTAACGGTGGGGCGGGAAATGCTTCAAGGTCGGTGTGTGATTTTGCCGCTCGACCGAGACTTTTTGAATTTGGCTACCAACCAAATAATAATAATATAAAAATGGTACTACCAAGTGGGAGATTTTGCCACAAAGTTTTTGAAATGGCGGGGCGGGAAATGCTTCAAGGTCGATGTATGATTTTGCCACTCGATTGAGATTTTGAATTTGGCTATCAGCCAAATAATAATAGAAAAAAGCTAGTAGACCTTACGCGATTTGTCCAGGATTTCAAGTCCGAGAGTCACATCAACTAATCATCCATGAGCATAATAATTGCGCAGACTGATCTTTTGAATTTGGCTAGTGGCCAAGAAATATTTGGATAAAAGGTGTACTCCCTATTCAGAAATTGAAGGCATAGACTGATATTAACTTATCATCCATAATGAAAATTGGATAACTTCGATTCAAATAGGGTTGGCTGCAGGTTTTGCCGCTCAACTGCGATTTTTTCATTTCAGTAATGATACTCCTTCTATATGAGTTTAAGACTGAGAGTCACATCAACTGATCATCAAAATATTGACCATATTGTCAAATAAATTGGATACATAATCTCTGATTCAAATGGGGTAGGTAGTACGATTTGTCGATGGACTGCGATTTTGAATTTGGCGGTTGTCCAAAGAAGAAAAAACCTTTGTGAGGTTCATGAATCCAAGGCTGAGACAGGGAGGTTCCGGCATAGGATTTTTGTGCATGGAGCACACCATAAACAGATAAAAGTATGATGCGAAACAAATACTCCTTCCACTTTTGTTACATGGCCCCAAACACAACCCGGGCTCAGTAGCAGGAACTATTTCACAGGACCACTATACTCACCTGTCATTGTCAAGGTTCATCTTCAATTTAGAAAAGTATCTTCATCTATGGGATCTCGATAATTCTGCTGATCTCGTAAGATCTTCAACTCCACATCACTTGATAATTCTTTTTGTCTCATATCATCGATTGCTCGTCTATACACTTCCTGTTCAGCCCATAGTGCTACAATTTCTTCCTGACTAGACAAATACGCCGACTTGGACTTGGACTTACACTATGACAACCCAGTATTACATAAGAACGTGCTTTTACGATGACCTTCACCTTTTAGTACCATTTTAAATGTTTCTAGACATTCTTTTTGGGTTTGTTTCAGACCATCTTTCCCAGCTTTTGCCATCTCCTCATTCAAATTAATCTGTAAGGTTATCAGTTGGTAGACATGGGTGAGAGAACAAAATATAATACATAGAAACATGAAGACAACACATTTAATCTATCTATGAACAAATCTTACAAGTTGGCATGGCTGATTATGCATCATATATATTTTAGTAAAAGCATAGCTAACTGATTATACTGATAAGAATTTTATCACTAGCACGCAATAACAGGACTATGCCAACATGGCATTTGTCTTTTTCTTCATCACCGGGTGCATGATATACACAAGACAACTCATTGTACAGTTGAAAACTGAAACTCACATTAGTTGGAAATCATCTACTTAAATTAAAAAGGAAACTAGGCAGCAGTTCAGGCAGTGTTGCACACCTAACTATACATACAAATCACTTAGGATGTGACATCACAAAGTATCAATCAAACATAACACTTACAATAACACTCTCAGTGGAGGGCTAGCCCTTCTTTTTGCTTGTCTAGCATGCCTGGAATTTTTGCACAGACTTATCGCACCTTTGTGTAACATGGGGGGGGGGAAACACATCATCAAAATATAAGAAGCACAAAGTCTCTACAACATTAAAAACTAATTATCCTTACTATTGCGCTCAAGTGCCCACCAATGCACGAGATCCAGTTCATTTTGTTAAGCGTTGTGTGGCACGGTTTCTCTTGTTTTTCTTAGTGTTCATCTGCAAAAGGGGACTAGTGATACAGATGTGCAAATAGGAATTTCGAATGTTTTATGGTACCAGTCTTCACAAACCATATCGTAATCTTTGGATCAAACCAGTGGTCGAGAAGATCTATCCACTGTTGGTCAGTCATAGTATGTTCCATAGGAGTCATTCTTTGAATATCCTTGCTTTCCTTACCATCAAAGTATTTATTCTTTAGCCTATAGCATTGCTGGTGCAAAGAACAGGAGAACATGTCCATGAGAATATACTCTACATCCTCATTATCCTGATCAAAGTTGAATTTTGTCTGTCAGGAAGAATGGAACATTTGATGTGTTATGTGACTTAGAATAGAACCAATAGCAAGATTGAATGCATGGGACAGAGCACCATGACTTACATGTAACTTCTGCAGTAACGAATTGTAATGGTAAGGGGTCTGTTGGTGGAGCTTGAGCATTGCGAGATGGGAATATCATTCTTGACAAAAACACCTATTTTGTATGCTAGAAAAGCAGATTCTTCTGGATATTATGGCCTTGTCTTGCTAGGCACAATAGAATTGATGCAATATCTAGATCGCATTCCAGAAATTTTAGCTTCAATCGTTTTTCCTACCGTTTGCCCCCTTTTCTTAAATCTTCGTGTAGCTTCCAATTCAACCGTTACATAAATATTGCATGGTATATATAAGGAAGCATGGACCAATAATACTTGGAACAAATACCTTGTTTGGTGCTAGGCTGATCAACAGGCTAGTGATCATCGCTAGCTTGTTGGTGTTGGGCCAGCAGTGTTAAGCAAGTAGAGGTTAAAACCGGTTCGGCTGTCAATTGTTGTTGGGTATCTAGATTGGCAATTGGTGATTGTGGAATGTGTGGGATGGTATTTGCTGCGTCTACTTCTGTTGTAACCTATGATGTGCCGCCAAGACGACATTTTGAGCCGTATGTGAGTTTCCTGATTTTCATTTATTGTATTTCCCGGCGTCTATTTGTGTTCCACCGGTAGCATTAGTAGGACCGCTTGTCGATGCTTCATGTTTGGTACCTGAACGTGTCTTACATGAACCAGTTGATTCCCGACACACATAAATGATACTTCAATCTGTTATAGTTCTATATGTAATGAGACGCAGATGGAACAGAAGAATAGTAAGGCAAGATGTGCTAAATATATATGATGCATGAGCTAGGCAGGGGGCATTGCAAAATACTCCCTCTGTTTCAAAATATAAGATGTTTTAGCTTTATGAAATGAGTGTATCTAGACTCCTTATAGTGTGTAGGTTCACTCCAAACCTAGATGAGCCTACACACTAAAATAGGTCTATATACACTCCTTTCACAAAGGTAAAACATCATATATTTTGAAACGGAGGGAGTATTTAGTGGGATTGAGATACAAAACATGGAAGATGCAAATATATCACAATTAAAAAATAGGGCAAGCACCTTGGGGGTTGGACAAGCAGGTGGATTAGCGGGGAGGTCCTCAACGGGTCCAACTTCCTGAGTAAGGTCTCCCTCGAACATAGTTTTTCTCTCTGCTGGTATCTGGAAGGATCTTAGGTGAACTAGCTGATTCCTGACACACATAAATGATACATTAATCTATCAAAGTCCAATGTAAAATGAGACACGGATAAAACATAAAAATAGTAAGGCAAGATATGTTGAACATATATAATGCATGAAGTAAGTAGATGGCATTGCACGACATTTGGTGGGAATTGAAGTACGAAACATGGAAGATGCAACAAATATCACAATGACAAGACAGAGCAAGCACCTTGGGCGGTGGACAAGCAGGTGGATTAGGGAGGGGGTTGTCGACCCGGTCCATCTTCCTGAGTCAGGTCTCCCTCGGGGTTTTATTGATCTTGAGGATCAAATTCAGCATCAGAAACCTAGACTTCATGATTGGTGGTCGTAGCTATGAAAGATCTAACTCTCTGCACGCCGAGTGACCTTGCATATTTGGAATTCTTTAATAATCTGTCATCCCTAATATTTTGTTCTCCCTCATTAGTCGGTCGCAAATCATCTTACATGCATTAGCAAAAAATATATCTTATGATATTTAAGAGAGAGGTGTGTGTAGAAGAACAAGTTAGTATAGTGCTAGCAAGAAGTTAAAATCTCTGAAGGAACAATGACAGACATATGCATATACGATGACTCGATAAGAAATGTCGGAGTACAAGATAAAAAACTTAGTGCGAGAATGCAATGAAACAAGTGATGAACTACTTTCAGACATCAAATGCATAAACATCATATGAAATTTATGGCGGCAACCTTTGTGACCGCGATTACACGATTTCCTTCATTTGCCATTGCTGGACTTATGGCGAGCTACGACCTCACTGTTCATGGCTAAGCGGGTTTGCCTTCCTATCTCTTCGGTGCCATGGACAAGGTCGAGGAAGCAGATCTAGTGCCGTCGAGTCGGGGAAGTGGATCCAACAAAGCTATGACGGTGTTTTTGAGCCGGCTCCAGCACCGTGGACCTCGGGTACGGAGGAGTTGATCTAGTGCGGTCTAGCGTTGGGAGCTGGTAAAATGTCTTCGGTCACTATGGTGGCATGCCGGTGGAGAGGCTGTGAAGGGGATATGGGCCGGAAGGACCACGACCATGGTCGTGTAAGGTGATCTTGAGGGATTCGGCCCGAAGGGCGCGGGTGGTACTAGTATGTTTGAAAATTTGAATTGGGTGGCGCATGGGAATTTTCAAGACAAACCATTTTGAGGAATGGCTTTTGCCGCGCTATTTCTGGACCAAAGGGCGAGATGGAAATTTCATACCGCTTGAATTTTGGATGTAGGAGCCATTTCGGTGGGTGTTTTTGGCACAGATTTAAAATTATTATTGACTGCTTGGTGGAAGAGGTGATTTTGGCTTGTGTTTTGCCGCTCAGTTGATTTTTTGTACTTGATCTAATACTGAAGTCTAAAATGTTGACTTTAGGTCCACACAAGTAGTTTTACTAATTTATTCACAATAATGGGCACACGGACATGGTCATTCTTGAACTACCTTTCATGGTAATGTGTTAATTTTCAGCAAAATGTGGGTCTACAGATATGAGCAAAATGTTGTTTTTCCATTTTCCGAATCGCTAGAACGAGACCAAGATATATTGTCCAGATGCAGCAAGTAGGTACAGTACAATTTCATACAGCATGCCAAATACATAGTTACCGTAAAGTACTGCTAGCACGTAAGAAAAGAAAATATCAGGCTAATAACACAAGGAAAGTCATCATCATTATTCGAATTAACAATCTATTCACATGGCGGCTCTAGCATCACCCTTTGAAAATCATCTACACAGAGAATCTCTGCTCGTGGTTTCACCTGTTCCAAAACTGTCATGTTGATCTCATTGACAACTGCATCAGCCGAATGGGGAACATGATTTTCATCCACTAACTTTTGAAGATCAGCGGTAGCATCAAGGCCATATTCAATAGTAGAAATCCATCCTCGGTTCAATTCTGTGATCCGCCGAGTGGCCGAGTCCAAATTCTTTTGGAGAAGCCTAATCTTAGGTTCGACCATCACCATACTTCAATTTGGTCCATAGAAATGGTTGTATCACATGCACACTGAATATCTGTGTTGTGAACCTCCATGGCAGGGACATGATCGTGCACTTGCTTCCGCAAATTGCAATACAGGAAATCAATCAGTAAATAACACAAGGAAGATTCAACAAATATCCATGTTTAGGGTACTCGACCAAGACATGTTTTTGTACTAGTTGTGCGGTGCCGAGCGGGGCTAGATCTACATGTCCAAAACTATTCAGGATTCGTTGGCATCGATTCTGTGCATACGCATTCGGTAGTAAATTATCTTCCATGCCTTACAAAAAATACTATTATGAGAAGGCTGGGCAAGCAAAGGATGAACTACTCTCGAAAATAAAATGCATAACGACAACGCGCATATATGCAAAATGGAGGCAAACCATTGTCTAGAGAGGATTGTTGGGGGGTATCATTAGGCTGGAGAGGCTTTGTACTAGTGTGAGATAACAAATTTGGCTTAGCGACTAGTATGCCTTCTTTTCTCTTTAAACCGATCCTACAGTACTACAACTAGCATGCATTCGAAATAATTGGTAATGAGAAGGCATAGCAAGGAAGTGATGAACTACATTCAGAAGTAAAATGCAAGGAAAGCAGGCATAGTAAGTGTGCAACAACCTTTATCTCGGTTGTACGGAGTTTTAACCATCCCCTGGTGAGGGGTCTGCGTGGAGTACGCATCTCTTGGTTGCGGTGGTGGGGAAGCTGACAGTATACCATGGAGTGGGGAAACTATATGCGATGAAGCAACAACAGTAGCATGGATGATGGCGTCGCTGAGCAGACTCCGGCAAGCTGGAAGTCGGCTAAGGAGGGATGGGATAGAGGATAATGTGAGGCTTCGGTAAAAGATGGATTATGGAGTCGGTGGGCGAGCGAGCGAGAGAAACCGTCAGTATTGAGGTAGCTAGAATTTGTGGAGAAGTGAAGGAAGGGTTAAATTTTAGGAAAGGTAGAAGGGAGGATCCTGCCAATATTCCTCTAAAATTTTGAACTAGAAGATCCTGCCAATATCACACCAAAATTTAGTGCTGAATCGCGCTTGGCTCACCTCCCGAGTAGTATTAAAAGGAAGGTTCGAAAAGTAGCAGGCATCGAATGCGATGGGATGGTGGCGTGTGTAGCTTGTGAAGAAAGGTGGCTGAGTCTACTACGGTGACGGATGGATGAAAAAAATTGGGAGTGGTGCTGGCTATCAGTTGTGGCCCTCATAAAAAAAATTAAACATTTGAAATTCGTGTAAATACATCAAATAATTAAACTAACTACAGCCAACAACGGTGGGAGGCGATGTCCTCTCCTAGACGGCGCGACATCCTGCGGTGGCGGAAGGTGCTGCTCTCTCCAGAAGGCTGCGGGGGTGGCATCCCACGGCGGCGAGAGGTGCTGCTCTCGCCAGGAGGGCATGGTGGCGTCGGTCCTCTAGCGACATCCTAGAACTCGAACAGGGAGTTGCAGAC
This sequence comes from Avena insularis, assembly GCA_023614405.1. Taxonomy (NCBI): domain Eukaryota; kingdom Viridiplantae; phylum Streptophyta; class Magnoliopsida; order Poales; family Poaceae; genus Avena; species Avena insularis. The sequence goes on from CM042690.1 coordinate 462,159,772, forward strand.
CGCTAGCTACGCATCAAACTCCTCCTTAGGTCAGGCACGTCTAGTGCGCATGGAGGTATCACTGTGGTATTTCCGCGCCATAAGGATGCGATGTGCATAAAGGTCACTGAGTTCTTGTAAATGGACGTACTCCGGCCATAAAAAACGCGCAAAGACACCCCACCAGTAAGGCTCACAGCTGGATCGGTACACTGACCCTCGCGGCATTGGCGGCCGCGGCTCCTCGGAGCCGTCGAACATGATCACGTCCATGTCCTTGCTTTCGGTGTTGCCAGGATCTTAGGAGGCGACCCATTTCTTATCTTTGGAGTTTGTGTAGTTTGGGCCATTTGGGTCAGGTGGTGTTGGAAGATGGCACCCAAGCATGGCGACGCTCCTCCTGGCGAAAACAGCATCTCCGATTGTTGTGGATATAGTTGGGAAAGGCCTGGAAGTCAGCTATGGTGGGGGCAGTGTGGATATGTGGATGACAATGGCGACCATCCTAGATTGCCCTTTAGGGGGCCTTCCCCTCGAGTGGAGGTGTACGCATGTCTAGTGCTAGTGCTAGATGAAGAAGTATGCATGGACCCATATATTGTAGTGAGCTTTAACGGCTGAGTAAACTTGGCGTTCTTAGCTAAACGGTGTGCATGATATATTCACATGCCAACAGATTTGACCTAATTTTGGCAGACAGTACTGTAATTTAAGTGGATTAATTTAGCTACGAACCTTAAAATCTCATAGAACCTAGGAATCACAAGAAAAACATGCATGGTCCGCTATGTCCGGAAACAAGGCGCGCTTGTCACATTCCGAGGAAAATTCTTCTAATTTTCTTTACTATTACAAAACATCCCCATAATCACTTGGAAAAGTGAAATAAGTTTTTTTCCTAATTTTTTGAAACTCCCATGGTCAACATTGTTTACTACGCCAAGACTCGCCCATCTACCCGATGTGAGAACTGTATCATAAAGTGTAGCTAGAATATCAATATATATGGCCATGACCTTATTAGTCATCCGAACTGAAACCCAAGAATGTTCATACATGGTAGGCTATAATGTGAAACTGTTTTTCCTAAAGTTATCGAAACTCGTGGTTATCATTTTTCTTGGCAATTATAATACTACCAAAAGTACCCCAATCGTAATAAAGTCTCATGTTTTTGTTTTACGCTTTATTGTGTTTGAATATTTTCCATATGTGATCCAATTTGTCGTTATGCAAATACTAATTAATAATCGAATTTTCAAAACTATTGTTGGTCCATGATATATTGGTTTCATGGGTATCTTTAGAAGAATTCTGGAAATTTCAAGAGTAATAGTCTATCGCGCTCAAATGTATTCAAGTTTGACCTAATTTCATTTTATCGACATAGAGTTATGCATTTAAGTGGGTGGAACTTTAGCTTGTAAGTTTGAAAAATCCTTAATTAAACTTGGGAACTGTAAGAATGAAGTGTCCACTTTGTACGAAAAATGGGTGGGTGCATTCTTTCTTCTTTTCTATACCAGTAAAAGTACTTGAAAAACTCACTTCACAGTATGGCCTACTATATCATGTACTCCTATGTATGAACTTTCTTGCAGTTCAAGCCAAATGACCAGGGTCATGGACATACTCTGTCTTCATCAAGATAATGACGATGTGCCCATATTTTGGTATATGTAGGTGCATGTTAGCAAGGGTAAAGAAGTAAAAGTATTTTTGGAAAGAAGTACAATTAATATGTCTTAGAGTTCATGGCATGTGCCATTTATTTACTATAGTACATAAAGTAGTTGGATAAATTACATATTATATTTTTCAAGCTTAATTTTATAGATAATTTCACCTGAAAGTGCACCATGCTTCAATCAACATGGTCGGTGGAATTAAAGATTACATCAAGGACACCAAAAAATAAAAAATTACATCCAAGTCCATACAATTGGCACAAAGGCCCCTAAAATTTAGATTGGAAAGGCTGTCAAGTCTGGGTCAATTTCAACTAAGCAGCTGAGCCATACTCTTCCTACTACTGCTTGCTTCACACAAAAAACACAGCGTGCTCCTGCATGTTGATCATGGTCGAAGGGACATGATTGCTCGGAAGGAGTAGAGGAGCACACCCAAGCATCTGGTAAAACCAATTCGAGGACCGAAGTCATTGATGTACGTGGTTAACATCAAGAGAAGGTCTGAAGAGGTTGACCTACCCCCCTACCGAGTCGATTCCCCCCGCCGCACCTTCACCGGCCGCAGGTTCCTTGCACTCGAGCTCGAACTTGAGCATGTCTTGATGGTAAGGAAGGGCCAGCATAGGATTGATAGGCTCGAGGGGACCTAGGATGGCATGATCAGCCATGGCCACGACAACCTGGTGCCCACCTGAGTTGTCTGCCCGGTCGCATACCCGCTGGCCGCAGGTTCCTCGCGTTCGAGCTCGAGCATGTCCTGATCATAAGAAAGGGCCAACATAGGATGGATAGGCTCAAGGGGACCCAGCATGGCGTTTGCCATGACCACTATGACCTAGAGCCCACCTTAGTTGTCTGCCCCGGTTGCATTCTCACTGGCCGCAGGTTCCCGGCGGAAGGATTGGCTATTGTCTCACATGGGCTTAACTTGGGCACGGTTGATGTCCAGCCAGAGTGCCCCCCGGACACAACTCCATCACCGTCGAAAGTGAGGCACACCGGGACCGGCACTTTGTTGTAGAGGTCCACTTTTCATCGCCTAGCGTGTTGACTCCTCCATGACGTGTCCAACACATGATTGGTAGCCTCGAGGGGGCCCAAAATCGCGTCGTCGGCTGGGAGGACCAACGCTGATTTACTGCAGGTGACCAGGCGCTCTACAGAGGCAGCTCCAATGGCGGCATGTTCCCTCCAGATGAACTGTTCCCTAGCCTGGCCTCGAGCCGAAGTAGACCTCTGAGGATGATGCAGCCAATCCACCGGGATTCCTTCAAGTATTTGTGAGGGTAACATGCCTTTCATGGAAGAAAGAAATTTTGCCGGAGAGTGGAATGAAGGAGAAGTTGAACTGATTTTTGCGAAGGAATAGTATACTAGTACGACTAGCGATGCTACTCAGATACTCCCACCGTGACAATGAATAAATAAGGGGATCTTGTTTTCGTTGTTTTTTCTTTGACCAAGCATTTCTCCAAGGGGTATTTAGTACAACGACAACATGCATGGCGTGAGTTTTTTCACAATCAGTGATGGTCTGGGGCATTAACACTCAGAAGAGAAATGTCATATCGATACTTGTAGAGGCCTTATTTTCAGCTGGCCGTAGTCTATCAGATGGTAGGAGTACTATACAGTATTTAAACAGAGGTGGCTTGTAGCTGACAACTCGTGCAACAAGTCTGGTAAATTATTGGATTATGTACGCCAGTATATAGTAGTACTTACTAGTAGTAATATGTTGCACATGTCTTACACGCGAGACTCAGATAATAGAACTATAGAAATATGTCATATTATCACTATATAAAAAAATAGTACAAAAAATAATTATAATTGTGTGCCCAAAAATATAGGTTTTCTATTGTTCGAGGTCCGGCTCATATCCTTAAACTATCGGGTGTATATTTAATTCGTGTACTTTATATCATGTAGAAATCAACCTTTACTAGCTACCTAATACTTGATTTTTTTGTAACATGCTTTAGTGAAATGACTGAAGGTTCTAGAATGGTGGATAAGTGTGTTTTGAGGTTTGTGCATGGCACTTATTGTGCTAAAGACTATCAATACAATCTTCAAGATGCTGAAATGGAAAAGAAGATCCAACGGTTAGCAATGTTCAGATTTGTCGTTCTTGACCCAACGGTGAATGTTCGCACACTATATAGTGGTAAGATAAGATAAGATATGAGATAACACTATCCAATATTGATAATTGTTAAGTGGTCTGAACAGTGGCTCGCGATGAATCCTTGAGCCACTTGCACTATGTTCTAGAACCATCATGTCTTCCATATTGAAAAAATAACATGCCAACATTACGTATGTTTTTAGCTAAAGGAAATTGCAGATGGCCTTCAAATTTTAATACATCCATTGCACATATATACATACTAGGATTACCACTTTAGTCTGCGATAACCTTTGAACATTGACTGCTAGCAGATCAAGACTAGCCAATCCTAACATTGCTAACTGTTGGATCTTCTTTGTCATTATAGTATATAGAAGATTCTATTGGTAGTCTTAGCACAATAAACTCTACGCACAAACCTCAAAACACATTTCTCCATAATTTCTCTAGAGCATGTTACCCAAAAACAAATTATTAGGTAGCTAGTAAAGGTTGATTTCTACATGATATAAAGTACAATGACCAAATATACATCCGATACTTTATGGATATGTTGTGGCTCAAAATTATAATTATTTTTCTAGGTTTAACTATTACATGTTTATGATATGTCATACTCCTATTATCTTGGTCTCACAACCAAGGCAGATGCAACTTACTAGTACACACTACTGGCATTTAATGCATATGAAAAACACGAAAAGTTGTCTCTTGTGTCCTCTTCTGGAAACAATTCAATAGAAACCACATGCTTAAAATTATGGCATACTAATTCAACTTCTTACTAGGAATATCCACGCCAAAAATTGGATCACCTTTGAAAAATTCAACAAAAAATAATTTCCACAAAAAATGCTAAAAACGTTAATTTGGAAAACAATTGAAAAAAGCCTAGCTTAATAGTTTGCCCTAGAATACGAAAACAATCTTGTGTTTCAAGCCAAATGACCAAGGGTATGCCCATATATCCACATCATCATAGTTTGTGGATATACAAGTAATCCCACCAAACAAAGGCCAACGTCTCATTATATGTGGTGACTAGGCTAAATGCTATTGTAGATAACTCATTTCTAGTGGAGTAACATATAGGTGAAAATTTTATTCACGATAGGTGTACACCCACTTATGACATTCCCATATCCAGCTAGTAGACGATAGCGCATCTTGGCATGTTAACTAAACAATGTTGGTTCTGGTAGTTTTCAACTTTTATGAACATAATATTTTTTTACTTTCATCCTCTTAAACGACTTTATGTCAATTTAACAAAATCTCGATCTACAAGTGTGTGATAGATTCCTTCTAACATTTTTGAAAACCATTTTTATTTACTCGAGAATTCACTCTATCTATATCCTCTCAAGTTTTATAGATTTCAACTTCTTGCTAGGAATTTTCATGCTGGCAAATTTGTCCCTATTTTGGAATAAATAAATAAAACTAACTAAACAAAACATTTTTTAGGGAAAAATAGCACATGGCGTTATCTTACATGTACTGGTTCCATGAGAAATTTTAGACATGAATTTTGCATTGTTTTTTAAAAACATGCTTCAAATTATGGCCCCATTGAACTTCTTTCTAGGAATATACATACCGACAAATTTGGCACGCTCTTAAAAAATTCAAGCAAAATCTTATCTTACCACTATATAGTGCATGAATAACCTTGAACTAGATTTAGTGGTGCGCCTTGGCGCACGATCCCGTTGATTTTGGACCAATTTAGCATGACAAATTTGCGAGAATGAAAACAATAAGATGGAAGCAGATGAGAAGCAGTCACTAATGGTTCACATTTTCATGAATAGGGCACTACAAATACAATCCATAGGTAATGCCTCAGGGCATCTAGTGAGTTTCTTCACATGGCCTTGTGAGATCCAAGTTTTTCTTCGCCGAATCAAAACTTGGAAACATTAGATTCTATGAAATATGGTTCAAGTTGCGTGGTTAAAAGAATGCCATTACATTCTATCAAACATGGTTCAAAAATATGATTCAAAATATCTATCAAAGATGTGGTTCAAAATGGCAACTACACTAAATTTTATTAATTCTTAGAGGACCACTGGTCTACAGAGAACAGTACATAATATTTCAATCAAATCCTCTCAAAAATTATGCGCATAGTGCATACACAAATGCAAGTAACTACCAACATTACATCAGCCATTTCCTTCTTATCCCTAACTATCATAGCTTCCAGCTCTCTATCTTCTTCCAAACATATGATCAAGTTGAGCTCCTAATTTTTCAGACACACATCATACTTGTCCTACATAGCAGAGCATATTTTTCAGGACAGAATAGAGCAATAGCTGCTGACTAAACTAAATTTGGAGAATAATAAAGAAGAAAAATAAATTCTGATAATATTCAGACCATAGAAAAATATACATGTAGGTCGATTTCTATAGATAGCAACGGCTTATAATAAAAGTCTATAAGAAAGCTAGAAACAAGCTAATGCTAAGATGCCTTCTTGGCAAGCTATAGATAATAGGAAAGAAAGCATGCACTTGGATCAAGAGGAGTTATGTGCTTAGCAACCAATTTGTTCCTCTTAGACATCTTAGTGGCGTTAGTTCCAAAAATGACCTGAAGCTCATAGTTGCAAATGATCTTCCTTTTATCGTTAGGATCATGTTATTCTGCCTGATATATTACGCCCATAATTGCTTCACAATTTGAATGAAGAGTACAATGCTAAATATTCAACATTGGATCAGGGGATAAATTAGTCAAGGGGAAGAATTGGAATGTGATTTTGTGATCTAAGCTAGTGAAGGTATTTAAAGTACCTGAGTTCTTGACATGGCAATCTACCCAACAACAGCCTGAAGTTCATGTGAAATTGCAAAAAAATTGTTTATGCCACCAGGAGGCACTTCTTTTCTGCTTAGTGGCACTACAAAGAGTTATAAACGTATCACACCAATTGGTTTATGTGCACGAGTGAATTCCAAAAGTAGAACTACTATAAAATCTGATGGAAGGCATAACAAAATATGAGTACTGGTCACGCGACCACTATATGAATCCAACAGTTCAGCATTCAAACACATGAGTCCATGACATGCAGGACAGATGAGGAGAACCAAAAACAAGGGAGGATGGGGAAGACAAGGAGAAATTGCTCACCTTCGCCCTCTCACCCACGCCTTGCCATCGCCGCTAGCAACATTTGAAGGTTCAAGTAAATAGAACACCTGATAGAAAGATGAAAACAGTGACAATCTACGACAACAACAACCTAAAATAAACAAAATCAAAGTTGACTCCACAACCTAAATATGTATGAGATCAAAGAAAAAAGGTGATATCAGGTGAAGAGAGCACAATCATATTCTATTGGCTGAATTGTCTCACAAATAAATATGTGTGTCATGTGTATGTAGTCCTCTATAAGGCATCCCAATCTATGCATGAGCTAGTGTGTAAATATTCGCATCACATGACGATTCAGATTTGAAATCACATAGATGAATCAAACACCGAGGAAGAATACATGAATAAAATTGAAGAGACTATATCTGTACAAAAGAAGTGTATGAGCAATTCAGAGAGTGTTAAAAAAATCTTAAAACACTGGCAAACAGTGGTCTTACCAAATGGTCGATCAAGACATACAATATTGTTGTCAAACAAATACATAAAAATGCCAAGCGACAGAAGATAATATGAAGATTTTTTTATATCCATTTTCACAGATTATCTTTAGATAATTCGTATAAACTAAATAATTATCCTTTAAGATCTACATATAAGGCATGTATCTTAGGCAAGTCCGTGAAAGGAGTTAAGGAAGAAGTTGTAACACCGAATGCTAAAGAAGAATTGATATTTAAACAATCAAATGCAGTTAACTCCTCTTTGATCCAACAACATGTACTAACATAACAAGTCAACATTTAACAACCTGAAACTAATTTATTTCTCTCTATGCCAGCCAACCACCCCATTATTTAAATTATTAAGATAGCAAGTGGCAGGACTATATTCTAAGAAAATAGACAAACTATAAAATGAAAGAAAGAATTGCATGAAACACACACATATTGGCCAGAAAAAGCACCTCGCAACCTGGAGATGATTAAAGTTGACAAAGATCTCTGAAATAGACACCACGCAAGGAATATAATACATGCACGGACTGCATCAGCATCTTGAAGACCAGCAATCTCCAATTGAATCAAATTTACAATTGATGACTTTGATTAAACATTCAGAAGATTGAGACATGGCATGGAAAATCATACAAAGTGTTGCTACACCAAGAAACACAAGAACAGAGTCAAGTTGTAGCTAGATGACAGAACAAAGAGCACAATCCAAATTACCTTTTGCAACATGGAAAATCAGTGATATAGGATAACCAGTAAACTTGTAGAAACATATGAATAGTCAAAATATGGTATATTGCAATCTCACTATATCACCATGGAATAAATCTAGCGCACTTTAGCACATACCAATTAGTGCCAACCAGCTGACGGACTCACCATGTTATCAAGCTTCTAAGAAAGACCTCATGGCATGAGAAGATGGAGAAAATTTCATTTTCCTAGAAAAATAGACACCAACTCTCCTTTATTACCAATCAATTCAGACCTCGTTAGGGTGAAAGGGAACCGGGAACCATGACAAAGCCACCATCATACGACTACATGTGGTAGAAATAAGAATTAGTGAAGGCAAGTTGGATGGCGCCGGAAGGACACCATTACATCATTTCAATCTATGATGCGATAGGAATATTCGGAGGCTAACCAGTTAAGAATGTATTCCTTAAACTTTTCTTGACCATGGCTGACCAGTATTTTACATTGAGCAAACTGCAGCTGAGAAGAGAGCTCAAATGCATTAAATCATTATCAGAAGAAATCTATTATTATATATCATATATACAAAGAATGAAAAATAGTACACCTCACCTGCACAATATACAAAACGTAGGTCTATTTCTGCACCAATATGAGTAGGCATAAACCTACAGAAAGATGTTAGGCTCTAATTGGGATAAAAAAACCTCAATCCAAGCACCAGGTTTAATCAAAGCAACAATTTCTATTTGAAAAATCTCGTGTGCAGAATGAATTTTAAACAGATTCACTACAAGAATAGGTCCATTTGATTACTTGTGCTAGACAGCGCAAGGATTACAAATGAATAAGGAAATTAATGTGTTTAACAGAGTGATATACTAGAGAAAAAATTGATGTGGTTGGTGATGCAACTCGACCTCCATTTGAGTCATGTATCCTTGTCGCGGATGCACTGGCAGCAACACGCATACTAGAGATGCAATTGTAAGAACTTGGCAATGTTACACATCAAATTATCAGACAAAATTTAGAAGGGATTAGTCAGAAACATGACCAAATGGACATCCATACCAGACAAGCCAAAATGGGAGCATATGCTCACCACAACCAACATCAAATCAGGGATTGTCCATCCTTATTATCGCGTCGTCTCCGTGGAGATGCATTCCCACATACTGAAGATATAAACAGTGAGACCTCAAACAATTTATAGTTGGAAGGCATTATTTTGTATACATTGGTCAATTCAACTTGTGGTTATAGACATGAATATGATAGGTTGTGAACTCCGCCATACTACTTGTCGGACGCTAGGAGATGCAGTGCATATAATAGAAGTAGAGGCAAACAATTTGTGCACACAGCCTGGAATAAAATAATACCTAGCATCAGATACATGCTACATGGGGGAGGAATACTCAGATGGACCCTGAAAAGGAAACACATATTTTTATCTATTAGCATTACTATGTGAAAACAAATATAAACTAGGAGTATTTGACATCATCGAACAACAACACATGCGTCACCTATGAATTTTGAAGCGTGGCACCAACTTGTACAATGATTGGACAGAAAAAACTCAAAGGGCGGGAGCTGGGCATCCTATATTCTACATCATCTTCAACAAAGCACACACTTTTCTAATAAAAGAAAAAATACCAATCAGCACAAGTCTTTTGGCTGCATCAAAGTTGTATAAATTATTACCACCACTACATTAGAACTGTGTGCAGAATTCCTACGGGATCTAGAAGGCCACATGAATATGAGTAGAAGGTACCAAATATGAGAAATATGAGGCATCCCAAGAGGAAATTAGGTCGCTATAGAGAAAACAAAGAGGAGAGCATTTGTTATACCTTGCATTGCATCATTTTTCGTCTACCTATCTGGCTGCAGTAGACACAACGCTTTGCTGCCAAGAAACATGGATTCACGTCATCTCATTTGTTGGGGGATACCCCCGGGTAGGGTCACGCCGGGGTATAAAGGCCGAGTTAGCCGAGGTACGGCAAGGTCAAAGCGGATGCTGGCCGAGTCACCTCAAGGCAGGTCGAATCTAGGTCTCAGCCGACTTAAATCGTAAGTCGGTGAGATGTATCTAACTTGTATGCAGGAACAGCTATGGCCGGATCGGCTAGGTACGATCCGGGTTATAGCAAGCTTATAAGAGAAGGAAGGTATCTCGCTGGTCAAAGGGTGACCACTGTACGCAGAGCGTGAGCAAAGCATACAGAGGCCAGGACCACTAAGGCATGGCTGACAAAGGTGACGAGTCCTGTGTCAGATGACGCGGGCGCCGCAGAGGCTCACGTAGCCTCTACATGGATGACGCTGGGTTAAAGTAACCCGGTCGGCTTACTATTTTGGGAGGAGGAATATTCCTAATATGCCTCCACGTATGCCCTAATTGGAGACCTAGCCACCCCTATATAAGGAGGGCTAGGGCCTCTGTAGAAAGGGTTGAGTTTTACTTGGTTGGTCCTTAGAGGTTTATGTTCTACTAGCAAGTTACTGAGGGCTAGTAAGTGGTGAGAGTAAGAGAGTTCCTTCTTCCTCCTCTCTCCAATACAGCTCTAGGAGCACTTGTAATCTGTGGAAGTGAATCAAATACAAAGCTACTGTGTGTGGAATCACCACACAATCCCTCCCTGGATTCCCTTAGTGCATTTAGTCTCCACATTCAGCCTATCCATGGCATCTACCGTGACACCACCACGACAGTTGGCGCCCGCCGTGGGACTAGCGGCGCTAGCAGGGGTGAAGATCCGGACGGGAAATCTCATCGGCACCATCGAACGCATCGTCTCCGGGCTCGTTCAGCGCTTTGGAGCGCTGAACTTTGTCAGCGACAACGCTGGCTGCTTCGGCAAGCGTCCTCTTCTGCGCAACGGCCTCATCGTCAAGCTCGGCGTGCACAAGGTCTACGTTGTTGTCGATGTGTCGTGCGTTCATCTGCGGCACGTCGTCGAAGGAGGCGAGCCACCCCTTAGCTTGGTTCACGGGGCGTGTATCACTCGCTCCCCGGACCGTGCCGAGGTGATGATGACTGCACCAGGTGCAGACACAAGCAAGGATCCGGCACCAGATCCGGAGGTAACGCCTAAGGCACCAAGGAAAAATAGAGGTCCTCCTCTAGAGAGGCCAGAGAATGTCCTGCAGCAAGCGATGGATAGCTTGGCAAACCCAGTAGCAGCAGCGGTATATCCGGCTCAGGCATAGGCCAAGCTAGAGAAAACTAGGCAAAAAATACTAGAGGGTGCGAAAAAGATAGCCACGGCTCAGCAGTCGTTGAACATGACACTTCGTGAGTACGCAAAGTCAAACAAAGTAGATGATGTAAAAGTGAAGGGGAGAAACCTCATGAGTGAAATGAACAAAGAGGGAGATACTAGGATTGAGGAGTCAAAGAACTGTTTATCCGTAATGCCAAGTATAGTACCCGGCGAAAACCTCGAGCAGCAGATGCAACAAGCGTCTGATTAGAGGGTCTAACGGGTGAGGCCCGTCAGAGACAGCAAGATAGGGTCAATGAGTTGGTTCGGATCACGAACAGGCAAAATGAGGAATTGCTCAGGGCTAACCCGGAGAGAGCTGGGGCCTCCAAGATCATTCATTCGATGGTGGGTAACTTGGAGAAATCCGTTGGAGGTGCATCGTCTCCTCATGGTAGTCCTAGGAGAGAAGAGGTAATAACCTCGGCCAGGAGGAACAAACAGATAGTCCCGTATGACCCGGCAAGGGCAGGGAAAGGAAGAGAAGTGCAGAGAAATGAGGATCGACGAAGTGTGAGCCGAGGTGAAGTTGGGCGAGGTAACCACAACCAAGGCAATGCCGGTCAAGGAAATGTTGTAAATGGCAATGCCGGACAGCACAAATCGGCAGGAGCAGGACAACCGCAGCAGCGGAATATACCAAGGCAAGAGCAAAGTGTCGGCCGAGGTATGCAACAGAGAGGCGCTCCATGAGAGAAAGACCGATATAATGATGGAGATTCGGAAATGGTGAATGCAGGATACCCAAGGCCGGACTATCACGTGATAGGGTCAAGATTGGGAAGCAGGGTTTTGATGCCTGATGATGCCAAATTAAAACTGGATCGGCTGTATAGGTAGGAGCAGATTGAATGTCAAGGTCCCCCGGGTCCAGCGTGTTTTGGGCCCCGGATCATGAAGGAACCTCTGGTACCCAACTTCCAGCTACCTAGAGGCACTAAGACATACGATGGCAGCACAAAGCCGGAGGATTGGTTGATCAACTATGCTACAGTTGTAAAGATTACTACATGCAACTTGAGATGGGCTATGAGATACGTACCCCAGATGTTGGAGGGGCCAGCGAGGGTATGGCTAAACAATTTGCCGCCCGAAAGTATCAACTGTTGGATCGATTTTGAGGAAATGTTTGTCAGCAATTTCTCAAGTAAGTACAAGGGGCCAAATAGACCACAGACCCTAGCAATGTGCAAGCAGAGACCGAATGAGACGGACCGTGAGTTCTTAACCCAGTGGTGTACCGTGCAAAACTCATGTGAGGGTGTGATTGAGTCACAGGCCATAGCATGGTTTGTGCAAGGGTGCAGATATGCAAGCATGTTGTGGCAAAGGTTGCAAAGGGATATGCCAACTACATTGGCAGAGACAATCCGGATTGCTGATTCGTATGCTTTGGGTGATCCGACTCAACCCAGGCTCGTGTCAAACGAGTCAAATGAGGAGTACTACCAGAGAGATGGAGTCGGGTCATCCCGGAGGAATGACTACCGGGGTAAAAGAAGAGATGACAGACCGGATTACTGGTACAGTTCGCAACAAGTTGCTGCTGTGAATCAAGATCAACCCGGAGCAGGGGGCAATCAGTGTCAGAAAACTGGAGGTCAACAATGGACACCGAGAAACGATGGCAAGAAAACTTGGACGCCAGAGAAAAAGAAACAGTGGCAGGAAAAGAAGGACCGTCCGAGGTATACTTAGAGTCAATGCTGGATCAGCCGTGTAAATTTCACACGCCAAATCCGTGTAACCCAGCGGGTCATACAACAAGGCAGTGTGAGTGGATGCGTAAGATACAACAAGGTGGTTCGGGGAATGCTCAGGCACCTCGGAATGATCAACCTCGGCAGGAGTTACCCCGGCAGCAATTGCTCTCCGGAGCAAACACGCAATAGCTAATGTTGCCTCCCCCTCCGCCGAGGTATGATAACCATGAGAGAAGGGATGCAGTGCATCATGTGGAAGACCAGCATCAACCGGATCAGAGGTACCCCGGAAACGAGGGGAGGAATGAGTATAGAGAGCATCATCAGAGTTACTGTGTGTTCACCACAGAAGAAACATATAGAAAGAGCTTGCAGCGCCGACACATGGAGGTGAATGCGGTAATACCAGCAGTGACGAGGTATATGCCTTGGTCGGACTAGGAAATTACCTGGAGCATCAAAGATCATCCCAAGCTTATGCCGAGTCCTTGTTCGTATGCGCTAGTGCTGGATCCGACATTCATTGGGCCTAACATCAATGTGAGATTCTCCAAGGTGCTGATAGATAATGGCAGTAGCATCAATATCATGTATGCGGACACAATGCGCAAGTTGGGTATCTCGGAGAACATGCTCCAGGCTACAAGGACAACTTTCCATGGCATTGTGCCAGGCATTTCTTGTGAGCCTATAGGCAAGGTCCGGGTTGACGTATTGTTCGGCACGCGAGATAACTGCCGAACTGAGAATTTGGAGTTTGAAGTGGTGAACTTAGAAAGTGCGTATCACGCGTTACTCGGTAGGCCAGCACTGAACAAGTTCATGGCAAGTTGTCACATCAGTTACCTAAAGATGAAGTTGCCTGGGCCAAATGGAGTAATTACCATAGCTGGAGATTTCCGATGTTCCATTGAGTGTGCGTCAGCCGGGTCTAACCTAGCCGAGTCACTCGTGATTGCGCAAGAGAAAAGAAAGATACAGGAAGTGGCGGCATTGGCTCAGTCCGCGTAGCAGTATATGCCGGCGCTGAGTAACCCGCATGGTAGCGTTTCGTTCCAAGCGACAAAAGATACCAAGAAGGTGCCTGTTGATGATATGTTCCCAGAGCGCACCGTAACAATTGGTGCCGGGTTAAATGATAAATAGGAAAGCGAGCTCATCAACTTCCTCCATGAGAATCGGGATATTTTTGCTTGGTCCACACAAGACTTGCAAGGTGTTCCGAGGGAGTTGGCCGAGCACTCTTTGAATGTGAGACCTGAAGCAAGGCCAGTGAAGCAACCTCTCCGCCGCTTCGCCGAAGATAGGAGAAAAGTCATTGGAGATGACATAGCTCGATTTATCATGGAAGTTCTTTACCCGGATTGGCTATCTAATCCGGTGCTAGTGGAAAAGAAGAAGGATGGTCCGAATGTGGCAGTGGTTTGGCGTATGTGTATCGATTACACGAACCTGAATAAGGCGTGTCCAAAAGATCCATTCCCACTGCCAAGGATAGATCAAGTCATAGATTAAACTGCTGTGTGTGAACTGTTGTCATTCATAGATGCGTATTATGGGTTCCACCAGATACCCCTGAGTCCGGATGATCAAATAAAGACTGCATTTATCACCCCGTACGTGGCTTATTTCTATCGCACCATGCCATTTGGCTTACGTAATGCAGGGGCAACGTACCAGAGATGTATGCAGAAATGTTTGCACGACCAAATTGGTAAAAATGTGCAGGTGTATGTGGATGATGTTGTTATCAAGACCAAGGAAAGCAAAACGCTCCTTGATGATATCAGGCAGACATTCGCGAACCTAAGGAGGTTCAGGATAAAGCTTAACCCGGAAAATGTACCTTCAGTGTCCCTGCTGGAAAATTACTCGGATTCCTCATCTCCAGCCGAGGTATTGAAGTCAATCCAACTAAAATCCGGGCCATAGAGCGAATGGAACTAGCGAAGTGCCTTAACGATGTCCAGAAGTTCACTTGTTGCCTGGCATCGTTAAGTCGGTTTGTATGTTGGTTGGGAAAAGGCACTGCCTCTTTATCAACTCATGAAAAAGTCAGACAAGTTCATGTGGACGCCGCAGGCCAATGAAGCCTTTATCCAATTAAAGAAAATGTTAGCCACTGCACCAGTGTTAGCCTCTCCACTATCAAAGGAACCAATGTTCCTCTACATAGCCGCAACCAACCGAGTTGTAAGTGCTGTAATTGTAGTAGAGCATGGTGAAGAGGGTAAGTCAGTGCAAAGGCCAGTATATTACCTAAGCGAGGTATTATCCGCATCAAAGCAAAATTATCCGCATTATCAGAAAGTGGCGTATGGTGTGTACATGTCGGCAAATAAGCTAAAACATTATTTTGAGGAGCACCCCATCAAAGTAATATGTGAAGATCCCATATCCGAGATAATGAGTAACAAGGATGCAAGTGGCAGGATTGCGAAATGGGCAATTGAGGTAGCTCCTTATGTGCCACAATATGACAGAAGAGAAGCAATCAAGTCTCAGGCTGTGGCCGACTTTTTTGTGGACTGGGCCGAGGTGCAATATGAACCACCATTACCATATCCGAACTATTGGAGAATGCACTTTGATGGGTCAAAAAAAACTGGGTTAGGCGCCGGAGTTGTGCTTACCTCGCCAAAGAATGACCAGTTGAAGTATGTATTACAGATCCATTTTGCAGCATCAAACAATGTCGCCGAATATGAGGCACTTGTGCATGGGCTCAAAGTGGCAAAAGAAATTGGGATACGTCAGATCCAATGCTTTGGCGACTCGGATTTGGTAGTTCAGCAAGTGTCGGGGTTGTGGGACGCTCTTGACCCAAACATGGCACTGTACAGATTCCATGTGCAGAACATATCTGGTTACTTTGAGGGATGCGAATTTCGCCATGTACCCCCGGTGGAAAATGAGGCTGCCGACGTATTGTCGAAGCTCGGATCAACCCAACAAGCAATTCCACCGAGTGTAGCATTAGAACACCTCAGAAAACCATCTATCAGGCCGTCCCCAGAAACCGACTCAATCTACGTCCCGGAAGATCCGGAGTCTGGAGCTGCACCCATGGATGTTGACATGGGAGATGGTACGCGAAACCCGGGGACTGCCTCGCTGAACCCGAGGAATGCTTCACAAGACCCGGGGACTGCTCAGCATGATCCGGTTGAGGTTATGCCGGTGGATCAGATGGAAATTGATGAGGATGTTTTCCCTGTACGAGCAATATCAGCTTGGGCACTACCTATATTTCAATTCCTGAAAGATCGAACATTACCCGCTGAGGAGGTGCTATCCAGGCAAACTCACAGGAGAGCAAAGGCATACACGATCATCAAAAGGAGTGTGACCAATGTCCTCCAGTGATGTGTTGACCCAGAAGAAGGGCTTGACATCCTCCGAGATATACATCAAGGGGAATGTGGGAATCATGCCTCGTCCAGAGCCTTGGTAGCAAAAGCTTTCCGGCATGGATTCTACTGGCCAAGTGCCTTAGAACAAGCAGAGGACTTGGTAAGAAAATGCAACGGTTGTCAGAGGTATGCTACCAAGACACATATGCCAATGTAGGAGCTCAAGACCATACCAATCACCTGGCCATTTGCCATATGGTGTTTGGACATGGTTGGCGCGTTCAAACCAGCAAGGGGAAATATGGCTCACATTTTGGTCATGGTTGACAAATTTACAAAGTGGATTGAAGTAAAGCCAATAAGAAAATGTGATGGGGCTACGGCCGTGACATTTCTCAGAGACATCATCTTGAGATACGGCTATCCTCACAGTATCATAACAGATAATGGCACAAATTTTGCTGAAGGAGCATTTGCGTGATTCTGCCGACATAAGAAGATCCAGCTGGACGTTGCCTCGGTATCCCACCCCGCATCGAATGAACAAGTGGAAAGATCCAACAGATTAGTATTATCCGGGATAAAACCCCGACTCATTGAGCCGCTGCAAAGATCAGCGGGGTGCTGGATAGAAGAACTACCAGCGGTACTGTGGAGTTTAAGAACAACTCCGAATCGATCAACAGGCTATACGCCATTTTTCGGTATATGGGGCAGAAGCTGTATTACCAGCCGACATAGAGCATGACTCTCCTAGGGTCACCCAATACACAGAAGCCGAAGTGTAAGAAGCCCGGCAAAATGATGTTGATCTGCTGGAAGAAGCGAGAGAATTGGCATTGTCCAGATCCGCCATATATCAGCAAAATATCCGACGCTATCATAGCCGAAAAGTAAACCCCCGAGTCTTCCGGGAAGGTGATCTGGTACTTCGGTTGGTACAACATACTGCTGGCATGCATAAGTTATCCCCCCCATGGGAAGGGCCATTCATTGTGAGCAAAGCATTGCACAATGATTCTTATTATCTTATCGATGCAAAACCATAGGAAAAGAACAAGGCAGACAGATCCGACGAGGAATCTAAGCATCCGTGGAATGTAGCTCTACTTCGTCCTTTCTAAACATAGCAAAGAAGTGTATGTATCCGAGTCTCTCATATGTCGGTATGTATGTCGGCAATGAGCCTATCAATGAAATGTGGGCACCTCGAGCAGTAACTCGGGGACTGCCTTGAAAATGTTTGTTATCTCCTGTATTTATTATTTATACGTCGGCTGGCGTATGTTTTTCTACTTAAGACGAATTAGTAGTGTGTGAGCACCAAGAACCCAACTCTTCGACTTGCTGCTGTCCAACAAGATTTGGCTTTATGGAAAGCAAGAGAACAAGTTTGAAATTGCGTAGCACATGAAAAATGACTAAAGAAAGGAACTTAACCGAGCCGACACTTGTTTTTCGGACTAACCTTATGTTTACTTTTGATTTATTATGCTGAATTATTTTGAGCTAATCCCAAAGTTTCCAAGTATTGTTAAGACAATTTTTGAATCTCGGACTCGTAAGTCATAAAACCAAACCAAGGTAGACACGAGTCGAGCCAAGAGATTGGAAGAACGAGAAAATGAAACTCAGGGACAACGCCCAAGTCAATCCAGCATAAAAGCTTAGTAGCAAAATATCACTTGTGTGCTTGATACAATTGCACCCGGCATACCGGGGATCTGATGAAATTTAAAGTGTTTTATAATCAAGGAGCAGCAGGAGGAGGTAATTCGGCGCCAGCAGGTGCAGCCCTAGCCTCGGCTTCAGAGTCATCTGTGTATTCCTCGACGTCTGAGGCTTCGTCCTCTTCGTCCTCATCCAAATTATCTTCAGCATTTTCGGCATTTTCATCGTCGGCGGCATCTAGGAAGCTTGGTCCCTCGTTTCATTGATGAATGGGGGCATATTGGATGAAGCTATGAGCGCAAGACTTGCGCCGACCTACCCAATCCAGGTCAGTAGACCACCTTGATCCGGTGCGCATGAGCTCAAGGAGTTTGAGGTCAATCTTCTCGTACCACATAAGCACGTAGTGAAGAACGATCTCAGCTCCGGCGCGTCCAGCAGATTCTCTCCAGAGATCGAGCTGAGTCTCGCATTCCATGAGCTTGGCAAAAAGAACAGCAGTACTCTCCGGAGTATCTTCTTCAGGCCAAAAGGCGTTGAAGATCCGGATTACTACGTCCAAGATGTCCTTGCCGTAGTTATTCACGATCCCGACTCGGGAGGACAAGCTGACTATCAAGTCTTCGAGACCAAGAGGAATGGTGCCAGGACCAGATGGAGTACCCCTCTGCCTGCGGAACTTGGTAACAGCACTGGAGGCAATGGCATCGCTCTCTGGGAATTTGCCTGAAAAAATAAGACAGGTGGAGTAAGTAAAGGAAGTAGACCGGGAGAGATTCATGACAATTGAAGAGAAAAAGAACTTACCAGAAATATGGGTGTGAACCCGGGTCAGCTCCTTGGTGCAGTTATCGCGCCTCTCCCGGAGTTGCACAAGTTCAGCATTTGCCGACTCAAGCTTGACGTTGGCCTCCTTAAGTAATTCTTGGTCCTTGGCAATCTGGAGGTTGAGGCGCTCGCGCTCTTCAGTAATGTCCTGGCTAGCTTTTTGAAGTTCGGTTTGTTGCTGTGCTTTTAGCTTCTTCATATCTGCCTTGAGCTTGGCAATCTCATCATCTTTAGTTTGGAGGAGGGTAAGCTCATCATCTTTATTTTTGAGTTCGGCCTGATGCTGCCCTACTTGTTTGAGAAAATGAAGCATCATATCAGGCACGGGCACACTATCTTCAAGAGATGCTGAAATAGTTTGTTGACCCGACAAAGCTGAGGTATGAATGTTTGCCGAGCCATGGAGAAAAGGAGATAGAGAGCATAGCAAAGTTGAGCAAAAATGACTTAACGTTTATCTGGTCTAGGTTTTTCCTCGTGATGGTATTCTCAGCTTCCACCTCAGCTGTGAAATCTGAATGATGGATTAGTTCGGCGGAAAAATATGAAGGAAAACGGAAAAATGCCAAGGAAGAAACTTACCCTGTTTATCGTGTTCGGCGATAAGCACAGTATGTTTCGCACGCAGCATTTTGTGAGTATCCAGGAGACGTTGAAACTCAGCACTCCGGCGATTAGTGGTCACCTGAAAAGGTACAAAAAGATAGCTTAGTCTTGTGCATATTCGAAGTATACAAGATCGGGGCCAAGTGGAACTTAACCCGGCTCTAGGTGTGTGCATATTCGATGTGTACAAGATCCGGTCCAAGTGGAACTTAACCCGGCTCTAGGTGTGTGCATATTCGAAGTGTACAAGATCTAGGCCAAGTGGAACTTAACCCGGCTCTAGGTGTGTGCATATTCGAAGTATACAAGATCCGGGCCAATTGGAACTTAACCCGGCTCTAGGTGTGTGCATATTCGAAGTATACAAGATCCGTGCCAAGTGGAACTTAACCCGGCTCTAGGTGTGTGCATATTCGAAGTGTACCAGATCCGGGCCAAGTGGAACTTAACCCGGCTCTAGGTGTGTGCATATTCGAAGTGTACAAGATCCGGGCCAAGTGGAACTTAACCCGGCTCTAGGTGTGTGCATATTTGAAGTTATTAAGGAGTTATGTTGATTTTCTAAGGAGCATCCGACCGAGTAACAAGTTACTCCCCCGGAGGCTCGGGGACTAATGGCTATATCAATAATATCTACAACATGTTAAGGAAAAGACGAAGTAACATACCTCCATCATCCGACCCGCAAGGTTAATTGCCTTGGCAGCAGTATTCATCTGCGCAGCAAATTCAGCGGGACCGAACTTCTCTGGGAGATCGTCGTTGTGGACGAACTCCGCCTTGTTCCAGTTATTTACAAACTCGATCAAGGTCGGAGGGTATCGTTCACCGCTAAGCATGTGGGGCGCCACTAAACCCTTGGCATGCACTTCCCTCCTCTCAACCTGGGCAACGACGGGGCTAGTGTGCAAAACAAGTTGCGCATCAGCTGGCTCGATAGGGGCGTTCTTTGGTGGTGGAGTCTTCTTCGAAAGCATGGACGCGAGTGTGCGCTGTCCAGCCTCGATGGACGCTACCCTAGTGGCATCAGGAGCCTTTTTGCCCTTGGGCTGCTGCTGAGAAGTTGAGGTTGCTGTAGCAGATTTGCCCTTGGGAGCTGCCTTGGCGCTAGCCTTGGTGCTGCTGATGTCTTCTCGCCGAGCCTTGGAAGACGCGGACAAGGCGGAGGGGCTTGGTGCTGTTGCTTTTGTTGTTGCTGCTGGTGCTGGAGTTGATGATGGTGCTGGTGCTGATTTCTGTTTTGGTGGAGGTGCTGAAGGTAACTCGGATGAAGCTGGTTGCGGCGTAGCCGAAGTGGTGGTTGTTGTTGCCTCGGTAGAGCCAGTCTCCCCCGCTCCGAGGTTGCCCTCCTCTTGACGAGGTGGGCTGGAACCCGGAGCAGCTGCTGAACCCTCCGGAATGGAGCTCAACAGGCGTGAATCATCACCACGAGGGGGAGAAGGGCTGTGTCAGAGCGGCGAGGCAATGCCGGATCCACTCTATTGAACCTCCACCATGGCCTTGCTGAATCAAATAATGTGTGATGAGAAACTATAACAAAAGAAGAACAAGTGAATAGCAAAGGGAGAAATGACTTACTCATCCGAATTCAGGGGCTCCTTCGGCTTACGAGCTCTCCGGGCCACATCCTTAGTCGTGGCCTTGGTGGCAGCTTTGTCCGGACTTCTTTCGCCTCTTGGCTGGCTAAGAAGGTCCGGAGGACGAAGCAGATGCGGCCACCCTCTTCTTCGGTGCGACCGGGACAGGCTCACCCATGGGAAGGGGAGGATCTTCATGGATCTGCCCACCGGGGATAACTGATGTCGGAAAAGCATAAGAAAGGGGGACAGCGTCAAATGCCTCCAGCACCTCAGCGTCCGAATCATCTTCATCGTCGGGCCAATCTCTAATGGAAGAGAGTTTACCCGTGGGTCGGTTGGTCGCGTCCGCCATCGGCAGGAACATCTCCTGATCCGGCTCCTCCACATCCAAGGTGTCTCGATCAGGTGCCCATTTGACAGAAGGCTCAGGGCCATCCTCAATGGTTTGCTGAAGAAACATCTAAGGGAAAGAAAAGACAAAGGGATTAAACATACAACAGAAACCGACATACGATACAATTCAGAGAAAGTTTGGGGTACGAGACTTACCGCGGGGGGAAGCCTATCTTGGTAGAAATGTTCGATCCCCCACGTCCACTCAGCTGAGAAGTCCTTCTTAGTGGTGAAGAGGGCCTTGAACTGGCAGAAGATCTCAGTGTTGCTTAACTCAAATGAGGAGGTCCGGTTGGGATCACGGCCCCAGCTCATGTGGCAAACTTTATGTTTATGTTTCTGGAGGAGGGAGAGCCAGTTGCGGACGAACGTAATCATCGCGTCCTCATTGCGCAACCCCAAGTCCTTCAGCTCTTGGAACCTTTTGTTGACTTGGTTCGTCAGGACGGTGGGCTTCTTGGGGACCGCGTACCACAGATCCGGATTGGGAGGACCCGGAGCGGAAGGGCGCAGCCGGATCTGATCCTCAGTTGTGCTATTCCAGACATAGAAGAAGGTTCGGGCCCAGCCCTTGCAGGAGTCAAGCCCCGTAACTCGGGGAAAGATAGACTATTTCCGGGGGGAGATGGAAGTTGCGCCGAACTGCATGAGCCGCTTGTCCTCCAGATTAAGCTGGATGTTCGGAATCATGTTCCAGCGAAGGCCAAAAAACCATATCCAGAGCTCCTTCGTGGGCCATAGTCCGGCGTAGCCTTCGATGGTGGAGGCGAAGGCAAAGAGAGAGGTGATGACGTTAGCCGGAAGATGGTGCGGCTGAAGCTCATATGTGTTGAGCCTGTCGTTGAAGAAATCGCTTGCTGGGAGCCCGAATCCACGTTGGAAATGGGAGAGGAATACAACATACTCATCCGGATTGGGTGAGGGGGCAAGCTCCGCAGCGGCAAGGCGTGCGGTAACACCCTCCGGGATGCGCCTGTTGCGATACAGCCAGTCTAGGTCATCCTTGCAAACCTAGGATCCAGCCCACGCGCCACGGTCGGCGTTCACCGCGTCCTCCTCCATTTCTTGCTCAATGACGGCGAGCTCCTCCTCTGTCATCTCAAGATCACTGCCCTCACGGGCACTAGCGGCGGTGGGTGACAGTGGCCTGGATAGGCGAGGACCCGTGGCGGAAGAGATGCGGGGAGGTGGCGGCGGCAATGGTCTTGGCGTGGAAGCGATCTTGGCGGCGGCTGCTACTCGAATCGATGATGGCGACGGCGCTGTCGCTGGAGAGGAAGAAGAAGAAGAAGAGGCAGAGGGGCGCAGAAGTGGGAAAAGAACCCAAGGGGCGCACCCCTCCCCTATTTAACCACGCCCTTAAGGGGTAGTGGGATCCCGCTGTGCGGGCGGGCTGCACGGTGTGGCCGTGTATGCCCCAGATCAACCAATCAGCAGCGAGCCACAGGAAAGGCCACAGAGCGCAATCGATTCCATGACGCGACGTTATGATGCAGTTAGCGAGGAGGCAGGCACGATGTAACGTGAGCTACAGTGATAACTGACAATTACTGCGGCAGTTACTATCGCAGGCCCTTAAAATGAGGCAAATGTGATGATTAACCTCCACATGGGGAAGCGTAAAGAGAAGGAAGAATGACCCGGATGAATATGAGGTAACCCGGCCAGCGAGTGAAAACTCGGAATGTGCCAAGGGAAAGTAAACCTAAGAAAATCCGGACTATGAGGTAACTCGGAAAGGAGCCAAAGGCTCGATAAAATTGAACCTGCTGTGGCCTTAGCGGCTAAGGCAGCTAAGACCGCACCAGCTTCGGGGACTAATGTTGGGGAGATACCCTCGGGTAGGGTCACACCAGGGTATAAAGGCCGAATTAGCCGAGGTATGGCAAGGTCAAAGCGGATACTGGCCGAGTCACCTCAAGGCAGGACGAATCATGGGGTAACCCGAACCAGGGGATGTCCACCCAACTGGGTCTCAGCCGACTTAAATTGTAAGTCGGTGAGATGTGTCTAACTTGTATGCAGGGACAGCTATGGCCAGATCGACTAGGTACGATCCGGGTTATAGCAAGCTTACAAGAGAAGGAAGGTATCTCGCTGGTGAAAGGGTGACCACTGTACGCAGAGCGTGCGCGAAGCACATAGAGGCCAGGACCACCGAGGCGTGGCCGACAAAGGTGATGAGGCCTATGTCGGATGACGCGGGCGCCGTAGAGGCTCACGTAGCCTCTACATGGATGACGCTGGGTTAAAGTAACCCGGTCGGCTTACTATTTTGGGAGGAGGCATATTCCTTGGAATATGCCTCCACGTATGCGCTAATTGGAGACCTAGCCACCCCTATATAAGGAGGGCTAGGGCCTCTGTAGAAAGGGTTGAGTTTTACTTGGTTGGTCCTTAGTGGTTTATGTTCTACTAGCAAGTTACTAAGGGATAGTAAGTGGTGAGAGTAAGAGAGTTCCTTCTTCCTCCTCTCTCCAATACAGCTCTAGGAGCACTTGTAATCTGTGGAAGTGAATCAAATACAAAGCTACTGTGTGTGGAATCACCACACAATCCCTCCCTGGATTCCCCTAGTGCATTTAGTCCCCACCTTCAGCCTATCCATGGCATCTGCCGAGACACCACCATGACATCATTGCCTACAATACCATAATTAACTGCAAACTTTCACAAATTAAAAAGTTCACCAAGAGAACCTTAAAAGAAATGAAACAACAATTTTAGCAATCTTTTTGCACGGAATTTAGATAAGTGAATACTTGATGGAACAAATAAAGATTAGTTCTAGCCCCCTAATGAAGTTATTCTTCCATGTTCATTTATTTGTTCATAGGGATCAAACAATTCACATTATAAAATTTGGTAATAAAACAGAGCATGCACAATTCAGAACTCAATAGCATGATTCAACATAGACATGGTTCTCCAAGAAAATGAACATCTTAGAAAACATGAAGCATGCACTTGAGTGTCGAAAGGGTTACTAATTTAGAAGAAATTATTGGGTAGAACATATGACAAACAAAGAGAGCTAAAAAACAATATGAATGAACCATATACACTCAAACAAAAAGGGTGGAATATAATTTCTTAAACTAATTTGGAAAAAGGGGGTATGGTGCATGGCAAAGAAAAATGTCAGGAAACTTAGGATGCCTCAAATCTTCAGAGTAAATAACTGGACGACAAAAACATCAATTGAAATACTCACACAGTAGTGTGAAGTTGCACGACCCATTGCATAAAATAAATATATAGTAAACAAATTAAGGATAGAGTCTGCATGAATGAATACCTATCATAACCATCATCCCCTATGCAAGTCAATCCATACTTGAAGCGATTGAAAAGTAATGCAGAGACAAAAAAATCTAAGGTTGCTGCACCTAAAGCAAAGAGGACAAAATAGCTCGATTGATTCACCTAGATCATTTTGAGCTCATATTATATATACAACATATAAGTCCATGTCTTTTGTTTTGCCATGAATGGCATAGGTTCCTCATAGCTCTAAGAATATTTTGTACTGAATCTAAGTAACTCCATCTAGCAGAGCATTTTCTGTGATCATGAACTGGTTAGCTACAAGAAATAACAAAGTGTGACCATAACTTCAACCAAACTGAGGGCCTGCTTAGCTAACTGATTACCTTGTCATAGTTGATAGCTAGAAACCGCACTCGGTAGCATCTTCACGTCCCACTGGTCCTCTCTCTACTCAAATACACCAATTTAATAACTACTACTATTAAGATTATTATTCTTGCAGTGGTGAAACAAACTATAATTATTTTTGTTTGACCAACTAACTATGATTAACCAACACATTTTTATTAGAACGATTAACCAGTACAATCAAGTTAGGCATGAGAAGAAAAAGGAAAGCACATACATACTCTCTCTGCAACGTTGTGGTTATTTGTGGCCCGGTCCCTCCTATCCCTCGCATGAACATACCCATCTGATGCCCCCAACATCCACCTTGGCAACCCCATCATCACCTCCATTATGCCCGCTGCTTGCCATCTGTGCGTGCAAATTTTGGTGGAATCCCGTGCAATTAAAATAAACCTCAAAAAACTCCAAATTGTTTATCACATGAAACTATAATTAACAGCAAGAGGTCTTGCATGTTATAGGATGGAGAAGCAACAAAGATTTGTTTAACAGGACAAAACAAAGACAGGTAAAAGGACAAGCTAGCACACAGTATGGTTAATTAGAAGACATCCGGCAGACCTGGCTCAGGCAGCTGCCCGATCAACTCATCCCATGCGTGTCCAGCTAGTTAAGCAGGTGAAACAAAGAAACAAACAGCTAGCTGGATCGGGTGGAGACATGTGCGCATGGCTGCTGCCAATAAAACCAATATGGTATCTATTATTAGTAAACACTTAACAGAGCGCTTCTTGCACATAATCTAGTGTATTACCTTAGTGACGCGATGAACTGAAAATAAGTTGCAAACTTCATAGTACAAAGAATGGAATTTTAATAACCAAATGGCACCATATTAATCGAGATCTCGAGTAATAGTAAGCTCGCGCTAGCCTCGGCGGGAACTCAAAGCCTGCAGCATATCCAGAGAAAACATATTAGTCCATGTGAACAATTCGTCGAACACCTGACAAGCACAAACATTATGAAGTCAGAGAAAGCACATCCAAAGCAAATAACAACAATCTACCTCACATATTAGCGCAAGATGACATCCTTTGCATTGGCAAAACAAATCAAGCACTAAGGATTGGACGGGGAGGAATATAAAAATGTGAGGAGGGGAGAGGGAGAGGGAGAGGAGAAGCTTAGAGCACCGAATCTGGCATGGGGCAGTGAGGATGGATGTACCAGTGAAGTGGCCCTGCTTTGAATCGACCTCTATGCGTTCGTCCTACTGGTGATGGGCGGCCATGCCGATTTGGGGCGGAGCGCACGTCAAGCTCCAGTGGAGCCGCTGGTGCGTGCCAATCCAGGGAGGGGTGCGGCGGCAGCCGGTGCTCGGCGTCTCGAGTTTGACCATGGGGAAAAAAGGGGGTGGAGGAGGATCGAAGCAAGGAGGAGGAGCAGAGTCAGCCGCCAAACGCATGCGGGGGAAGGGTTGCGAGGATTACCAGAGGAGGTGGCTAGGGTTCTCAACCGCGAGTTTGTTGGGATTCTTTTATACGATGCGGTGAAAATAGATCTACGACTGCGACCGGCCAGCTAATCCAATTTGATGGCTAGTTAAATCTGATTTACCGGGAGGCTCCTAGGGGTGGCACCAATTACATCTTTATATACCGACTGTTGGATCAAGACTCACGAATCTAAACATCACAAGCTGTTGGATCTTTTATTCCGTTCTAGCATCTAGAAGATACTATTGATATTCTTTAGCACAATGTACGCAATGCACAAACCTCAAACACATTTTTTCATCATTATAGAATCTCTTCTCCATCGTTTTGCTAGACCATGTTACCAAAAAATCAAGTATTTGGTATAGCTAATAAACGTGACTTATGCATGATACAAAGTACAACAACCAAATATACGCCCATACATTATAGATTTCGATCATATTTATAATTTTTTGAGTTTTATTTATTATATAATCTTACCACACTATATAGTGTACTCAGTACTTTGAACTTTGACAATTCGATCAAGACTGGCAAATCCTAACATTGCAAACCACTAGATCTTCTATCCATTCTAGCATATATAACATTCTATTGATAGTCTTTAGCATAGTGAACGCTATGCACAAACCTCAAAACGCACTTCTCAATAATTCTAGAATCTTCTTCGTCATTTCTCTTGAGAATAGCGAGTAATAGGTAGCTAATAGTAGTAGGTTGATTTCTACATGACACAAGGTACAAGAACCAATTATACACCCGATACTTTATGGACGTGGCTCGAAATTATAATTATTTTTTAGCGTCACCTATTATAGTTTTATATAAATAAAAGATGATATGTCATACTGTACTTCTATTACTATCTAATTCTCACATGCAAGGCACGTGCAACTTAATATAGTCATAGTACTCTGTGCAAGGTACGTACTACTTCATCCCAGAGTACTCCCTCTGTTTTTGATTGTAAGGCCATAGACCTTTTTAAAATTGATTAAGAGTATACGTCATATATTATTAATTATTCTCTATTCACCAATGCATTTCTTCTTCTTTTTTCTCTTTCTTCTATGATGCAAGTAAAACTATTTATGCACGATGCAATGATGAGGTAGATTAATTAACTTTCTTGGTTCTATTAACTTGACTCTATGGCCTATAAGTGCATGCACATCATTGAGAATATAGGATGTCTAAGAGCCACCTTTCTCCTTCCAAGTTGAGTCTAGAACGGTGGAGACGGTTGTATTGGCTAAGAATCCATAGTCCTATGTCTAGTACAAGTCACAAGTTTCTATGAGTAAACCATCTAATGGTCCCACTTGACAGTGTATGACCATGTTTTAAAAGTACTAGTATCTTTTGTTTACTAGGCCCCACGAGCCTTCTTAGACAGTGTCTAAACGGAGCAGCTTATTCCTTTTCTTAGATACATGCATATTTTTTTCTTAGCCACTATCCACACAATGTACATGCTCTAAGGCTGGTCAAAGGCGGGAGTAATTTAGAGTGGTAACATGCATATGTTACTACTCTAAGTTACTACCTTCATACTAGTGGGCAGCGTGATAAGTGTAGTAACATAAGTAGAAAACCTTATTTATTATTTTGTAGTCATATTTTGCATTCGAAAGTGTGATATGATGGTAACATATTACTTATGTTACTCTATTTGCTTATGTCTATATTAATTGCTTACCACATCATCTTTTTTCGTAGGTGGCATCGATGTTAGCACTAATGTTACTCCCTTTATGACTAGCCTAAGACTAGTCACAATGGAGAGTATCATACAGTAGCATCATGTACTACTCCCTCCATCTAGAAATAACTCAATTACATTTTTCTAGATTCAAATGTATCTAGACATGTTTTAGTGTGTAGATACATTCAAATCTAGAAAAATCCAAGTCAGTAATTTCTAGACGGAGGGAGTATATGATACTAGTATGTGATACCATCTCCACAATGCGTAGTACTACTAACATATACTGTACAATACTTAGTACTAGTAGTATCATAGTCTTAGTGTATTTATTGTTCTATAATCTCAAGGTAAAATTGTGTACAAGATTTATTTGAGATTATTTTTTCTATGATATCGTATCTATCTATGATACCAACACAATCTCTTTCATAATTAAGTGCCATGACACATAAACATTTTCCATACAAGTAATGCATGGTATGTACCACCTGATCCCCCATTGGGGCTAGACTCATCCCAAACAGTGGTAGAGTAGTACTAGTATCTCCATCCAGGAGTAGTATTGGTGTACCATATTTAGTATTCCATGTAGCCCTAGGTCATCAAAATAACGTGTACACCAGGTCAAAGGGAGATAATTAAAAACTACTACTCCGCACCTACAGTAGTCCTTCCCTAGTTTTCTCCGCGCCAGTCTTTTCCCAAAGAGATAAGGTATCGTCTCATGGCCTTTGAATTAGGATGGACGGATGATATTTCCTAGAGTGAGATGAGGAGTATAGTACTCCTAGTATTTAACAAGTAGTACAAGTCTCTCTCGCTCGCTCTCATCAATCCTCTCATATCTGCGCTCCTCTCTATGCTCTCTCGCTCGGTCTCAAAATCCCTCTCACATCTACCGTAGTTGAAGAAGGCGGATCTATGGCGGATGAGTGGTTTGAAGCTACAATTGACATGAGTGCAATGAGGTAGGTCTTCGGCTGCACGGTGTGTTCTCAAATTGTTCGTCATCCCGCGTACATGGTTATTTCTTCTTTCTTCAGGATGTTTTCCACACTGGTTCGATACAACTGTTCTTTTTGGGCTAAATCTCTTTTCCTTGCACGAGTAGTGCTTTGGCAAGGCCGTGGCACACATTGCATGCACACAATGTGTTGGAAAATTGTCCGACGGACAGTTCCTGGTATGTGAATATGGAGGCGTCTTCAAACCAACCACTACCATGGATCAGATGTCCTCAGGAATAAGGCTCAAGTGCAGCAACTGAGGGTGTGACATGGCTAGCAGCTTCTTCGAGTTCATTGAACACCAGACGACGTGCCCGCACGGGCAGAGGCCGACATAGGTTCTTGAAAAAAAAGAACCGTATAATATTCGGGTGTCTATCTGTGTCGTGATTCCGTCTAGAGTATGGTTTAGTTTCTATCATGGTTGTGGAGTACCTATACTAGTTATGTTAATACTATAAATAAATTAAATCATCATCGCATCCACATAGTTTCTCTCTTTTACCGATAATAAGGGGAAGTACCACCAGATTGTGCATCCACATAGTTGCTCTCTTTTAGCTAAAAAGCTTGAAAATCCGTAGAACTTGGGTGGCTCTCCACATTGTATGCAAATATCGGTTCCCAAACCACTTCTCATCCATCTGGCACCGGTGCCTACGCTTCACAGCCGATGCCACACAAAAAAAATTCAAGGAACCGGAGAAGCTACTTGCTATGATTCCCAAACTCAGCGTATGTTAAAATATTGGTCTTCCATGTCCAGCTCAATAACCCTTCCTCTATTTAACGCAGAGGCAACAGCCATCCCTCTGGTCAGGTTAAGCTAAATCATTTTTTTATCAATGTGGGTCGCTTTCTTTTCTGCAAAGCGGTGCCCTCCATTGTGGAGATGGTGCCACAAAAACATTACTATCTGGCATCGGTTCAAAATAGACCAGGATTGATAAGTTTGGAGAGCCAATTTCAAGGATTTGGTGTTGGAGTTCGATGTACCTTTTCCCTACAAATTCAATGTTTATTTTAGACTTCCCCTAATTAGAACCATGAAGAGATGATGAGCCAGTGTTGATGTTGGGGAGTGACGAGCTAGCGCGGCCTCGCCTTCGAGCAGTGCACTCTCACCGATTTGCCCTAGACTCTTCCCCCTCATCTAGGCCAACACCATCAACTAGACCCTGCCCCCACCTCTCCCCTCCCTTCCCCTCCACCTACCCCCAAAAGTCCCCCAAATGGGAGCGCCGCTGGAACTGGAGCGCTCCTCATAAGAGAGCATCATCGAGTCTGGAGTCCATGTCTTCCGTGCCTGCCGCGTCTCTGCAGCCACAACCGACTTCTCCGTCGTCGAGCCCCAGTTAGTTGACGAGGAAATACCATACACAATGACACTAAATATCTTGTTCTCGCCGATGTACGAGCTCAGGAGGATGCCTGGCTCCATCCCAGCCCCTCTGGAGGAGGACGATGTTGCGACCAGACCCTGCAAAGTGGAGGTGTTGAATCTGAGCCTGCCTTCAAGCAAGTTGCAGAGAGCGAGCAAGGTCGTGGGAGCAATGCACAAGGTTCTTGGTCGTGTATGGCTACTGAAGAACCTAGAAGTCATGGCGGAGGAGTGGGACATCATCATGCCGTACGACATTCTGCACTAGCTCTAGCATGAGGCGTGTATGTGGGTCGACACATTCCACTTCGACCTAACCCTCGGCATGGATCTCTGGCTCATGGTCAACCTACCGGAGCTTGAAGACAGTTGGTACCTGGTTGAGCAGGAGGATGGCCACTGCAGCATATGCATGCAGGCGCTATCGAAGCATACAAAAGTGCGCCTTTGGGGATGCAACCATCCTTTCCACCCCAAGGGCATCTTCACCTTGTTTGAGACCAACGCCAGCTGCCCTATCGGCCGAGACAATGTGCTCGCCCATCTCTACTGACACGAGGTGCATATGCCCCCTTCTGTATGAAACCTGGTCATGTGGTTGCTAATTAATTAATGTACTTAACCAATGTATCTGTTGCACGCCAAGTTAACCTGTTCTACATATGTTTGCACCCGTCGCATTAAGCTTAATCCAATTTAGACAGGGAAAACAATTAGTCTAGGATTACAATCCAACGGCAAATTTTTATCATGTCTCATACATTTTACAAAAATAAAACCAATACGAATCACTGTTCATCATCTCGCTACATAATATGAAACAATAGTCTAATCATTGTCACTATCATCGCTTTTAGCACCACCATGTTCTAGATCCACATATTCTGACTGGGA
This sequence comes from Avena insularis, assembly GCA_023614405.1. Taxonomy (NCBI): domain Eukaryota; kingdom Viridiplantae; phylum Streptophyta; class Magnoliopsida; order Poales; family Poaceae; genus Avena; species Avena insularis. The sequence goes on from CM042690.1 coordinate 462,191,432, forward strand.
TGAATATTCTTCCCCTTGCCATTCATCGTACATGTCCTGAGATTCATCAGGTATAACCAGTTTATTCCTGCCTTTGTCGACTACACTAACCTCGATAGTGAAATCTACTTGTCCATCATGTCTAGAGCCGCCTCTGGCAATAAAATTTTCATCAACGTCAGCAAGTTCAGTTACCATACAACCACTGGGATCATCTTGGTAGGTAACATCTATGGTGACTGGCTCGTCATACTCATTCACATCATAGGTGCTCCTTGCCTCAAACTTTTGCACATATTGCCAGTCGTTATTATCTCCATCATCGAAGAATATTACCTTGGAAGCTTAATTTACCAAAATATAAGGTTCCTCCTTGTACCACTTAGCAGTAGTATTGATCGATATGAAATTCCCATCATTTCTGGGGCCTCTTTTCTTGTTCGGATCTTGGTCATACCAATAACACTTGAATAGAACCACAGATCGACCACCAGTCTTGTCGTTATAGTTTAACTCCATAACCTCTATTATGCCACCATAATGATCATAGTCATCTAACTTCCTGATTTTGGCTGTCAAGTGCTCTCCACTGGTTGTGATGCCACTATTTTATGTCTTTAGATGTTTCTCACGCTCTTGTTGTAGTGGATACCATCATCATTGCAAGATGAAGCTGTATGGACCCGCTTTGTCGGACCATGTGATAGGGCATAGAGACCATCACTAACATCACCCGGATTCTCTTCACGCAGCTTCGTGATCTACGGTTATACAAAATAATCAAGAGGTTATCTCATGTGCACAATATGTATGCAATTCAAAGTTTAATTAAACATCTTACATGATTCCTAAACCATTCCTGAAACCCACCCCCACATACTGGTGCAACATAATCTTTTCCTTTGGTTCCTATAAATAACCTACAAAAATGAGACTCAAGTAAGACATCTGAACATATCTTGCTACAAGTTTCATTTGATATATGTGAGGACATGTATGAATAGTACTGACGCAACAATGTTTTCAGCCTCATTAGCATGATTCAGCACATACCAAGTAAGTTGGTCATATTCATGCTTCATTAATGTTCTATGTTCATCCTTTCCTACTAGGCAAACGCCATGGTTAAAAACAGAATTTTCAACTTCTTCAATTGTGCCACCTAGATTGGATCTCGTTTTACAATCAGGAATGTATCTTGATAAAAATGCAAATGCTTTAGCAGCAATATATGCCTCTGCAAAGTAATCCTCTTCTCTAGCCTTGTTCCTAACAGTACCCTTGAAAGTGTAAAGTTGACGTTCTATAGGGTACATTCATTCATACTGTACGGGACCTCTATAAAGTCCATATACTATCAGATGAACAGCCAAATGTACTATCACATCAAAGAAGGCTGGTGGATATAGCAAGTCAAGCTTGCATAGGATTTATACTATGTCCGTCTAAAGACGCGCTACAACTCTTGTGTCCAAAGTTTTGCAACAGATTTCCCTAAATAACTTTCCCAACTCTGCAAGCACGTTGTACAAATCCTTGTTCACTAAACCTTTAACGCCAAGATCTAAAAGACTTTGTAGTACGATGTGGCAATCGTGAGTTTTCAACCTTAGAGCTTGTTCCCCTCTACATTGATACAATTTGCAATGTTGGAAGAAAATCCATATGGGAACTTCAAACCTCGGTGGAAGTCACAAAATAGTACCCTTTTATTCATCGCCAAGGTAAATTTTACACCTAGAAATTTGTAATGTTTTCCACCGCCCTTATCAACTGTATCTTCAGGATGCAGCTTCAAGTTGTTGTTAATTTTGAGGTGTTTGCAGTCAAGCCTAGCATTATAGCTATCTTTTGTCTTGCTTGGAATGTTGAGTAAGGTGCCTATGTGCATGACATCAATATTATGTCGAGGCGTCTTAACAGCCCAATATAGCAAGTCCCATAGAGTGGATCTACGCTGATAGAATATTCTCGGTTCCTTTTTCTTCCCTTGGGAATCTGCTGGTACTTCTTCCACTCTCTTCCCTTTGGATGTTGCTCCTACTGTCGGTGCATCTTCTTTATTCTTTCTTTTTCCTCGTTTGGTAGTTGGTTGTTTTCCTGGTTTGACATTTCTGAACTTTTGTAGATGCGCCTGCAACTCAGCTGCAGTGAAATTTTGTGGTGCAGTGCTATATGCAGTCCTCTTTCCATACAACTGCAATGTTTTTATGTTTTTTCGAAATTTGTGTCCTTTAAGAAGAAAAACCCGGTGGCCAAGGAAACCGGTCTTATTTTGTAGCCTCACTGTGACTAGTTTTGTCTCACGGCGAGCACATGCGCTATAACCTGTTGTCACTCTGCCTGACATAGTGCCAAGAGCTTGAAAATCATGGGTCGAAAATAGCACTCCAACATGCATAGGGAACTTGGAATCTTCAAGCTTGCTAGCAAGGATATGAGGAGTCATGAAACCCTTCCATAGTTCCTGCAAGTCTCGTATAAGAGGCTGCATGAATAGCACTACAAGAAAAGTTTTTTTTACAACGAACGATTTTCGTGGTTGAAGGCCTGTTTTTCGTGGCCAAAGAGTATTGAGCGACGGATGGCCTTCATGGTAAAAGCCCCGTCACAAATGAATTAACCATGGTTTTTTTGACCATGGCGGATCGCACCCTTCAGCCACAAAAACTTGTTCCATCGTTGATTTGTTCGCCAGCCACGCTGACAGCTGACGTCATGCAAACTTCCACGTGGCAGCTGCCGTTAGCAGCCGGTTACCACTGATACGTTGCAAACGTATCCATAATTTTTGATGTCCCATGCTTGGTTTTATCTACTTTCTTGTGTTTTGTCCACACTTTGGAGTACTTTTCATATGATTTCTTGGACTAACCTATTAACAAGAGCCACGATTGCTTACTGCTTTTCTTTGCTTTTTGGTTCTAGGAAAGTTAGAAAATGAATATTCATGGAATTTTACGGGACAAAAGCCAAAGTTAGTTTTTCACCGAGGGACACCTTGAGCCAGAATACGAGACGGAGAGGGGCTAGGGCCCGGTCACACCACCTGGCCGCGCGGCCAGGCCTCGCTCATGCCAGGGGGTGGTCTGGCCGCCCCAGGCACCCCCTCGGCCTCTCCTTCCGCCTATATATAGCCTCCGATACAGAAACCCTAAGTACCCGATCAAAAATCTCAAAGGAGTCAAGATGAGTAGTATATGCTTGTATGCTTTCTCGATGTTTGTCAATTGCCCCGCTGTAATTTGTTCACCGAACATGTCATCTATCTTAAGGAGAGCCACCTCTAGTGAATTATGGACCCTGGTCCTTTTACTATCAATCTACAATCAACTATTTACTGCTTTGTGTTTACTTTTTGCAAACTATTACTTTCTTCCATTCGATACGTTTAATCCTTTGTTTTCAGCAAAACTGGTGAGACTGACAACTTCATCTCAAGTTGGGGATAGAGTTCTGCGGTTGTGTTGTGTAGGTCTCCACGTTGCTACTGGCACCGGTAGTTCGCCCTGCCAAAGTTCAGCTAGCTACACCTTTAGGGTGTTTCCTTGCTCCTACTGGATTGATAACCTTGGTTTCATAACTGAGGGAAAACTTACTGCTGTGCTCATCATACCTTGATCTTGGGGTTCCCCAACGAGCTTGTTAATACACGAGTCAGCAAGTACTTTTTCTGGCGCCGTTGCCAGGGAGTCAAGGACATCTTCACAAGGGGAGTCCCTCATAACCAACCTCTTTACTTTTTTATTTTTGTTTTGATTAGTTTACTTTTGCTTTGTTTCCTTGTTTCTTTATCAAAAACACACAAAAAATAGTTTTACAAGTTTGCTTTCTTATTTTTAAAAAACACAAAAAAATTAAGTCTTTCTATAGTTGTTACCTCTTTCTTAGCTCACCATACTGATCCCTAAATTCACCCTGAAAGACCTTTCAATAGGTAGTGGTTCTATAATTGGAAAAGATAATATTGAAGAATTCTTTAATCATGTTAGTAAGCATGAGGATATTGAGGATAGATCCCTTGCAGAACTTGCTCCAAACTATGAAACTGCTACAACTTATTTAGTTCACATGTTGGAAGCTAGGTTTGTTAACCTTAACCCCTTAATGCAAGTAATGTCTCTTAAACTTAAAGAAATTGAGGACCCTGAAAAGAGGGATTTTATTCTAGAAACTTTGCTTAAGGAATTCTATGATGTTGCCAAGGAAGCTAGAAAAGTCTTTGAACGTTTTAATATGCTAGGCTCATGTGTAGATGTTATTGGTACACGAGAAAAGATGAACAAAACCGAGCCTAATGGGGAGGAAACTAAGATACCAATAGACTCATGCGTTAAAGAAAAGTACTTATTGGGAGATAACCCAAAAGTTTTAGATGAGTCTTGGAAGATATTACTTTATTAATAACCGCTCCTTATCCTTTTTATTTTCTTTTGGTGCCAAGAGTAACCTCTAATGAGAGAGAAGTAATGATTGGGAAAGTTGCTGTCCCGAAACAGATTTCTATGCTTCACCGTAAAAATTTGTGTAAAATCTCTGTATGTCCTTTTGAGGCGTGAATTTTTCTGATTCTGCCCCAGGTTGTTATCTACCTTTCGTTAGTTCAACACTTTTCTAGTTGAGCAACAGAAGGTCTTCAAAAAAAATCGTCTTTACCAGCTAATCTGTTTTGACAGATTTCTGCCATTTTCTGCATTTGCTTCTTGTTGGTTCCTTTTTGAGTTCTTTTGGGGAATTGAGCTTTTTGAGGGAAGTGCTACAGTAGCTATTGTTTTAATGAAAGTTTTATTGGTATTAGAACTGAACCTAAAGACCTATTATCTTGAGTGCACTAATGTTGATAATAAAGATTGTGTGAAGTTTTGTATGAAGTAAAAATTTCAGGTGTATGGAAGGAATGAGTAATGAGATGAAGGATGGACTAAAGCTCAAGCTTGGGGATTCCACGCGTGTCACCCCAAGAAATATCCAAGAAGTACAAGCGTCAAAGCTTGGGGATGCCCAAGGCATCCCCCTCTTCATCAATAAAAATCCCAGGTTTCTTCCAAACGCTTCATTTTTATTGTTTCATGCACAGTTGTGTTGTTCTTGGAGTGTCTTCTTTTTCGTTTTTGTTTTGGTTTTTCATTTGCTTTGTTTTCTTAGTTTGCTGAATAAATTGGTTGGACCCCCTCTTTCATACATTGGTTTTCAAATAGTTTGGTTTGGATTGGAAAAAGAGTAGGAAAGTTCATGCTTAAGTGGTAAAGAGGGCTTGTTTTTGACTGTGGCCTTTGCTTTGTCATGCCATGCTCGATATTGTTTTGGCTTTATGCTTAGTATTCTTTGTTGTATCATGACTTGTTATAAACAATTGAGATTTCTTAATGTGCCTTTGAAGAATCATACGTTGTTTTAGCATATTAAAGCATAGTATTATGGTATTCTCCTTTTATGCTTTATTTGGGTTGACTTGGCGCATGCTCACACCATGTTAGGACTATCCCAAGTCACCATAGCCTTTATGATCCTTTAGTTTTCAACTTGTAGTATCACTTTATGCTTTGATCAATGATGTTTTGTCGCTCTGCATGATTATGGCCATTATTGCTCTCTTAGTTTGTCGCTCCCAGTCTTTTTCTAGCCTCCGTAACCAAGTATGAGTTCCACTCATGCATCCAACTCCTAAAACCAAGTTATTCCAAAAGAGTCCACCATACCTACCTATTAGCATATGTTATTCCAAGTATATTCATGTTTTTATCTACCTTCTGAATTAAACTTGTTATGAGAAAACTAGTGATTAAAGCTCTCACGAACATGATGGCACACTTTACTTTTCTTGCCCTTAATAAACTTGAACCATTTTGTCGTCTATGTTGCATATGCTTGCACTTATTTGTTGGGGATTAGCAGAACCATGTTGTCATGGGGAACGCTTTCAACATTGCACTTGTACTTTGTACTTAGTTGATATCATGCTCTTTTGTCTATGGATGTCGTCGGTGTGAAATGAAAGGGGAGCTTGTAAGTCCATGGGGTTATGTATATGTGTTAGAGAAACGCCTGGGCTGCTGGTCTAATCCATGCTGTCATGGTGGAAACCTACAGCATAACCATAATGAGCTGTCTATGAAGCATTCTTCTTATAGAAAAAAAGTAAGATATTGAAAAAATAGAAAAAGAAAAAAAGAGATTATGAAAAGAGGAAAGAGAGAAAAAAGCACCATATTCCCATGGTAAAGAAGAAGATTGCTGAGATGCTTGTTGTATGCTTGCCTTGTCATTTTGATATGGGGATTCTTCTGTATCATTGGGCAAGGGGTAGCCCGTTGGCGGTTCTCTATGATACACATGTATTTACGATGACAAGAACTTACCGGTGACGAAACCTGAGTAGCATGAGGATCGACCCTCGTATTCAAGGGACATGAGATTTCCACCTTATACTTTGTCAAGCATATACACCATAGTTTGTTCACTTTAACCTTAATCACTTCAAGATGCTTATGATAGGGGCAATGAGAGCTGAAAGCTATTAAGTACCATAATTTTTGGAAGCTCTTTATGAGACTTGAATCCCTACTTCCTTCTATGAAGGCCTCTCTTTTACTTTTATGTTGAGTATCCACCTTCTATATTTATGCACCTACTTTGAGAGTATAGTGACCATTCTTAGTTCTATGTGCATTGTCCCAAAACTTGTTGATTGATGCATAGCTTTGATATTGCTTGTTTTAAACTATTTGTATCTAGTCACTCTGATGAACTTTGAAGGTGTCCTATGCATTTACATTTGCTACTCTATGAGGGACAAGCTGAATACCACTATGCTATGTTTTCTTTATGTGAAACAAACAAACGTCTTGCAAAGCATTGTTATTCATTAATCTTTTTTTGTGCCTTTTCATGTTGCAACATAGTTTCTTTGTCTTATTGCTAGAACTTTGTCTTTCATGTTATGATTGAAATACTATGATCCCAGCTTTGAATGTTTTACAAATACTTTGATCAAGTTTATGATGGTGCATGTCACCTCAAAAATTATTCTTTCTTTTTATCACTTACCGACTCGAGGACGAGAAGGAGTTAAGCTTAAGGATGTTGATACATTGCAAACGTATCCATAATTTTTGATGTTCCATGCTTGGTTTTATCTACTTTCTTGTGTTTTGTCCACACTTTGGAGTACTTTTCATATGAGTTATTGGACTAACCTATTAACAAGAGCCATAGTGCCAGTTGCCTATTTTCTACTGTTTTTGGTTCAAGGAAAGTCAGAAAATGAATATTCTCGGAATTGGACTTGACAAAAGCCAAAGTCAATTTTTCACCGAGGGACACCGGAGCAGTCTGACGGAGAGGGGTCAGGCGGACACACCACCTGGCTGCGCGGCCAGGCCTGGCCCGCGCCAGGGGGTGGTCTGGCCGCCCTAGGCACCCCCTCGGCCTCTCCTTCCGCCTATATATTGCCTCTGATACAAAAACCCGAAGTACCCAATCAAAAATCCACGAAAAAGTCTGTTGCCGCCATCATCTCTGTCCCTAGATCGGGAGGGATCTGAAGCTCTTCCCGGCACCCTGCCAGAGAGGGGAATTCACCCTGGAGGCCTTCTTCATCATCATGCAAGCCTCCTATGTGATGCGTGAGTAGTTCATCTCTGGACTACGGGTCCATGTACTAGCTAGATGGCTGGTTCTCCTCCTTTGTGCTATCATGTCTAGATCTTGTGAGCTCCGTTCATGATAAAGATCATCTATTTGTAATTCTGCATGTTGTGTTTGCGGGGATCCGATGGATATTGAGATGCTATTTTAAATTGATTATTGATTCTATCATGTCTTTATTATTTGTGATCTTGCATGCTTTCCGTTGTTAGTAGCTATCTTGGCCAAGTACATGCTAGCAACTCCAGGAGTTAGTATTTATGCTCGATAGTGGGTTCGTGCCTCTGGTAATCTGGGGAAGTGACAGAAATCTCCAAGGTACTAGATGTGCTGTTGCTACTAGGGAGAAAACAACAATCCTTTGTTCATAGAACAATCGTATTGTTTACTTTACATGCAATTCGTAATGCAATTATCCATTGGTTGCAACTTAATACTGGAGGGGGTTCGGATGATAACTTGAAGGTGGATTATTAGTCATAGATGCAGTTTTGTGGCGGTCTATGTATAACGTTGTAATGCCCAATCGAATCTCAAAGGAGTCAAGATGAGTAGTATATGCTTGTATGCTTTCTCGATGTTTGTCAATTGCCCCGCCGTAATTTGTTCACCCAACATGTCATCTATCTTAAGGAGAGCCACCTCTAGTGAACTATGGACCCCGGTCCTTTCTTTTACTATCAATCTACAATCAACTGTTTACTACTTTGTGTTTACTTTCTACAAACTATTACTTTCTTCCATTCGATACGTTTAATCCTTTGTTTTCAGCAAAACCGGTGAGATTGACAACTTCATCGCAAGTTGGGGACAGAGTTCTGTGGTTGTGTTGTGCAGGTATCCACGTTACTGCTGGCACCGGTAGTGCGCCCTGCCAAAGTTTAGCTAGCTACACCTTTGGGGTGTTTCCTTGCTCCTACTGGATTGATAACCTTGGTTTCATAACTGAGGGAAAACTTACTGCTGTGCTCATTATACCTTCCTCTTGGGGTTCCCCAACGAGCTCATTAATACACGAGTCAGCAACCACCATTAACGTTCATAGAAACCGTGGCAGAAGCCAGGCCTAGCCAAGGCCTGCTAAATACTAACTGGGCCGGCCCATCAGGAGAGCTCAACAAGAAGATGGTCTATTACTGTTTTGTCCCGCACTATTTGAAATGTGCCCAAACATGCAGGCACTATTTGAACTTTTAGGCCCAATTCTATTTTGGCCTACAGAAGGCCCATGTTGATCCAACATTGTGTGGCCGATTAGCAGCCTGCGCCAAGTCGCTCCTGTAAACATAAGGCATGCGATCAGCCCATCACTGTTATCGCAGCCCATCGTCGACTGCCTACTGATAGCCCTTCTTTGATATGTTCCATTACTGTTCTGTCCTGTTACTTTCTGGCCTTTAGCTAATCAGGCCCACAAATGGCCTTTTACTGTTCTAGCCTGGTAAATTTGTCGGCCTGTTACAACCCTCATCAGGGAATTTCTCGGCCATGTACTGTTCAGGACCGTCATTGTTCTGACATTTTACTGTTGTGGTCCTTTACTGTTGTGGCCCGCTACTATTTTGGCCTGTTACTATTCTGTGATTTTTGCAGTTTCTTGCCTGTTACTATAATGGGATGTTTCTATTCGTGCATGCTACTGTTACATTGGAGGAGACATGATCTTGCAGCCCCCTCTTTGGTGGGGCTAGAAAATAATTGGAGTCTGAAACTAAGTAATAACAAGTTAATACATCAAACAAGACAGACTACTCATTTGACTTATATGACAGGACCTATGAACCGGAGTTTACAACTGGTCAATGGTTCAATTATTAACCAACACGTCAAACAAACATGACAAGCAAGCACGCATTAAACAAGTGTGACTACCGCGAAACGAGCAATCAAAAAATGTGTGTGTGTGGCTTAGAATTTCAGCAGATATAAACTAGCCAGGTCATTTTGAACAAATATGTATGGTAGCAGTTCTATACCGTAAAATGCAAGAGACGTTGGGTGACACAGAATTTGTGCTAAGCCACAAAACGGCATGTAGTTATTGTCATGGCGAAGAATGAACTAGATAGAAATTATAATCGCATCATAAGAGAACCTGTAGAGCATGAAAGCAACCCACGAATGAACTATATATTATAGAGGATAGTTATGTCGTGACTTAGGATGAACCAGACCCAGAACCAGATGCGAGATATAATGGTGTCACTCGTGAACCTGTAGAACAGGATAAACAAGCATTAGACAAGTGTGCCTAGAATGAAATGAGCAATCAAACAAAGTGTTTCTTATAATTTTAGCAAATATATATGGAAGTAGTGGCATCTCCTGGAATGCATAGACTCGTTGGGTGACTTAGAATTTGTGGTGAGCTACACAATGGCATGTAGTTACTGTCGTAGCTAAAAATGAACCATATAGAAATTATAATGGCATCATAAAAGAAATTCTAGAGGACAGCAGGAATGCAAACCACGAGTGAACTACATAGTAGAGGACAGTAATGTCGTTGCTCAAGACGAACCAGCACCAGATAAGCAAGTAATGGCATCCCTTGTGAACCTATAGAATAGGCTATGCAAACCAACATGTTCATTGTTCCATTTTGAGATCTATGCAAGAAAAAGGAAATAGTTAGTGATGCCCCAGGATCCACCTTCCATCTTAGACTAAACGTATGATAGTTGCTCAGATTTTGAACTCAAAAGTAAAACTATTCGAAAAATTGAAAAAAAATCAGTATATCATCGGTCCTAGGTTTGAATCCTGTGAAAGTTTCATCTCATTTGGATCACTAGTTTGTGATTAAATAAGATTTTATGTTCCCAATACTACTAGTTTAAACTAATATCAAGTGTGTCCAGAAAAAACCCGAGCAGAATACACAAAAGAGGGAGGAAGTCAGGGAGACAAAATCCAATGCAGAACTTACAATGGGGTCGACGATTTCTGAGCAGATGGAGTAGGTGCCACCGACGAATGACGAGCCACATCAGTTGACGCTGAAGAAGCATGACCACGAGCTGACACATTCCTAGCATCCCACGTAGCCATCGCTTTTCTAGCAGCAGCTGACGAGGATTTTGACTGTGCCTCCACCGCTTTCCAAGCATCACTCAACACTGCCCAAGACTCCGATGCGATACAAGCATCGGCCTCCGCATCCGCTTCACATGTATCCGCTAGTGCTGCTTCAGTATCCACCTCTGCTTACAAGCATCCGTCGATGTAGCAAATGCATCCGCCAACGCCGATTCCATTTCCTGTAAATGCCACGAGCTTATTTAGCTCGCAATGCCCAAAAACAAATACATTCTACCTTCAGAAAGACCGTAATGGCTGAAGGTTGGGGACGTACATACCAGCGAATGGCGGTGCGGTGGTATTCAATGGTGGAGCGGTGGGGACGGTCCGGTTGAGGGAGGGCGGCCAGGCGGAGAAGCTGGCGATGGGGTCGAGGGGCACACGGCTGAGATACCACGAACTCGAAACTAACTTTTGTCCCACTATTTATTTTTATTTTTTTGCGAACCTCGCTTTTTTAGGGGAAACCCCGGCTGTATTAATAGTCGCAACCACATGACTGATACAAATTCGTGCACTTGCATTACTCAGTTTCCCACCTACAAATATCAAGTTTGTGCACTTATTCGTGTGATACAATCAATTGCTGGGTAAAATATTTCAGGTGGTAGAAGCCTGCCCTTTCTATGACATCAAGATTTAGAGTTCAAACATCGACCTAAAATTCCACAATCTACAACAATAAGTTTTGGTTTACTACCAGAAACATGCTAACAAATCACTCACAACTGGCATTAACATCATCATTAATAGATCTCAGAAGGAAAAAAATTGAAAGATAAAAAGCCACCGCAAGTTCAAATAAGATGACTATTGTTGCCAAATATAGTCACATAAAGCCAAGTCCAATATATATGTCATAATAGTACATCAAATATATAGATTCGTGGAGACCACACACCAGTAGAGCAAAAAAACAGATATAATACCTGACTTAACAAACAATCATCCTCACAAGAGACCCAAACCCTTAAAAAATGAAAGTAGAGTGGTCAATATGGTTTACAGATTTCCTCATCTTTTGCAGGATCAAGACTGTATGGGCGTGGAGAATCTCGAATTTCTTTCAGGGTCTCATCTGCTTCTAGAACCGAATTGAAAAGAGTGTTAGCTCACATTCCCACTTGTTCCAAGATCTAGTCGTACACTTGGCCAATCAGCTCGTCGCCATCCACATCAGGCAACTCGGGAACTAAGTTGTCAGCCATGAACTTTGAAAATCAACAGCAGCATCATGAGCAACTGAAATGGATGTATTCCATCCTATAGTCAAATCAGCTATCCGTTAGTGGATGTGGACACTTCATCCTTCATGCCCCTAATCGGTTCGTCCTGGTGTTTCACTTTCTCTTGAAGGCATGAAATCATGTGTCTATGAGCTTTGTATTTCTCTCGGAGACGGGCAATTGTCAAATCCTTGTAGCGAGCAGCACCATTACGCCATGATCAATATGAGTAAGGTGGAAACTGCAGATAATAAATCCAAAATTAAACCATATTCTCATTTAAAAAAATAATCCAAATTCTCGTTTCACAATCCAAATTTAGCTGCACACATCGTGCAAGCTCCAGAGTGGTACCGCAAATGGCAAAGAACCATAGAGGCATATTTCCCAAACATGGGAAACAAAACCGACATGAAAAGGGTCATACTTCAGGGTTTGCCTTTTTAGCTGGCACATGAGCAGTCCTAGCCTTAGTAATAAGTAGCAATAGATCAAAATGACTTTGTTTCTGCAAATCATGATGCGACAAAAATGATCAATATATTTTAGGGGACATTTTAAGTAATAAAGTGCTCTTTATCAAAAAAAAATTTCCTGGGACAAAGCATAGGTTACTGAAATTCCAGCAAAGCAGCTAGATACATAAAAACACTTGTCAGTCAATAATGCCTCCTCCACGGGTGGGACATGCGCATGATGCTAAATGAAATGCAGTAAAACCAGCAAATTTTAGGAAAAAACACATCAACTTCGCAATGCAAAGAAGGATACATGCATTAATTTGATGCCAAGGATTGGGCGTGTTTCCCTTTAATGAAAAATATAATTTAAAGAACTTAGCAATACAGGACACTAGCAAACAACAATCTGTTTATGAATGATATGCAGTAAATTACATCTCCATTGTTCAACAGAGGACCGTTCTGTGAAATAAAGCCAGGGAGCAAGCTTCCCATCCTCAAAAGATTTTTTTTGCCAGCATATACTTACCTATTTTTAGTGGAACTTATAACTAATTCCATGGCTACATCCATGATGATCCCAGCTTCCTAATGTGGCATATAGAGCTACTATTTCAAATAGCAATCACCTAAACAACTATCTAGATGGTTGCGGACTCACCGGAGATTGCACTAATGCGATGGAAAGGTGGACGCTGCTGGGTAAACAAGGTGTGTGATGGGGGAGGTGCACATATGTGCAAAAAATGTAGCGATACTCGTATATAGATAGAGATAGCAGTAACACATAAACCAGATCAATTATTAGTAACCACAAACTCCAAAAGGGATGTGAGCAGACTGTCAACTACTCCCATATTAATTAACCTAGTGTAATTTAATGTGGCAGTACTATGATATAGCGAGTACTAGTAAACAAGAGTGGATTACTCAATTATTAGTAGAATCTACAGCTAGCCACCAAAAGCATCATGAGCATGCTAAATATCTAGATTGCAGACCCTACTTGGTTAAGAACCTAATGTCCAGATCTAATTACCCAAATCTAAGAGCATCTATCCTATTTATGATTGAGTGTAGTGAGTTGGAGACATCCGTTAACTCTATAGCCATATCCTCGGTATGCATCTGATGACGCTCCTGCTCCTCCTCCTCGAGGTCATCGCAGATCTCGAGCTGTAACCACAGCGAAATTATCGCGGGCTGTAGTGAAAGTCAGTGCGGTAGATCTACCCAGTGGACGAACGTGCAACGCTCACATTCGTAGTTGCAACCCAAGGACCTGCGGCCGAAGTTCGTTCCCTCGAACGCGACGCGGCGACGGGGTGCCAGGGTGCACTCGCACCAGATCCGGAGATCCGCATCGGTAATGATGCCGTACCACTCCGCGTCTACCATCCGTGTCGGCATATGAACCCAGTGAACATCATCGATCGAGACGTGTAGAATAGAGAAATACCCCAAAAGGAGAGAACCCATAAGCTGAACTCGAGAAAATAAACTGAGACTGTGAACTCTGGCGGACTTACCCTAACCCGGCCGCCTTGCGCATCAAGATCCCCCATCGTTCGCGGACCGGCATGACTGAATCCGCCGACATTGCTCGAAAAAAGAGCACGCCTTCAAAGCCTAGCGCAGAGGCTTTATGGAGAAGGAAGAGGTAGGAGAGCCGGTCCTCACGGTCGCTGTCTACTACTCCGTATTGAATTTAACTCGACCACTGATAACTGGGGCCCGCGCTTGAGAGCCCATTTGCCCCCAAATATCACTCACCTAGTTTGAATTGCATTACATGGATTACTTTTGAAAAATAGATCAAAACTCAAAAAATAAACCAAAGGCCCCCCTCTCTTTCTTGCGAAAATCCATTACAAAACGGAGACGCTCACAAATGCGTACACACACTCACCCCTATGAATATAGGTACACACACCCTACACCTATGAGCACTGCAGAAAGACTAGATCTTGAGACATATCCTGCGGGGCTTGAGCTTGACGAAGTCACCATAGGCACCTTGTTATATATTGACGGGAACATCGCCTCTCACTACCCTCATAACCATCCTTCAAAGTCGAGCGCCGAGGCTTTGTCGCGAAGGAAGTGATAGGGAGTTGGAGCTCACATTCGTTGGCTGCTATGGGATGTAATTGAACCACTAATAATGTGCCCCCCGGTAGTGAGCCCATAGACCCTATACACCAGTGACCATTACAATTACTTTGGGAAAACCGAGCAAAACTTTATACAAACGGAAGGCCCATATCTCTCATTTTTACGAAAATCCACTACAAAACGCACACGCTCACAAATGCATACACACACTCACCCCTATGAACGCATGAACGCACATCCTACCCCTATGAGCACCTCCGAAAGATTGTGTCTTGAGACTATCCGGTGGGGGGGCTTGAGCATGACGAAGTCACCATAGGCACCTACTGCCCTTGTAACCATCCTTCAAAGCCGAGCATCGAGGCTTCATCGAGAAGGACGAGCTAGAGGAGTCAGAGCTAACAATGGGGCCCCACGGTAGTGAGCCCATTGGCCCCATACATCAAAGAAAGCAAGGTGCCAAATCTTAAACATATATCTTAACGGTGGAGTGGGTAGTGCTAACAAAAAGATTCTTCAAGGTGATTCTAGTGCTAGACTTATGTCTAAGAGAATCAATTGGGAGGGCCCACTATTTAGTGGATAACAGTCTGTTTTTCTTTTTAGCAGGGTTGTGTGGACCCACTTCAGTTAACGTTGGACCAAAAGTAGTTTTCATAGCTACTTCTAGACACTGCACACGCCCTTATTATACGTAGCTTAGAAATTTACTAGCCTCGTGTCTAAGAAAATTGTAGGTTGATTTGAAAGTTTTTCGAAAAAGCTTTTGGAGGTACCCATCGAGGGGTCAATTAATATATCACAAAAAACCAAGAGTTTTGACAATAGGTTTAACTTCTTGCTAAGATAGATTTTGCATCTTGACAATTTAACAAAATTAAGTCAAACTTGAGCTACAAGTAAGCACGATATAGATCGCTCTTGGATTAAATGTCTTTTAGGAGGTCTATAGGTGCATCTTGTTGTAGTAAACAATTTCATCACTATGAGTTTCCTACTATCTCAGGAAAGAACATTCTCAATTTTCCGAGTGTGATGATGAGATTGTTCTTTCCTATAAAGCAAGTCTGAAGAATATTGATCTGAATGACACACAAGGCAAGTTTTCAGACATATATTGTGGACCAACATGTTCTACTTATGTTTTCCCATGTTTTAAGAGTTCTCAAACTTCCTAGCTAACTTCACCCACTTGATTGATTTTATGCCAATTTATCGAAATTATTAGGTACAAATTGAACTGCCACAAGTAAATTGTAGGTTGCTTTGAAAGTTTGACGAAACATCTCTCTTCGAGGTACCCATATATATCTGGGGGAGGGGTCAATTAATATATGGGAAGCCACCAAGAGTTTTGATGATATATAGGTACGGTTCAACTTCTTGCTAATATTTTGCATCAATTTAATGAAATTAAGTTAGACTTGAGCTACAAGTAAGCATGATAGACTGCTCTTAAATTCAATGTCTTTTCAAAGGTAGATGGGTGCATCTTCTTGTAGTAAACAATGTCATCGGTGTGAGTTTCCATCTACCAGGAAAGGACATTATCAATTTTTTGAGTGATGTCATGATCATTCTCTCCCATAAAGGAAGTTCGAAGAATATAGATCTAAATAAATGCGACAAGCCAAAGTTATCACATGCACACACACAGGCGCGTGCCACACTCGTATATACTGTATGAAATGTGATTTAACGAACATTAAGTTGTTATGAACCAATAGTCTTGTTAGAGAAAAAGGCATACATTAAGTATATTAATAATAACTATCTAGAACATGGTGGAGTTTGCTCTAGATACTGTTCAACACGAATCCAACTACTCTAAACCATTGGATCTAATAGTCCAACGGTCACGATTGGTGTTATGGATCCAATTCAAAACTGCCTACTTAACTCCACCCACTTGAATGACTTTATGTCGATTTATCGAAAATAGGTCAGATATGAACTAGTATAAGTAAATTTTAGGTTACTATGAAAGTTCTACGAAAAAGATTTTGGAGGTACCCATCGGGGGCCACAATTATTATATGAGAAACCATCCAATGAGAGTTTTGATGACAAGTTGGATCAATACTCGCAAATCCAAATATTTTGCTAATTGTTGGATCTTATTTTCCATTCCTAGCATCTAGAAAGATTCTACTAATAGTATTGATGAGAACGATGAAAGCTAGTATGCACAAACCTCAAAACACACACTTCATTGCTCAGTTTTAGGGTCCTTGTGCTAAATGCATGGACTTGGATGCAATTTTCATTTTTTATGAGGTCCTTGATATGTAACTTGTACCTCCACCGACCGTGTTCACTCTCAAGCACATCGCACCTACTAGACCAACCATTAGACCAGCCATTCGTAGTACTTCTTATTATCTTATCTATATCTTATCTTATCTCTTACAATACCATGCATACCACCACTACATAGTGTAGGGATTGACTTATTTGAACATTGACC
The DNA here is from genome assembly GCA_023614405.1 of Avena insularis. NCBI lineage: Eukaryota > Viridiplantae > Streptophyta > Magnoliopsida > Poales > Poaceae > Avena > Avena insularis. The sequence continues at coordinate 462,208,408 of CM042690.1, forward strand.
ATTGGATCAAGACTGGTAAATCCAAACATTGCCAACCGTTGGATCTTCTTTTCCATTCTTAGCATCTAGAAAGACTCTATTGATAGTATTTAGCACGATGAACACTAGTATGCACAAACCTCAAAACACATAGTACTTCATTACTCGGTTTAAGGGTCCTTGTGTTAAATGCACGAACTTGTTGGATGCAATTTTCATTTTTATGAGGTCCTTAATGTAACTTGTACATCCACCTACCGTGTTAACTCTCAAGCACCTTGTTCTTACGAGACCTACCATTAGGTTGGCCATTCGCAATACTTCTTATCTTATCTTTATGTTGTCTCTTATCTCTTAAAATCCCATACCACTACATATAGTGTAGAGATTAACTTTGAACATTAACATTTGGATCAAGACTGGCAAATCCAAACATTGCTAACCGTTGGATCCTCTTTTATATTCTTAGCATCTAGAAAGATTCTACTGATAGTATTTAGCACGATGAACGCTAGTATGCGCAAACCACAAAACACAGTACTTCATTGCTAAGTTTTAGGGTCCTTGTGCTAAATGCATGCATGGACTTGGATGCAATTTCATTCTTTATGAGGTTCTTGATGTAACTTGTACGTACTTCCACTGACCGTGTTAACTCTCAAGCACCTCGCTCCTACGAGACCTACCAAGGTTAAAAGAAAATGCAACTGCCCCAATTTTTCACACAAACTAGACCATGGTTTCTTATACGTAATACACACGTTTTTAGTACTAGGATTCCTAGCTAACTTCGCGCACTTCAGTGACTTCTTGTCAATTTAACAAAATTAAGTCAAACTTTAGCTACAAGTAAGTGTGATAGATTGTTCTTGAATTAATTGTCTTTTTGGAGGTAGATGTGTGCATCTTCTTGTAGTAAACAATGTCGCCGGTGTGAGTTACCAACAATCAGGAAAGAAAATTCTCAGTTTTATGAGTGATGGCAAGATGATTCTTTTCCGTAAAGAAAGTCTGAAGAATATGGATCTCAATGCCATAAGCCAAGCTTCTAGACATATTATCTAGGTGGACCAATGTGTTTTATTTACGATTCCCATGTTTTTATGAGTTTTCAAGGTTCCTAGCTGACCCTGTTCACTTGTTGAATGACTTTATGTTGATGTATCAAAATAAAAGGTCAAATTTAAACTACAAGCAGTAAATTGTAGCTTGGTTTGAAGATTTTATGTAAAAAGCTTTTGGTGGTACCATCAAGCGGTAAATTAATATATCAGTTGAGACTATTCGACTTCTAGCTACTAAGATTTTGCCTCTTGAAAATTTTGAACCCCTTTTGAAAACGATCACATGAAATAAGGAGAGAGGGGAAATGATTTTTCTATTCTCTATGGTCAACACACAAGCTTGAGGTGCACCTTACGCTTAAAGGTACTTTATAGTTTCCACTATGTATAAGGTGAACCTTAGAGGATGCCACATAGTAGGCCTTATTAAGGTGTGCTTTTTATCTATATCTACTACTATGATGGAGCAGTTTTGAATTGGATCCATATATAGCACCAATCCTGACCATTGGGTTGTTAGGTCCAATGGTTCAGAGAAGCTGGATTCGTGTTGAATAGTACCTAGAGCAAACTCCACCATGTCTAGAATTATCATGTCACCAACCCCAAAATTTCAAAGCACAATAGGTTGTATTCTCAATATGTGTAGATAGTTATTATTAACAGACTTAATTTATGCATTTTGGGGGTGGTGACATTATGGTTCATAACATGGTGGAGTTTTCTCTAGGTCTGTACTCCCTTCGTCCCAAAATATAAGGCGCCTAAGGATTGGTCAACATTTCTAGCCGTTGGATCTTCTTTTCCATTCTTGCATCTAGAAGATTCTATTGATAGTATTTAGCATAATGAATGTTATGCATAAAACTGAAAACACACTTCTCCATCACACTAGAATCTTCTCCCTCGTAGCTAATAATCATTGACTTCTACATGATATTATCTCATATAACCACTATATAGTGTACGAATAACTTTGAATGTTGACTGTTGGATCAAGACTCGTGAATCCCAGCATTTCTAGCCGTTGGATCTTCTTTTCCATTCTAGCATCTAGAATTTTATTGATAGTCTTGAACACAATGAATGCACTATGCATAAACCTCTCAAAACACACTTCTCCATCATACTAGAATCTTCTCCCTCGTAGCTAATAATCATTGAGTTCTACATGATCTTATCTTATTTATCTCATATAACCACTATATAGTGTACGAATAACTTTGAATGTTGACTGTTGGATCAAGACTCGTGAATCCCAACATTTCCCGCCATTGGATCTTCTTTTCCATTCTAGCATCTAGAAGATTCTATTGATAGTCTTGAACACAATGAATGCACTATGCATAAACCTCTCAAAACACACTTCTCCATCATACTAGAATCTTCTCCCTCATTTCTCTAGATCATGTTACCAAAAATTTCAAGTGTTAGGTAGCTAATAATCTTTGACTTCTACACATGATGATACAAAGTACAAGGACCAAATATACACCCATACTTTATAGATGTTGATCAAATTTATATTTTTTTGTGCTTTACCAATTATAATTCAATATAGTGATGATATGTTATACGTGTACTATCTGAGCCTTATTAAGTTGTGCTTTTTTACACAATGCGGGAGTAGTATATTTATTTGCTTAGACATATGGTCACCTCGGTCCACACGCTATACATGCTTAGAGAATAAAACATTGGCAGGGGAAGAGGGTAGCAGCGAAGAGTAGTTGAAGGCGGTTCCATGTCAGAGCAAAGTTATGATGGGTTTTTGACACGAGGTACTCCTGCGGCCTTACAGTGTACACTCTACTAGTAGTAAATTTCAGGACCTATGCATGCAAAACAAATCGTGTGTTTTCTCTCCTTCCCTATGCTCCATCTCTTCTCCCCTTTCCCCTCACGCACCGGTCTAGCTGATCTTTCTCTCCTCGTCCACAGCGTGGCACTGCGCATGTGTGCCTTGGTATGGCGGCTCTATGTCTCTGGCGTGTTCGGCATCCGCGCATTGGTGTAGAGTAGGGACAAGGAGTACATAGGAAGGAAACCACTTTGGTCCTTTGTGGCACAAAAATTCAAAGTTTTCCAGTTTTCGAAATTTTCACTTGCTTTCCAAACATCAGGAGGGAAGGTTATTCAAAATTTCGGACAAACATTGGGAGGGGAGGCAATTTTGAACCTGTTTTGAACATTGACCATTGGATCAAGACTAGCAAATCTAAACTTTGAACATTGACCGTTGGATCAAGACTGGCAAATCCAAACTTTGCTAACCGTTGGATCTTCTTTTCAATTATTAGCATCTAGAAAGATTCTACCGATAGTCTTCAGCAAAATGGATGCTAGTATGTGCACACCTCAAAACACACACTTCATTGCTCAGTTTCAGGGTCCTTGTGCTAAATGTATGCATGGACTTGGAAGCAATTTTCATTTTTTATGAGGTCCTTGATGTAACTTGTACTTCCACTGACCGTCTTCACTCTCAAGCACCTCGCTCCTCCGAGACTAACCATTAGATCGGCCATTCACGGTACTTCTTATATTATCTTTATCTTGTCTTATCTCTTATAATACCATACCACCACTGTATAGTGTACGAATTAACTTCAAACATTGACCGCTAGATCAACACTAGCAAATCCAAACATTGCTAACCGTTAGGTCTTCTATTTTCCCTTAGCATCGAGAATTATTCTATTGATAGTCTTTAGCACCATGGACGCTAGTATGCGCAAATCTCAAAACACACACAATTCATTATTCAGTTTTAGGGTCATTGTGTTAAATGGATGGACTTGGATGCAATTTTCATTTTTTTATGAGGTCCTTGATGTAAGTTGTACTTCCATCGATCGTGTTAACTCTCAAGCACCTCTCTCCTATGAGACCTACCATAGTTAAAAGAACAAGCAACCACCCCTATTATCACACAAACTAGATCAATGGTTTCTTATACGTAATACCCAAGTTTTTAGTACTAGGCTGTTTCAAGCTTCCTAGCAAACTTTGTGGACTTTAGTGACTTCTTGTCGATTTAACAAAATTAGATCAAACTTGAGCTATAAGTAAGCACGATAGATTTCTCTTGAATTAAATGTATTTTCGTAGGTAGATGTGTGCATCTTCTTCTAGTAAACAATGTCATCGGTGTGAGTTTCTAACTATGAGGAAAGAAAATCCTCAGTTTTCCGAGTGATGACAAGATGGTTCTTTTATGTAAATAAAGTCTGAAGAATATGGATCTCAATGCCATAAGCCAAGATTTTAGACATATTAAGTGGACCAACGTGTTTTACTTACGATTCCCATGTTTTATGAGTTTTCAAACTCTCTATATAGCTAATTAACTTTGCCCCACTTGAATGACTTCATGCCTATATTTATAGAAATTTGGTCAAACTGGAACTATAATAACTAAATTATTGTAGGTTGCTTCTAAAGAATTACAAAAAACTTTTGGAGGTGTACCCATTGGGGGCTCAGTTAATATATCGGAAACCAACCGAGAGTTTTGACAATAGGTTTTTAACTCCTTTCTAACTAAGATTTTGCATCTTGACAATTTAACGAAAAATTAGCTCAAACTTGATCTACAAGTAAGCGTGATAGATTTTTCTTTAATTAAATGTCTATTTGGATGTAGATGGATGCATCTCCTTATAGTAATCATTACCGTTGGTGTGAGTTTCCAACTATCAGGAAAGAACATTCTGAATTTTCCGAGTGATAATGAGATTATTGCTTGTTTTCCTAAACAAAGTCCGAAGGATATGGACCTGAACGCCACAAGCCAAGATTTTAGACATATATAGTGGACCGTCATGTTGTACTTGGGATTCCCGTGTTTTATGTGTTTTCATACTTATTCCTATAGATAACTTTGCCCACTTGAAATTGATTTTATGTCGATTTATCAATTTTGAACTACAAGTAAATTGTAGGTTGCATTGAAAGTTTTACGTTTTTGGGAGGTAACCATTGGGGGCTGATTTAATATATCACAAACCACCATCGATAGGTTTTACAACAAGTTCAACTTCTTACCAAGATTTTGCATCTTGACAATTTAACGAAATTAGATCAAACTTGAGATACAAGTAAATGCAATATATTGCTCTTGAATTAATTGTCTTTTCAGAGGTACAAGGGCGCATCTTCTTGTAGTAAACAATGTTGTCGATGTGTTCCAAATATCAGAAAATATCATTCTTAATTTTCCGAGTGATGACGAGATTGTTCCTTTTTGTAAAGATAGTCTGAAGAGTATGGATCTAATTGCCACAAGCCATGTTTTTAGACATCTTATATTACCTCTATATAGTGTACGAATAACTTTGAATATTGACCGTTGGATTGAGACTCGCGAATCTGAACATTTCCCGCCATTGGATCTTCTTTTCCATTCTAGCATCTAGAAGATTCTATTGACAGTCTTGAACACAATGAATGCACTATGCATAAACCTCTCAAAACACACTTCTCCATCATACTAGAATCTTCTCCCTCGTTTCTCTAGACCATGTTACCAAAAATTTCAAGTGTTAGGTAGCTAATAATCTTTGACTTCTACACATCATGATGCCAAGTAGAAGAACCAAATATACACCCATACTTTATAGATGTTGATCAAATTTATATTTTTCCACTTTACCTATTATAATTTTATATAGTGATGATATGTCAGACGTCTATTATCTGAGCCTCATGCGCAGGGCACGTGCAACTTACTAGTATCTTATCTTATCTTACCACTATATAGTGTACGAATAACTTTGAATGTTGACCGTTGGATCAAGACTCACGAATCCCTACATTTATAGCCGTTGGATCTTCTTTTCCATTCTAGCATCTAGAAGATTATATTGATAGTCTTCGGCATAATGAATGCTATGCACAAACCTCAAAACACATTTCTCCGTCATACTAGAATCTTCTCTCTTATTTCTCTAGACCATGTTATCAAAAATTTCATGTGTTAGGTAGCTAATAATCTTTGACTTCTACATGATGATACAAAGTACACAGACCAAATATACACCCATACTTTATAGATGTTGATCGAATGTATAATTTTTTTTGCTTTACAAATTATAATTTTATATAGTAATGATATGTCATATGTCTACTATCTGAGTCTCACGTGCAACTTACTAGTAGCTAATAATCATTCACTTCTACATGATCTTACCACTATATAGTGTACAAACAACTTTGAATATTGACCGTTGGATCAAGACTCGCGAATCCCAATATTTCTAGTCGTTGGATCTTCTTTTCCATTCTAGCATATTGAAGATTCTATTGATAGTCTTCATTACAAACCACTATATAGTGTACGAATAACTTTGAATGTTGACCGTTGGATCAAGACTCGCGAATCCTAGCTTTTCTAGCCGTTGGATCTTCTTTTCCATTCTAGCATCTAGAAGATTCTATTGATAGTCTTCGGCATAACGAATGGTATGCACGAACCTCAAAACACATTTTTCCATCATACTAGAATCTTCTGCCTTGTTTCTCTAGACCTAGTTATCAAAAATTTCATGTGTTAGGTAGCTAATAATCTTTGACTTATACATGATGATACAAAGTACAAGGACCAAATATACACCCATACTTTATAGATGTTGATTGAATTTATAATTTTTTGTGCTTTACCAATTATAATTGTATATAGTGATGATATATCATACTTCTACTATCTGAATCTCACGTGCAAGGCACGTGCAACTTACTAGTATATATAGTGTAGCAATATGTTGTACTAATGATTCTTATGTTTTATGAAGTTTCAAACTTCCTAGCTAACTCCGCCACTTGAATGACTCTATGTAGATTCATCAAAATTAGGTCAAATTTGAACTACAAGTAAATTGTAGGTTATTTTGAATGTTTTAAGAAAAAGCTTTTGGAGGCACCCATCGGACAATCAATTAATATACTCTGTATCAGAAACCACAGAGAGTTTTTACAAGAGGTTCAACTTCTTCCTAAGATTTTGCATCTTGACAAACTTGAACTATAAGTAAGCATAGATACTTGTCTCGAATTAAATGTCTTTTGAGAGTTAATTAACGAAAAAATAAAGTGACGTAATAACTTAGCTAGTTACTATAACATCACACATACCAAGACTAGTAGTATATGATTCTACTCCCTCCGTTCATAAATATAAGGCGCTTTAGCTTTGTAAAATGAATGTATCTAGACGCCTTTTAGTGTATAGGTTCACTCTGAACCTCTACAAACCCATACACTAAAAGTCATCTAGATACATTCAATTCACAAAGCTAAAACGTCTCATATTTCTAAATGGAGGGAGTACAACCTAATTAATTAGGCCTTTGCGTGACACTACAGACATGTTGTTACCCACTATGATGAAGGTATATGTGCAAGTTACTTGTCTAAGTTATTTAACACTATGTGACCATCCTAAATCAAAACGGAGGTGTACGTACTGTGTGCCTTAAAGGCACCTATTCCGCTGCGCTTCAAGCTGTTCACCACTCGTGTCAGCTTTCACTAGTCAGACGGATAAAGCCACAGACTTGTTGATTTGGTACTGTATATCGTTGATCTTCTTTCGTCACTGCAAGAGAATAAATTCTTCTGCCGCTTCCAGGCACGTTCTTTCTTGGAGCTACAACCAGTAGCTTAGGCGACTACTACTCCCGCGTGGCGCTTGAGCAATTGCGACCGTCCGTTCATAATGAACGGGACACATTAGACAATGGATTTTGTTTTGGTGGATGGTTGGTTTTTTTTGAGAGATTGTCGACTTTTTTTCTTTATTGAACTGAGAGATGTTCGATTTTGGGTCTGGTAATAGGGGCGTAGAGGCCGACAGGGAAGAGGAAATTGGCGGTGTGGTAGCCAAGCTTATTTGAGGTGGCAGCGTGTCGGTGTACAGATGGTATTGGTAGCCCATTTTGTGAGCATTTTTTTGTTGTACTACACAAGAGTTCGAGAGTTGTAGTATTCCAGTTTTGGTTCCTTAATTATCGGTGGAACCTTTATGTGTTTATTAGTTACAGTGGTACTTGTTCCAAATGTGTCTGCACAAGATGATGAATGTGGAAGATCCAAGGATTATTATGTTCGCCAAGAGGAGCTCTGAGTATACTCCAAACCATCTCTCTGCCATGACCATTTATTTGAGAGGACAGTACAACTTCATGTCGTGTTAGGCTAGCTTATGTTGTACTACTCCTAGAAAGGTCTGACCTATTTACTCAATAGGCACCAGAAAATGCAGAGAAGAGAGAAAAACCACACTCGGTAGGCGGAAATCGATTTATTATACTAGTATTTTCCTTTGATCTTCGTCCTCTTCCTCTCCATCTTCTCGCTGATCCCCACTCGCACACCTTTATCACATGCCAACACCGCCATGACGCTTTTGGAGCATCTCCATAGCCCAGTTCGATAGGCACAGTAGATTTAGCATAGAGAAAGAAGGCATGCTTGGTTTTATTAAATTATGTATTTCTGTTTGCCTCGATCTCCATCCTCAGTTCACCTCTAGCGTCCCGGCGACGTCCATTACCACTCACACACCAATACATGCACGTGCCAACACCGCCATACCGCTTTAGGATCAGCTCCGGTGCCCAGTTTGATAGACTGTTTTTCGTCTCATCCTGCCAGCTGCCCTCGCTCTCTCCTCCAAAACCTCCAATCAAAACCAAAGGCCATCGCCCCCCACCTGCTCGAGCTCTTCCTCGGGATGTACGAATTGATCAATGACAGTGACACTTCTAGGGTGTTTTTCGATGGCCCCCTTGAAGAAATCACTGCTAGATGCAATGTCATCACCACCGCGAACCTCGTCGCCTGCTGCAAACATTAACTTTACTCAGCAACACATAGTGCATCCCTGTCGAAATTTCATCCGTTTGGTCTCCCCTATGTTCTTCTCTCTCACTAAACTGAGGTATCACGTGAGTACAATGTCTTCTACCGCGATAATCGCATAAAGCCGTTCTATAGGGGCAGCTACTATTGCGCCAGGGGCAAGCAGAAGCCACAGAAGAAGTTCAGGTGGACCTTGTGCGAGCTGACGCCGTTGGACAGGTCCTTCTCCGATGCTATGATGCCAGATTGTGAGGGTAAGAAGTGGGCAGGCGCCCATGAAGATTGGATCGCCATTGTTGGCCTCGCCTAGAACTAGGAGCTTATGAATGTGTTCACTCGTCGCCGGATTCCTCTACCAGCGATCTTCAATTTTGAGGCCACACCCGAGGTACTTAAGTTTATTGCGGCTGTTCATCCTACTAATCTACTGAAGATAGCCATTTTCTGAGTTCCCACATTTGCTGAGTTCCCAGAGTCCTAGTCATCTTCGACACGGTAATTGCCTTCCTTGATGGTTCTCATGGTATGTGGATGGTTCTTGAGAACCAGTTCAGCATGTTCAGCTACTGCAATGCAATTATCCACAATGGAGTTGTCTATGCTGTAACTCGGATTGGCAATGTTTATGCATGGGATCCTCGGGCATGGGGTAAAATTTCCATCCTTAAATTTTCAAGATTCATCATTCAAATTTTGCTCAGCTGACCTCTAAATGTGCTTTCCTTGCAAGGTCATGTGCTTCTTCCGGGGCCACCTGAATTAGACGGTAATCGTGAGTACAGTCCTGATCTATGGTCATTAGCAAGATATCCTGATGGTGTTAACCTTATTCTAAGAAATATTGTGGGTGTTAGTGCTAGGCGGTATGACACTACTTATGGTGGTTATCCTATGGCTAAAAATGTTGGTTATCATCACGGCCGCAATATTCACACCTATTCGACTGGGTTTTGCTGCCATGTGTTCTCGATTGACACTAGTTGGTTACTTCCACTGAGGCAGTGGTAGTGGGTTTTAGACCTTGGAGCATTTTCTATATTCCTTGGATTGAACTATTCGATCACCATCCTAGTTGGCGCTGCAGACTTGGCCCTGCAGATTTAACGAGGAGCAACTATGTATACACCTCCCTGCATGCAGTTAGTCTCGGTGGATTTAATCTTTGTCCTGAAATATGACGTATCAGTATCAATGCTCAAGACGCCGCTGTTGGTTTCTCAACCAACATTGGCTGGAATTTTCCTCAAAAAAAATATTGGCTAGAATTGGCGGCAGACTCCGTTGAGGTTCGTCCCAAGTTTGGCCAATGCGAAGGATTGGAACCGGCATAATTAACGGTTCAAGGGAGATCATGTGGAATAGGGATTTGCGTATCTTGAATTATTTCCTTCGTCTTATTTGTATCATATAGCCTTAGCCATTAACTTGGTGTACACCAACACTCATTTTGTTGCAATGTAGTGCAAGGCCTGCGATTTGATCAAACTCCTTCTGTATGCAAGCCATAGTTTTAGTCAGTGTGGGTTAAATATTCTGCAACTTGTTGCTCCCACAACCCTTTATTATTTGTTGGACTTTCGAGTTCTCAAAAATGTGAATTAAATCCGGAACATTGGCTATGTTGTATCTTGTGCATCTACAATATTCAGTCCCACAATAAGATCTTATGTGACCTGTGTCAATGAAAAAGAAAAAACCTAACCGAACAATATCTTGTGTTCATTTGTTCATTTTGTGGTGGACAGGCCATGTACTAGTAATATTTTTGGGATGGAAATTTATAGATGAACTACATAAATATGATCTATGTTCATAATTTATTTCACATTTTCTGAAAACTTGGAAGTGCCACATGCAATAGCTTGTTGCCGGTGCAACTAGTTGCAAATTGTAATTTCCATCGTAGACGTACCTAGTGGCTCCAAGCGCATGGTGCATGAAGATTCTTACTCGCAGGTGGAGCCGACCTTAATAGGGCCCACATGTCAGTGAATCAGAGCCACACAAAGTCATGCACGTTGCCTGACTTGAGTGAAATCTAGTGTCCGTGCACATCTCTCACTTTGCTACGCGGTTACATGTTGTACACATGTAATTCAATGTACCTTCTACTAGAACATATATGAACACATGCAACATGCCAAAAATACCACGGACACACCCGTAATATGCATTATATCTGGTGTATATATTTTCGGTTCTATGCTACGAGTTCTGCATGTAGGGGAACAAGATGAAAGTACATATGTACATGTCGTGGCTACTACTACTACTAGTTCGTCCTCCTATTTTTAGTTGAAAATACTAGTATACTATGTTGAAATGAAAGCTATAAAGAGAAAACCCTCTGGTCAAACTGATGCGACTAGACAATAATACACCTATCATACGTAGTAAGTAGGAGTATTGTCAAATTACTAGCTACGTGGTGTGCTAGTCTAACATAATGTGAAGTCTTAGCGGCGGTGTCCTCGATGCTGCTATTGACTAGACAAAGAAAGCAAGTAAAATCTCCTCCCTCGTTTTTTTCTTTGCCTCTCCATCTTCTTCCCCAGTCCCCACTCCGCCCACGATCTCCCCCACGCCCTCTCTTCTAACGCTCCCCTCCTCCTGCAGAAAACCCCAGCTGCACTTGGCGTCTGCCTAAATCCATCCAGTTGTGATGGCCGATTTGAAGCTTAGCGGGCAATGTAATTGGGATCAACTCAGCGTGGATGATGTCGACCTCATCATTCAGCATCTGGACATTTCTAGCACCGTCAGGCTAGCCGCATACTCCAAGCTGTTGTACGATCGTATCGCCAACAACGAAGGTACAAAATGGACTTTTCACCATTAGAATGAACCCTACCTACTGATTCCTCAGCCTGCTTATTGGTTCGACCAGCACTATGATGGTACGAGGGTACATCGTCTGCACGACACGGTGTACGATGTGGTGCCCCTTGACCATCCTCGGCGCATCGCCATCCTGCCCTTCATGCACTAAAAATTCTGGGTTAGCATGAACGGAGACTGGCTCGCTGCGGTGGACCAGGGCGGGGCCTAGTGCCTAGCAAACATCTACACCTATCGAGTAATCGACCTTCCATCGACGGAGTTGTGACATTGCGGCGGCCGCCTCTCATCCATTATATAACCTGGAATGCTACTAGCCAGCCAAGGTTCCCCTAGTTACATGTAGTCATTTCTGAACTCATTCACATTTCAAAAGTTTTTTTGGAGAATCCGCAGGTACGGAGAAAAGTTCAATAAGTCGTGGGATGGATCTCTTGAGCTATTGAAGATCGTAATCTGCAGAGTGCCCATAGAAGCTGGGGGTTACACAGACTATAAGCTCCTCGCGTTGTTCGATGGTGAAATCGCCTACCTAGAAGGCGGTAGCCAAGTTTGGAGATGTATGGAGCATTCAAGTCTTGGAAGACGACAATACTATGATGCCATTGAACATGGTGGCCTCATTATTACGGTCACAAGTCAAGGCTGCACCTACTGCTGGGATCCCACATCGGAAGGTAATTCTAGTTCTATGATGATACATTGTGAGTGATTCAGTGAAGTTGTTCTTTAACTACCTTGTTTATGTTTTACCTTTCGTATGACTAAATGAGCACACACTTTATGTCCTAAAAAAATGAATGAACCATTCCTAGTAATGAATTAGTACCAGTAATATGCCTTCCAAAAATATAGTGTATCACAGCGTCCCTGCACTACTAAGTTCGTTCATAGTCAATATGAAAGGTATTATTAACCAGCATCTCAATTGTGAGCGCAACACAGTGAAGCCGGGTTTCTTTATATGTTTGTACTTTCAGGCTCTCCTCAGATTGTAGGAATCACATAGGATTTTTGTAGGACACCAATCTTTCCTTTTTGGATTTTACCTTGGGATTCAGAGGAATTGTACAATTCCTTTGGTTTTCTTGTGCAATCAAACACCACTTGATCTAAAATATTGTAGGCATCTAATCCTATATGATTCAAGTGGACATGCCTCTATATCAAAAAAAAGTGGTGCTTCCTCTTTTGAAACTTTCAACAACTAGGAAACTAAGATAAGCAAGAAATCCAAATATTTGGAATAGCAGAGTAAGAAATGCAATTCCTAATGTTGTTAATTTATTTAGTAATATTATTGTCAGGATTTTCCTATTCACACTATTAGCATGAACAATGAAGAATGCTGGTGTTAGAATATGTATGCCAGTAATGCACTTTTTGTCTCGAATTCGGATTTTGCAGGAAACAAGGAGCTTCCGTTTGTAATCCAAGGAACTATTCTGAATGATCGGCCAGGCATGTGGTTCCTCACTCGATCGGCTGATGATGAACACTTTATGATCATAATTACAACGTATGGCATGGGGGTTTCCCATGGCAAAGAAGGTGAAATCATTCCTCATGCTCAAAATAGGACTAACCTACGCCTATATCCTGCCTCTCGTGTCTATATTTTTTAAGAGGATCCTTGCTCTGCTGGACCTCTAGGGGCCATCGTATGGACACAGGTTAACAGCCTAGGGGACAACTCTCTATTTCTCGGTCTCAATTATCCAATCATTGACAATATGATGAAGAAACACGTATGCAAGGCTACTGATGGCACATTGTTCCCATTCATGAGGAAAAACTATGTGTACACAACATGCAGGAGCTTTCTCGGAATACAATTCCCTCAGATTAAACGCTGCAACCTGCAGCCAACTAAAGGTGAGCCTGTGGCAGTTATCAGCCTTCCCAAAGATGGTTGGAACTGTGTGCGACAGGCGGCAATTTGGTTTAGGCCTAGTTTAGGTGTGGTATGCTCGTTGAACCGTCCCTAGACTAAGCTGTGGATCTTTCTGGTGTATCATTGTGTCATCTTTTTTTTGCATCATGGTTCAATAGTTGACTATTAGTACACTGGTTTAGTGGCTAGCTTGAATCAGTTTATATGAGCCCTGTCGTGCTTTTGTATTTAGTATTGCCTTCCACGGTATAATCCATGTAGCCATGCTTATTTCGTAGCATGATTTCTGTACTACATTTTTCACTACTATTACTGGCTTGTATATACGTGGCTCGTGCATTTTTTTGAACCATTGCACCTCGTGCAGCTTTGTGTTTTGAGAGGAGTATTCATTCTTTCCTCTTAGCGGACATGGAAAAGTAGGTCACTACTTCTTATAGGGCCACAAAACAGGCCTTAACTAGGCCATAATTGATCTTGGCTTTGTACGCCAAAGCAGGCCGATACGTCCTAGGATGATAGCCGCAAATGTTTATGCCGATATTCTAAAAAAGAGTAAATGCACACCCTTCCAAAAAAGAAAAATTGTTTACACAGACCCCATATTGTCTCTAATACATGGCATACTTTTGGCGCTACCATGAAATTACTTGTTCAATACAGTATGTATCCTTGCTCATACTTTTGTATGTGAAATGAACAACTCAAGCTCTGATGTGACATGAACAAGTCAAGCTCTGATGTGCTGACATTGTACGGTCTATGCTAGTGTACAAACTGGTTGTATTATTGTGTTCGAAACTTTGAACTAAATGTGCGAATTTTGAGCCTTTTGCATGATGACAATGCCACATGTTGGCGCTAATTGTGGCATATACTAATTTCATCGTACGGAAGCATACAACTTTGAGTGATCAGTTTAAGATGGTGCTTACCCGAGCTGTTTGTGGCTGGGCAAGTCAAGGCCACCATGTGTCTATCGCCAACAGTTTATATGGCATGATTACAAAGTTTTGAGTACATCAAATCGATTGGGCACTTAGGACGATTCAAAGCCACCCAAACCATCTCGAAATATATCCTTTACTGAAAAGATGATTGCGCGCTGTAAGACTTGATATGACATGATTTTATGTCAATCAGTCAAACTCCCTCCAGTACTTTCCATGTTCGAATCCTACGCTACCCAAGTTCCTCGCTATGTTTGCTATCTATAATAAGGCACAATATCGGTCACTTTTCTCCATTTCCAACTTCATTCTTTTGGATTCAGCATAGGTACAACCAAGTCAGGTGGACCATCAACCTATGAAAATATATTTTTACTACTCAGCCTATGAAAATGAATATTTCAACCCCACTTTGGACAAAAACTTCCCATATTCTTGTTTCAAAAGAAAAACCCTTA
Source organism: Avena insularis (assembly GCA_023614405.1). NCBI lineage: Eukaryota > Viridiplantae > Streptophyta > Magnoliopsida > Poales > Poaceae > Avena > Avena insularis. Next base: position 462,223,451 of record CM042690.1, read on the forward strand.
ATTATCCTTTCGTGGTGAGTAGAGTATATATTTTTTAGGGTACCAAATACATTTTTAGTTTTGAGGATGGGGTACAAACTACATTGAATTTTCACTAAGGACCTAGCGAAAATATTGCACATTCGACCCAAAACTGGCCCAAAACCTTGCAAATTTAGCCTGCCGGGTCAGGTGGACTGCTGACCTCCGACATATTGAGTACATTGAATTTCCACTGATGAGGTTATTAGAAAATAGTACTATATTCTACCCAACTATGTCCCAAAACCTCGCTAATTTATCCTTCTGGGTTCAGGTTGGCCGTGGGCCACCAACCCTCAACAAATTGTTACTTGGTTTTTTAAGGTTGAACCACACTGGAGAAGTTTTGATAAGGAGCCCACGATAAGAAGCCCATTGGTTCACAAGATTGGAGCAAAGCTATTTTTTTATCGCCCAAAATCATCTTAATTTAGTATTTCATTGCCATTCTGATAAAGTATAGGACAAGCTTCTCCTACCCATGTTGTATTTGTTCAGAGCATTTAGCATTTTTTATGGCAAGTCGTCGGGGTTGCTGCCATTTCATTTTAAGTGATTTCAACATTTCTAAATGTAATCTTTTCCAGTAGTGGCATAGATGGTTCTGGCATAGTGGAAGCACCCACGGTTCCCATTTGTTGAGGTCTTATGTCAGATTCCTAGTTTTTTCAATATAAATATATATTATATAGTATAATCTCTGTCGTTCTTTAACATTTTTTCCAACATACACATGTTTCTTACACAGAGAAGGCTAACATTTGGGACCCAGCAACATTGCCAAGGTTAAAATAGCAGAGTCCATCATACACACTTTGCATTTGCGGAGACGCTGACATATTGGACCCAACAGAGACCTTATGCAGATGTTGCATCGAGCAATCAATGTTTCATTTACAGAGAGGCTGATATGTGGGACCCAGTAGCGTGACCTTATACAAATGTTGTATTGAGCAACATTGCTAGTTCGAAACAGGGAGGCACGAGCAAGAAAAAAGTTCAGCATGCACACATTTCTTATAATGAGAGGCTGAAATGGGGGACCCAGCTGCGTGAGCAAACGGCAGATTCATCGAGCAACGCTATCTAGTTCAGAACAGGGTAGTGCTAGAGAAGAAAAAAATTCCATCATACCCATGATTCTTCTAATGTGACGCTGACTAAGGGACCCACCAGCCTGAATAAACGGCTGATGCAGCGAGCAACGCTATCAAGTTCAGAACACGAAGGCGCGACATAGGGTAAAAAATCGACCATACACACATTTCTTCTAATCAGAGGTTGACATATTTGCGGAAGGAAACTTTTATTGTAGTGTAGATCAAAATCCTTGCTAGGTGATTTGGGACCTCAGTAAAGCCAGCAAGCAGTTCGACTGATTAGTGCATGCCCATGGAGGCATGTTGTAAATTGTAACAAGTACTAGCCACAGATTGTACGAGTTACTCATGTTTCCAAATGAGTTAAATCCAATTGTAGCTAGGCCAAGTATCAGGTTCCTTGGATCCGCGGCAAATCCTAGATGAGCCTTGTCAAAGTTCTACCATTCATCACCATCAGTTGGATGTCTCAGTAAGTAATCGTCTGGATTGAGAATCTATTTGTGCCCTCTTGTTTCCTTAGATGTTTGTTCTGACTAAAACAACATCTTCAGTCTATCTGTAATCAGAAAATATCTCAGAACCTTACAAGGATCTTTCTTTTTTTCTCACCATTTTTCCATCTTGATTCGTTACATACTGGGCATCCATCGAGGTTTCCATAATCCTCTCATAACAGTACATAGTTATTTGGAAAAAATTGGATCTTCTCATATGATAGCCCAAGTACCTTGATGTACTATATCATCTCATAAGAGAATTTTGGCAGTCGTTCCCTAGGGATTGACTCGATGTACACCTTAATCACTCAATCGAAAGCTTTATTGGTAATCTTGTTGGACAATTTCTCCTTTAGTAATTTCATTACCAGATCGAATCTTGACATACCAGAATCAGGGTCCATTCGACACTTGGTATCTTCTATCAAGTTAGAGAAAAGTGATCTTTTAAGAGAAAGAGCGCCTTTTTTTGCTTGCACTGGGTACAAGTCCTGTAAAAAACCAAAAAGGTCCTCATCCTCGATCTAATGAGCTTCAGGCAGATCAGCATTAGCTAGAGGACCAACAATAGGCTAATCATATGGTTCACCATGTTTAGTCCACCTAATATATGTGTTGCATCCCATTAAGGAATATATGGTCTGCGACTGTGCTCTGACTCAGCATTTTATAATTAAGGCATTGTTGGCATGGGCAAAAGACATATGAGTGGCCGTTATATTTTCTAACACCTTCCCAATATGAAGGTGTTTCTTTTTTCCAGTCAGTATCCAATATCTGTCCATCTCTTGAGGATAGAGATTGTTAGAAGATTTCAAGATATTTCACCAAATAGGTTGATACAGATCTAATTAAGCTAAGATATCTGAGCAACCTTGTTGAATATAGAACTATAAATGCCATGTAACTTTAGCCTATTTCAGAAATTGAGTGCAGTACTATGTTACATATTTGAGAGAACAGATCGAACGAGCGCAAAATGCCAACCAATTCGGACAAACAGATCAAGTGCGAAACAATGTCAAACGAACATATTGAGTACGAAACGACTTCTAGGGAATCATTCGAGCAAACTAAGAATATTATTAGTGTATCGTGGGGATCGACCAGCTGACCACCGTCTTGTGTGCGTCTCGAAAGAACGGTGCCGCCAGCAATAGTGTCAGGCCGCTAATGAGTGCATATTTGCATCATGTTTTACATTATAATTTTACATCTTAGATGTAGGATCTTGGTATTTTACGGTGCTCGCACACACATTTTATGTATGTTTTCAGCAGGATCAGCACAGATGATGGATCCAATGGATACAATTCTTGGAGTAGTTGTACTGTGGATAAAAGGAGTCAAAAACAATGTAAATCGCTTATTTGGGAAATATTAATAATACTAGAAGAAAACCAAAAGCGAACAAGGGAGGTAGAGAGCCCAACGACCAACTATACGACCGGAGCAACTTTTTCAGCCATATAGCTTCAGCTGTATAGTTGGCGCCTACTTTGCCTCATCAAATAGTTTCACCCCATGCAATTGGTTCGAGGAGATGACATACAGGACACCCAGAAATCGCGAAAACCTCACCTCTGGAAGGCATCTGGAGGGGGAACTCATCCACAAGGGATCCATCTTCACCCTGCACAGATCTGTGAGGCTAAGGCATCGATCTTCATCAACCACCGCTGCATCTCCACCATCTTCATCCATCCCATCTACATCTTGTCTAGATCTTGTTGTAATTCCTATACTCGTTGTGGATTTATAGAAGTATTATTCATCTATGATTGCTTCCATTATCATTGCTATGATGTTGATTGCCTCCATGTCTGAGTTGATCTCTAGTTCTTGGGGAGATGGAGAAACCCTAGCATATGACTGAGATTAGATAGAGATTATTTTGTTATACATCATTATGTGTATGTGTTAATTGTCTTCATCTTGATATTGGGAGTTGTGCACCTCCTTAATATTTGCCTCTTATGGGGACTCAATGAAGGGGATTACTTGTTAGTAGACGGAGGGATGATAACGCTTACTGTGACTATAAAGTTGTTGTCATTCTTTACGTACTTACTTGGCGAATCAAGGAGAACTCATCAAGCCATGTCCATACCACGGGAGAAGTCCCTTAATAGCATGGTAATGCGATGGTTGTTGGTTACTGACATGGGCATACCTTATAGGTACTCGAGTTTGGCATATACGGTCCAAGTATGGCATAAGACCACGATGTTACCAAGGCCCAGTATAGGATTCGGGTGACTCACGAAGACTCCGATTGCTTGCAGCACAAGATGAATCTTAAGATAGAAAGTTTAAAGGGACAAACCCTAATCTATAACCGACTTGACCTGCTACCTGAGACCTAGCCTATCTATATAAAGGCTAGGACGGGGCGGCGAGGAGGACGATCATAACCCTAGTTTCCACAACCATCGCTAGATTGCATCTACGCACCCCCTGTAACTTTCGACTCCCTCGATAATTCCAAGAGAAGACAAGCAGGAGTAGGGACCTCTACGAGGCCTAAACCTGGGTAAACCTTGCGTCCCTGTGTTCTTGTTTGCTAGCCGATTGATGCCTCCATTGCTCCCTCCTTCTCCAAAACTCAAGTCGATAACAATGGGCATTGATGAGTTAATCCCTCATCAATTGGCGCCGTCTGTGGGAATTGGGAGTGTTGATGTCGCGGCTTCTTCGGCACTGTCAACCGTGATCTACAACTCTGCAACAGTAGAGACTCGCCAGCTCTTCAGGGCCTTCGACTTTACCATCCACACACTAGCCACTCGCCCTCTCGAGTCCGTAGGCGATGGGATTGGCCTGGCGATCGGGAGCTTACGCATCCAAGTTGGTCAGCTGGGCACACTCCGCCTCCCTGACCATCCGACGACCCCCATGATTGCTCCAGCATCGTGGTTTCCACCACCAATCGGCACCCTCAGCGAGCTCAACACCACGACAACAATTGGGAGCACGGACAGCGACAGCAGTCGCGGATCCGATCTGGGTGACCTGGCCACAGAGGATGGAGCCTACGGCTCTAGATCTAAAAGTTGTGGCAGCAACAGCTTCCCCAATCACTTCATGTGCACCGTCATCAACGCAGGTGACACCGGTGTCAATCGCGATAGCACTGGCACTAGACCAACCAATGGCGAAAACGGTAGCCCCACCAACTGTGGGCTCCCCGGATTATTCATCCGAGAAATCCCTGTTATGCATACATCCATGTTCCCATCATCAGTGAGCTGTGGAACATAACTGACAGGTACCATTACAACATCTAGAACATAACGAAAATACAAGACTTACATAATTGCCATAATGGCTACATCATCATTAGCAGCGGAACATCGCCAAGCACGGAGCCCAATAGTGCCTCAACCTATAGGCAGCTGACTGGGAAGACGGCCTAGCTCGATGGACGTCACCTTAAACTCCTGAAAGTCTGGCCAAGTAAATAGCCAGGGACACAGCCGTGAGTACTTTGGAATGTACTCGCAAACCACCAGGATAAGTAAACAAAGGAAATGCAATTGTCGTTGTGGCGAGATAGCTCTATCTGGGGTTGCTTTTGAAAAGCCTAAACTAACATTGAAATTATGGCATCTCCATATCTTTGTTGAAAAAGAGTTTTGAAAACATGCTTCTGTTTTATAAATCTTGACATCTCCATGTCTTTGTTAAAAAAGAGTTTTGAAAACCGTTTTTGTAGTAAAAACCCTTTTTAAACATCTTCGACCCCTCGGGTCAAAACAAAGCTTTCGAACTCGGGTTCCCCCGGAACTATCGTCCTCAGAGTACTTGTTTCCCAAACAAGCACAATTTGGGTACTCCTAGCCAACACCTTTACAACCGTCCTTGACCGTGGACACAGCTATTCGAATAGGTTATACTCTATAGAGTTTGCACACTTTACCCACAAGAATCAATATATCCGCCGGGATTCAACCACGACCCACTACCACTGTAGATCGGGGTCCGGATAATCAAACCTAACTTTTTGCTTGTCTACACTAGCAAAGGCATGCTTTTCCTCTTGGGTTTGTTCTCCCCGGCAACGAGTATGTGGCTCCCAGCAATAGTCCTTCCTTCCGTACACGCGCATACCCAAGCCGCAACTTGGAGTATACCTTAAATCTAGAGACTCCACTTCCTTCCGTACTTCCTAAGTCATACCGTCCGCGGGAGACCCAATTGTTGCACCGGCCTCCTGCCAGTTCAAGCTCACTCTTGCCAAAGAAAGCGACAGGCTTCAGATCCTTGATCTGGGATGCCTACCTGGAATTCCAGGGATTTCTCCCTATAAGCATGGTAGAAGTTCCTCGGCTAACGCGGACAAACTACGAGTTAAGCCCCAGCAACCTGGGGTAATGTGGTTGCGCGGATAAAAATTGTTCCAGTAAAGGCGTAGAACATCCCATCACACCTCCACTTCTTCTCATCACCATTTCTTTTGTTAAAAACTTCCACTGGGAACGATGCCTCTTCCCAGGGTTTTACAAAGCCGTTTTTGAAACATTTGTAGCGGGGAAAATCCCAAAGCAGTTTATTTTTGGTCAAAACCGGGGTTTCCAAGGAGGTAGGATGCTAACCATCATACTGTCGGTCTAAAGGCGGTAAAATGATAGGTTCATTGGGGTGGTGCCGCGAAGGACACGAAATCATAACTTGGAGGAGCCAAGTTACTAATGCAGTATTTGTAAAACAAGACATGCTCTCATGCAATTTATAAAGAAGATATAAAACAGGTAAAATAGAGTAGGACATATATAAGAGTTCGGGAAATGGTGGCTTTCTTGTGATCAGCAATAAGTCCCTGGACTTCTTCATATGACCAAGAATACCCAATAACAATAATAATAAGAAATCCCGTTCTTCTTGTCGTCAGACACTCACACTATCGTCGTCATCGGGTACACATGCAAGGAGACAATATCCCAATCAATACAAGGCATACAAATAGTCAAACCATACAACAAACAAACATAAGAAATGCTACTAGACATGGGAGGTTTTGGAGAGTGGGATTCAAAGGGTGGAAGTTACAAGATTGCCACTAGGGTGGTTTTCTCTTGGAAGACAGTTGTCAAGGCTAGATACATAGAGCTTGGATTAGGGATCTGTGGTCAGTAGGTTATATATGGATAACCATGATATCCTCAGATAGGTTTTGACAAGACAAAACCATCACAAGTGGTTTCATTTGATTATCACTTTTCTAGAATTAGTTATGCTTTTTATAGTGGATCAAACTCTAGTTTGAGGAAATAATTCACCAGAAAATTTGTGGAGCTCCAAAAATTATTTCCTTGGATATTTTGGTAGTACTTGCTGTACTGAACCATCTATAGTTGGAATCAAGTCAAAATATTTACCAGAATGCCCTCAGGAAATTCCCAAAGGCAGTTCTGTCTGGTTTTTCTCTTTTTTATCAGATTAAAAATACAGAGGCTATTGAGTTGTTTCCAAGGGCATGTGATAGGTATTTAAAACACCTTTCTGTAGGAATTGGTTCACTCATCTTGGAGTTGCCAAACTCCTCGAGTGATTTAATTAGTGAAAATACCCCTTACAGAAGTATTTAAATCACTAAAATTCAACCAGAACTCAATAAATTATGAGCTGCTGAGGTTTGGTAGATATGGGTTAGGCCTGGGGAAGGTGGAATATGGTCCATACCACAATTGGTTAGGCCTGGGGAATTTATCTAAGACAGATAGTTGCTAGTTTTGTTATTTTTGCTAAAGGCAACATACTGTTGACCTTGGGATGGGACCTGTGCTGGATGATAGGTATTTCAAATACATTCCAGTAGGTCCTTGATTCATCTCAAAAGGAGATGTAGAACTCTATATAGAAATTATTTAGTGTACCAGATAATTTTAGTAGATTAATTATTAGTAATTAGAGAAAAATATTTTGGACATGGGGTTGCCTCAGCATGTTTGAGAAAACATCAGGGAACCACCAGAAATTTGGATCTAGTCATTTGGACTTGAATTACATTTTCAAATGGATTTAAACTGGCTGGCTCTTTTCTGGATCTGGAATAAAAAGAAAGGAAAACGGAGGGCAGTAGGGGCTAGGCCGGATCCGGGGTGAACTAGGCCGCATATAGAGGCCGGCAAGCAGGGTAACGGCCGGTGGTGGGGAAAACGCTGAAGCGGTACCAGCGGATCATGGTCGTCCGTTCAAGTGGCGATGGATGGCGCTCAGTCGTCGTCTACTCGACAAAGGGCGGTCGGTGACGGGAACCCTAGGCGGAGCGGGGAGGAGTGGGGAGGATACCTAGGGGCTCGGGGGAGGTCGAGGAGGCGGCAGGGCGACGCGGTGGTCGACGACGAGCCGAACGAGGGGCGACACAGGGTGGGTTGACACCAGGAGCTAGCTCGCGCGACGGCGGCCGAGGATGAAATCGTCGGTGCTCGACGGCGTCGGCGGAGGAGAGGGTCCTGGGCAAAAAGAAGAGCACCATTATATGCAGGAGAGCAAGGGGAACTCAGGGCCCGACATTCAGAAGAGAAGGGGTAGAGGGGGAGGAGCCTTGCTCGATTTTGTGAGGGGCCGAGGCTCTCCTCTTCTTCTTCCTCAGACAACACAGAGCAGGGGAGAGGTAGGACGTGCTGGGGGGAGGTGAGTGGAGGTGGAAGGGGGCAAATGAGGGCAGGGAGCTGGCTGGAGGAGGGCTGCTGGCCTTTGTACCATGGGGGGAACTAGATGGGGTAAATTACCCTTTTGGATAATGGGGAGGGCAAAGCTAGCCATTGATTGGTCTAGGGGGAGATGGAGAGGGGTAGGATGGTAATTGGGTCATGCTGGACCAGAGAGAGAGGGGGTGGCATCAGTGGTAATTAAGTTGGGTTGATCCTTGTAGAAATTGGGGTTATTTCTCCTTCTTGCTACAAGGGTAATGGCAAATGGGGATTTGTTTGGGGTAGATCTTGCAATGGTAGTCGACCAAGGATGTGTCTGATGCTGAGGAGGTACATTGAGCGAGGTTGAAAGAGATTTGGAAGTGAATTGAGGAATGGATTTGCTTAGTTGGCAAATTTGATCCAATTGAGGGTTGTGAAGGAAGTCCACAAAGTCGCATTGGACCAGAAGAGAAAATGGTACTGGTAGATAGGTGAGGTCAAGGTGGACTTCTAGGATTTAATTGGGATTTTTATGTTGAGTTTAAGTCCACTTAAATCCAATTACTCAAAAGGGGCAGAAGTGATTTCTTGGGGATCATTTGATAAATTCATTGGACCAGGATGGATTTTGGTGTGGGAGGGTCCCAGAGGTGAATACACTCTTAGGGGAATTTTCCCAAGATTTATTGGGGATTAAAAGTATTTAAAACAATTATTATTCCAATTCAGCCATTTAAGAAAATGGGCAAAAAGAAATAATAAAGCTTCTCAAAAATATTTATTTTTGAGATGGAAAGATAGGGTATGATTAGTGGGACTCACATGAGTCAAAAGTTTGGGAAGTGGTTTGGTAAAAACCAAACTTTCCTTTATGGAGGGAGTTTTGGAGATTTTGACTATTTAAGTAATTAAATGGTTTTGGGGCCATAATAATTATGGATAATTATTGATAAATATTGGTGATCAAGGTAGATGGGATAGACAAGGTGTAGCAAGAATGTGTAACCTTGTGGAATGAAATTCCAACTTAAAAAGGATGGAAAACAAAGAGTTGATGATCTAGGGTGGTGTTATTTTTATACCACCAAAACATGCTTGCATCTTGGAGCATAGAGCTCAACTTGATGCAGGGGATAGATGGATAGGTAGACCATGTAATATAGATAACAATGGTAAGGATAGTTTGAATTAACAGTAATTGAGGTGATCTATAACTGATGGCAAACTTTGTTGAAATTAAGGCTGCCATGTAAAAAGTGTCATGAAGCCTTATAAACCATGTGGGTTTAATCAGCACAGAGATCCACTTGGGGCAAGTGAAATATATTTTGGTAGACCTATATGAGTAGAACAAAACCATGCAGAAGGTTGGTCCAAGGGAAGTTGTATGAGTGTGTGAGCTTCTACCAAAGTAGGCATGATGACTAGTTTTGCAGGAAATGTTATTTTCTTGTCTGCAAAACCATCAAGGATGAGTGGGTTGGAGGAGGATCTAACCAGAGGAAAATGTGGACTTGGTAGTCCTTAGGATGGTTAACAAGAGGGGTCAAGTGCATTTCCAAAAAAGCACATGGTTTGAGAAAAGGATATAGTCCAAAAGGTGATGCTGAAACTGTTTCCAGACTTAGTCAAATTTGGCAATTTTAGGGTTTTTGACTAGAGTAGGAGAGGAGATGTTCTTGGAGGAGTTGCAAGGTATCAGAGCTTTACTAAAGGGGTAATATGGAATTGTAGGGTGAGTAGAAGAGATCCATGCTTGATATTGGTCTTCAAGGACTTGAGAACATCTAGAAGGGAAATCCTCAAAACGGATTGGATTAAGGGTTTTAGATGATCACCTAGTGGCTAGGGATCACAACAAGGTTTGCTTTCTTGCTTAGGGGTTGATGATTGGGGAAACAACCTGATCCTAGTGATGAGCTCCTAGGGTGGCTCATAATACTTCCTAAGTAAACAAGTCAAGCAACAGATCAAAGCAACTCATCAGACAGCAGATCAAGGCAACTCATCTTATGCTAAGCACAACCACTAATGAGGTTACCATCAAGCCTAGCTTGAGGTAAGGTTGGGAGAATTTTGGAGAGGTTGAGTTTTGAATAATATGAGGGTTCTTGGTATCGCTACCAAGAGTAGAATTTAAATGCTTTGAACAAGAGTTTTGGGAAAACTAGAGGTAAGATTAGTTGAGTGTTCTATCTTGAAAACATAAGGAGATTGTATTATACATCTCTCCATAGTTTTGTTAATAGAAGCTACCAAAAATAGTTTTGGTTACATAGGCATCTTGGCTCATGTTTTGAAAGGCTAGAACGTTTGAGAACATGTAAAATAAGCCAAGATAGTTTTGGGTAAATAGCTTTTGTCAACTGAGGTTGAGGTAAGGAGTATCCTAAGATACACTCCATAAGCATAAGTGCAAACAAACAACAAACTATCACTGCACTAAGGCACAAGAAAAAGTTTTTGTTCCCAAGATTTTTGCATTCTGGACAACTAATCAGGGTTGCTGAAATTGGGATGTTACAGACCTTTCCCCCTTAAAAGAATCCCGTCCCGAGATTCGGGAGAGTACGGTTAGGGGATTTGTCTGGGTTAGGGCCATGGGTTCCTTGCAGGCTAACTTGTTGATCTTGTCTTCGAACAGAACATCTTGGCAGCAAGGTTGAACTTCAATCTTCTTGACACTCGGAGGTCAAGCTGGCTTCAACCATCATTACAGGGAGGGATATTCCTTCTGTAAGGGTCTACGGTGCTACACTTAAGTGGGTTGTTGCATCTAAGTATGTGACCAGTTTGTGCTCTAAGGCATGCGTCTTCGGGTACCATGGTTGGATTTTTGCAGAGGGTTACTCTATTCTGCGGGAAAGACGCAGTCTTTCCCCCTTAGGATTTGACCTGGGTAGGTCAGAGAATTACAAATAGGGAACTTACTTAAGAGGATGACAAAAGATAGGTTTCACAGCAGCATAGGACAACCTAGGAAGGGTGGCCTCCTAGAGGTCTTTCTAGGGGGACATGGGCTAGCTTATTACAGATGGCACTCGTTGACTATCGGGAAGTCCTGGAGTGGGGGTTAAGGGGCTTCTATCTATCTTTACTTCCACGGGGCGCTGTCACCTAGGAAGGCGAGGGATATCTTCAGTCTTGAGCTGCGTGGAAGCGAGCGGTAGGGTGACCATCTTTTATGAGGGAGGGGACCTTGGATGTCTTCGACCTTCTCTTTCGTGGAAGTATTGGCAGATTTCTTCTTGAGGCATTCTCTGTTGAAGTGACCGGGTAGTCCACACATGAAACAAATGCCCATCCTTTGGTGTAACTGTTTTGACGCCTTGCCTTTACTGGTACCGAGAGGTTGACGGGCTATGCCAATGAAGGGATATATTGGGCATTTGAGAGGGACATGGTCTTGGCCTTCACAGAGGAAACAAGTGATAAGTCGAGTTGGGCAAACTTTGGGTGAATGGGGTTCTCCGTAGTTGGGGCAGTTGCTGGAACATCTGTTGGCTTGGTGCCCTTCATCTTCGCAACGGCTACATGCCTTCCTCGAGCTTCTAGTCTTCATGGCCATCCTGGGGGAGGTCTTATTGGTGGAAGACGATTCGGGTTGGGTCTGATGCAACAACTTGTGTAAAACACGCAAAAAGGAACAACAATTCAAGCAAGCACAGCAATCAAGGAAGTCATTACATACCAACCAGATTTGCACCCGAGGGTGCTAATAGTACTTAGGCATTACAAAACGTGTTCAGGGACGATACACGACTCTACCCTATTGTTAAACGGGCGAGTACAGCAACGCGGGTGATTATTCAGAGGGTGCATCTGCGGAATCAGGGCTATCTTCGAGCAGATCAGTGGAGGTTTCCTGCGCCTTCTTGAGGGGCTTGAACCTACAGAGGTTTTGCCTGGTGGTGGTGCACTTCCGGATTTTCTTGGGGGTGGCTTCTCCCGAGGTTCCTTCAGTTACTGTTGTTCGTGCTTGATTCCTTTGTAGGGTTTCCAAAGCTTCTTTACGGGTGAGAATGGCTTGCAGACGACGGAGCTCCATCTGGGAGTGGCGGTATTCGTCAATGACTGCTGTTAATGCCTCATTGCTAGAGTAGCTGTAACGGGTCTGAAGGGAGAGGGTAGGGTATGCCAGGCTGGGGTCTTGAGTTCCTCCGGTGCAGTCGATGTTTCCCTTCATGGGGAGGTAGAATGTTGCGGGCTGTCTCATCTCTGGGAGGGAACTACAGATGCGCATCAAAGCTTCTCTGGCTACCAAGTCAATAGCAAGCACGGGGCTAGGCATCCGAGGTCCTGTGGAGTAGATAGGGCTTCCATTGGTTCCTGGCTTGGCTAGTATGACAATCTGTCCCACATAATCTCTTGATTCCAGTCCTTTGTGTAGGGTGTAGATAGGTTTCTGCTGGTAACCGCACAGTTGCGTTGAGTCCCATAGGATTTGGGGAAACCAATCTTCAGCCACTCTTCATCAATAGGCTCCATCTATAGAAGGGTTTAGGTTCAGGTTGGGTTAGTGACAAGTGTGCAGGATTTTAAGCTTAGGAAATCATATTAATGCAGGAGTTTTCAAAATAGAGGGGGAGAAGTCATAAGAACTTTTGCAAATAGTCATCTTTTCTCCCTTGTCTTTTAGGAAAATAGGTTTGTCGTTTCCTGTCTAACGTCCATGCTAACTAAGGTCTCCTACAGTCATGATGACTCAGATACCAAGTTTGTGGGCTCCCCGGATTATTCATCCGAGAAATCCCTGTGATGCATACATCCACGTTCCCATGATCAGTGAGCCATGGAACATAACCGACATGTACCATTACAACATCCGGAACATAACGAAAATACAAGACTTACATAATTGCCATAATGGCTACATCATCATTAGCAGCGGAACATCACCAAGCGCGGAGCGCAATAGTGCCTCAACCTACAGGCAGCTGACTAGGAAGACGGCCTAACTCGATGGACGTCACCTTAAACTCCTGAAAGTCTTGCCAAGTAAATAGCCAGGGACACAACCATGAGTACTTTTGAATGTACTCGCAAACCACCAGGATAAGTAAACAAAGGAAATGCAATTGTGGCTGTGGTGAGATAGCTCTATCTGGGTTGCTTTTGAAAAGCCTAAACTAAATGTGAAATTATGGAATCTCTATATCTTGTTGAAAAAGAGTTTTGAAAACATGCTTCTGTTTTATAAATCCATACATCTCCATGTCTTTGTTGAAAAAGAGTTTTGAAAACCGTTTTTGTAGTAAAAACCCTTTTTAAACATCTTCGACCCCTCAGGTCAAAACAAAGCTTTCGAACTCGGGTTCCCCCGGAACCATCGTCCTCAGAGTACTTGTTTCCAAAACAAGCACAGTTTGGGTACTCCTAGCCAACACTTTTACAACCGTCCTTGACCGTGGACACGGCTATTCGAATAGGTTATACTCTACAGAGTTTGCACACTTTACCCACAAGAATCAATACATTCGCCGGGATTCAACCACGGCCCACTACCACTGTAGATGGGAGTCCGGATAATAAAACCTAACTTTCCGCTTGTCTACACTAGCAAAGGCATGCTTTTCCTCTTGGGTTTGTTCTCCCCGACAACGAGTATGTAGCTCCCAACCATAGTCCTTCCTTCCGTACACGCGCATACCCAAACCGCAACTTGGCGTATACCTTAAATCTAGAGACTCCACTTCCTTCCGTACTTCCTAAGTCATACCGTCCGCGGGAGACCTAATTGTTGCACCGGCCTCCTGCCAGTTCAGGCTCACTCTTGCTGAAGCAAACAGCGTGCTTGATCCTTGATCTGGGGCCTTTGCCTGAATTCCAGGGATTTCTCCCTATAAGCATGGTAGAAGTGCCTCGGCTAACGCGGACAAACTACAAGTTAAGCCCCAGCAACCTGGGGTAATGTGGTTGCGCGGATAAACATTGTTCCAATAAAGGCGTAGAACAGCCCATCACACCTCCAGTTCTTCTCATCACCATTTCTTTTGTTAAAAACATCCACTGGGAATGATGCCTCTTCCTAGGGTTTTACAAAGCCGTTTTTGAAACATTTGTAGCGGGGAAAATCCCAAAACAGTTTATTTTTGGTCAAAACCGGGGTTTCCAAGGAGGTAGGATGCTAAAGGAGGTAGGATGCTAACCATCATACTCTCGGTCTAAAGGGTGTAAAATGATAGGTTCATCGGGGTGGTGCCGCGAAGGACACAAAATCATAACTTGGAGGAGCCAAGTTACTAACGCAGTATTTGTAAAACAAGACATGCTCTAATGCAATTTATAAAGAATATATAAAATAGGTAAAATAGAGTAGGAAATATATCAGAGTTCGGGAAATGGTGGCTTGCCTGTGATCAGCAATAAGTCCCTGGACTTCTTCAGATGACCAAGAATACCCAATAACAATAATAATAAGAAATCATGTTCTTCTTGTTGTCAGACACTCACACTATCGTCGTCATCGGGTACACATGCAAGCAGACAATATCACAATCAATACAAGGCATACAAACAGTTAAACCATAAAGTAAACAAACATAAGAAATGCTACTAGACTTGGGAGGTTTTGGAGAGTGGGATTCAAAGGGTGGAATTTACAAGATTTCCACTAGGGTGGTTTTCTCTTGGAAGACAGTTGTCAAGGCTAGATACAGAGAGCTTGGGTTAGGGATCTATGGTCAGTAGGTTATCAATGGATAACCATGATATCCTCAGATAGGTTTTGACAAGACAAAACCATCACAAGTGGTTTCACTTGATTATCACTTTTCTAGAATTAGTTATGCTTTTTATAGTGCATCAAACTCTAGTTTGATGAAATAATTCACCAGAACAGTTCTGGAGCTCCAAAAATTATTTCCTTGGATGGTTTGGTAGTACTTTCTGTACTGAACCATCTAGAGTTGGAATCAAATCAAGGAAGTTATGTCTGGTTTTTCTCCTTTTTATCATACTAGAGGATAACCCGCGCGTTGCCGTGGAAATTTGTGGTTGATTTTCTGAGTATTATTCGTGCAACAAAAATGACTCCATCTTTTGCAGGGCATTAGAACGTCAAACGATCAAACGAGAGATTTGCATAATAGAAAATTTTGTACACGCAGAGAAGAAAGTAAATAATGGGAGGTTGGCACATTTGTTATTTTATTAAACATGGCACATTTAGAAATCAATGTACACCACTGATATGACCATTTGTTCAAGGAACTCTATTGGCTATTGTATATAATCAAGCTAACTTTCTTGATCATCAATCATATTACACCTATGAGGTGCTCAAGGAGAACAAGGCGTCGTGAAAGTTGTTGGATCTTTTTCTTTGAATTGTCTTTTCAGTTGAACTTGAAAACATATATACTATTACATTTACTATGAATAGCTTATACTGGATGGGGTCTACCACTTGTCTGCTCCTACAACTACAATGAAATATCAATCACCCAATATACAGATTAAACCAGGGGAAAATTATTACATATTATTGGATCTGCCACGAACTCCATGAGGAAACCAAAAATATGTCATATCAGCTAGGTGAACTGCACATGAAGCAAAAAAAGCATCTATTGACAATAATCTCTTACAAAAGTTGTAATGACAGAAATATTACTACCACCTACATGGATTTTTATCAAAAGTTATAATTGATATATCCACCTTTTGTTGTTAGAGGACATGCCTTCCACAAATGAATGTTTGAAGTGGCATGCATGGTCCCAACAGCAATGTCCTGGAGCGCAAAACTTTTTGGAGGACACACATGAGAGCAAAGATAGAACAGTGGTAATACTGTGGACTTGCAAAAATGAAGGTATTCGAGTTGCCGAATTGGTACCTTGACCAGTTTGTTTTGGCTGATGCCAACGTAGCACTTCCAAAGTTGCTTGCAGGTGTTAGATACCTTGAAATCGTGTCAATGTGATATCTAGATATAAAGAACAACTATAGGCTGTAGAATCTCAATTCAAGCATTCAACCGCAGCTACAAAGTTTCTCCAATTCTCTAGCACATCTATAATACGTTGGGGGTAAAGATATACCTGGTCTGATAACTGATCAAAGATGCATGCCTTCTTTATCTTTATCCAGCTTGTATCCATGGGGATGCAATCCAGATACGGAAATAATCTGATCATGAGCATAAGAACATGAGCACCAATTTTAGGAAGCAGTGACCATGCGATTGTTGGTGCTATTACTGAAAACAGACCAGACACTTATCTACAACTATGCTGAAACTTAATTTTCATACATGCATGCAAGTTTCCATCAAAATACAGAGGTACATCAAACATACACACGGGCGACATTAAAAAATCAATCAGCGGGCCAGCTGCAGTGTGTTGTGGCGGTAAAGGAGGGGAAAATAGAGGGAGATTGGGATTGTGTGTGTGTGTGTGGTGGGGGGGAGGGGGGTCTGGACTAACCTGGTACCGTGAGGGTGGTTCAGATGGAGTTCGGGGATGAGGGCCCCAGATTCTGAGATTCGCTCCGTTCTAGTGATGTGCCTGGACTGCTCGATGATCGGGGCATTCTATCCACCAAGTTGAGATTTTGACATGAAGGGAAGCTCGGCAATGGAGATCGCAAAAGAGGCAGCTCCACTATTTAAGGGTTGAGAAGATGAAGAGCAAGGAGGAAATCATCAATGCCTTCCGATCTGTTCGTGAGTTGAACCAAGGAGATGAAGCGGAAAGGCAAATAAATAAGTCGAAGCGAAAGGCTTACTTTTTTTTACAGCACAAACACGAAGGATACGAACAACAAGCGAGCCCGTGTCGGCGTCTCGTCCCTCCCACCGGGACGCCTAGCCCACGTGCAGGACATACATGACAGGGAGTCAAGGAGGGAGCTACCCGAGGGACACGGGATGGGCGAAATCGCTGGGCAAAACGAAAGATGACGTGGACGCACGAGGACACAGGAAAATCAGCTAATGGGGGATTGCTATTTAGATATAGAAGATTAAAACTACAAGGGCTATTGAGTTGTTTCCAAGGGCATGTGATAGGTATTTAAAATACCTTTCTGTAGGAATTGGATTCACTCATTTTGGAGTTTCCAAACTCCTGGAGTGATTTAATTAGTGAAAATACCCCTCACAGAAGTAATTAAATCACTAAAATTCAACCAGAACTCAATAAGTTATGAGCTGCTGGGGTTTGGTAGATATGGGTTCTGGTGTGTATTGGGAGGTGGAATCAGCTCCATACCACATTTGGTTAGGCTTGGGGAATTTATCTAAGACAGATAGTTGCTAGTTTTGTTATTTTTTGCTAAAGGCAACATATTGTTCACCTTGGCATGGGACATGTGCTGGATGACAGGTATTTCAAATACCTTCTAGTAGGTCCTTGATTCATCTCAAATGGAGATGTAGAACTCTCTATAGAAATTATTTAGTGTACTAGATACATTTTAGTAGATTAATTATCAGTAATTAGAGAAAATTATTTTGGACATGGTGTTGCCTCTGCATGTTTGAGAAAACATCAGGGAACCACCAGAAATTTGGATCTAGTCATTTGGATTTGAATTACATTTTCAAATGGATTTAAACTGGCTGGCTCTTTTCTGGATCTAGAATAAAAAGAAAGGAAAACGGAGGGCAGTAGGGGCTGGGCCGGATCCGGGGTGAACTGGGCCGCACAGAGGCAGGCCGGCCCAAGGTGGAGCAACGCGACGCGCGGGAGCCTGGTGCTTGAACTAGCAAGTGGTGCCCGGCGGTCTGCGGGGGAAAACGCCGAAGCGGTATCGGCAGATCACGGCCGTCCGTTCAAGTGGCGATGGACGGCGCTCAGTCATCGTCTACGCGACAGAGGGCGGTCGGCGACGGGAACCCTAGGCAGAGCAGGGAGGAGCGGGGAGGATACCTGGGGGCTCAGGGGAGGTCGAGGAGGCGGCAGGGCGACGCGGTGGTCGATGACGAGCCGAACAAGGGGTGACACAGGGTGGGTTGATGCCGGGAGCTAGCTCATGCGACGGTGGCCAAGGATGAACTCGTCGGTGCTCGACGGAGATGGCGGAGGAGAGGGTCCTGGGAAAAAAGAAGAGCACCATTAGATGCAGGAGAGCAAGGGGAACTCAGGGGCCGACATGTAGAAGAGACGGGGCAGAGGGGGAGGATCCTTGCTCGATTTTGTGAGGGGGCCGAGGCTCTCCTCTTCTTCTTCCTCGGACAGCACAGATCAAGGGAGAGGTAGGGCATGCTGGGGGGGTGAGTGGAGGTGGAAGGGGGCAAATGAGGGCAGGGAGCTGGCTGGGGGAGGGCTTCTGGCCTTTATACTATTGGGAGGACTAGATGGGGTAAATTAACCTTTTGGACAAGGGGAGGGCAAACCTGGCTAGTGATTGGTCCAGGGGGAGTTGGAGAGGGGTAGGATGGTAATTGGGTCGTGTTGTACCAGAGAGAGAGGGGGTGGCATCAGTGGTAATTAAATTGGGTTGATCCTTGTAGGAATTGGGGTTATTTCTCCTTCTTGCTACAAGGGTAATGGCAAATGGGGATTTGTTTGGGGTGAATCTTGCAATGGTGGTCGACCAAGGATGTGTCTGATGCTGAGGAGGTACATTGAGCGAGGTTGAAAGAGATTTGGAAGTGAATTGAGGAATGGATTTGCTTAGTTGGAAAATTTGATCCAATTGAGGGTTGTGAAGGAAGTCCACAAAGTCGCATTGGACCAGAAGAGAAAATGGTACTGGTAGATAGGTGAGGTCAAGGTGGACTTCTAGGATTTAATTGGGATTTTTATGTGGAGTTTAAGTCCACTTAAATCCAATTACTCAAAAGGGGCAGAAGTGATTTCTTGGGGATCATTTGATAAATTTTCATTGGACCAGGATGGATTTTGGTGTGGGAGTGTCCTAGAGGTGAATACACTCTTAGGGGAATTTTCCCAAGATTTATTGGGGATTTATTTAAAACAATTATTATTCCAATTCATCCATTTAAGAAAATGGGGAAAAAGAAATAATAAAGCTTCTCAAAAATATTTAAGAAAATTTGCAAAATGGAGGGAGTTTTTGAGATTTTGACTATTTAAGTAATTAAATGGTTTTGGGGCCATAATAATGATGGATAATTATTGATAAATATTGGTGATCAAGGTAGATGGGATAGGAGAGGTGTAGCAAGCATTTGCAACCGTGTGGAAAGAAATTCCAACTTAAAAAGGATGGAAAACAAAGAGTTGATGATCTAGGGTGGTGTTATTTTTATACCACCAAAACATGCTTGCATCTTGGAGCATAGAGCTCACCTTGATGCAGGGGATAGTTGGATAGGTAGACCATGTCATATAGATAAAAATGGTAGGGAGAGTTTGAATTAACAGTAATTGAGGTGATCTATAACTGATGACAAACTTTGTTGAAATTAAGGCTGCCATGTAAACAGTGTCATGAAGCCTTATAAACCATGTGGGTTTAATCAGCACAGAGATCCACTTGGGGCAAGTGAAATAGATTTTGGTAGACCTATATGAGTAGAACACAACCATGTAGATGGTTGGTCCAAGGGAAGTTGTATGAGTGTGTGAGCTTCTACCAAAGTAGGCATGATGACTAGTTTTGCAGGAAATGTTATTTTCTTGTCTGCAAAACCATCAAGGATGAGTGGGTTGGAGGAGGATCTAACCAGAGGAAAATGTGGGACTTGGTAGTCCGTAGGATGGTTAACAAGATGGTTCAAGTGCATTTCCAAAAATGCACATGTTTTGAGAAAAGGAGATAGTCCAAAAGGTGATGCTGAAACTGTTTCCAGACTTAGTCAAATTTGCCAGTCTTAGGGTTTTTGACTAGAGTAGGAGAGGAGATGTTCTTGGAGGAGTTACAAGGTATCAGAGCTTTACTAAAGGGGTAATATGCAATTGTAGGGTAAGTAGAATAGATCCATTCTTGATATTGGTCTTCAAGGACTTGAGAACATCTAGAAGGGAAATCCTCATAATGGATTGGATTAAGGGTTTTAGATGATCACCTAGTGGCTAGGGATCACAACAAGGTTTGATTTCTTGCTTAGGGGTTGATGATTTGGGAAACAACCTGATCCTAGTGATGAGCTCCTAGGGTGGCTCATACTACTTCGTAAGCAAACAAGTCAAGCAGCACATCAAAGCAACTCATCACACAACAGATCAAGGCAACTCATCTTATAATAAGCACAACCACTAATGAGGTTACCATCAAGCCTAGATTGAGGTAAGGTTGGGAGCATTTTGAAGAGGTTGAGTTTTGAATAAGATGAGGGTTTTTGGTATCTCTACCAAGAGTAGAATTTAAATGCTTTGAACAAGAGTTTTGGGAAAACTAGAGGTAAGATTAGTTGAGTGTTCTATCTTGAAAACATAAGGAGATTGTATTATACATCTCTCCATAGTTTTGTTAATAAAAGCTACAAAAAATAGTTTTGGTTACATAGGCATCTTGGTTCATGTTTTGAAAGGCCTGAACATTTGAGAATATGTAAAATAAGCCAAGATAGTTTTGGGTAAATAGCTTTTGTCAACTGAGGTTGAGGTAAGGAGTATCCTAAGATACACTCCATAAGCATAAGTGCAAACAAACAACAAACAAGCACTACACTAAGGCATAAGAAAAAGTTTTTGTTCCCCCTGATTTTTGCATTCTAGACAACTAATCAGGGTTGCTGAAAATCGGATGTTAGACCAACGGTGTGCCCACCAACAATGGGACAGAAGGGGACCCGAACCTCACGACAAATGAGTGCACCGAAGAGGGGGTGTTGATCAAGCTCAACGACAACGAGTGGGCCCGCTGTCGAGAGGCTCTGTGGGGCAATCCCCTCCCCTTGAACTCATCACAATAGATGCTGATGGGTTACCATTAGCTGCTCAAAGAGGAGTACAAGTGCCAGCAGCAAGTAATCATGCAACTCGACGCGCGTAGAAAGTCGGCGAACGAGTCGAGCCTTCGATGGGCTGAAATATCCATGGGAGGATACTCCTCCAAGGGCAATGAATATGTGGCTGCCAAACGGCAATCTCGACTGGCCCACCTCACTGACAAGGAGCGAGAAGAAGCCGCGAAAGTCCTCGACTTTGGATCCATGAGGGTGAAGACACGGGGCATCATGCTCCCAACGATAGTGCAAGCAGCGGTGATAGCGGCCACCATGTACCTCCTCAACAACCAGCCACCGGTTGGGGATCTGCAAGCTGCCATGCACCAATCTATGATCGCAGGCTTCAATCGAGGTTGCCCTCGTCAAGGATCCAACACCGGAGCCGAAGAAAAGTAAAGCTCTAGACAAGTACTACTATTCATACTCCTCCAGCGATAACAGCCACGATCTGTCACGGTGACGTCGCTCACGGCGACATGACCCCAACTATGACGCACGTGATGACATCACGCAGTGCAAGGTCGACAAGATGCGCGCGAGGCATGCCCATTCAATTGACTCGGAAGATGACGAAGTAGAGCTATGCGGCGCTAGATGCTTCAGCAGAGCCATTAGGCAAAAGCGGATGCCTAAGGGGTTCAAACTCCAATCAGAGAACCCGAAATTTGATGGCTTATAGGACCCCGAAGATTTGGCTGGAAGATCACATCTCCTCTATCAGGCTGCATGGTAGAAGCTCAAGCACGGCCATGCAATGCCTACATCTACTGCTGCAAGGCGCCGCCCACGCATGGCTCAACAAATCTCCCACGCGGATCAATTCACAGCTGGGAAGAGCTAGTCTACAACTTTGTGTGCAACTTCAAGGGCACTTACAAATGGCCCGCATCAATCGAGGAACTAAGAGGCTGCCACTAGAGATCTAACGAGTCGTTGCGCTCCTATATCTAGAGACTGGCCATCATCAAGAACTCCTTAGAAGATATCTCTGAGGATCGCCCAATCGACGTGTTCAACAGCGGCGTTCGTCGCAGAGAACTCAGGAAGGAGCTGGGCCACTCGAAGCCCAAGATAATCGACCACTTGATGGAGATCGCGAATCGGTGGGCCAACAGAGAGGACTCGGTGAAAATCCATGCCTACTCCGATGATGACGACGACCTCAGGTGCAGACGTGATCGCCAAGGGAAACGTTGAATGCTCGTCTATGAGAACCGCGAAGAGGTCGACATGGTCGCAATCCGCTACGCCGACAAACGCGACAACAACCGCAACAGCGGTGCATACCACGACAGCGGGAAAACCACGCAAGTGTGGTAGCGTCGCACTCGCGACGAGGCACCTAGACTATCCATCCAGGACAATTTGTCTGGACCGTGCAACGTACACTTCTACATCGACAAGCACGATGGAAATAAAAAGTCTAGCCATCTCCTCAAGGACTGCCGCGAGTTTCTCAAACTCCACGAAGGCCTGGCCCAGATGAATCGCGACGCGATCAACCAGGGCTATGGAGATGTCCCAGGCGCCGTGGCTCATGGAGCACCACCGCCACCACTTGGACCACCACCACCTGCGGCTGCACCAGTCCAACAGAATGCAGTGCCGGGAAACATAGGGATGATCCAAAAAGGGCGCCCCTCAAATCGAGTGCAGAAGGCAATCACTTGCCAAGTCAATCTGGCGATAAACTCTCCGCCCTCCACCACTAAGTACCTCAGTGGAAGCGAGTCCTGCATCACCTTCGACAAACGCGACCATCCGCACCAAGTACCTCGCCCAGGCCACTGTCCCCTCATACTCGAGGCACATATTGGGGGCTTCAATATGAGTCGCGTCTTCATGGATGGCAGAAGCGGCATCAACCTCATGTTAGCAAGTACCTTGAGCGCAATGAGGATCCCTCTGACATTTCTAGAAGTTTCCGACATGATGTTCCATGGCATCGTCCCAGGGAAGGGCATGTACCCCCCTAGGCAAGGTCCACCTCGACGTCATCTTTGGCATGCCGCAAAATTTTAGGCGAGAGTGTATTGACTTTGAAGTTGTCTACTAGCCTTCACATTACCACTACATCCTAGGACGTGTCGTGTTCGCGAGGTTCATGGTGGTGCCACACTACGCCTACCTACAGATGAAGATACCAGTCCCAAACGGTGTCATCACAATTAACGGAAACTTCGAGAGGTCTGACAGCTTCGTCAGGGAATTCAACAAAATCTCCAGTCCTTCAGCATGCTGATATGTTGCTAATGTATCCATAATTTTTGATGTTCCATGCTTGGTTTTATCTACTTTCTTATGTTTTGTTCCAACTTTGGAGTACATTTTATATACTTTGGGCCATCAAGCACTTTTTTGGCGCCGTTTCCGAGGAGTCAAGGACATCTTCACAAGGGGAGTCCCTCATAACCAATGTCTTTACTTTGTTATTTTTGTTTTGCTTAGTTTACTTTTGCTTTGTTTGCTTGTTTCTTTATCAAAAACACAAAAAAATTAGTTTTACAAGTTTGCTTTCTTTATTAAAAACACAAAAAATGACTACTCTTGAAAATACTAAGTTGTGTGACTTCACTACCACCAACAACAATGATTTCATGAGCACGCCTATTGCTCCACCTATTCCTGAAGCTACTTTCTTTGAAATAAAACCTGCTTTACTCAATCTTGTTATGAGAGAACAATTTTCTGGTATTGGTAATGAATATGCTGCGGCTCATCTATATAACTTTGTTGAACTTTGTGAGATGCAAAAGCATAGGGACATAGATGGAGATATCTGATACGTCCATTTTGCATCACTATTCTATGTCATAATTCACTGTTATTCATTGATATATTTCGTATTGAGGGGTGATACTTATGTTATTTCATCTGTTTTTGCATGGTTGATGACTTTTGGAGCATGGACCGCTACAGTCAGGATTTTGATGGAAAAGGTGCTGTTTGGAGGCAAAATTCATGAAGATCATAAAATCCAGGAAAATACATGGAAAATCCTATTTTTCTAGAAGACGAAGGAAGCCAGAAAGGGGGCTAGAGATGGGCCACAGGGGGCCCATACCACCCCCTAGCGGGGGCAAGCCTAGGTCGCGCAACCAGGTGGTGTGGCCGCCCTGGTCCACCCCTGGCACTCCCCTCTGGCGTATATTATCCTCCTAAAACCCTAAGACTGACGGGGCGACCACAGAAAGATTCCGCCGCATCTGCGGGGTGGAAAACACCGAGAGAGAAAGATCTCTCCGGCAGACAGATTTCTATCAGGGGAATTCCTTCCCGGAGAGGGGAGATCGTCGCCATCAACACCACCATCAAGTTGGACTTCATCGGGATCATCATCATCATCACCACCATCGTCACCATCAGCACCCTCATCACCATCTCCATATTGCTGCAACAATTGCCTTGAATCTTGCATAGTTCATAGGGGAACCTTTCCCGGTGTTGATTACTCTTTGTAGTTGATGCTATTGAGTGAACCGTTGAATTATTGTTTATGTTCAGATTGTTATACATCATTATTCCATCTCTGATCATGATCCATATGATGTCTTGTGAGTAGTTCGTTTTGTTCTTGAGGACATGGGAGAATTCATGTTGTTAGTAGTGGAATTGTGTTGAGAAAGATTCAATAGTTTGATATTTAAGTTGTGGTGTACTTCTTCTAGTGGTGTCATGTGAACATCGACTACATGACACTTCACCTATATGGGCCTAGTGGAATTCATTGTGTATTTGGCTACTAAACGTAGGGGTTGCCAGAGTGACAGAAACCTGAACCCCCGTTAGGAAACCATTGCACAAGGGATGTAAGGGTCTTAGAGTTTAAAGCTGTGGTTAGGTTTCTACCTTAATTACTTTCTTGTACTTACAGATGTTTGCAAGGGGTATAATCACAAGTATGTATTAGTCCTAGGAAGGTCGGTACATTAGCACAGGTTCACCCACACAACACTTAGCAAGCTAAAGAAGATTAATCAGCTATATGAAGCGAAAGCACTTGACAATCTTCCCATGTGTCCTTGAGAACGTTTGGTCATCTTAAGTAATACAATCGGCTTGTCCTTTGCTGCATAAAGGATTGGGCCACTTACTGCATTTATTCCTACTGTCTTTTATTTACTTGTACTTAGTTTACTTGCTTTATCAAAAACCCCTAAAAGTCCGTTTGCTAAGTATTTGCAGAGAATTCCTGACCCATACCACTAGCCAGCACCTTCTGCTCCTCGTTGGGTCCGACAATCTTACTTATCGAAAATACTGCCATACACCTCCTATACTTGTGGGTCATCAAGATTATTTTCTGGCGCCGTTGCCGGGGAGTGAAGCGCTATTCGAGAGTGGCACTGGTAAAGGAAACCTCTACTGCGAGTATTGTTTATTTCTATTAGCAGCTTTATTTTCGTTATGGATAATTCGCTGAGTTTCTTATTTGGTAATGCTACTACCACTGCTAAGGTAGTAGATGAACCACCACCTACTGAGAATGATGCTTTCAAAATACCTACAAGAATTATTGATCGTGTTATGGATAAGTACTATGTTGGGGATGGAATTGTCCATCCTGGTGATCATTTGCTCTTTATACACGAATTATGCGGGTTGTTCAAGTGTGCACGTATTACTACAGATCAAGTTAAGAAGAAGTTATTCTCATTATCGCTGAAAGGAAGAGTTGAGGAATGGTATAAACTGCTGAAGAATGGTCAAGCTCTGGAATGGTAGGAAATAGTACCTCTCTTTTATTCAAAGTTTTATCCTCCTAGTGAGATTCATAAAGATCGGAATCAAATATACAACTTTTGGCCTCTTGATGGAGAGAGTACAGCTCAAGCTTAGGGGAGATTGAAGTTACTAATGCTCAAATGTCCCATTCATGAGCTCCCCAACAATATTATTATCAATAA
Organism: Avena insularis; assembly: GCA_023614405.1. Lineage (NCBI taxonomy): Eukaryota > Viridiplantae > Streptophyta > Magnoliopsida > Poales > Poaceae > Avena > Avena insularis. Next base: position 462,249,485 of record CM042690.1, read on the forward strand.
CATTTATGCACGGCTCCCTCTACATGATAAGTATTTATTGTATGCTTCTTGTGCTGGATCATTCACTCGCATGGAAGAAGAAGCTAAATGGGATCTTCTGGACTGTATTCAAGACAATGCTGAAGCTTGGGAGAATGACAAAGGTAGAAAGTCAGGTATAAAATATGATTATGAATGCATTGAATCTTTTATGGGAACTGATGACTTTCAAAATATTAGTAATGCTTATGGTCTTGATTTGCAAGTTATTACGAATTGCTTTAGAGATTTTTTTCTTATATTGAAATTCCAAAAAGGGCATGGAACAAGTACCATGCACCTTATAAAGATATTGTTAACTATGTTCCTGTTGGGAGCACTAAGTGTTGCATTATTGATCACATCTTAACTGAGCCTTATATCGAGAAGATTCCCTTCCCAGATAAGGTAAAGGATCATCCTATGATAACTAATGTAATCACTAAAAGTGAAAAGAGAACTGTAAAACCTGGTGAACAAATAAATGTTGAACCTGTGGTAGCAATTGTGAAAGACCTTGTCACTAAAAGCATAGAAGATGGGCACATAGTTTTTTGTGAGGATGCTTCTAATATTGTTTCACATCCTAATAGAGCTAAAAAAGCTAGTGTCCCTGTCCTTTCTATTAGAATTGGTGATCATTTCTATTATGGTTTATGTGATATTGGTGCAAGTTCTAGTGCTATTCCTTATGAGCTTTACAGAGAGATTATGCATGAAATCAGTCCCTGCGAATTGGAAGAGATTGATGTGGTTATTCATCTTGCTAATAGAGAGACCGTCTCTCCAATTGGTATTGTACGAGACATGGAAGTTTTTGTGGTAAGATTAAGTACCCTGCTGATTTTCTAGTACTTGGTTCAGCTGCTAGTAAAACTTATCCTATTATTTTTGGTAGACCTTTCTTGAGTACTTGTGGAGCTATTATAGATTGCAAAAGGGAGAAAATCTTGACTAAGTTTGATGGGTAATCTTATGAGTATAATCTTGACTAAAGAACCTTGTGAAGAGGAAACCCATAATGAGGATTTTAGAGTTGAACAACTTGCTTCTATCTCTCTTGCTCCTAACAATGCTTTGCAGCACTTTATGGAATATCACGAAAGTGAGATCTTCATGGAAGAAAGGAATGAGATTGACGAGATCCTCCATCGTCAACCCAAGATACTAAAGCATGACTTGCCTGTAGAAGACTTGGGTACCATGTTGCCACCTAAAAAGGATCCGGTCTTTGATTTAAAACCCCTCCCTAATGATCTTAAATATGCTTATATTGATGATAAAAAGATATATCCTGTTATTATTAGCTCTAAACTTTCAGGAAAGGAAGAAGAATGGTTATTGGAGGTTTTGAAGAAACACCGAGGAGCTATGGGCTATACCCTGGATGATTTAAAAGGGATTTCACCTACTATATGTCAGCATTCTATCAACATAGAACCAGATGCAAAGCCAGTAGTAGAGCACCAACGACATTTAAATCCTAAGATGAAGGAATTGGTAAGGAATGATCTATTGAAACTCCTTGATGCTGGTATTATTTACCCTATTATTGATAGTGAATGGGTTAGTCCTGTTCATTGTGTTGCTAAAAAAGGAGGTATTACCGTTGTTCCTAATGATAATGATGAGCTTATTCCTCAAAGAATAGTAGTAGGCTATACGATGTGCATTGATTTTAGAAAAGTCAATAAGGTTAATAAGAAAGATCACTACCCGCTTCATTTTATTGATCAAATGTTGGAAAGGTTGTCTAAAAAGACCCATTTTTGTTTTCTTCATGGTTATTTTGGTTTCTCTCAAATTTCTAGTAAACAACAAGATCAAGAAAAAACTACTTTTACTTGCCTTATGGAACTTATGCTTATAGACGTATGCCTTTTGGTTTATGTAATGCTCCTGCTACTTTTCAAAGGTGCATGTCTGTTATCTTTCATGGTTTTTGTGAGGAAATTGTAGAGGTGTTCATGGATGACTTTTCTATCTATGGAACTTCTTTTGATAATTGTCTGCACAACCTTGATAAAGTTTTGCAGAGATGTGAAGAAACTAATCTTGTTCTTAATTGGGAGAAATGCCACTTCATGGTTAATGAAGGGATTGTCCTCGGGCATAAAGTTTCTGAAACAGGCATAGAAGTTGATAGAGCTAAGGTTGAGGCAATTGAGAAGATGCCATGTCCAAGAGACATCAAAGGTATTCGTAGTATCCTTAGTCATGCTGGTTTATATAGAAGGTTTATTAAAGACTTTTCCAGGATTTCAAAACCCCTCACTAATCTTCTTCAAAAAGATGCACCCTTCATTTTTGATGATGATTGTAAGGAAGCTTTTGAAACTCTTAAGAAGGCTTTAACTACAGCCCCTATTGTTCAACCACCTGATTGGGGTTTACCCTTTGAAATAATGTGTGATGCTAGTGATTTTGCTGTAGGTGCTGTCCTTGGGCAACAAATTGATAAAAAGTTAAACGTTATTCATTATGCTAGTAAGACTTTAGACGCTGCTCAAAGGAATTATGCTATCACTGAAAAAGAATTTCTAGCTGTCGTTTTTGCTTGTGATAAGTTTAGACCCTATATTGTATACTCAAAAGTCAACATTCATACTGATCATGCTGCTATTAAATACCTTATGATGAAGAAGGATGCTAAGCCTAGCCTTATTAGATGGGTGCTGCTTTTACAAGAGTTTGATCTACATATAGTAGATAGGAAAGGTGCTGAAAACCCTATAGTTGATAATTTATCTCGACTGGAAAACATCTCTTTTGACCCTATGCCGTTAATGATAGTTTACCAAATGATCAGTTAGCCGTAGTAGGGGTAAGCTCGCGAGGGAGACCTTTGGTATGCTCATTATGCTAACTTTATTGTCTCCAAGTATTTGCCTCCAACTTTTACAGCTCAGCAAAGGAGGAAGTTCTTCTATGATTTGAGGCATTATTTTTGGGATGACCCACACTTATACAAAGACGGAGTGGATGGTATTATGCGAAGATGTGTTCCAGAATATGAACAAAAGGAGATATTGCATAAATGTCATGGTAGTGCTTATGGAGGACATCATGCAGGAGATAGAACCGCACAAAAGGTGCTACAATCGGGTTTCTATTGGCCTACCCTTTTTAAAGATGCAAGAAAGTTTTTTTTATCTTGTGATGAATGTCAACGTGTTGGTAATATTTCTAGACGCAATGAAATGCCTATGAACTACTCTCTAGTTATTGAACCCTTTGATTGCTGGGGATTTGACTTTATGGGTCCTCTCCCTCCCTTGAAAGGCTATACTCATATTCTTGTTGCCATTGATTATGTTACTAAGTGGGTAGAAGCCATTCCTACGAAGAGTGTTGACGGGGAAACTTCTCTAAAAATGCGTAAGGATGTTATCTTCCCTAGGTTTGGAGTGCCTAGGTATCTCATGACTGCTGGGGGTTCTCATTTCATTCATGGTGGTTTTAGAAAGACCCTTGCTAAATATGATGTTAATCATAGAATTGCTTCATCCTATCACCCCCAAACTAGCGGCAAGTAGAGTTATCAAATAGAGAAATTAAATCCATCTTGCAAAAGACTATTAATAGATCTAGAAAAAACTGGGATAAAAAGTTGAATGATGCTTTATGGTCTTACAGAACTGCCTACAAAAATCCCATGGGGATGTCTCCTTATAAAATGGTTTATGGGAAAGCTTGTCACCTACCTTTAGAATTAGAACACAAATCTTACTGGGCAGTTAAAGAAATAAATAGATATTGTAAGCTCGCTGGCGAGAAAAGATTATTTGACTTATGTTCTTTAGATGAATGGAGGAGTGAAGCCTATCAAAATGCTAGGCTCTTTAAGGAAAAAGTTAAAAGATGGCATGACAAGCGAATACTTAAGAGAGAATTTCATGTTGGTGAGAAAGTTCTATTGTATAGGTCTTGTCTCAGATTTCTGGCAGGAAAGCTACAGTCAAAATGGGAAAGACCCTTCATTATTGAAGAAGTATACCATTCAGGAGCAATAAAAATTTCTTCTTTAAAAGATAATACCACACAAGTAGTGAATGGGCAACGACTCAAACACTATATTGCTGGGGACTCTTATAACGAACATGTTGATGCCTTTCAAGTTATAACTCCAGAAAAATTTATCAAGGACCAAATGCAGAGACCTGCAGAGTCCGCTTTCAAATAGGTAACAGTTCTGGTAAGAAAATTTCGCGAAAATACTATCCAACTATATTTTTGTAGTTTTCAGTCAATAAGGGAAGCTACGAAGCGAAAAAGGGACGGAAATGGAGCCAGGGTGGCTCACACCACCCTGTGGCACAGGCCCTTCGCTGGCCACGCCACCAGGTGGCGTTGCCACCCCAGACTCCGTCTCTGACCCGTTTTCTCTCAGTACCTTCCTTTTGATATGAAACTTTATAATATATAATCCCCCGGATCTCTCGAGGTTCGTATATCGTGTTTTTGTTTCGATCTGTTTCTAACAGGTAGAGTCCCAGATTTGGAGCTACAATGTCTTCCTCTGAATTAGCTAAGGAAGATTCTTTAGAGGATATCATCAACCCATACATGAGAGAGTTGAAGTTTCATCCCAAGGAGTTGTTGCTTGAAGATGGGGAACTCCGGATAAAAGAGGTTCGATGCCCTAAAGGTGAAGGAAGTCTGGAGGACAAGATGGAAGCGTTGGAGCAAGAAGTCTTTAGGTACAAGAAGATGGCGGAGCGCGAAGTGGATATCATCCATAAGATTTGTTCTGAACTCGTCACCGAGCACCAGAAGGAGACTGCTGAACTCAAGGATGAAGTCCTCTCACTCTGCCAAACAACCAACAAACTGCAAGCATAACTCTACGATGTTCAAAATCAAAACTATGAGTATGAGGTTAGGTTTAAACGCATAAGTGTTGCTGCAAGTTTCAGGATGCTAGAAACCACGATGTCCTTTGTTGATGGGAAGCCCTTACCTTGGAAGTCGGACGAAGATGAGAGGATACCACCACCACCAAAGGAGTAATTCGTCATCAGTTTTGGCATCCCCTTGGTTTGTTCCAAGCTTGGGGGAGTGTCGCGGTATCACTTCACTATCTTCTATCTTTTTACCTTATTAGTAGAGTCATATCATGAATATAGAAGTTATTATGTAGGATGGTTTGCATTATGGAAGTGTCCCCTCTCTCGTTAGATATGTATCCCTTGGTGTGGGTTGCCGTTATGGATTGTTAATGAGAAGTTCTATTATTCACTCTTTTGCATAGCTTATATTAGTTTTCAATTCATGGTTATATGATTGATGTTGTTATTATTGGTATCACTTTGGGATCATTGAGTTAATTTAGTTGGTTTTGGTAAACCTGGCTTGGTCAGTAGCAACACTATTTTTGAGAGTTGAATAAAAAGATAGAAGTACTCTAAAGAAATATAATTTCATCATCTTTCTTTCTTGATTTGCTCATAAGTCTAGTATTCTCTAGTTAAAATCTTTTGTGCTTCCAAGGAAGATTGCCTGTTTGTCTTTATCACCTGTATGTTTGTTTGTTTCCTTCAACTCTTGTACTTGCTACCCAGCCTTGCTAGCCAAAAACCTGTACTGAGAGGGAATTCTTCTCGTGCATCCACTCCTTTAAACCAAAACCTTTGCCATTTGCATCCACCATACCTTCCTATTAGCACTATTGCTATTCCAAGTAAATTTTTGTTTTATCTATCTCCCAAATTAAACTTGTTATGTGAAAATTAGTGATTAAAGCTCTCACGAACTTGATGGCACACTTTACTTTCTTGCATTTAATAAACTTGAACCGTTGTGCTCACCTATGTTGCGTATATGCTTGCGCTTTGTAAGTTGTGAATTAGCAGAACCATGCTGTCATGCGGAACACTTTCAACATTGCACTGGTACTTTGTACCTAGTTGATATCATGCTCTTTTGTGTATGGATGTCGTCGGTGTGAAATGAAAGGGGAGCTTATAAGTCCATGGAGTTATGCATGTGTGTTAGAGAAACGCCTGGGCCGCTTGTCTAATCCATGATGACATGGTGGAAACCTGCAGCGTAACCATAACGAGCATCTATGAAGCATTCTTCTTATAAAAAAAGAGTGCGATATTGAGAAAAAAAGAAAAAAAAAGAAAAAAAGAGATTATGAAAAGAGGAAAGAGAGAAAAAAGCACCATATTCCAATGGTAAATAAGAAGATTGCTGAGATGCTTGTTGTCTGCTTGCCTTGTCATTTTGATATGGGGATTCTTCCGTATCATCGGGCAAGGGGTACCCCGTTGGCGGTTCTCTATGATACACATGTAACTACCTCGGTGCATTACTCCCTTAGTTACATGCCTGGATGAGCGAAAGTGGTTAAAATAGTACGGTGGGGCCTAGGGGCCACTCACAGGTAGACCTTTCGGCCGTCCTAACCACTTCCAGAACATCGGGACAAGAACGAGCGGCATAATCGGCAGGCAAAGGGATTAACTACATACACAAGTGAGTATGTATGCAAGCCACCATACAACTGTTCACAGAGCCATTCCATCTAAAAGAAATAGAAATATTGCAACGCCATACGGCAAGATCCAAATATCCTAGATAGAGATAATATTTTAGGATAGCTCCTCATACATCAAACATCAGAGTATCGGGCGGAAGCGGAAAACAAGATCCGAGTACGGATAAGAAGCAAATCGGCATAAGATGCCACATAAATAAACACATCCCGCCCACAGATCTCATGGATCCCTGTTCCCGGAATCTCTACACCACGTGATCGTTGCCAACATCATCCATCTCCTCCACCCAGTATCCATCTTGTGAATACACTTGTTCATCTGAATCAAACAATATATCGTGTGAGACCCTAGGGGTACTCAACAAGTCTTTATGCCTCTAAAGGGGACATAACCTGGGGTGACAGGATTGCAGCAAAAGATAATAACTAACAAGTCTATAGATACTCGCTAACCATCCGCCTAACCAATGATAGACGGATGTCCCTTAATTAGTAACAATAGTTATAACAGTATAACTAACAGATCCATCCTCCTTCTCGCTTACCAACGAGAAAGCGTACGAACAACCCATCCGTTGGCAGTTTTATTAACCATTCCATGAGTATTGCACTATTTACTAGTCAAGTCCTTAGCCAAATTAAAAGCGGTACTTTAGTTATACTTGTCTATGATCGAGAAACTATGCTCCAAGTCGTCCATAACCGCGGACACGGCTTTCAGAAAGATTTACCCTGCAGGGGTGCACAAATAGCAACACACACTCGATCAACCTCGGAAAAACCAAATCAAAACCCAATGAGGCATTCACGACAAAACGATCACAGGATTCAGAAATATTTTAGGGGGCCACCCCACTAAGCTACCCGCAACGAAGTTGGCCGGCTCCGGAAAGGACCCAGGGTTTGTGTGGACGACGATAAACAACTGGGAACCCGAAAGTGTGACTGGTCTTGTCGATACAGCAAAAACGTGTCACGATCCAAAATAGTACAGGTGCTCCACGCACAATCATAAATAAAGCGGTAAAGCATGGCATAAGTACAGGATACTAATAAAACCCAAACTAGGTGTGGCCCCAAGAAATAGACATGAATCAAGCTCTGGCTCAGGAGGGTCCATAAGGCCTCCCGGATGTGGATAGTGTGAATAGTCAAGGAACAGGAATCAAGCACTCGAGGTCCTACGGGACACAAGTGAGCATAAAAACCAAATAACAGATATTGCCCACCGGTGCCTCTTTCATTAGTTATCCCATTACTACTCAGGTTAAGTTGTTTAGGTACCTCGTTATCCATTAGACACTCACATACCCTACACATGCTGTTCTACGACTCGCATGGCCCAAACAACTCCTATGGTAATGGCTCATGGGATGGAGGAACAAGCTTTGGTGGGGTTTAAAAGTAAAGGCTATGCAGTACTTGGGATTCAATTTAATGCAATTCTCGACTCAATGATGCAAGAATAAGATAGAGGCAATAGGTAATATATGTATGCAAGCATGTGGTAGTGCTTGCCTGGTAGCTCAGTTGAAGCGAGAGACGGATCTGGGTAGTGCTCCTGGGATTCCTGATATATCCCCTGCTCGGCGTCTATTCGAAGAAGAACTAAACAAACAAGGGACAACATAAATAAAGTGCACAAGCATATGAATTAAAATACGACAAGCAAACAAGTATGCCATGATGAACGATGCACAATTTACATGGCAATAATGTGGCATGGTATTTGTGAGGTGTGGGGTACAAGAATAAAGCATTTTATTGAATTTTAGCCATGTTTTGCTCCCATATAAGTTGCTGTATACTTTATATTTATATGATGCATGCTGCAAATCAGAACATGGAGTGCATAGTTAGAACGGGCTGGTCGCGCTGATCGGTTTAGACATATTATTTGTCGAATTTGGAGTTGTAGAATTAAAGTTATTAATTTATTAAGAAAAGGGCATTTTATTGCATTTAAACAATTTCGAAAATTTAATTTTCCCAAAAGATATTTTGAATGGCATATCTGAAATCCTCACATTTTTCTGATTCCAAAACATATATCATTTGTATTATTTGGATTTATAGATTAAAAGTTATTAAAAACAGATTGGAAATCATATTAAAACATTTTCTAAAATTGATTTATTAAAACAGAAAAGCAGACAGACTTTTTATACCCAGAGAAATCTAACCCAAGTCACTGACGGGTGGGGTCCGTGCTGACTGGGCGAAACGGCGCGCGCCGGGGCTTTTCTCACCGCGAGCGCAGCCAGCCAGTGAGACTGACAGGTGGGGCCGGTGGTCAAACGATCCCACGTGACAGTGGCTGAGCGAGCGGGTGCCACGCGGCAGAGCCGGGGGCCGTGGGTTGAGGTTCAGACCTTGCGGGGGTTTCTTTGCAAAACACCCACGGTGGCTGACAGGTGGGTTCGGAGGGGAGCGCGGGTTGACGAGACAAAAAGGTGGGAGGGGATTGCAAAGTGCGACATTTGTTCTTCTTCTGCTCGCATCGGCCGGGTCGGCTCGACAGAGGCGGCGCGTGAGGTCGAACTTGCGACCTGGGCGTGCGCGCAGAGGCCGGAACCAGTGCGGTGGGATGAGGGTTCCTGACATGAAAGAGCTAGGCGGCCAGGTACGCGGTTGCGCGGGGCGATGACGTGCAGAAGCCCGCGCTCGCCAGCGCACAGAGAGTGCTCGGCGCAACGTCCGGCGAGGCTATGCAGCGATGGTTAGAGAGAGAATGTCAGAGAGGAAGGGTGGCTCACCGCGACATGGTCGGAGGTGGTGGATCGGGCCGGGGGGGACGTAGCGGCAAGGACGCAGACGCACGCCCGACTAGGGTTTCGGTCGGCGTCGCGGATCTGCGGCGGTCTGGGGGCTCCTCCTCCCCGGTGACGTGGTCAGGGCGATGCAGGGGTTCTCCACGGTCCTCCTCGACACCAGCTCACCCGCCCGCCGCTGTGTTTTGCTGAGGTAGGGTGGAGGCCGACGGTGGATCGACGGGGTGGAGAGAAGGTTGCAGGGGAGAGGGAGGAAACGGCAGAGCGGCCAGGGGAAGGTCTAGGCACGACAGAGAGGGAGGGTGGAGATAAAGGCGAGGGATAGAGAGGGGGATGCCATGGGGCTCAGGGTGGAAAAGGTGTCTCGGCCACCTTTTCTCCTCTACCCTCACGTGCTCGACCAGCTCGGCCAGGGCATGGGAGAGGTAGCCAGAGGCTGCACTGTGGGACCAAGGAGGGGGCTGGACTGGGTGAGGGCCTGGCTGGCAGAGAGAAAGAGAGAGAGAAGGGAGAGGCTCGGGTTAGCTAGGGTGTGCTCGACATGGAGCTAGGGTTGGGGCTTGGTTAGGTTAGGGGTGGTTAGGGTTTGAGAGGGTTAGCTAGGGCCAGGTTTGGGGGTAGCCGATGCTAGAAGATTAGGCATGGGGTGGATTAGGATAGGGATTTAGAGTGAGAGGGATTAGAGGGAGAGGCTAGCTAGAGAGAAGGGGGGTGGTTAGTGTGGTGGTGATTAGGTTTAGCTTAGGTTTTTGCATACCCACATGGTCAAGCAAGGAAGGGTGGAGTGATGAATAAGGAGGGAAGGGGTGAGGGGTGAGATTGGTTGAAACATGATTATGGTGAAATGCAACACAAGAGAGAGAGAGAGATGTGTAGGGTTTTAGGTGCACAAGGCAAGGAGAAATAAAGACCAATATGGTGAGGGTTTAGGGTAAAAGCAAAATAAAAGAGCCACAAGAAATGAATCCCAAAGGACCATGACCCACTCAATAATCAAAGTAAAAACCAAAAGAATGGGATGGTGAGGCTTGTTGCATGGCCCATGCAAAAGCATTAAATGCCATTATAGTTTTTGGTGAAAACAAATAATAGTCATGGAATTTATACACATGCATTCCAAAATATGGGTTAAGGCCAAGCTAAAGGAAAATGGAATTGGATCCATCCCAACCCACATGAGCTAGATTAAATGCCAAAAGAAAGTAAAAGCTCATGGGTAACTAGGATGGTGGAATTATAAGGTGGTGTCAAAGAAAGGTGATGGAGTTGAATAAAAGATATGCCCCCAACTCAACTTGGGCATCAAGCATTTATCAAGAACCAAATACAATATATCAAGATCCAAATACAATTACTAATGCATATGAGAGAAGAACCAAATGAAAAGGGTTTTATATGATGCTCAAATGCAAGGTGGCATGATGACATGAGCATGATATAATTATGATGCAACAATTATATGTAGGAAGTAGCATTTATATGGCTAGTAGCATTGCAATTGTTAAACAATTGGGATGCTACAACACATATGCTTACGATGACAAGAACTTACCGGTGACTAAACTTCAGTAGCATGAGGAGCGGCCCTCGTATTCAAGGAACATTAGATTCTCAATTTACAACTTGTCAATGCATATCCTCATATTTCATCAGTTTAACCTTAATCACCTAAAGATGCCTATGATAGGGGCAATGACAGCTGAAAGCTAGTAAGTATCATAATTTTCGGGAGCTCTTTATGAGACTTGCAATCCCTGCTTCCCTCTGTGAAGGGCCTTTCTTTTACTTTGTAGCTGAGTCAGTAAACCTACTTTTGAGTTGTTCTGTTTCATTCATTCATATGATGATTTATTCAATCATGTTTCTTATGTTCCTTGTTTTGCACATTGCTCTTATCTTGATGTTTACTACTTTGAAAGCTATCATTGAAAACCAGTTATTTGTGAACTCCAGCAAATTATCAACTATTCTTCGACCAAGAGCTAAGTTTGCCATTACCAATTATGATTTACTTTATGTGTCTTTATTGTGTTTCCTTTACTCATTGCAAGTTGAGTTATATAATAGTGAGTTGTCTTCTATTATGATCTATGTATTTGATGAATGTGATGCTTCTTGTCCGTATTCTTTTATCGACTCTTCACTCCATAAACCTGAGGCCATGTTTATGTTGGGTTCGCAGCATAGAAAACAAAAATTTTCCTACGATGGGAACTATCGCCAAGATCTATCTATTAGATACAAGCAACGGGTGGATATACATCCATAGAGAACTTACCATCGAAGACAACAAAGCTTTGTTAACGAGTTGGAACTCATGGATGATGTGGTCGTACACTTGCCGATCTAAAGATCGTGATGAAGTTCAGCAGGTCCGGCTCCAGCACGTCCATCAGTTCCAGCTCCAGCAAGTCCAGCACCACCAAGTCCAGCACCACAAAGCAGCGGTGCATCCGTGATCGCACACACGTCCGGTACCCCGACAACCTCCATCCCTCGCTCCAGCAAAGCAGCGGAAGCAGCAACTCGTTTCCAGATAAAGCCACCGGGAACATGTATCCTGCTAATCCGAGACCATGGGGAATAACTAGAGGGGGAGAGAAATCCTTCACGAGGAGGTGTGTTTTGTGAGGAGGAGAGGGGGGCACCCAAGGGCCATGGCCTGGCAGCCATGGTGGTGCCCCCACCTCTTCCACATTCATGTGGGTGGAGCTCCCACTCCCATAAAAAGCCTCCACTCAAAATTCCACTCACACATGCATTAAATTTCCACCAAACTTAATGCAAGCTCTCATTAAATAAAACTATTTTATTTAATTTATTCAGAATTTTGTCAATTACATTAATTAACAAACATTCACATAAAACCCTTGCAACATTTCAATATCACATGTAGAACCAGTTTCTGCAATTTCACCCGAAATAATTCCGGTTTCCGTCAAAATGATTCCAGCGCTTTCTTAAATCTTTATCTGAAACATATTTGCTCCAAATGGTGTCGGTAAACCTTAAGTGTGTCACCCTATGGTTCGTGAATAATGCAGACATGATCGAGACCTCTCTCCGATCAATAATCAGCAGCGGGACGTGGAGATCCGTACTGACTCCCACATATTCAACGATGACTCTTGTTATCGTGTGAACCTTTAATGTCGTAACTAAATCCCTTTGTCTCGCGATATATTACATGTCCGAGATTCAATCATCGGTATCCAAATACCTAGTTTGATCTCGTTACCGACATGCACTCTTTTCTTGTTCCCGTGATATAACATTCTAGTGATCACATCACTTGCTTGCAAGCTACTTCAATGTGATATCACCGAGAGGGCCCAGAGTATATCTATCCGTCATCGGGATGGACAAATCCCACTCTTGATCCATGAGCCTCAACATAACACCTTCGTAGCACTGAACCCACCTTTATAGTCACCCTTTACGGTGTGACGTTTGATGTTATCAAGATTCTCTTCCAGTGTTAGCAATTAACATGATCTCATGGTCTAAGGACTAAGATTACTTTGTATGATGTTATAGCAATATAAACATAATGCCTCTGATTGTAATGCTATACTTTGGATGAATGTTCATCACATCATTCCACCAATGTTGTGACCTCGTTATTAACAACATCCAATGTCCATGATCAGGAAACCTTGATCATCTTGTTAATCAACGAGCTAGTCTATAAGAGAGGCATGACTAGGAACCTTTTATTTGTTTATTAAACACACATGTATTGACGTTTCCTATCAATACAATTATAGCATGCAAAATAAACATTTATCATAAACAAGGAATAAGATAATAGCCACTTTATTATTGCCTCTCGGGCATATTCCCTTCAGTCTCCCACTTGCACTAGAGTCAATAATCTAGTTTGAAAAACTTTGCGTATTGAACACCTATGGCTTTCTGGTGTTGCATATACGTGATTGCTAGTGGTTAACATAATCTCTAGATCTGACAGTTTCAGGTCTGTGTGTATTTGCATGTCTTTGCGTCTCTACGCATCAGTCATTCTCAAATGAGATGGCATTGTATAAATTTGGTCCTTTGGTGATACCTTCGGTTCGTTCGGGTTTAAAATATGTTGATATTATTGTCATACAATATATCTTCATAGTATTAGCCCACTTTGAACCACACCTAGTTTGATAACAAACTACTTAACACAAATGCCCTCCTTTGCTGCTACTATAGCAGTCATATACTTAGCCTTTTGTTGTAGTATCTGTCACAATGTCTCAACTTTGGAACTCATCCAAATCCATCATGGAACATCCTTTCCATTACATTGTGCCACCCATAGTATAAATTCAGATAAATTTAATTTGTATATTGTGACAAAACTAGTATCAATGTAACACTTTACAATGAACTACCTTTAACTATTTGTCACTTATACATGATATATTCTTGGTTCTTCCAAAGCTCATAAGAATACCTTTACTATCATCCAATGATGATCTTATGAATCATTATGGTATGTGCTCATAACATTTAGAGCATAGTACATATCTGGATATATACATATCACGGTATAATCGATCAAAATATTCATATGATTTTACTCACCAAGTGTTGAAACACTTGAATCTTGATACAATCCTTTCCATGCAGCAAGAACCTTTCTTGTTGTTTCCATATTGAACCCTTTCAATATCTCATATATGTACGGCTGGCATAACCATATTAGCGCCTCAATCTATCCATATAGACATTGATGCCAAATATTCCGGTTTTGCCCAAGTCTTTCATCAAAATCCTATTTTAATGAAATTCTTAACTTATGTCAATACAAGATACATCATTTCCAATCACCACCATGTCCTCTACATAATGTATTAGATATATGTCTCAGCGCTCCCACTTAATTTCTTGCAAATGCAGGCATCTTCATCATCTCCGATGAAATTAAACTCTTTTAACATTTTCATCATGGTGAAGATTCCAACTCCGCTATGCTCACTTCAACTATTGAAGTTTTCATGCCCTTTTAACACCCTTTGAATTAACAAAACCCTTCGAACCGTATCATGTACATGTCCTAGGTAACCATTTTATTAGAAGAACCTTGTTTTGTTTATTCAACTACCATATACCAAATTATATGTAGTGGTTGCTACATTAATCCGTCAATACTAAATATCGCTATGAAAGATCAAATCTTGTCATAGTCAACTCCTTGAACATTGCCGTCAACTTCTTTTTGACATGTCGACTATTTCATAGATGTTAAACATCCATGTCTATTTCCTTATAGATCCAAACACAACTGATAGGCTTCATGCCTTTCTGGAGGATCTTCCAAGTTCAGAAACTTGATTTCTCGTGTATGGATACTATCACGGATTCTATGACTTCTAGTCATTTTATGGAGTCAGGGCCCATCATCACTTCTTTGCATGCAGTCGGTTCATCATTGTCAAAACAATAACGACTTCTGTTTCAAATATTACTATTTGATTCTTACCGACCCACATGGTTCAAAAGGAACTCTAATCTCCAAGATCACACCCTTTGTAATCACGGGAGCCATGAGCATTGTGGCTGCCACCAGGACACTTTCCGGCGCTGCGCTACTTAGCACATATAGCTAAGGTTTAACAACCTTATCAAAGTTCTATTGTCCTCCCACTTAACTTTTCACGAAAAATTCCTTCTCAAGAAACTTGACGTTCCAAGCGACAAACTCTTTTGTCCTCGGTGTTATGGAGGAATTCCCAACAAATTATTTGGGATAACCTACAAAGACGTGTTTATCCGACTTTGGTTGTAAACATTTTACTTATGCATAGCATACCAAAATTTAAGAAAAGACAATTCGGGTTTTATCCCAAAACATAACTCATATGGTGTCATTTCAACGGATCACGATGTTGCCCTTTTCAGTGTAAAAGCGGTAGTCTCTAAAGCTTTAATCCTTAAAACATAATGGCAGTTTTATAAATGACACCTTTGATCTTACCATGTCAAACAAGGTTTGATTTGATTTCTCGAACATACCATAATCCTGTGGTTTATCGGGAAATGCAAATTTATGGAACAATTCCTGAAATCTTAGGTGTTTTGCTAAACCTGTCACTCAAATATCTTCCTTTATGATCAAATCATAAACTCTTTTATTTTCTTGTTACAATGATTTTTCACTTCATCTTGAAAGTCTTTGAACAATTTTCAAATGTTTCATACTTCTTCCTTATTAAGTAAATATATAGATATATTCACTCAAATTTCTGGAGAAAGCATATGAAGCCAAGAGATCCATCGCATATGGCTACACATAATGGACTATATACATCAACATGCATAATATCCAATAAATTAGTCATCCGTTCCTCTTTGGCCTATGGACGGAGTTTCAATTATCTCGAGGAAAGTTTCACAAGCGTCAATTGATCAAAATCAAAAGACTCCAAAAATCCATCAACATGGAGTTTCTTCATGTTTACTTTCCAATATAATTCAAACAACGATGTCACTTAATAAGTGATCTTCCAATCATTTGTCTTACAACATTTGAGCAATAATGTTTATGGATGTGATTTCTCCAACTAGATTTGTAAAAGTTCATCCATCCTTTATGGAATATGGTAATTATTTGAACAACCATCATTCTCGTAACACCAGAACAAAATAACAATTATTAAGACAAATCTTGAAGGATAGGTTTGACGACAACGAAAAACACAATAACACTTTATTTCTTTTCGATGAACATCATCACTTATTCTCTTGCTAGTTACTTAGGCCGTTGTAGTTCATGAATTGTGTTGTTCTGTATGACACTTCACACCAACCAATTCGGTATCCAATACCGGTATCTAATACCTCAGAACCACATTATTTAACAAGCAAGGAATACAGCCATAACATGTATATCTTCTATATACCTAAGTTGGACATCCCCAACCTTTTCTTTTCTGCCAAATATTTTATAGATTCTCTTTCAACAATTCCTTTTCTTTTAAAAGAATCTATCAACATCAGTAGTGGTGTCATTTACATGACACATAGTACAAAGCGTATATAGTCAAATACTAATACCTTTGGACTTGCACTTTGAAGTGGATCACCATCATCAAATGTTTGGTGTTCTTTCAAAAATCCGTTCTTTAGTAATCTATTAGTGTAGTAAACATTTTACTTACATCTTCTATTCATCCTTATCATGACAACTTTCATGATCAAGCTACTATAGCCTATAAGGAAGAATCGTGAGTATCATGTTAGTTCCCAACACCTTTTTGGGAGATCCGGATGCCTAGCATCTCCATCCTTCACAAATTCTCATACAATATGAGAATATGTATTTTGCTAAATTATACTCTATCATAATGCAACCAAAAACATTATTTCAGATATCACAATATCTTTCACACATGATGGTTCCTGAAACAATTCTTTCAGCTCCTAGATAACCTTGATATTAAAACAACTTTTGAATATCAATAATCATGGAGGCAAACATGATACTTTAGATACTAACATTGGAATTCTTACTCTTGATATAATACTACTTATTAAACTTCATGGAGTAAATAGAGTTTGCTGAAAGTTTGCCATAGGACTTATAAGCTTTAAATTGACATTCAAAACAATACGATACCAGTTCGTAAAGTAAATATCCAGAATTCTATAGTTCTATTATCTCAATTAAAACTAAGCATAAGGTAGTGAAGAGATGCCAATGACTACAACAAATTATGAAAATTCACTTCGATTTAGTTTATGACAAACTGAGCTCGACTAATCTAAATTAGAAATGAACTCCCACTCAAAAACGACATCCCTCGTGCCTTTTTGGTGATTACATGAACCAAATCCACTACACCAAGTCCGATCATCACGTGAGTCGGTGTAGCTTCAAAGGCGAGCATCAATATGGTCATCACATCAACTATATGACTCATGCTTAACCTTTCGGTGCGTGCTCCGAGGCCATGTCTATACATGCTAGGCTCGCCAAGTAAGAACCTTAGTATTCGTGTGTGTAAAACTGTCTTACACCCGTTGCATGAAAGCGTAGAGTTGAGAACACCCGATCATCACGTGATGTCTCGAAACACGATCCATAGAACGGTGCATACTTAAGGAAGAACACATTTTATCTTGATATTTAAATTAGGTATCATCCTACAATGCTACTAAAAGCGCCAAACTAGTAATATAAGATGCAAACATCTAACGTGTAAAGTGAGATGATATGGTCCATGCATTTGATCACCATCATATGCATCGTGGTATGATCTCTATCATTCCTTTGTGTGTAAGGCCAAGGTCTATGGAACTTACACGTTAAGTGAGTTGTAAGAGTATCTATCATACATCTACTTACAACAATACCATATCAAGACACTAGCCCAGCAACGATCTAAACTAGACGCCTCTAATTTATCAATTGCAAGTTTTACGTGGCTTAGGGCTTTCGGAGATAGAACCGGTCTTACCTACGAACATGAACCACAACGAGGATAACCAAGTTATTAGCAACTCATTGTAAATCAGATATTGACTATAGTAAGAGAGACAGACACCCGCTAGCCACTTATGCAAAACTAGTTGCATGTCAGTCGTGGAACCGATCTCATGTACGATGACATGTAAGGTTGGTCCGGGACGCTTCATCCCACTATGCCAACAATATCCAAAGTACATAGAAGATGCAATAACATGATCATCATTGCCCACATATAAACATATGTGTACTACCCGTGCAAAACACCTACGCATAGATCAGGCTCTGATACCACTGTTGGGTTCGCAACATAGAAAACAAAAAATTTCCTATGATGGGAACTATCGCTAAGATCTATCTATTAGATACAAGCAACGGGTGGATATACATCCATAGAGAACTTACCCTCGAAGACAACAAAGCTTTGTTAACGAGTTGGAACTCGTGAATGATGTAGTCGTACACTTGCCGATATCAAGATCATGATGAAGTCCAGCAGGTCCGGCTCCAGCATGTCCATCAGATCCAGCTCCAGCAAGTCCAGCACCACCAAGTCCAGCACCACAAAGCAGCGGTGCATCCGTGATCGCACACACGTCCGGTACCCCGACAACCTCCGTCCCTCGCTCCAGCAAAGCAGCGGAAGTAGCAACTCCTTTCCAGATAGAGCCACCGGGAACATGTATCTCGCTAATCCGAGACCATGGGGAATAACTAGAGGGGGAGAGAGATCCTTCACGAGGAGGTGTGTTTTGTGAGGAGCAGAGCAGGGCACTCAAGGTCCATGGCATGGCAGCCATGGTGGTGCCCCCACCTCTTCCACATTCATGTGGGTGGAGCTCCCACTCCCTTAAAAAGCCTCCACTCAAAATTCCACTCACACATGCATTAAATTTCCACCAAATTTAATGCAAGATCTCATTAAATAAAACTATTTTATTTATTTTATTCAGAATTTTGTCAATTACATTAATTAACAAACATTCACATAAAACCCCTGCAACATTTCAATATCACATGTAGAACCAGTTTCTGCAATTTCACCCGAAACAATTTCGGTTTCCATCGAAATGATTCCAGCGCTTTCTTAAATCTTTATCTAAAACATATTTGCTCCAAATGGTGTCGGTATACCTTAAGTGTGTCACCCTATGGTTCGTGAATAATGCAGACATGATCGAGACCTCTCTCCGATCAATAATCAGCAGCGGGACCTGGAGATCTGTACTGACTCCCACATATTCAACGATGACTCTTGTGATCCTGTGAACCTTTAACTTCGTAACTAAATCCCTTTGTCTCGCGATATATTACATGTCCGAGATTCGATCATCGGTATCCAAATACCTAGTTTGATCTCGTTACCGACATGCACTCTTTTCTTGTTCCCATGATATAACATTCTAGTGATCACATCATTTGCTTGCAAGCTATTTCAATGTGATATCATCGAGAGGGCCCAGAGTATATATATCTGTCATCGGGATGGACAAATCCCACTATTGATCCATGAGCCTCAACATAACACCTTCGTAGCACTGAACCCACCTTTATAGTCACCCTGTTACAGTGTGACGTTTGATGTTATCAAGATACTCTTCCAGTGTTAGCAATTAAAATGATCTCATGGTCTAAGGACTAAGATTACTTCGTATGATGTTATAGCAATATAAACATAATGACTCTGATCGTAATGCTATACTTCGGATGAATGTTCATCACATCATTCCACCAATGATGTGACCTCGTTATTAACAACATCCAATGTCCATGATCAGGAAACCTTGATCATCTTGTTAATCAACGAGCTAGTCTATAAGAGAGGCATGACTAGGAACCTTTTATTTGTTTATTAAACACACATGTATTGATGTTTCCTATCAATACAATTATAGCATGCAAAATAAACATTTATCATAGACAAGGAATAAGATAATAACCACTTTATTATTGCCTCTCGGGCATATTCCCTTCAGTTTATTGAGCTTAGTTACGCTTGGGGACAAGCGAATTCTAAGCTTGGGGGAGTTGATACGTCCATTTTGCATCACTATTCTATATCATTATTCAATGTTATTCATTGATCTATTTCGTATCGAGGGGTGATACTTATGTTATTTCATCTGTTTTTGCATGGTTGATGACTTTTGGAGCATGGACCACTATAGTCGGGATTCTGATGGAAAAGGTGCTGTTTTGGAGGCAAAATTCGCGAAGATCAGAAAATCCGGGAAAATACATGGAAAATCCTATTTTTCTAGAAGACGAAGGAAGCCAGAAGGGGGCTGGAGATGGGCCACTGGGGGCCCACTCCACCCCCTGGCATGGGCCAGCCTGCCCTGGTTCACCCCTGGCACTCCCCTCTAGTGTATATTATCCTCCCAAAACCCTAAGACTCACGGCGCGACCACAGAAAGATTCCGCTGCCTCTGCCGGGCGGAAAACACCGAGAGAGAAAGATCTCTCCGGCAGACAGATTTCTGCCAGGGGAATTCCTTCCCGGAGAGGGGAGATCGTCGCCATCAACACCACCATCAAGCTGGACTTCATCAGGATCATCATCATCATCACCACCATCATCACCATCAGCAACCTCATCACCATCTCCATATTGCTGTAACAATTGCGTTGAATCTTGCATAGTTCATAGGGGAACCTTTCCCGGTGTTGATTACTCTTTGTAGTTGATGCTATTGAGTGAACTGTTGAATTATTGTTTATGTTCAGATTGTTATACATCATTATTCCATCTCTGATCATGATCCATATGATGTCTGGTGAGTAGTTCATTTTGTTCTTCAGGACATGGGAGAAGTCATGTTGTTAGTAGTGGAATTGTGTTGAGAAAGATTCAATAGTTTGATATTTAAGTTGTGGTGTACTTCTTCTAGTGGTGTCATGTGAACGTCGACTACATGACACTTCACCTATATGGGCCTGGGGAAATGCATTGTGTACTTGGCTACTAATCGTAGGGGTTGCCGGAGTGACAGAAACCTGAACCCTCGTTAGGAAACCATTGCACAAGGGACGTAAGGGTCTTAGAGTTTAAAGCTGTGGTTAGGTTTCTACCTTAATTACTTTCTTGTACTTACGGATGTTTGCAAGGGGTATAATCACAAGTATGTATTAGTCCTAGGAAGGTCGGTACATTTGCACTGGTTCACCCACACAACACTTAACAAGCTAAAGAAGATTAATCAGCTATATGAAGCGAAAGCACTTGATAGTCTTCACATGTGTCCTCCACAACGTTTCGTCATCTTAAGTAATACAACCGGCTTGTCCTTTGCTGCATAAAGGATTGGGCCACTTGCTTCATTTATTCCTACTTTCTTTTATTTACTCGTACTTCGTTTACTTGCTTTATCAAAAACCCCTAAAAATCCGTTTGCTAAGTATTTGCAGAGAATTCCTGATCCATACCACTAGCCAGCACCTTCTGCTCCTCGTGGGGTTTGACACTCTTACTTATCGAAAATACTGCGATGCACCCCCTATACTTGTGGGTCATCAATATCATTAAGCTTAAATTGTTTCCTTTCTCTTTGAGAGGAAAAGCTAAAGAATGGTTGAATTCCGTAATTAGGAATAGTATTGATTCTTGGACTAAATGCAAAGATGCTTTCATTGGAAAATACTATCCTCCTACTAAGTTTATATCTATTAGAAGTGAAATAATGAAGTTTAAACAATCTGATAATGAAAATGTTGCTCAATCTTGGGAAAGAATGAAATCTTTGGTAAAGAATTGTCCCACTTGTGGACTGACTGCTTGGATGATTATCCAAACTTTTTATGCAGGATTGAACTATTCTTCAAGAAATCTATTGGATTCTGCTACTGGAGGTACCTTTATGACCATTACTTTGGGTGCCACAACAAAGCTCCTGGATAATATGATGGTTAACTAATCTAAATGGCACACTTAGAGAGCTCCACAAGGTGAGAAGGTAAATTCTATTGAAGAAACCTCTTCCTTGAGTGATAAAATTGATGTTATTATGTCTATGCTTGTTAATGGGAAAGCTCATATTGATCCAAATCATGTTCCTTTAGCCTCTTTGGTTGCTCAAGAAGAGCAAGTTGATGTGAACTTTATAAGAAATAACAATTTTAGCAACAATGCCTACAGGAATAATTTTGGTAACAACAATTATAGGCCATATCCTCCCAACAATGGTAATGCTTATGGAAATTCCTACAACAATAATAAGAGTGCACCCTCTGAACTTGAAGTTATGCTTAAAGATTTTTTTAGTAAACAAACAGCTTTAAATAAAACTATTGAGGAAAAACTCTCTAATGCTGAAACAAATATAGCATCATTGGCTGAAGCTCAATCTTCTTTGAATAAAATGATAATCCCTTTGCTGCTACTAATGCCATACAAGTTAGAATTGATGTTAGATTATTAGCTGAATTGCATGCTAAGTGGGAAAGAGAAGATGAAATTTCTAGAAACATTAGTGTTTCTACTATCACTACCACTAGTGTTGAGGCTAGTAATAGCTCTACTACTTTAGATGATAATTATGATTTTGATCTTGATGGTTGTAACATCTCTGAAGTTATTAAGTTCCTACAAAAGCTTGCTAAAAGTCCTAATGCTAGTGCTATGAATATGGCCTTTACAAAAGACATTACTAATGCTCTCATAAAGATTAAATAAGAAAAGATGGAACATAAAGCTTCTATTCCTATAAAACAAGAAGATGGTTGGGAACCCATCATCAATATGAAAGTGAATGATTTTGATTTCAAAGCTTTATGTGATCTTGATAGTAGTGTTTCTATTGTGCCTAGAAGGATTTATGATATGCTTGATTTTCCACCATTAGAAGATTGTTATTTGCATGTCCCACTTGATGATAATGCTAAAAAGAAACTCATGGGGAATATTAATGATGTTCTTATTATGGCTAACAATGCCTATGTCCTCGTTGATTTCTATGTTTTGGATGTTGAATGCAATGCTTCTTGTCCTAGTACTTTGGGAAGACCTTTTCTTAGAACTGTTGGTGCCATTATTGATATGAAAGAAGGCACCATTAAATATCAACTCCCACTCAAGAAAGGTATAGAACACTTCCCTAAAAAGAGAGAGAAGATTTCTTTTGCCTCTCCTATGAAAACAAAATTTGCTCTTAATGCTTCTTCATTTGAGAACACTTGATTCTTTTTCTTGCTTCTTATGCCTAACTTAAAGGCGTTAAAGAAAAGTACTTTTTGAGAGATAACCCAAAAGTTTTAGATGGGTCTTGGAAGTTATTACTTCAGTAATAACCGCTCCTTATCCTTTTTATTTGCTTTTTGTGCCAAGAGTAACATCTAATGAGAGAGAGGTAATGATTGGGAAAGTTGCTGTCCCGAAACAGATTTTTATGCTTCACCGTAAAAAATCGTGTAAAATCTCTGTATCTCGTTTTGAGGCGTCAATTTTTGTGCTTCTCCCCCAGGTTGTTATATAACTTTAATTAGTTCAACACTTTTTGATTTGAGCAACAGAACATCTTCGAACAAATTTTTTTTTACCTGCTGGTCTGTTTTGACAGATTTCTGCCATTATTTGCATTTGCTTCTTGTTGGTTCCTTTTTGAGTTCTTTTGGCAAATTGATCTTTTTGAGGGAAGTGCTACAGTAGCTTGTGTTTTAATGGAAGTTTTATTGGTGTTGAAAATGAACCTAAAGAGTTATTATCTTGAGTGCACTAATGTTGCTAATAAAGATTGTGTGAAGTTTTGTATGAAGGAAAAATTTCAGGTCTATGGAAGGAATGAGTAATGAGATGAAGGATGGACTAAAGCTCAAGCTTGGGGATGCCATGCGTGTCACTCCAAGAAATATCCAAGAAGTACCAGCGTCAAATCTTGGGGATGCCCAAGGCAACCCCTTCTTCATCAATAAAAATTCCATGTTTCTTCCAAACACTTCATTTTTATTGTTTCATGCACAGTTGTGTTGTACTTTGAGCGTCTTCTTTTTTGTTTTCGTTTGCTTGGTTTTCTTAGTGACATGGGTATACCCTATAGGTACTCGAGCTTGGTATATACGGTCTAAATACGTACAGGCCCACGGTGTCGCCAAGGCCCAAAAGAAGGATTCGAGTAACCTACAGACTCTCGATTACTTGAAGAACAACAAAAAGCTAAAGATAGAAAGTTCAAAGGGGAAAACCCTAATTTGTAACCGACTCGACCTGCTACCCGGGACCTAGCCTATCTATATAAAGGCTGGGAGGGGGCAGCGAGGAGGACACACACACAACCCTAGTTTCCACCTCCCTCGCTAGATCGCATCTGCGCACCATTGTAACCTTCGGTTCCTTCGATAATTCCACGAGTAGACAAGCAGGAGTAGGGACCTCTACGAGGCCTGAACCTGGGTAAATCTTTGTCCCCTGTGTGCTTGTTTGCTAGCCGATAGATGTCTCTAGCGCTCCCTCCTTCTCCAAAACCCAAGTCCATAACAATGGGCATTGATGAGTTAAACCCTTGTCAATTGGCGCCGTCTGTGGGAATAGGGAGTGCTGATGTTGCCTCTTCTTCGGCCCCATCAACCGCGATCTACAACTTCGCAACAGCGGAGATTCGTCAGCTCTTCGGCGCGTTCGACTTCACCGTCCACATGCCAGCCACTCGCCCGGCCTTCGAGTCCGTGGGCGACGGAATCAGCCTGGCGATCGGGAGCTTCCGCTTCCAAGTTGGTCAGATGAGCATGCCTGATCAGCGACAGCACTGGTGATTTCCCCAGCATCATGGTTCCCTCCATCGATCGGCACCCTCAGCGAGCTCAACTCCCCAACAACAGTCGAGAACACGGTCAGCGACAGCTGTCGCGACTCCGATCTGAGCGATCTGGCCACTGAAGATGGAACCTACGGTTCTGGATATGAGAGTTGTGGAAGCAGCAGCTTCCCAAATCACTTCATGTGCGCCGTCATCAACGCAGGCGACACCTCTGCCAACCGCGACAATGGCGGCAATCACGGCAACGGAACTGACCCACCTAACAGTGGCAACGGTGGCAATGGCGGCAACGGTGGCAATCGCGTCCCCATTGACAACGGAGGGGCAGTCGAACCTCCAACCATAGTAAATTAGCAAACCGGCGAACGCGTCGTAATCAAGCTCAATGAGCAAGAATGGGCTTGCTGCCGCGATGCCCTGCGAGGCACCCCTCTACCCTTCGGATCCCCGCAGGAGTTGCTGACGGGCTATCACTGGCTCCTAAAGGAAGAATTCAAGCGTCAAGTACAAACAATCGCGCAACTCGAGGCACGCAAAAAGGCGGCAGACGAGTGCTGGACTCTCCTCCGTCGTGCTGGACTCTCCTCCTACGGAGGATCCTCCTCAAAGGGCAACGAGCACCTCGCCAAGAAGAGGCAGTCTCGGATGGCCCATCTCACCGAGCAGGAACACATAGAGGCCGCAAAGGTCCTCGACTTCGGCTCCATGCCAGTCGACACTAGGGGCAACGTGGTCCCCAAGACGCCATAGGCTGCGGTGGCAGTGGCCACCATGTACCTCCTGAACAACCAACCACCAGCTGGAGACACCCGAGCCGCCATGCACCGATCTACAATCGCGGGCTTGGGATTAATCGAGGCCACCCTCGACAAGGAGCCGACACTAGAACCAAAGAAGGGAAAAGCGCTAGCAAAGAGTTACTCCTCGCCCTCATGACTTGTCTCGACGTTGCCGCTCACGACGACATGAACACGGCTACGACGCACATGATGACATCACGTAGCGCAAGATCGAAAATCAAGAGCACGACGTGATCGGTCGACTGACTCAGAAGAGGAGGACGTGGAGCTCTACGGCGCCAGATGCTTCAGCAGATCCATTAGGCAGAAGCGAATGCCTAAAGGGTTTAAACTCCCGTTGGAGAACCCGAAGTTTGACGGCCTACAGGACCCGAAGATCTGGCTGGAGGACCACATCTCCTCCGTCAGACTCCATGGAGGCAGTCGAAGCACGGCCATGGAATGCTTGCAACTACAGCTGCAGGGTGCCGCCCGAGCATGGCTCAACAACCTCCCACGCGGATCCATTTGCAGTTGGCACGAGCTGGTTTACAGCTTCATGCGCAACTTTAAGGGAACATACAAGCGGCCCGCATCAATCGAAGAGCTGAGATGCTGCCAGCAAAGCTCTTGCGAATCGCTGTGCTCCTACATCCAAAGGTGGTCCATCATCAACAACTCCGCAAAAAACATCTCGGAGGATCGCGCGATTGACGCATTCAACTGTGGCGTCCGCCGTTTAGAACTCAAAGAGGAGTTGGGCCGCTCAAAGCCCAAGACCATCGACCACCTGATGGAGATCGCGAATCGGTGGGCCGATGGAGAAGACTTAGTGAAGAATCGCGTTCACTCCGACGAGGAGGCGTAGCTCGAGCGCAGACGTGATCGCCGAGGCAAGCGTCGCATGTGCATCTATGACGACCGTGACGACGTCAATATGGTTGCGGCTGGCTACGCCGAAAGATGCGACCACAACCGCAACAGCGAATACCGTAGCAGCGGATACCGTGACTCTGGGAAAACCACACAAGTGTGGCAACGCCGCACTCGAGACGTGGCACCCGCAAGCTCCATTGAGGATAAACTGTCCGGGCCATGTACGGTGCACTTCAACATCGACAAGCATGACGACAAGAAGAAGTCCAGCCACCTCCTCAAGGATTGCCGCGAATTCCTCAAGCTACATGAGGGACTGGTTCGAATGAACCGCAATGCAGTCGAAAGAGGCTACGGAGCCGCTCCAGGCGCCGTGGCACATGGCGCTCCGCCACCTCCACCTAGGCCACCCCCGAATGCAGCTGCACCAGACCAACACCACGGAGGCGAGCCGTACCCACGGGCCATGGGCACCATGATGATTGAAAAGGGACGCCCCTCCAATAGGGTGCAGAAGGCCATCACTCGCCAAGTCAACTTGGCCACACACTCGCCACCATCCACCACTGAGTACCTCAGTGGAAGCGAGTCCTGCATCACCTTCGACAAACGCGACCATCCGCCCCAGGTACCCCGTCCAGGCCATTGCCCCCTCGTACTCGAGGCACAAATGGGAGGCTTCGACATGAGCCGCGTCTTCATGGATGCCGGAAGCGGCATCAACCTCATATTCACGAGTACCTTGCGAGCAATGAGAATCCCTCTAACCTGCCTGGAGGCATCGGACACAACGTTCCACGGCATCATCCCAGGGAAAGGCGTATACCCCCTGGGCAAAATCAACCTCGACGTCATCTTCGGTACGCCGAAGAACTTCCGGTGCGAGCGCATCGACTTTGAGGTCGTCGACTGGCCCTCACAGTACCACTGCATCCTCGGGCGCGTCGCGTTCGCTAGGTTCATGGCAATACCCTACTATGCCTACCTACAGATGAAAATGCCAGGTCCCAATGGCGTCATCACAATCAACGGGAGCTTCGAGCGATCTGACAGTTGCGACAGGGAATTCCATAGAATTTCCCAGTCCTTCGGCATGCAGGAGGAACTCGCAAGACTGAAGGAGACGACAGACAACAGTCTGCCTCCCTTAAGCAGGCCAAGCTCACCTGATCTCTCCTTCGACTCATCTGCGCACACAAAGAAAGTGCAGGTCCACCCATCGGATCCCGCCAAGACGGCCCCCATCGCCAACAACTTGAGTCCCGCATAGGAACTCGCGCTCGTCGAATTCCTCCATGAGCACTGGGAAATTTTTGCCTGGTGTCCTGCGGACATGCTAGGAGTTCCCAGGGAATTCACCGAGCACGCACTCAATGTCAGCCCCGACGCACGGCCAGTCAAACAAACAATTCAGCGATTGTCTGAGCCAAGAGCACAGGCAGTTGGAATGGAGATCAACAGACTCCTCGAGGCCAAGTTCATACGCGAGATCAAGGAAAGCACTTGGCTCGCCAACACGGTGCTGGTACCGAAAAAGGACACGGATATCCTGCAGATGTGCGTGGACTTCACCTCTTTGAACAAGCACTGCCCAAAGGATCACTTCCCGTTGCCGCGGATCGACCAGATCATCAATTCCACCGCGGGATGCGAGCGCCTCTTCTTCCTCGACGCCTACTCAGGCTATAATCAAATTCGAATGAAGGAGGAAGATCAAGAGAAAACAGCGTTTACAACGCCCTTTGGTGTGTTCGGCTACAACATAATGCCCTTCGGGCTAACGAACGCGGGAGCCACCTACCAGCGATGCATGCAGGCTTGCCTCAAGGAACAACTAGGTCGCAACATTCAAGTCTATGTTGACGACATAGTAATCAAGGCCAAGGAGGAAACCTCTCTAATCGACGATTTGCGCGAAACCTTCGCCAACCTCGACCACTACCAGATCAAGCTCAATCCGGACAAATGCGCCTTCGGCGTACCATCTGGGCAGCTGCTCGGGTACCTCATCTCCGTGAGAGGAATCGAGGTGAACCCGAAGAAGATAAGAGCCATACTAGCCATGGAGAAGCTGAAAATATAAGGGCGCCCAGCTGGCTGGATTTAATCGTGGCCCTCACGATTCATCACCGAATGGGTAAAAGGCGCCCTTCTACCAGCTCCTCCGCAAAACTGAAAAATTCGAGTGGACCACCGAAGCGCAAGAAGCATTCGAAGACCTCAAGCGCCTGCTATCCACTTCGCTAGTACTGGTGACCCCAAGAGAAAGGGAGCCACTGTTGCTGTATATCTCCGCCACCAACCAGGTGGTCAGCATAGTGTTCGTCGTCGAACGAGCAGAGGAAAACAAGGTCCACGGCATACAACGCCCAGTATACTACCTTTGCGAGGTCCTTACACCAACAAAACAGCGGTACCCGCACTACCAGAAGCTGGCGTACAGCGTCTTCATGACCGCTCGGCAATTGCGCCACTACTTCCAGGAACACCCAATCGTGGTGGTCAACGATGCCCCTTGGGACACATCCTCAATAACCCCGACGCCACGGGACGAGTCACACTTTGGGGAATAGAATTGTCTCCACGAGACATCACGTATGAAAAGCGCGACGCAATCAAGTCGCAAGTTCTCCCGGACTTCCTAGTGCACTGGATGGAAAACCAGCTCCCGGACAAGCCAGATATGTCCTACCTCTGGACAATGCACTTCGATGGGTCCAAGCGGAAAGACGGAGCAGGCGCAGGTGTCATACTGACATCACCTCAAGGGGACAAGCTGAAATATATCCTGCGAATGCAGTTCATAGCCTCAAACAACGAGGCTGAATACAAGGCCCTGTTGCACGGGATGAGGATGGCAAAAGCCTGCGGCGCTAAGAGGCTCATTATATACGGCGACTCCAAGTTGGTCGTCAACCAAACAATGCATGATTGCGACGCACTGAACGATAACATGATCGCGTACCGCAACCTCTACGACACACTCGAAGGAGACTTCGACGGTTGCGAGCTGTGACACGCAGGTCACGAAAGCAACGAGCAGGCGGACGCACTCGCCAACATAGGCTCTACCTGCGCCCCCATACCGCCCGGGGTATTTCTCGAGCGCATCTGCGAATGCTCCATCAAGCCAAAGGCCGCAGAGAAGAAAACAAGCGCAGCAACAGACTCGGGGGCTATGCCACCCAATGAGCCAAGGGCACTCGATGACTTGGAGCTGGACACAGGACTCGAGGGACCAACGAGCGTCATGATGAGCAAGCAATCCTGGACGCATCCATACATCACGTACATCCTTAGCAAGAGGCTACCAGACGATCCGACAGATGCACGACACATCGCGCGTCGATCCAAGGCATTCGCTGTTATCAACGGCGAACTATATAAACGCAACATCACTGGAGTACTCCAACGATGCGTCTCCATCGCTGATAGAGAACCAGTTCTCCTAGACATTCACGAAGGGACCTGTGGGCACCATGCCGGCAATCGCGCCCTCGTTGCCAAAGCTCTACGAGCTGGAGTTTACTGGCCTACGGCCATGCGTGATGCCAAGGACATAGTCCAAAAATGCAACGCTTGCCAGCGGTTTGCGGACAAACCACACGCACCAGGCGCAGAGCTACGGCCAATCCCATTGGCCTGGCCCTTCGCACAATGGGGGCTCGACATGGTCGGCAAACTTCCAAGGTCCTCGCAAGGAGGCTACGTCTACCTCTTGGTCACAGTCGACAAATTCACCAAGTGGACTGAGGCCATGCTAGTGACCAACCAATCAGGACACAGCGTAGTCAAATTCTTCGAGTCCATCGTCTACCGCTTCGGGGTGCCGCACAGCATCATCACTGACAACGGGACGAACTTCACATCTAAGGAGTTCCAAGAATTCGGCGAGAACTTAGGGATCAACATCAGCTACGCCTCAGTAGCACGTCCACAGACCAACGGTCAGGTGGAAAAAGAAAACGGGCTCGTCTGCAGCGGCATCAAGAAGCGACTCCTCCGGCCACTCGAACAAGCCATGGGTTGCTGGCCAGACGAGCTGCAATCCGTACACTGGAGCCTACGTACATCTCCAAATAGCGCCACGGGCTACACGCCATTCTTTATGGTGCACAGAGCTGAAGCAGTGCTACCCGCCGAGGTACGGTAGAAGGCACCACGCGTGGTCGTATACAGCGAGCAAGAGTCATCCCTCGCACTCGAAGACTCCTTCGACCTCCTTGACGAGGCAAGGGAAATCTCCATGGAAAGATCCACGATCTACCAGCAGAACCTTCGCAACTACCACAGTAGGAGGCTTCGCCCTAGATCCTTCGTCGAAGGTGATCTGGTCCTGTGACTGAAGCAGCAGGGGCATCTCAAGCTCGAGTCCCCCTAGGAAGGACCATACGTGATTACAGAAGTAATCCCAGGTGGCGCCTATCGCCTTCAAGATTTAGAGACAGGAGTCGCATACTCCAACCCCTGGAACGCCGCACAACTGCGACGCTTCTACCCTTAGTCGTTTTTACTTTTCACTACAAATAAGGCTACTCAGCCAAGGCTACATAGCCACACATTGTACCTCGCACTATTCTTGGAATAAATAAAAGCTAAGTGCCCCAAAACTCTGTGTTCTCCTTAACTTTTTCAATTTACCTACTCGGGGGCTGCGCCACCCTATACACATATGTTCTTCGAACCAAAACGCGATATCCTGAGTAGTTGGTACATCAATCAAAACCCTTAAACACAACCTCAATCTAGCTACAACGCACATGACAGGTTGACAAGGGACTGAGATAAAACATGGCCAGGCTAACGAAAAGACTCGCATAGTGCAACGCACTCCATGCTAACAAAGCTCTTTATGCACATTCGACAATAAATTATTTACAAGACCTATACGAACTTCACAACACAAGTACACTTATGTGTAGGATGCAAACTAGGCTACTACTGCAGCAGGAGAATGTTGGTTTATTCCTCAAAGAAGTCGACGATCTCTTCTGCTGGGCGATCCACTGCCTGGTAATGCGGAACCATATTCCAAGTAGAACCTGCTGGTGGGGCAGGCGGCCCAGACGCAATCGCCACAACATCTACATCAGGCCTGTGCAGTCGCACCATTGATAGGGCAGCCTTGGCACCAGCCACCAACTGTTGCCTCACTCATTCGTGAACCGCGGACAGATCTTGAATCTTGGCAAGCAGGGCCATCAAGCTTGATGGAGTATCATCCAACGGGAACATCGCCCGATAAATGTTCCTCAAGCATGACTGCGACTTCTTCAGAAAAAGTAGCACTCGCGACGCATGATCCTGCAGGGTCGCCAGCGCAGTCGCACGATCATGATCTACCCAGAAGTATCCAGTCTCTTGAAGTTGCTCCTGGGTAAGATCATGCAGGCGAATGGCAATCCTATCCTTCTCCTGCGGATGACGCGCGCTGACCACTACACGAAGCAGCAATAGCAGCATGAGTACAACGTACCAACTGCGAGTGACTGCAAGGAAAAGATGAGAACAAGCAAACTAACACTTGAATTGGTCGCCTAACTGCATCACCTCGCTAAGCAAATATTGCTCTCGGGCGGCGGCTTTCTCCGCCTTCGACTTCCACACATCCGTGTTACCACGGAGCATGGCCAACTCACGCTCCAATTGCTTCACGCGGTCACGCAGTCGTGAAAGCAAGGACATATCATCTACCCTGGAGCGTGGCGGCTCCACGGTATCATCAAGGATCGGCGAATCCTGAGTTTCCCTCAATGGATCACTCGATGTACCCTACCACAAGTCAAGACAGAAGCAAATAAGACGACCAAATCAACACAAAGACAAAAGGATCAGATGCATTCAAGACTAGCAAAAGTATCAGCAGATACACTCGCCAGCAGGCATGTCTTTAAAACAAAAGGACTCAATCTAAACTAACTATTACAAAACTATCTAAGGAGCAGCTGGCTTCTTCGACTTCGACGGCTTCGGGGGCTTCATCAAGTCCTTGGCAGTATCAGACGCCACTGACTTTCCGCCGGCCCCTTACGCCGAAGCTTTCGCCGCCTTCCTGGCACGTTGGAGCTCCTCAGAGTACTTCCCAACACTATTTATCAAATGATGCCCATATTTGCCATAGGCAGTCGCGAAAGGAGCGAAGACTACCTGCTGATCGTCCGCGCCAACAGGCATCGCCTTTAACACCGCGACAGGATCGATCTCGACTCCGTGGGCCTGTACCATGGCAAGCGACATGGACGCCCCAGCCGCGCGGAGTGAGTTCTTGTAGCTAGAGGGCACACCCCCGGCGAGTGACTCCACCAGCTCGTCCATATTATCGATCAGCTCCGCCTTGGTCTTGGAAAGTGTATCCTGGACGGTGGCGCTACGGTCCTCGACTGCTGACAGTGCACCCGCCTGAGCGTCATCACGACGAAGGGCCTGCGGGTCGAAGCTCAAATCGCCCGCATCTGTACATAAACCCACGCATGGACAAAAAATCAACACCACCGGCGAAAACATTAGAAGTAGAGAAGGATAACAATATCCATAAGCAAAAGTACCTGAGAGAGCCTTGGTGATTGAGAACAGTTGTTCTTCGAACAACTTTTCTCTGGCCGCGAAGGAGGCATGCAGATCCTCTTCACGCTTCCGCGCCTCGTCACGTGCTGCGATTGCCTCCTTGGCCTTGATTATGTTCAGCTACTCGACAAACAAAAGTTGATTATCAGTCGACTATATCAAAAGGAGAGGACGAAGAAGAATAAGTGTAGAACACTCACTTTCAACCACACGGTGACGCGTCTCCAGCATTGCATGCTGGCGGCCCATCGCCATCACTTGTTCGGCCAAGTGCGCAGCTTCCTTCACAAGGAGCTGTCGCATAACAAAGAATCATCAAAAGCAATAAATAACATCGACTGCAACACTACAAAGGAGAAAAGTTACACTTACATGGTCCTCTAGTGACTCCGAAGATGTCTGTTGTACGTCATCTGGGCAACCATTCGATGCTTCCCTGCATGAGGAGAACTGGAAGAGTTGTGCCCGGAGTGGGCCGCCACTAGAGGGGAAGGAGCGCGCTCGACCTATTCCTTGGCCTTCAAGGTCGCAACTCCTGACTCCTTTAAAAATTGGATGTCGCCATAAGATGACGACGCCTCTTGACTGCAAGATAAAAACCATATCAACAAAATGGCAAACCCAGAGACATGCCAACAAGGGCAAAACAGAAAAGGACAAGTAAGCTAGCAAACTTACCAGTCAAACTTGTCAAAATCAAATGTAGCCTCCTTCGACTCTGACGAAGACTCCTTGGGCAATCGCATCTTCTTGCAAGAAGATGGGGCCACAACGCTCATGGGAACAGTAGGAATTGGCGACTCTACGCCAACGCTCGTACCTTCCAGAGTCGAAGGAGATGACGCGTCGGAATCCTTGTTGCACGAATGCTTGTGAGTGTCCGGACTATCGGACTCGGGGGCTTCCTCCTCCACATCAGAAGGGACGGTCGACTCAGACTCATCCTCTTCCAAGGCTTCACGAGGAATAATCCCCTCAGGAAGAGGAGGCATGCAAGGCGACACCACCCAATCCTGGATACAGACAACGAAATTCAGCAAAAAGCAAGTAAACAACAGAAAAGCAATCGACAAAATCAGCTACTGTGTAGCACAACTATACCTCAGGAGGAGGCTTTGAAGCATCAAAGGGAGGAACAACTGGCTCACTGGGAAGCACATCCTTGATGGTGTACTTGCTGACCAGTCGAACCCTCTTGTCCACCTCACTCGCGGACATGCCATCGGCAGACACGCGAGTGGCATCATCAGCGCCAGCCCACTGAAACATGGGATGGACTGTGGCTTGCAGGGGCTGGACGCGACGACGCAGCCAAGTACGGATGAGAGCGCAGCCTCCCTCCTCTTTGCCTATGCGACTCTCGAGGTCGCAGACGCGCTGATACAGCACGTCTGTCTCCGTGAACTCGCCATGCATGACTACATTCTTCCAGGAGCGCATCCTCCTGCATGGCGTCGCGGGATCGAAGGGCGCGAGTCCAAAGTGCTCACCATTGGCCTTCTGATCACGGATATAGAACCATTTGTCCCTCCACACTTGTACTGATGCCGTGAGCTTGATGTCGAAGTAGGTGGCGGATGGGTCTACGTGGATTCCACAACCACCTACATCGTAAACTAAAGAGCCAAATGCAGACTGGCGCTTCAATTTGAAGATGCGCTTGAAAAATCCAAAGTGTGGCTCGATTCCGAGCCAGCACTCGTAGAGCGTGATGAAGCAAGAAATATGGAGGATCGAATTTGGGGACAACTGATAGAGCTGGATCCCGTAAAAACAAAGAATACCCCTAAAGAAGGGGTGAAGAGGCAAGGAGAGACCATGAATGATGAATGCTAGAAACATCACTCGAAAACCAGCGGGTGGAGCAGGAATGGTCTCACCGCTGGGGACGCACGTGTCTGCGACTACGGCAGACAATACTCCGTCTTGGCAAATAAGACGGAGATCGGACGCCTTGATGATGGAAGGGCGCCACGCACCATTCGTGACGCAGGTGCCCGCGACTTTCTTCTTCCCGCCGGCGGTGGTGCTAGTGCCCGCAGCAGCGGAGCCGCCCTTCTTCTTTGCCGCGGCAACAGTGGCCGCGGAATCAGCAGCAGCGCCTCCCTTCTTCTTCCCCATTGCACGACAACGATGCGAGCGAAGAAAGTAGCTCGGAAACGAGCGGAGGTGGTCCAGCGTCGTGGAGGAAACGGGCGCAGAGAAAAGCAGAGGAGTAGCAGCAATGGCGATGGCAGCAAGGATGAATGAGAACAGATGGGAAAATTACCGTGGCATCGCTGCTACTTAACCCCTGGAAGATGCAATCGAACGGCTCAGAAAAACCCTACTGAACACGTGGAACACATCGCGTTCGACACGTGGAGAAGGGAAAGCGCGAACCGTCCCTCCACTACTCCCAATCCGCACGAAAATCGAGGAGACGCAGTTAAAATAAAGATTACGCACGCCCAGTCAAATCAAAGTCAGACAGTGGGACCCACTGCTCGTCACGTCCCGTCAAACTCGCTCACGCGGGCAACTAAGGTCATACAAGAGTCAGCACTGATGTCATCAAAGCTATGCAACGGAAAACTTCGACTACTTTAGTCCTTGTTGGAGTCTTCGACTCCACCAAGCACTCGGGGGCTACTCCCATAGGGAGCGCTGGCCGTGCACCCTAAGATTTTTCTTTTCTTTTTTCAGGAATATGGACAATTAGAAGCAAACCCAAACCACTCGAAACACGATTCGACTATGGACATGGGTTACTCCCATAGGGAGAGCTGGAAAAAAATTCGACTGAAATAAGCAAGCAAAAGACGACAACAGTCGCAAAATGATTCTTTAGTCCCTGCCTGAGTCTTCGACTCAACCAGGCACTCGGGGGATACTCCCATAGGGAGCGCTGGTCGCGCACCCTATGATTATTTATGCAAAAACTGTGTGTCGATAACATCCACACTCGAAACTCATGGAGACACCGCCTCATGATTTTTCCCTACAAAGAGATTGCGTCTCCTGGGTCACCCGAATCGTCTCCGCGATGATAAAATTCGGATGTCGCGCTTACAGCATGAAGGTAAGACCTGAACAAGGCCTGGCAATGCATTAGCTGCGCACTACCAAAAACATATCCGTGCCTGCAGGTACGATGAATATGCCTTGATGGACGCGTCGAGTGCTCACACCCATATAACTGGAATTCGACTCATGTAAGACCTCCGCGGCTTGAGTCGAATTACACCTGCACTTTTCCGGATTCGAGTCCGGGGACTTGAGTTCGAATAGATTGCGTTGTTTCACCCTAAGGTGGTTAACTGATACCGATACTTCGGTTATATCAGGCATGTATATCAACAATCCCTATGACACAATTAAAAGAAGTCGAAATATATACTCATTCAGGCACTCAAAAGACTTCAAAAAGTCCCCAGTCGAATCTGCGATTCCACTGGACACTCGGGGGCTACTAACATGGGTATACCCTACAGGTACTCGAGCTTGGTATATACGGTCTAAATACGAACAGGCCCACGGTGTCTCCAAGGCCCAAAACGAAGGATTCGAGTAACCTACGGACTCTCGATTGCTTGAAGAACAAGAAGAAGCTAAAGATAGAAAGTTCAAAGGGGAAAACCCTAATTTGTAACCGACTCGACCTGCTAACCGGGACCTAGCCTATCTATATAAAGGCTAGGAGGAGGCAGCGAGGAGGACACACACACAACCCTAGTTTCCACCTCCCTCGCCAGATCGCATCTGCGCACCATTGTAACCTTCGGTTCCTTCGATAATTCCACGAGCAAACAAGCAGGAGTAGGGACCTCTATGAGGCCTGAACCTGGGTAAAAATTTGTCCCCTGTGTGCTTGTTTGCTAGCCGATAGATGTCTCCAGCGCTCCCTACTTCTCCAAAACCGAAGTCCATAACAATGGGCATTGATGAGTTAAACCCTCGCCACTTAGTTTTCTGAATAAATTGGTTGGACCCCCTCTTTCATACATTTTTTTTCAAATAGTTTGGTTTGGATTGGAAAAGAGTAGGAAAGTTCATGCTTAAGTGGTAAAGAGAGCTTGTTTTGACTGTAGCTTATGCTTTGTCATGCCATGCTTGATATTGTTTTGGCTTTATGCTTAGTATTCTTTGATGTAGCATGACTTGTTATAAACAATTGAGATTGATTAATGTTCCTTGGAAGAATCATGCATTGTTTTAGCATATTAAAGCGTAGTATTGTGGTATTCTCCTTTGATGCTTTATTTGGGTTGACTTGGCACATGCTCACACCATGTTATGACTATCCCAAGTCACCATAAGCCTTTATGATCCTTTAGTTTTCAACTTGTAGTATCACTTTATGCTTTGATTAATGATGTTTTGTCGCTCTACATGATTATGGCCATTATTTCTCTCTTAGTTGGTCGCTCCCAGTCTTTTGCTATCCTCCATAACCAAGTATGATTTCCACTCATGCATCCAACTCCTAAAACCAAGTTATTCCAAACAGTCCACCATACCTACCTATTAGCATATGCTATTCCAAGTATATTCATGTTTTTATCTACCTTCCGAATTAAACTTGTTATGAGAAAACTAGTGATTAAATCTCTCACGAACTTGATGGCATACTTTACTTTTCTTGCCCTTAATAAACTTGAACCATTATGCCATCTATGTTGTATATGCTTGCACTTATATGTTGGGGATTAGCAGAACCATGTTGTCATGGGGAACGCTTTCAACATTGCACTTTTACTTTATACCTAGTTGATATCATGCTCTTTTGTCTATGGATGTCGTCGGTGTGAAATGAAAGGGGAGCTTGTGAGTCCATGGAGTTATGTATGTGTGTTAGAGAAACGCCTGGGCCGCTGGTCTAATCCATGCTGTCATGGTGGAAACCTGCAGCGTAACCATAATGAGCTGTCTATGAAGCATTCTTCTTATAAAAAAAGAGTCAGATATTGAGAAAAAAATAGAAAAAGAAAAAAAAAAGATATGAGAAAACAGGAAAGAGAGAAAAAAGCACCATTTTCCCATGGTAAATAAGAAGATTGTTGAGATGCTCGTTGTTTGCTTGCCTTGTCATTTTGATATGGGGATTCTTCCGTATCATTGGGCAAGGGGTACCCCGTTGGCGGTTCTCTATGATACACATGTACTTACTATGACAAGAACTTACCGGTAACTAAACTTGAGTATCATGAGGAGAGGCTCTCGTATTCAAGGGACATGAGATTTATAACTTATACTTCGTCAAGGATATACTCCTTACTTTGTTCACTTGAACCTTAATCACTTCAAGATGCTTATGATAGGGGTAATGAGAGCTAAATGCTAATAAGTACCATAATTTTTGGAAGCTCTTTATGAAACTTGAATCCCTGCTTCCTTCTATGAAGGCCTTTCTTTTACTTTTATGTTGAGTCTCCACCTTCTATCTTTATGCACCTTTTTTGAGAGCATAGTGGCCATTCTTAGTTCTATGTGCATTGTCACAAGACTTGTTTATTGATGCATAGCTTTGATATTGCTTGTTTTAAACTATTTGTATCTAGTCACTCTTATGAACTTTGAAGGTGTCCTATGCATTTATGTTTTCTAATCTATGAGGGACAAGCTGAATGCTATTATGCTATGTTTTCTTTATGTGAAACAAACAAACTTCTTGCAAAGCATTGTTATTCATGAATCTTTTGGTTGTGCCTTTTCATGTTGTAACATAGTTGCTATGTCTTATTGCTAGAACTGTATCTTTCATGTTATGTTGAAGTACTATGATCCCAGCTATCAATGTTTACAAATACTTTGGTCAGGTTTATGATGGTGCATGTCACCTCAAAAATACTTCTTTTTACAAATACTTCTTTTTATCACTTACCTACTCGAGGACGAGCAGGAGGTAAGCTTGGGGATGTTGATACGTCGCTAACGTATCCATATTTTTTGATGTTCCATGCTTGGTTTTATCTACTTTCCTATGTTTTGTTCCAACTTTGGAGTACTTTTTATACACTTTCTTGGACTAACCGATTAACAAGAGCCACAGTGCCAGCTGCCTGTTTTCTGCTGTTTTTGGTTCCAGGAAAGGCAGAAAATGAATATTCTCGGAATTGGACGGGACAAAAGCCAAAGTCAGTTTTTCACCGAGGGACACACGGAGCCAGAATATGAGACGGAGAGGGGCCAGGGGGCCGCCACACCACCTGGCCGCGTGACCTAGCCTAGCCTGGCCCGCACCCCCTCGGCCTCCCCTTTCGCCTATAAGATGCCTCTAATACAGAAACCCTAAGTACCCGATCAAAATTCTACAAAAGAGTCTGTAGCCGCCGTCATCTCCATCCCTAGATTGTGAGGGATCTGAAGCTCTTCCCGACACCCTTCCGGAGAGGGGAATTCACCCTGGAGGCCTTCTTCGTCACCATGCAAGCCTCAGGTGTGATGCGTGAGTAGTTCATCTCTGGACTACGAGTCCATGTAGTAGCTAGATGGCTGGTTCTCCTCCTTTGTGCTATCATGTTTAGATCTTGTGAGCTCCGTTCATGATCAAGATCATCTATTTGTAATTCCTACATGTTGTGTTTGCGGGGATCTGATGGATATTGAGATGCTATTTCAGATTGATTAATGATTCTATCATGTCTTTGTTATTTGTGATCTTGCATGCTTTCAGTTGTTAGTAGCTATCTTGGCCAAGTAGATGCTAGCAACTCCAAGAGTTAGTATTTATGCTCGATAGTGGGTTCATGCCTCTAGTAATTTGGGGAAGTGACAGAAATCTCTAAGGTACTAGATGTGTTGTTTCTACTAGGGAGAAAACAACAATCCTTTGTGCATAGAACAATCATATTGTTTACTTACACGCAATGCGTAATGCAATTATCTGTTGCTTGCAACTTAATACTGGAGGGGGATTGGATGATAACCTGAAGGTGGATTATTAGTCATAGATGTAGTTCGATTATGGTCTATGTATAATGTTGTAATGCCCAATCAAGTATCAAAGGAATCAAGATGAGTAGTATATGCATGATTGCTTTCTCGATATTTGTCAATTGCCTCGCTGTACTTTGTTCACTCAACATGTCATCTATCTTAAGGAGAGCCACCACTAGTGAACTATGGACCCCGGTCCTTTCTTTTATCATCAATATACCACTGTTTACTGTTTTCTATTTACTTTCTGCAAACTATTACTTTCTTCCACACAATACGTTTAATCCTTTGTTTTCAGCAAAACCGGTGAGATTGACAACCTCACTGTAAGTTGGGGGCAGAGTTTTGTGGTTGTGTTGTGCAGGTTTCCACGTTTCTGCTAGTAGTAGTAGTGCACCCTGCCAAAGTTCAGCTAGCAACACCTTGGAGGTGTTTCCTTGCTCCTACTGGATTGCTCCTACTGGAGGTGCGCCTAGCCAAAGTTCAGCTACTGTGCTCATCATACCTTCCTCTTGGGGTTCGCCAACGAGCTCGATATATTTTAGGCCATCACATGCAAGAGGAACTCGCAAGGTTGAAGGAGTCGACATACAATAGTCTGCCTCCACTGAGCAAGCCAAGCTCACCCGACCTATCCTTCGACTCCTCGGTGCACACCAAGAAAGTCCAGGTCCACCCAATGGACCCGACCAAGACGGCCCTCATCGCCAACAACTTGAGTCCCGCATAGGAACTCGCACTTGTCGAATTCATCCGTGAGCGCTGGGAAATCTTTGCCTGGTGTCCAGCAGACATGCCAGGAGTTCCTAGGGAATTCGCCAAGCACTCACTCAACGTGAATCCAGACGCAAGGCCAGTCAAGCAAACAATACAACGACTGTCTTAACCAAGAGCAAAAGCGGTCGGTATGGAAGTCAACTGACTCCTCGACGCAAAATTCCTTTGCAAGATCAAGGAAAGCATTTGGCTCAAAAATCTAGTGCTTGTGCCTAAAAAGGACATGAATATCCTGCGGATGTGCGTAGACTTCACCTCCTTGAACAAGCACTGCCCGAAGGATCATTTCCCATTGCCACAGATCGATCAGATAATTGACTCCACTACGGGATGCGAGCGCCTCTGCTTCTTCGACGCCTACTTAGGCTATAATCAGATTCGAATGAAGGAGGAATACCAGGAGAAAACAGCGTTCACAACACCCTTTGGTGTGTTCTACAACAACATGATGCCCTTTGGGCTAAAAAACTTAGGAGCCACATATCTGTGGTGTATGCATGCCTGCCTCAAGAACCAACTTGGTCGCAATATACAAGTCTACATCGACGAAATCATCGTCAAAACCAAAGAGGAAGCTGCATTACTCGATGATCTCCGCAAGACCTTCGATAATCTCGATCGCTACCGGGTCAAGCTCAATCCAGACAAATGCACCTTTGGCGTACCATCTGGGAAACTGCTCGGGTATCTCATCTCCGCGAGAGGGATTGAGGCACTCGAAGAAAATAAAGGCCATAGTGGCCATGGAGAAGCTGAAGAACGTAAAAGTCGTCCAGCAGCTGGCTGGGCGAATCACGGTGCTCAATCGATTCATCAGTTGCATGGGTGAAAAGGCACTACCTTTCTACCAGCTTCTTCGTAAAGCTGATAAGTTCGAGTGGACAAACAAAGCACAGGAAGCATTCGAAGACCTCAAGCGTCTACTATCCACCTCACCAGTATTAGTGACGCCTTGCGAAAAGAAGCCACTATTGCTATATATCTCCACCACCAACCAGGTGGTAAGCACGGTGCTCGTGGTGGAACGAGCCAAAGAAAACAAAGTCGACGGGGTACATCGCCCAGTCTACTACCTCAACAAGGTGCTCACGCCAACAAAACAGCGGTACCAGCATTATCAGAAGCTGGCATACGGCATCTTCATGACAGCCAGGCGACTGCGCCACTACTTCCAGGAGCACCCAATCGTAGTGGTGACTAAGACCCCGCTCGGGCAAATACTCAACAATCCCGACGCCACTGGACGAGCCATGCTCTGGGGAATCAAATTGTCTCCACGATATATCACATATGAGAATTGCGACATGATCAAATCGCAAGTTCTCCCGGGCTTCCTCGTGCACTGGATGGAGAACCAGCTCCCCAACAAGCCAGACATGTCCTACCTATGGACAATGCACTTCGACGGGTCCAAGCGGAAGGAAGGAGCTGGCACGGGCATCATACTGACATCGCCCCAAGGTGACAAGATGAGGTATGTTCTGTGAATGCAGTTCATAGTTTCCAACAATGAAGCTGAATATGAAGCCTTGGTTCATGGAATGCTGATGGCAAAAGCCTATGGCGCCAAGCGACTTGTCATCTACGGCGACTCCAAACTGGTGGTCAACCAAACAATGAACGAGTGCAATGCTCTGAGTGACAACATGATCTCCTACCGCGACCTCTACGACACACACGAGGGAGACTTCGACGGCTGCAAGCTACGGCACATTGGCCGTGAAAGCAATGAGGAGGCAGACATACTCGCTAACATCGGCTGCACCTACGCCCCAATGCCACCTGGCATATTTCTAGAGCGCATCTGCGAACGCTCCATCAGGCCCAAGGCTCTAGAGAAAAAAACAAGCACGCCAACAAACTCAGAGGCTACGCCACCCAACGAGCCAATGGCACTCGATGACATGGAGC
The DNA here is from genome assembly GCA_023614405.1 of Avena insularis. NCBI lineage: Eukaryota > Viridiplantae > Streptophyta > Magnoliopsida > Poales > Poaceae > Avena > Avena insularis. The sequence goes on from CM042690.1 coordinate 462,291,811, forward strand.
CAGAAACAGGACTCGAAGGTCCCATGGAGGTCCTGATGATCGAACCATCCTGGACGCAACCATATGTCACATACTTGCTCCGCAAAAAGGTGCCAGATGACCCGACTGATGCGCGTCATATAGCATGGTGATCCAAGGCATTCACCCTCATCAATGGCGAACTATACAAGTGCAGCATGACAGGAGTTCTTCAGCGGTGCGTCTCCAACAGGGATGGAAGAGCCATCCTCCTCGACATACACGAAGGCACTTGTGGGCACCATGTCAGCACTCGCGCTCTTGTCGCCAAAGCTCTATGAGATGGATTCTACTGGCCAACGGCCATGCGTGATGCGAAGGACATCGTCCAGGGTTGTAAAGCTTGCCAGCGATTCACGGAGAAACCGCACGCACCTGGCGTAGAGCTCAGGCCAATACCAGTGGCTTGGCCCTTTGCACAATGGGGACTCGACATGGTTAGCAAACTCCTGAGGTCCTCGCAAGGAGGATACATCTACCTCCTAGTCGCTGTGGAAAAAATTCACCAAGTGGATCGAGGCCATGCCGGTGACAAACCAATCACAAGCCAGTGTCGTCAAGTTCTTCGAGTCCATCATCTTCCGCTTCAGAGTGCCACATAGCATCATCATGGACAATGGAACAAACTTCACCTCCAAGGAGTTCCAGGAATTCTGAGAAAACCTGGGAATAAACATTAGCTACGCCTCAGTGGCCCACCCTCAGACCAACGGTCAAGTCGAAAAGGCCAACGACCTCGTCTGCGGCGGAATCAAGAGAAGGCTCCTCCGGCCACTCGAACAAGCTGTTGGGTGCTGGTCAGACGAGCTACAATCAGTACTTTGGAGCCTACGCACAACTCCAAACGGCGCCACAGGCTACACTTCGTTCTTTATGGTACACGGTGTTGAAGCGGTACTACCTGCAGAAGTGCGTTACAAAGCCCCGCGGGTGGTTGCTTATAGCGAGAAAGAATCAACTCTCCCACTCAAAGACTCCGTCGACCTCCTCGATGAGGCATGCGTGATTGCAGTGGAGAGATCCATGATCTACCAGCATATCCTCCGCAACTACCACAACAGAAGGCTATGCCCCAGATCCTTCGTCGAAGGAGACTTGGTCCTGTGACTGAAGCGGCAAGGGCACCTCAAATTTGAGTCCCCTTGGGAAGGACCTTACGTGATTACCGAAGTAATCCCAGGTGGCGCCTATCGCCTTAAAGACTTCAACAGCGGAGTCACATACTCCAACCCCTGGAACGTTGTGTATCTGCGACATTTCTACCCTTATATGTTCCTTTTTACTTTACAAATAAGGCTATACAGTCAGGCTACTTAGCCACACATTGTACCTTGTGATATTCTGCGAATAAACAAAGCTAAGTGCCCAAAACCTTGTGTCCTATTCGTTTTACTTGCAATTACATCACTCGGGGGCTGCACCACCCTTTACAACATGTTCCACGAACAACACAGTATCTTGAGTAGCTGACACACTACCAATCGAACCATTCATAAGACCAACCCAACTGCAACGCACCTGACAGGTTGGCAAGGTGCTGAGATAACGAAAAGGACCTCTATATTACGATACACTCGAAAAATATACACACATTAACGGGTATCAACCACACCCGACACAATCATATAATTTTACAACACTTTTACATTTATATGCAGGGTATATACTGTACTGCTGCTGCAAGAGAAGAACATTTGTTTGGTCCTCAAAGAAGTCAACAATATCCTCCGCTGGCCGACCAACCGCCTGATAGTGCGGCACCATATTCCAAGTCATCCCTTTTGGTGGCGGCGGTGGTCCAGAGGCAACACACGTGACGTCCACATCCGGCCGATAAAGTCGAACCAGTGACAACGCATACTTGTCACCTACGAATAACTATTGGCGCACGCACTCGTGGACCGCACGGACATCCTAGAACTTCGCCATAAGAGCCAACAGGCTTGAGGGCACAACGTCCAGCGGAAACATTGTCTAGTAAATACACTTCAAGCATGGCTGTGCCTTCTTCAAGCACTAAAGAACCCACGACGCACGATCCTGCAACGTTGCCAATGCGACTACATGATCGTGGTCCACCCAGAAGTACCCACTAGCCTGCAGCTGCTCCTGGGTTAAGTCATTCATCCGAATGGTAACCCGGTCTTTTTCATCCTGCGGATGATGAGCGCTAACAACTACAAAAATCAAGACGAAAGGTATAAGACAAAGCAGCATTGTGAATGGCTAAACAAAAGATAAGAAGATAGAGAGCTAACATTTAAATTGCTCGTTCAACTGCGCAACTTCATCCAGGCGATACTTCTCACGAGCGGTGGCCTTCTCAGCCTTCGACTTCCACACATCCCCGTTACCGTGGATAATGGGCAACTCACGCTCCAACTGCTTTATACGGTCACACAGTCGTGAGACCAGTGACAACACCTCCACCTTTGAACGAGGTTGCGCTACAGTTTCATCGGTGGGAGGAGAGTCATGAGGATCACTCAAAGGACCACTCGAATGACCTTATTACAACCAAGCAAGAGGGAAATGAGACCAATCATACATTGATAAAAAGGGCGAAGTGCATTCAAATTCGGCAAAAGTATTAATAGGGGTACCCCCACAAAAACATGGTTCAACAAAAGAGAAGCTACACTATTACATATGGCAACTAAGGCACGTTCTGATTCTTCGAGTTCAACTTTGACTTCAGGGGTGATACGTTGCAAACGTATCTATAATTTTTGATGTTCCATCCTTGTTTTATATCTACTTTCTTATGTTTTGTCCACACTTTGGAGTATTTTTATACACTTTCTTGACCTAACCTATTAACAAGATTCCATAGTGCCAGTTGCCTATTTTTTGCTGTTTTAGTTCCAGGAAAGTCATAAAATCAATATTCTCGGAATTAGACAGGACAAAAGCCAAAGTCAATATTTTATCGGAAGACACATGGAGTCCGAAGGAGAGACAAAGGGGGGCACAAGGCGTCCACACCACCCCTTGGTGCAGGCAGCCCTAGGCCGCGCCAGGGCATGGTTTGGGCCTCCTGGCCGGCCACCGACCTCGCCCCTTCGCCTATAAGAAGCCCCTGGGACGAAAACCCTAAATTCAATAGCCTCCAGCCACGAAAAGTTCCTCAGCGCCGCCGCCACCGAAGGGGAGATTCGGGGGATAGAAAGTCTCTGTTCCAGCACCCTGCCGGGACGGGGAAGTGCCCCTGGAGCCATCTCCATCGATCTCCACCACCATCTCCATCACCGTTGCTAATTCCCATGATGATGAGGGAGTAGTTCGTCCTCGAGGCTAAGGGTTCTACCGGTAGCTATGTGTTCATCTCTCTCTCTATGCATGATCATATTGTGATCATGAGATTTGTAATCAAGTAGATCTACTTTGCTACTCAAGTGCTTTAATAGATCTCTGCTCTCCCCATGTGTGTGAAAGTGATAGCGTGCACACCATGGTGGCACTTAGGCTAGAGATTATAAATACTTGTTAAGAGTTATATTCGGAGCTGGATGTTTCTATGAAATTGTGGTGTTTGTTGGAACCATCCAGAGCTCAAGGTGACAGTGTGGGGTTATCTAGATGGGGAAAGCGAACTTTGGGGTGTGCTGTTATAGCCCTACCATGGATTAGAGTGTCCAACCAGAGAGTAGTTCAGAGTAGTATCATAAAGAGATGATATTTATATGAGAGTGTTCACTAGTGAAAGTATGATCCCTAGGCCTTGTTTCTAAGCATTAAAAGACAGTTTGCAACTAGATCTATTACATGTTTGCTTGCTTCCATCTTTATTTCAGTTTGCCTTTAGTCTTTTCCACGCGCCACCAAAGCTATTTTTTGGCACCGTTACCACTTATAATTATCCATACCACTTGTATTTCACTATATCTTCGCCGAACTAGTGCACCTATACACGTGACAAGTGTATTGGGTGTGTTAGGGACACAAGAGACTTCTTGTATCTTGATTGCAGGGTTGCTTGAGAGGGGATACCTTTGACCACTTCCTCCCTGAGTTTGATAAACCTTGGGTGATCCACTTAAGGTAAAACTTGCTGCTGTTCTACAAACCTCTGCACTTGGAGGCCCAACAACTATCCACAAGAATAGAAGTGCGTCGACATCAAGCTATTTTCTAGCGCCGTTGCCGGGGAGGTAAGGTAAAAGGTACTCACATCCTCTGGTGTGAGTTCTCGAAGTTATTTCCTTTAGATTCTGCAATTTTGTCTTTTTGTTTCTTGTTTTCACTAGTTCGTCTTAATGGAAAACAACAAAAAAATTAGAGATCTTTATAGTATTTATCTTGAGTTAGGACATGAAGTGTTTGAAGAGAAAATTAAAAAACGTATGGAACTTTATTTGCATGCTAATAGCAATGTTGTTAGTATGAATTCTTTTGACACCATTATTGCTAATGCCATGGAAAAGTCTAAGCTTGGGGAAGCTAGTTTTTATGAAAATGATCTTTTTAGTTCCCCAACTTTGGAAGATAGCTATTATATTGCTCATAATGATACCAAACCTCCAATAAATGATGACTACAATGATGAGTATGATATTTTTTGTCCACCTACTATTGAGGAGGAAATTAATTATGATTACAATATGCCTCCTATATTTGATGATTATGGTGATGAGAATAATAATGATAGCTATTTTGTTGAAATTTCTCCCACTACAATTAATAAGTATAACTATGTTTATGTGGAGAGTATTAATTCTATTATGCATATGGCTCATGATAAGAATGTTTCATGTGATAGTTATATTGTTAATTTTATTCATGATGCTACTAAAAGTTATTATGAGAGAGGGAAACATGGTTTTATGTGTCTCAACAATATTAAGTTTCCCCTCTTTATGTTAATTTTTTTGAATTGCACTTGTTTTGCTTTCCTATGCTTGTTGCTTTGTGCTTTCATGACTTGTTTCTTTACAAGATTCCCATGCATAGGAAGTGGGTTAGACTTAAATGTTTTTTGAATTTGCTTCTTGATGCTCTCTTTCACTTCAATTCATATTTCCTATGTGAGCATCTTCTCAAACTATCATGCCTAACTTAAAGACGTTAAAGAAAAGTACTTATTGGGAGATAACCCAGAAGTTTTAGTTGATTCTTGGAAGTTATTGCTTCAGTAATAACCTCTCCTTATCATTTGTGTGTGGTTTCTGTGCCAATAGTAACCTCTAATGAGAGAGAAGTAATGCTTGGGAAAGTTCCTGTCCCAAAACTGATTTTTGTGCTTTGCTCTAAAAATTCGTGAAAAATCTCTGTACGTCGGTTTCAGCTGTAATTTTTTGTGCTTCTTCCCCAGGTTGTTATCCAACTTTCGTTAGTTCAACACTTTTCGATTTAAGCAACAGAAGGTCTTCGAATAAATTGGTTTTTACCTGCTGGTCTGTTTTGAAAGATTTCTGCCATTATTTGCATTTGCCTCTTAATCTCTTTCTCCTTCAGTTCTCTTTGATCATTTGAACTTTTTAAAGGAAGTGGTACAGTAGCTTTTGTTTTAATGGAAGTTTTACTTATGTTGTAACTGAACCAAAAAGACTTATTATCTTGAATGCACTAATGTTCCTAATGAAGATTGTGTGAAGTTTTCTATGAAGGAGATTTTAATGTGTAGGGAAGAGTAATGTGATAAGATGGAGTACGGACAAAATATCAAGCTTGGGGATGCCACCCATGTCACCCCAAGAAATATTCAAGAAGTACAAGCTTCAAGGCCTGGGGATGCCCAAGGCATCCCCTTCTTCATCAATAAAAATCTCAGGTTTCTTCCAAACACTTCATTTTTATTGTTTCATGCACATTTGTGTTGTTCTTGGACCGTCTTTGCTTTTGTTTTCAGTTTTCTTTTGCTTTGTTTTCTGCAATAAGTTGGTTAGATCCCAACACACTTCTTTTGGAGAGAGACACGCCCCGTTATTCATTGCCTAGAACACTCTAGTTTTCATTCTTATTATTTTGTGAGTGTTCTCTTTTGCTAGCACTGTGTTTAGCCTTAGTTTTCTTGTGGTTTCATCTTAGAAATTTTTAGTTCTTCTTTTTGGATTTGTGAGACAAGCTCACTGATCTTTATTTATTATTATCTTTGTGAGTTCTTTCAAATAAGTCGATTGGTGTTGGAAATGAGTAGGAAAAGCTCATGCTTAAGTGGTAAAAGGAGCTTGTTTTTGACTGTGGCCTGGACTTTATCATGTCATGCTTGATATTGCTTTCGCTTTATGCATAGTGATTATTGTTGTAGCATGACTTGTTACAAACAATTGAGATTACTTAATGTGCCTTGAAAGAATCATTCGTTGTTTTAGCATATAAAAGCATAATATTGTGGTATTCTCCTTTGATGCTTTATTTGGGTTGACTTGGCGCATGCTCACACCATGTTAAGACTATACCAAGTCGCCATAGCCTCTATGATCATTTATTTTTCAACTTGTAATATCACTTTATGCTTTAATAAATAATGTTTTGTCGCTTTACATTATTATGTCCATTATTGCTCTCTTAGTTGTTCGCTCCCAGTCTTTTGCTAGCCTCCATACCAAGTATGAGTTCCTCTCATGCATCCAACTCCATATAAAACCAAGTTATTCCAAAGAGTCCACCATACCTACCTATTATCATTTGCTATTTCAAGTATATTCGTGTTTTTATCTACCTTCCAAATTAAACTTGTTTTGTGAAAATTAGTGAGTTAAGCTCTCACGAACTTGATGGCGCACTTTACTTTCTTGCACTTAATAATCTTGAACCATTGTGTCCATCTTTGTTGCGTATATGCTTGCGCTTTATAAGTTGAATTTAGCAGAACAATGTATCATGGGGAACAATTCCAACATTGCACTTACTATTCCATTAATATCATGATTCTTTTGCTTATGGATCCCGGCGGTGTGAAATTAAAGGCGAACTTGTAAGATCATAGAGTTTGTATGTGTGTTACAGAAACTCCTGGGCCGCTATCCTAAGCCATGCCTAATCATGGTGGAAACTTGCAGCATAACCATAATGAGCACTCTATGAAACATCCTCAATAAAAACCTATGCAAATAGCAAATAAAAAGATCGTTGAGATGCTCATTGTCTGCTTGCCTTAACATTTTGATTATGGGATAGCTCATGTATCATGTGCAAGGGGTACCCCGTTGGCGGTTCTCTATGATACATATGTACTTACAATGACAAGAGCTTACTTGTGACTGAAGTTGAGTAGCATGAGGTTCGGTACTCGTAAGTAAGGGGCATGAGATTTCAACTTATAACTTGTCAAGCATATCCTCTTAGTTGTGTCACTTTAACCTTAATCACCTAAAGATGCTTATGATAGGGGGCAATGAGAGCTAAAAGCTAATAAGTACCATAATTTTTGGAAGCTCTTTATGAGACTTGAATCCCTGCTTCCTTCTATGAAGGCCTTTCTTTTACTTTTATGTTGAGTCTCCATCTTCTGTCTTTATGCACCTATTGAGAGAGCTTAGTGGCCATTCTTAGTTTAATTTGCATTGCCCCAAGACTTATTGATTGATGCATAACTTTGATATTTCTTGTTCTTAAACTATTTGTATCTAGTCACCCTTATGAACTTTGAAGGTGTCCTATGCAATTATGTTTTGCTACTCCATGAGGGACAAGCTGAATGCCACTATGCTATGTTTTCTATATGTGAAACAAACAAACGTCTTTTAATGCATTGTTATTCATAATCTTTGTTTGTATCCTTCCATGTTGCATGCATAGTTACTATGTCTTATTGTTAGAACTTCATCTTTCATGCCCTACTTTGATCCTAGCTTTCAATGTTCTACAAATACCTTGATCAAGATTATGATGGTGCATGTCACCTCAAAAATTATTCTTTCTTTTTATCACTTACCTACTCGAGGACGAGCAGAAGTTAAGCTTGGGGATGTTGATACGTTGCAAACGTATCTATAATTTTTGATGTTCCATGCTTGTTTTATATCTACTTTCTTATGTTTTGTCCACACTTTGGAGTATTTTTATACACTTTCTTGGACTAACCTATTAACAAGATGCCATAGTGCTAGTTGCCTGTTTTCTGCTATTTTTTGTTCCAGGAAAGTCACAAAATCAATATTCTCGGAATTGGACGGGACAAAAGCCAAAGTCAATATTTTACCGGAAGACACATGGAGTCCGAAGGAGAGACAAAGGGGGGCCACAGGGCGGCCACATCACCCCTTGGCGCGGGCAGCCCTAGGCCGCTCCAGGGCATGGTGTGGGCCCCCTAGCCGGCCACCACCTCGCCCCTTCGCCTATAAGAAGCCCCTGGGACGAAAACCCTAAATCGAATAGCCTCTAGCCAGGAAAAGTTCCATAGCGCCGCCGCCACCGAAGGGGAGATTCGGGGGACAGAAAGTCTGTGTTCCGGCACCCTACCGGGACGGGGAAGTGCCCCCGGAGCCATCTCCATCGATCTCCACCACCATCTCCATCACCGTTGCTGATTCCCATGATGATGAGGGAGTAATTCTTCCTCGAGGCTAAGGGTTCTACCGGTAGCTATGTGTTCATCTCTCTCTCTATGCATGATCATATTGTGATCATGAGCTTTGTAATCAAGTAGATCTACTTTGCTACTCAAGTGATTTAATAGATCTCTGCTCTACCCATGTGTGTGAAAGTGACAGCGTGCACACCATGGTGGCACTTAGGCTAGAGATTACAAATACTTGTTATGAGTTATATTTCGAGTTGGATGTTTCTATGAAATTGGGGTGTTTGTTGGAACCATCTAGAGCTCAAGGTGAGAGTGTGGGGTTATCTAGATGGGGAAAGCGAACTTTGAGGTGTGCTGTTATAGCCCTACCATGGATTAGAGTGTCCAACCGGAGAGTAGTTCAGAGTAGTATCATAAAGAGATGATATTTATATGAGATTGTTCACTAGTGAAAGTATGATCCCTAGGCTTTGTTTCTAATCATTGAAACACCGTTTGCAACTAGATTTTCTACATGTTTGCTTGCTTACATCTTTATTTCAGTTTGCCTTTAGTCTTTTCCACGCGCCATCAAAGCTATTTTCTGGCACCGTTACCACTTATAATTATCCATACCACTTGTATTTCACTATCTCTTCATCGAACTAGTGCACCTATACACCTGACAAGTGTATTGGGTGTGTTGGGGACACAAGAGACTTCTTGTATCTTGATTGCAGGGTTGCTTGAGAGGGGATACCTTTGACCACTTCCTCCCTAAGTTCGATAAACCTTGGGTGATCCACTTAAGGGAAAACTTGATGCTGTTCTACAAACATCTGCACTTGGAGGCCCAACAACTGTCTACAAGAATAGAAGTGCGTAGGCATCAGGGGCCTTCCTCGAATTCGTGGCAGTATCTAATGCCACAGACTTCCCAGTAGTATCCCCAGACGCCACAGCCTTTGCCACTTTCACTCGCCGCAGCTCCTCACAATACTTGGCGACTGTCTCAATAAGACAGGCCCATATTTACTGCATCTAATGGCGAAAGGCTGGAAGACTACCTGTTGATCATCTGCATCGACAGGCATGGCCTCAGAGATCGCGCTTGGGTCCAACTCTGCACCATGTGCTTGCGCCATCGTGAGTGCCATGGTGGCGCCGATAGACCGCTGCGCATTCTTGAAGTCCATCGGGATGCCTTATGCGAAGGACTCCACCAAGCCATCAAGGTTGTCGATTAAGCTGGCCTTGGGGAACATGTCCTCTCAAAGGGGATTGTTGGTTTGCAGCCCGAAAGTTCCTGGGTGAGTGCATGGCGGTACCCAAGTTCCCTGTAATTGCAGCATTTCGTAATGTTGGGCTGCCAACTACTGAGAGGGACCATTTCGAGGCAAACTCATCTCACCCCTACCAAAATCAAACAATCTGTTAAACTGCCCCGTGAAATAGACGGTCGGGACCCACATGTCGGTCATTTGTCCGTGACGCGAGTGCCAACGCGGCAACCTCTTAGGAAAATCGAGGAACTAAGTGGATTGGATGCGTTGACCAATTTCACAAATCCATTCCCTCCTTTCCCCTAGCACCGGTGGCATCGAAATCCACCCTCTAGGCGGAACGATCCCTTCGGACATTTTACTTCCGGTGCCAAGTTGTTGCGCCCAGTTGCTGCGCCCAGTCGCTGATCCCGAGCTCAAATGGCGCATGCCGTAGATGCCGTTGCGAGGCTCTAGACCGCCTCCTCCGCCGACGAGCTGAGTAGCTCAGAGGATGGCAGATCCTACTACCAAGGAAAAAGAAGTTTTGGCTACATGCGGGTGAGCTACCCTTCTCTTTGCTATTCGCACTAATTATAATTGCTAGCTGGCTACTGAACCTAAAACTGTTTGTTATCCCAACACTGACAAACATATTTTGTCCACAGTTTTCTGTCAAGTAGGATCTCCGCGGACCACCCTTACTTGGTTACGGTAGTCCTCTTCAGGTACGACTCTAAATCAGCAAGGGTGAAGGGCAAGTGGTATGGACACCATTATATCATGATGGAAGAAGCACCTGCATAGATCTGCACTATATCTGGTATGGTTGCTGCTCTGCATAATCATGATGAAATATGGCCGAAGCAGACTGCAAAGTTCAGCTTCATGGATGAACGCGGCATCATGGTTCCTTTAACATGAGACAGTCAGCTAATTGGGTTGATGAAAAGGTATGCTTCGGCTTGCATGTTTGAGCTAAATTGTGTGTACTGGATGTGGAAGCTGCTGCAACTGGGAGTCGCCCTTCTATTCTTGGACAGGGTGGTTGCACGAACCCAATTAGCTCCTAGTAAGCAAATATCTCTTGGGGTTCTCATGTTTGTGCTGAATTGTAATTTTTGTTTTATTTACTCTGTAGATATTGGGAAGTTATGCAATAGTCATGTTTCTTTGATAGGAAGCGCTGCAAGGTTAGAAACATGACTGTTGGGTCAGTCATCTTGCTCCCTGAAGAAAATAAAAACAAGTGGAAAGATGATGTTGGACACGATTCTGGTGCTGATTGTCCCGGCGATGCAGAGTAAGTGAAGCTAAGAAAATTGGCAGCAAGGAAGAGGAAGAAGGCAGGAAATGAAGAAGCCAGTGGACATGAAGGCTTGGCACCCAGGCTGCGGAAGAAGGCTGCTGGCAATGAAGATGCATACTAATGTGTTGAACTTGAACCTATATATGTAATTCGGTTAAATTCTAGAGCTTTGTGTGTGGAACTTTGCTGGGTAAAACAATCTACCCACGTTCTCTGAGTAAACTGTATCGCGACTTAGGGTTTGGAAACGCCCCAGTCAGTAGTTGAATCCAAAATTGTGATTGCACCACTCTTATCTGAAAACACGCAGCATTGGTTCCATGATTGCTGAGGGGAAGGATGTCTCCAAAATCGATGGAATGTAAGTGGCACAGAAATAAATTATTTAAGCTGCTACACTCCATGAAGCAGCAACTTATTTCAGCTGCTGCACAATGACATGAAAACATAAACAGCAATGGCAACTGATAATGCCCAAATGAGGAGGAAATCGGTACCACTTTCTGGCCTAATCTTGAGCCTTTCTATGTCACCGCCTCCCTGCTGCTGCATCCCCTACATCTAGCAAAGCTCTCGGATCTCCAGTAACCGGGTGTACGTGCTTCCACATTCTAAATTGTGGTTGTTCCATTTGCATGCGGCATAATCCATGTAGATTACGTTTAAACAAACCACCAATGTCAGAATACTACCATGATTAGACAAAGGGAAGTAATGCAGGGTTAAGACAGATTTACGGCCGACCAATTTTTTCCTCCCAGGACTCCAGGACCACTAGTTCAGACCGCTAGGTCAACAAGTACTACTATTACAACTTAAAAAGGCACGGAGCTCAAGCTAAATAGAACTAGTTATCACACATCTCCTTGATCTTCCTAATCTTAGCTCGATGCGCATCTTCCTGCGAGAGCAAGGATCAAATCGTCTGCTCCGTCCTTTTAGCATCTTCCTTGCACAACTTCAATTGTTTCTCTGCATTTTTCCTCATGTACTTGTCAATACTGGTAGTTGTGAACTGCAGTAGTTTGGCCTGGGGAAGATCATTCCTTGCTTGAGTCAGTTCTTACTCTGCTTTAGCCTTCATGGCCAATGCCACGTCCCTCTCCTTCTCGACTTTGCTAACCTTGTCTTCCACCCTCCTGAGATCTCGTTTAAGCTTGGTCGTGTCAACTGGTTCCCATAGCTTCATCTCAACACTATCAAGAAGTGAGCTGAATATTGATTCTTTCAACTCAACAGTCATATCGCATAGTGTGTCTAGCGTTTTCTCCATCTATTTGGGCCACTCTGGATCTACCCATTTGACAACACCGCAACTTTCGCCTTGTATCATGCACGATGTCCTTAACACCTGATACGTCCATTTTGCATCACTATTCTATGTCTTAATTCACTATTATTCATTGATATATTTCGTATTGAGAGGTGATACTTATGTTATTTCATCTATTTTTGCATGGTAGATGACTTTTGGAGCATGGACCGCTGCAGTCAGGATTCTGATGGAAAAGGTACTGTTTGGAGGCAAAATTCGCGAAGATCAGAAAATCCGGGAAAATATACGGAAAATCCTATTTTTCCAGAAGACTCAGGATGCCAGAAGATGGAGTGGAGGTGGGCCATAGGGGGCCCACACCACCCCATGGTGCGGGCAGGCCTAGGCCGCGCCAGGGAGTGGTGTGGCTGCCCTGGCCCACTCCAGCCTCTCCCCTCTGGCGTATATCATGCCCACGAAACCCTAAGACTCGGAGAGTGACCACAGGAAGATTCCGCTGCCTCTGCGGGGCGGAAAACACCAAGAGAGAAAGATCTCTCCGGCAGATAGATTTCTGCCGGGGGAATTCTCTCTCGGAGACGGGAGATCATCGCCATCAACACCACCATCAAGCTGGACTTCATCGGGATCATCATCATCACCACCATCATCACCATCAGCACCCTCATCACCATCTCCATATTGCTGTAACAATTGCGTTGAATCTTGCATAGTTCATAGGGGAAACTTTCCCGGTGTTGATTACTCTTTGTAGTTGATGCTATTGAGTGAACCATTGAATTATTGTTTATGTTTAGATTGTTATACATCATTATTCCATCTCTGATCATGATCCATATGATGTCTTGTGAGTAGTTCGTTTTGTTCTTGAGGACATGGGAGAAGTCTTGTTGTAGTAGTGGAGTCGCGTTGAGAAAGATTCAATAGATTGTTATTTAAGTTGTGGTGTACTTCTTCTAGTGGTGTCATGTGAACGTCGACTACATGACACTTCACCTATATGGGCCTAGGGGAATGCATTGTGTATTTGGCTACTAATCGTAGGGGTTGCGGATGTGAAACCTAAACCCCCGTTAGGAAACCATTGCACAAGGGACGTAAGGGTCTTAGAGTTTAAAGCTGTGGTTAGGTTTCTACCTTAATTACTTTCTTGTACTTACGGATGTTTGCAAGGGGTATAATCACAGGTATGTATTAGTATTGGATGGGGCGGTACATTAGCACAGGTTCACCCACACAACACTTAGCAAGCTAAAGAAGATTAATCACCTATATGAAGCGAAAGCACTTGACAGTCTTCCCATGTGTCCTCGAGAACGTTTGGTCATCTATAGAAATACAACCGGCTTGTCCTTTGATGCATAAAGGATTGGGACACTTGCTGCATTCATTCTTACTGTCTTTTATTTAATCGTACTTTGTTTACTTGCTTTATCGAAAACCCCTAAAAATCTGTTTGCTAAGTATTTGCAGAGAATTCCTTATCCGTACCACTAGCCAGCACCTTCTGCTCCTCGTTGGGTTCGACACTTTTACTTATCGAAAATACTGCGATACACCCCCTATACTTGTGGGTCATCAAGACTATTTTCTGGCGCCGTTGCCGAGGAGTGAAGCGCTATTGGAGAGTGGAAGTGGTAAAGGAAACTTCTACTATGAGTATTGTTTACTTCTGCTAGTTGCTTTATTTTCATTATGGATAATTCGCTGAGTTTCTTATTTGGTGATGCTACTACCATTGCTAAGGTAGTAGATAAGCCACCACCTGCTGAGAAAGATGTTTTCAAAATACCTACAAGAATTATTGATCGTGTTATGGATAACTACTATGTTGGGGATGGAACTGTCCATCCTGGTGACCATTTACTCTTTATACACGAATTATGCGGGTTGTTCAAGTGTGCAGGTATTACTACAGATCAAGTCAAGAAGAAGTTATTCTCATTATCACTGAAAGGAAGAGCTGAGGAATGGTATAAGCTGCTGAAGAATGGTCAAGCTCTGGAATGGGAGGAAATAGTGCCTCTCTTTTATTCAAAGTTTTATCCTCCTAGTGAGATTCATAAGATCGGAATCAAATATACAACTTTTGGCCTCTTGATGGAGAGAGTACAACTCAAGCTTGGGGGAGATTGAAGTTACTAATGCTCAAATGTCCCATTCATGAGCTCCCGAACAATATTATTATCAATAACTTCTATGCAAGGCTCCCTCTACATGATAAAGATTTATTGGATGCTTCTTGTGCTGGATCATTCACTCGCATGGAAGAAGAAGCTAAATGGGATCTTCTGGACCATATTCAAGACAATGCTGAAGCTTGGGAGAATGACAAAGATAGAAAGTCAGGTATGAATTATGATTATGAATGCATTGAATCTTTTATGGGAACTCACGACTTTCAAAATATTAAAAATGCTTATGGTCTAGACTCTCAAGCTATTGCTTCTTATTTTAAGGCTTTTGCTTCCTATATTGAAGTGCCTAAAAAGAAGTGGAATAAGTATCATGAACCTTATAAAGATGTTGCTAAGAGTGTTCCTGCAAGAAATACTGAAGTTTATACTGCTAATCATGTTTTACCTGAACCTTATATTGAGAAAATGCCTTTCCCAGTTAAGGTAAAGGAACACTCTATGATGGCTAGTATGGTAGATGAAAGTATGAATAAAGCTGTTGAACCTGATAAACAAATGGTTGATGAACCTATAATAGCAAGTGTGAAAGACTTTGTTACTAATTATGAAAAAGAGGGACACACTATCCTTTGCAAGGATACCTCTGATATTGTTTCACATAGTAGTGTTATGAGAGCTAGTATTCCTGTGTTTTCTGTTAGAATAAGTAATCATTGCTATGATAGTCCTTGTGATAGCTATATTGTTAAGTTTATGCATGATACTGAAAGTTACTATGAAAGAGGGAAAATTGTTCTTATGCATCTCAATAATATCAAGTTTCCCCGTTTTATGCTGAAAGTTTTTATGCTGCAATTCTTTTGCCTTCTTATGCAAGTTTCCTATGGTTTCAACAACTTGTTTGTTTACAAAATCTCCTTGCATAGGAAGTGGGTTAGACTTAAATGTGTGTGTTTTTGCTTCTTAATGCTCTCTTTCACTTCAAATCATATCCCTATGAGAGCTTCTTCAAAATTATCATGTCCATCTTAATGGCTATAAAGAACGAGCTTTATGGGAGACAACCCAATTTGTTTTTGCTTTCAGTTTGTTTTTGTTTCTTTGAGTCTTGGAAGTTATTACTTCGGTAATAACCGCTCCTTATCCGTTTTGTTTGGTTTTTGTGTCAAGATCAACCTCTAATGAGAGAGAAGTAAGATTTGGGGAAGTTGCTGTCTCGAAACAGATTTTTGTGCTTCACCGTAAATATTCGTGAGAGACCTCTGTCTATCGGATTGAGCTGTAATTTTTTGTGCTTCTGCCCCAGGTTGTTATTTGACTTTCGTTAGATTTGCACTTTTTGATTTGAGGAACATAAGATTTTCGAAAAAATTGATCTTTACCTGCTGGTCTGTTTTGACAGATTTAGCCAATCTTGCATTTGCTTCTTTATTCGATTTCCTTTTTGAATTCTTTTCGGGTTTTCGGAAGGAGTTGCTACAGTAGCTTTTGTTTTGATGGTTTTCAGTTGAAGTTGGACTCAAAAGGTTTTATCACTTCACTTATACTAATGTTGCTAATGAGAACTGTGTGAAGTTTTGTGTGAAAGAAATTTCCAGCAAGTGGAGACAATGGTATAATAAGGAAGAGAAAGGTTTTATGACTCAAGTACTAAGTATATGAAGATGAAGATATCGATAATATTCAAGAGATGACCCCGGAAGAATCTACTAGATACCAAATTCAGGGACCTGCAGAGTCCGTGTTCAAATAGGTAACAGTTCTGGTAAGAAAAGTTCCGCGAAAATACAATCCAACTATATTTTTGCAGTTTTCAGTCAATAAGGAAAGTTTCGAAGCGAAAAAGGGACGGAACCGGAGCTGGGGTTGCCCACACCACCCCATGGCGTAGGCCCACCCCTGGCAGCACCACCAGGTGGTGAGGCCACCCAGGACTCCGCCTCTGACTCGCTTTCTCCCAGTACCTTCCATTTGACATGAAACTTCATAATATATAACCCCCCGGATTCCCCGAGGTCCGTATATCGTGTTTTCGTCGTATTTTTGTTTCGATCTGTTTCTGTCAGGACATACTCTTTGAAAGATTAGAAGCACAATGGTGTCTGCCAAGGATAAAGGGAAGGAATGGAGGAAGACCTCCAAGACCCCAGGAAGGAGAAGGAGATCAAGAGTGAAGGTGAAGAAGAGCAAGGCCAACATCCGCATACCGGCACTACCATTGCAAGCATTGGAATGGTGGCAAATCCAGCCAATGGAGGGAAGCATCCTCATCACCGTTCAGATCCCTGGTCACTTCCTCCACGCACCAGGAATCCTTTCCACACCCTTATCCATGAGCATCAATACCAAAATATGCCCAAGGAGAAATTACCCTCCAATTGGGATTTGCCTCGTTCTAGCCATCCAAGAAAAGAAGACTTCAAGGAGGAAGAGTGGGGAAAGAATAGCAAGAGCTGGAATTCTCAACACGACATGATTATGGGCCGTATTGAGCACAACTCGGAGTTGATTCGTACTCTCACCTTCGAGATTGAGGACTTAGGGAAATTGATCAAAGAGCTCATCAAGAGGGTACCACCACCTCCAAAGGAGTAATTCGTCATCAGGTTTGGCATCCCCTTGGTTTGTTCCAAGCTTGGGGGAGCGCCACGGTATCATATCACTATCTTCTATCTTTTTACCTTTTTAGTAGAGTCATATCATGAATAGAGGAGTTATTTTGTAGTATGGTTTGCATTATGGAAGTGTCCCCTCTCTCGTTAGATTTGTATCCCTTGGTGTGAGTTTCCGTTATGGAATATTAATGAGAAGTTCTATCATTCACTCTTTTGCATAGCTTATATTAGTTTTCAATTCGTGGTTATATGACTGATCTTGTTGTTAGTATTGGTAACACTTTGGGATCATTGAGTTAATTTAGTTGGTTTTGGCAAACCTGGCTCGGTCAGTAGCAACACCTTTTTGAGAGCTGAAAAGAAAAAGATAGAAGTACTCTAGAGAAAAATAATTTCATCATCTTTCTTTCTTGATTTGCTCATAAGTCTAGTATTCTCTAGTTAAGATCTTTTGTGCTTCCAAGGAAGATTGCATGTTTGTCTTTATCACTTGTATGTTTGTTTGTTTCCTTCAACTCTTGTACTTGCTACCCAGCCTTGCTAGCCAAAAACCTGTACTGAGAGGGTATTCTTCTCGTGCATCCACCTCCTTTAAACCAAAACCTTTGCCATTTGTGTCCACCATACCTACCTAGTAGCATTATTGCTATTCCAAGTAAATTCCTGTTTTGTCTACCTCCCAAATTAAACTTGTTATGTGAAAATTAGTGATTAAAGCCCTCACGAACTTGATGGCACACTTTACTTTCTTGCACTTAATAAACCTGAACCATTGTGAACTCTCCATGAAAGTTATATGCTTGCAAATTATAGGTCGGGATTAAGCGAACGTTGTCACGGAGAACGCTTTCAACACTTGTAAATATATACCCAGTTGATACCTTGCTCTTTTGTTTGCGCATGTTGTCGGTGTGAAATAAAAGGGGAGCTTGTAAGTCCATGGAGTTATGTATGTGTGTTAGAGAAACGCCTGGGCCACTGGTCTAATCCATGCTGACATGGTGGAAACCTACAGCGTAACCATAATGATATCTACGAAGCATTCTTCTTATAAAAAAAGAGAGAGAGCTATTGAGAAAAAGAAAAGAAAAAAAGAGATACTATGAAAAGGGGAAAGAGATAAAAAAAGCACCATATTCCCATGGTAAATAAGAAGATTGTTGAGATACTCATTGTCTGCTTGCCTTGTCATTTTGATATCGGGATTCTTCTGTATCATCGGGCAAGGGGTACCCCGTTGGCGGTTCTCAATTATACGCACATACTTACGATGACAAGAACTTACCGGTAACTAAAGTTGAGTAGCATGAAGAGCGGCCCTTGTACTCAAGGGACTTGGGATTTTCAGTTTATAGTCTGTCAAGCATATAACTCAGATTGGACCTCACTTTCACCTTAATCACCTAAAGATGCCTATGATAGGGGCAATGAGAGCTGAAAGCTAGTAAGTATCATAATTTTTGGGAGCTCTTTATGAGACTTGCAATCCCTGCTTCCCTCTTTGAAGGGCCATTTCTTTTACTTTGTAGTTGAGTTAGTAAACCTACTCCCTTCCATCTCAGCAAGTATTTTGAGTTGATGTGTTTCATTCATTCATATGGTGATTTATGCAATCATGTCTTATGTTCCTTGTTTTGCACATTGCTCTTATCTTGAAGTTTTCTACTTTGAAAGCTTTCTTTGAAAACCAGCTAGTTGAGAACTCCAGCAAATTATCACCTATTCTTTGACCAAGAGCTAAGTTTTCCTTTACCAATTATGATTTACTTTATGTATCTTTATTTGTGTTTCCTTTACTCATTGCAAGTTTAGTTATATAATAGTGAGTTGTCTTCTATTATGATCTATGCTTTTGATGAATGTGATGCTTCTTGTCCATAATCTTTTATCGACTCTTCACTCCATAAACCTGAGGTCATGTTTATTGAGCTCAGTTTCGCTTGGGGACAAGCAAAGTCTAAGCTTGGGGGGAGTTGATACGTCCATTTTGCATCACTATTCTATGTCTTAATTCACTATTATTCATTGATATATTTCGTATTGAGAGGTGATACTTATGTTATTTCATCTATTTTTGCATGGTTGATGACTTTTGGAGCATGGATCGCTGCAGTCAGGATTCTGATGGAAAAGGTGCTGTTTGGAGGCAAAATTCGCGAAGATCAGAAAATCCGGGAAAATATACGGAAAATCCTATTTTTCCAGAAGACTCGGGATGCTAGAAGATGGAGTGGAGGTGGGCCACAGGTGGCCCACACCACCCCATGGCGCGGGCAGGCCTAGGTCACACCAGGGAGTGGTGTGGACGCCCTGGCCCACTCCAGCCTCTCCCCTCTGGCGTATATCATGCCCACGAAACCATAAGACTCAGGGAGCAACCACAGAAAGATTCCGCCGCCTCTGCGGGGCGGAAAACACCGAGAGAGAAAGATCTCTCCGGCAGACAGATTTCTGCCGGGGGAATTCCTTCCCAGAGAGGGGAGATCGTTGCCATCAATACCACCATCAAGCTGGACTTCATCGGGATCATCATCATCATCACCACCATCATCACCATCAGCACCCTCATCAGCATCTCCATATTGCTGTAACAATTGCGTTGAATCTTGCATAGTTCATAGGGGAAACTTTCCTGGTGTTGATTACTCTTTGTAGTTGATGCTATTGAGTGAACCATTGAATTATTTTTTATGTTCAAATTGTTATACATCATTATTCCATCTCTGATCATGATCCATATGATGTCTTGTGAGTAGTTCGTTTTGTTCTTGAGGACATGGAAGAAGTCTTGTTGTTCGTAGTGGAGTTGTGTTGAGAAAGATTCAATAGATTGTTATTTAAGTTGTGGTGTACTTCTTCTAGTGGTGTCATGTGAACGTAGACTACATGACACTTCACCTATATGGGCCTAGGGGGATGCATTGTGTATTTGGCTACTAATCGTAGGGGTTGCTGGAGTGACAGAAACCTGAACCCCCGTTAGGAAAGCATTGCACAAGGGACGTAAGGGTCTTAGAGTTTAAAGTTGTGGTTAGGTTTCTACCTTAATTACTTTCTTGTACTTACGGATGTTTGCAAGGGGTATAATCACAAGTATGTATTAGTCTTGCATGGGGCGGTACATTAGCACAGGTTCACCCACACAACACTTAGCAAGCTAAAGAAGATTAATCAGCTATATGAAGCGAAAGCACTTGACAGTCTTCCCATGTGTCCTCGAGAACGTTTGGTCATCTATAGAAATACAACCGGCTTGTCCTTTGCTGCATAAAGGATTGGGCCACTTGCTGCATTCATTCTTATTGTCTTTTATTTACTCGTACTTTGTTTACTTGCTTTATCGAAAACCCCTAAAAATCCGTTTGCTAAGTATTTGCAGAGAATTCCTGATCCATACCACTAGACAGCACCTTCTGCTCCTCGTTGGGTTCAACACTCTTACTTATCGAAAATACTGCGATACACCCCCTATACTTGTGCGTCATCAACACCGTAAAAACCTCCTGCCTACGTTTCCTCCTTCGAACACTACAAATTTAGCGGGCACATATCCAGGTTTACATAGCAGAGGACTGTCTTCATCCACTAAACCATGATAGTCGGAGTCATATAGCCTCTTGTTGGCCTAACACATCATATGTGCAAGAGTAAACAGAGTAGATCTAGCTCAAAATAGATAACTTGCCATAGATGATAGAGATAGAGATGAGACGCTCACATCGAAATCACCATCCCTGTCGTCATGACGCGTTTCCTCAACGTCTCCCCTTGAACCCATGGCAAGAGAGAGAGGGGGGTGTGGCTGCCAGAGAGATTGCTGGGGGCGCCGTCGGCTTGCGGCTACGGCAGGATGGGAGAGAAGTGGGGAAAGTGGCTTCGACGGGAAGGAAGAGAAGTACGGGGAGGAAGAGAAGTAATGGGGACAAGACACTAGCATATGGCCCACTGAACTCGTGAGTCGTGACACTTTCAAAAGGGGAGTGACCAGTGTTGCCAGTTTGTCCAAAGAAACGGGCAACAAGCATGGCCAATCATGCCACAGAACAGCCTACTCGCAGATCACTCTCATGAAGACCATCCCAATCGTCCAAGCACCCCGATCAAACAGTATGTAACAATCGTCATGCAAAACAACTTTGTTTGCGCATGCCTTCTAGAAGACTCGGTCTAACGGCCACCTTTGGGGGGCTAAGGTTAGGATCCATATATGAGAAGAACACACATGCAATGACACTAGTGATGTGTGGTTTGTGAAAAGAACACACATGCAATGACTCTAACTGTGGATTGTGAAAAGAATAGGCAATACAATTACTCTCGTGGTTCCATGTGTGGTTTGTGAAAGAACAAACATTCACTGACTCTAGTTGTGGTTCATGAAAAGAACACACATGCAGTGACTCTAGTTGTGGGTTGTGAAAATAACACACATGTAATCACACTGGTGGATCCATATGTGGTTTGTGAATAGAACAGACATCCAATGACTCTAACTATGGTTAATAAAAAGAACATACGTGCAATGACACTGGTGGATCCATGTGTGGTTTGTGAAAGAACAGACATGCACTAACTCTAGGTGTGGTTCATGTAAAGAACACACATCCAATGACACTAGTGGATCCTTATGTGGTTTGTGAAAGAACAAACATGCAATGACTCTAGCTATGGTTCATGAAAAGAACACACATGCAATATGACACTGGTGGATCCATATGTGTGGTTTGTGAAAAGAAAAGACTTGCAATGACTCTAGCTGTGGTTTGTGAAAAGAACACACATCCAATGAATCTGGTTGTGGTTAATGAAAAGAACACACATACAATGATACTGGTGGATCCATATGTTGTTTGTGAAAAGAACATACATGCAATGACTCTAGCTGTGGTTAATGAAAAGAACAGACATGCAATGACTCTGATGGAACCATATGTGGTTTGTGAAAAGAACGCACATGCAATGACGCTGGTGGATCAATATGTGGTTTGTGAGAAGAACACACATGCAATGACACTGGTGGATCAATATGTGGTTTGTGAAAAGAACAAACATGCAATGACACTGGTGGATCCATATGTGGTTTGTGAAAAGAACAGACATGCAATGACTCTAGTTGTGGTTTGTGAAAAGAACACACATGTAATCACACTGGTGGATCCATATGTGCTTTGTGAAAAGAACATACATGCAATGAACTCTGGTGGATCCATATGTGGTTTGTGAGAAGAAGACACATGCAATGACACTTGTGGATTAATATGTGGTTTGTGACAAAAACACACATGCAATGACACTGGTGGATCCATATGTGGTTTGTGAAAAGAACAGACATGGAATGACTCTAGCTATGGTTTGTGAAAAGAATAGACATGAAATAACTCTGATGGATCCATATGTGGTTTGTGAAAAGAACACGCATGCAATGACTCTAGCTGTGGTTTGTGAGAAGAACACACATCCAATGACACTGCTGGATCCATTTGTGGTTTATGAAAGAACATACATGCACTGACTCTAGGTGTGCTTCATGAAAATAACAAACATGCAATCACCGTGGTGGATCCATATGTGGTTTGTGAAAAGAACACACATGCAATGACACTAGTGGATCCATGTGTGGTTTGTGAAAGAACAGACTAAATCTAGGTGTGGTTCATGAAAAGAACACACATCCAATGACATAGGTGGATCCATATGCGGTTTGTGAAAAGAACAGACATGCAATGACTCTAGCTATGGTTTGTGGAAAGAACACACATGCAATCACACTGGTGGATCCATATGTGGTTTGTGAAAAGAACACACATGCAATGACTCTGGTGGATCCATGTTGCTTGTGAAAAGAACACACATCCAATGACTCTAGCTGTGGTTAATGAAAAGAAGACACATGCAATGACACTGGTGGATCCTTATGTGGTTTGCGAAAGAACACACATGCAATGACTCTAGTTGTGGTTTGTGAAAAGAACACACATACAATGACACTGGTGGATCCATATGTGGTTTGTGAGAAGAAAACACATCCAGTGACACTGGTGGATCCATATGTGGTTTGTGAGAAGAACACACATGCAATGACACAGGGTGTGGTTTATGAAAATAACACACATCCAATGACACTGGTGGATCATTGTGTGGTTTGTGAAAGAACACACATGCAATTACTCTAGATGTAATTTGTGAAAAGAACACACATGTAATGAATCTAGTGGATCCATATGTGGTTTGTGAAAAGTACACATATGCAATGACTCTAGCTGTGGTTTGTCAGAAAACACACACCCAATGACACTGGTGGATCCATGTGTGGTTGGTCGAAAGAACACACATGCAATGACTCCGGTGGATCCATATGTGGTTTGAGGAAAGAACACACATCCAATGACTCTAGCTGTGGTTAATGAAAATGACACACGTACAATGACACTGGTGGATCCTTATGTGGTTTGTGAAACAACACACATGCAATGACTCTATTTGTGGTCTGTGAAAAGAACACACATGCAATGACACTAGTGGATCCATATGTGGTTTGTGAAAAGAACAGACATGCAATGACTCTAGCTATTGTTTGTGGAAATAACATACATGAAATGACTCTAGCTGTGGTTAATGAAAAGAGTAGACATGCAATGACTATGATGGATCCATATGTGGTTTGTGAAAAAAAAAACACATGCAATGACTCGAGCTGTGGTTTGTGAAAAGAACAGACATGCAATGAACTCTGGTGGATCCATATGTGGTTTGTGAGAAGAACACAGATCCAATGACTCTAGCTGTGGTTCATGAAAAGAACACACATGGAATGACACTGGTGGATCCATATGTGGTTTGTGGAATGAAGAAACATGAAATGACTCTAGCTATGGTTAATGAAAAGAACATACATGCAATGACTATGATGGATCCATATTTTGTTTGTGAAAAGAACACACATGCAATGACTCTAGTTGTGGTTTGTGAAAAGAACACACATGCAATGAATCTGGTGGATCCTTATGTGGTTTGTGAAACAAACAGACATGCAATGAACTCTGTTGGATCCATATGTGGTTTGTGCGAGGAATAGACATCCAGTGACACTGGTGCGTCCATATGTGGTTTGTGAGAAGAACACACATGCAATGACACTGGGTGTGGTTCATGAAAAGAACACACATCCAATGACACTGGTGGATCCTTATGTGGTTTGTGAAAGAACACACATCCAATGACTCTAGTTGTGGTTTGTGAAAAGAACACACATGCAATGACACTGGTGGATCCATATGTGGTTTGTGAAAAGAACACAAATGCAATGACTCTAGCTGTGGTTTCTGAGAAGAGCACACATCCAATGACACCGGTGGATCCATGTGTGGTTTCTGAAAGAACAGACATTCACTTACTCTAGGTGTGGTTCATGAAAATAACACACATGCAATCACACTGGTGGATCCATATGTGGTTTGTGAAAAGAACACACATGGAATGACTCTAGCTATGGTTTGTGAAAAGAATAGACATGAAATAACTCTGATGGATCCATATGTGGTTTGTGAAAAGAACACGCATGCAATGACTCTAGCTGTGGTTTGTGAGAAGAACACACATCCAATGACACTGCTGGATCCATTTGTGGTTTATGAAAGAACATACATGCACTGACTCTAGGTGTGCTTCATGAAAATAACAAACATGCAATCACCGTGGTGGATCCATATGTGGTTTGTGAAAAGAACACACATGCAATGACACTAGTGGATCCATGTGTGGTTTGTGAAAGAACAGACTAAATCTAGGTGTGGTTCATGAAAAGAACACACATCCAATGACATAGGTGGATCCATATGCGGTTTGTGAAAAGAACAGACATGCAATGACTCTAGCTATGGTTTGTGGAAAGAACACACATGCAATCACACTGGTGGATCCATATGTGGTTTGTGAAAAGAACACACATGCAATGACTCTGGTGGATCCATGTTGCTTGTGAAAAGAACACACATCCAATGACTCTAGCTGTGGTTAATGAAAAGAAGACACATGCAATGACACTGGTGGATCCTTATGTGGTTTGCGAAAGAACACACATGCAATGACTCTAGTTGTGGTTTGTGAAAAGAACACACATACAATGACACTGGTGGATCCATATGTGGTTTGTGAGAAGAAAACACATCCAGTGACACTGGTGGATCCATATGTGGTTTGTGAGAAGAACACACATGCAATGACACAGGGTGTGGTTTATGAAAATAACACACATCCAATGACACTGGTGGATCATTGTGTGGTTTGTGAAAGAACACACATGCAATTACTCTAGATGTAATTTGTGAAAAGAACACACATGTAATGAATCTAGTGGATCCATATGTGGTTTGTGAAAAGTACACATATGCAATGACTCTAGCTGTGGTTTGTCAGAAAACACACACCCAATGACACTGGTGGATCCATGTGTGGTTGGTCGAAAGAACACACATGCAATGACTCCGGTGGATCCATATGTGGTTTGAGGAAAGAACACACATCCAATGACTCTAGCTGTGGTTAATGAAAATGACACACGTACAATGACACTGGTGGATCCTTATGTGGTTTGTGAAACAACACACATGCAATGACTCTATTTGTGGTCTGTGAAAAGAACACACATGCAATGACACTAGTGGATCCATATGTGGTTTGTGAAAAGAACAGACATGCAATGACTCTAGCTATTGTTTGTGGAAATAACATACATGAAATGACTCTAGCTGTGGTTAATGAAAAGAGTAGACATGCAATGACTATGATGGATCCATATGTGGTTTGTGAAAAAAAAAACACATGCAATGACTCGAGCTGTGGTTTGTGAAAAGAACAGACATGCAATGAACTCTGGTGGATCCATATGTGGTTTGTGAGAAGAACACAGATCCAATGACTCTAGCTGTGGTTCATGAAAAGAACACACATGGAATGACACTGGTGGATCCATATGTGGTTTGTGGAATGAAGAAACATGAAATGACTCTAGCTATGGTTAATGAAAAGAACATACATGCAATGACTATGATGGATCCATATTTTGTTTGTGAAAAGAACACACATGCAATGACTCTAGTTGTGGTTTGTGAAAAGAACACACATGCAATGAATCTGGTGGATCCTTATGTGGTTTGTGAAACAAACAGACATGCAATGAACTCTGTTGGATCCATATGTGGTTTGTGCGAGGAATAGACATCCAGTGACACTGGTGCGTCCATATGTGGTTTGTGAGAAGAACACACATGCAATGACACTGGGTGTGGTTCATGAAAAGAACACACATCCAATGACACTGGTGGATCCTTATGTGGTTTGTGAAAGAACACACATCCAATGACTCTAGTTGTGGTTTGTGAAAAGAACACACATGCAATGACACTGGTGGATCCATATGTGGTTTGTGAAAAGAACACAAATGCAATGACTCTAGCTGTGGTTTCTGAGAAGAGCACACATCCAATGACACCGGTGGATCCATGTGTGGTTTCTGAAAGAACAGACATTCACTTACTCTAGGTGTGGTTCATGAAAATAACACACATGCAATCACACTGGTGGATCCATATGTGGTTTGTGAAAAGAACACACATGCAATGACACTGGTGGATCCATGTGTGGTTTGTGAAAGAACAGACATCCAATGACTCTAGCTGTGGTTAATGAAAATAACACACGTACAATGACACTGGTGGATCCTTATGTGGTTTGTGAAAGAACACACATGCAATGACTCTATTTGTGGTTTGTGAAAAGAACACACATGTAGTGACACTAGTGGATCCATATGTGGTTTGTAAAAAGAACAGACATGCAATGACTCTAGCTATTGTTTGTGGAAATAACATACATGCAATGACTCTAGCTATGGTTAATGAAAAGAATAGACATGCAATGACTATGATGGATCCATATGTGGTTTGTGAAAAAAAAGCATGCAATGACTCGAGCTGTGGTTTGTGAAAAGAACAGACATGCAATGAACTCTGGTGGATCCATATGTGGTTTGTGAGAAGAGAACAGATCCAATGACTCTAGCTGTGGTTCATGAAAAGAACACACATGGAATGCCACTGGTGGATCCATATGTGGTTTGTGGAATGAACAAACATGAAATGACTCTAGCTATGGTTAATTAAAAGAATAGACATGAAATGACTATGATGGATCCATATTTGGTTTGTGAAAAGAACACACATGCAATGACTCTAGTTGTGGTTTTTGAAAAGAACATACATGCAATGAATCTGGTGGATCCTTATGTGGTTTGTGAAACAAACAAACAAACATGCAATGAACTCTGTTGAATCCATATGTGGTTTGTGCGAGGAATAGACATCCAGTGACACTGGTGGGTCCATATGAGGTTTGTGAGAAGAACACACATGCAATGACACTGGGTGTGGTTCATGAAAAGAACACACATCCAATGACACTGGTGGATCCTTATGTGGTTTGTGAAAGAACACACATCCAATGACTCTAGCTGTTGTTTGTGAAAAGAACACACATGCAATGACACTGGTGGATCCATATGTGGTTTGCGAAAAGAACACACATGCAATGACTCTAGTTGTGGTTTCTGAGAAGAGCACACATCCGATGACACCGGTGGATCCATGTGTGGTTTCTGAAAGAACAGACATTCACTTACTCTAGGTGTGGTTCATGAAAATAAGACACATGCAATCACACTGGTGGATCCATATGTGGTTTCTGAAAAGAACACACATGCAATGACACTAGTGGATCCATGTGTGGTTTGTGAAAGAACAGACATGCACTAACTCTAGGTGTGGTTCATGAAAAGAACACACTTACAATGACACTTGTGGATCCATATGTGGTTTGTGAAAAGAACACACATGCAATGACTCTAGTTGTGGTTTGTGAAAAGAACACACATGCAATGACACTAGTGGATCCATATGTGGTTTGTGAAAAGAATAGACATGCAATGACTCTAGCTATTGTTTGTGGAAATAACATACATGCAATGACTCTAGCTGTGGTTAATGAAAAGAATAGACATGCAATGACTATGATGGATCCGTATGTGGTTTGTGAAAAAAAAACATGCAATGACTCGAGCTATGGTTTGTGAAAAGAACAGACATGCAATGAACTCTGGTGGATCCATATGTGGTTTGTGAGAAGAACACACATCCAATGACTCTAGGTGTGGTTCATGAAAAGAACACACATGGAATGACACTGGTGGATCCATATGTGGTTTGTGGAATGAACAAACATGAAATGACTCTAGCTATGGTTAATGAAAAGAACAGACATGCAATGACTATGATGGATCCATATTTGGTTTGTCAAAAGAACACACATGCAATGACTCTAGTTGTGATTTGTGAAAAGAACACACATGCAATGAATCTGGTGGATCCTTATGTGGTTTGTGAAAAGAACAGACATGCAATGAACTCTGTTGGATCCATATGTGGTTTGTGCGAGGAACAGACATCCAGTGTCACTGGTGGGTCCATATGTGGTTTGTGAGAAGAACACACATGCAATGACAGTAGGTGTGGTTCATGAAAAGAACACACATCCAATGACACTGGTGGATCCTTATGTGGTTTGTGAAAGAACACACATCCAATGACTCTAGCTGTTGTTTGTGAAAAGAACACACATGCAATGACACTGGTGGATCCATATGTGGTTTGCGAAAAGAACACACATGCAATGACACTAGCTATGGTTTCTGAGAAGAGCACACATCCGATGACACCGGTGGATCCATGTGTGGTTTCTGAAAGAATAGACATTCACTTACTCTAGGTGTGGTTCATGAAAATAAGACACATGCAATCACACTGGTGGATCCATATGTGGTTTCTGAAAAGAACACACATGCAATTACACTAGTGGATCCATGTGTGGTTTGTGAAAGAACAGACATGCACTAACTCTAGGTGTGGTTCATGAAAAGAACACACATACAATGACACTTGTGGATCCATATGTGGTTTGTGAAAAGAACACACATGCAATGACTCTAGTTGTGGTTTGTGAAAAGAACACACATGCAATGACACTAGTGGATCCATATGTGGTTTGTGAAAAGAACAGACATGCAATGACTCTAGCTATTGTTTGTGGAAATAACATACATGCAATGACTCTAGCTGTGGTTAATGAAAAGAATAGACATGCAATGACTATGATGGATCCGTATGTGGTTTGTGAAAAAAAACATGCAATGACTCGAGCTGTGGTTTGTGAAAAGAACAGACATGCAATGAACTCTAGTGGATCCATATGTGGTTTGTGAGAAGAACACACATCCAATGACTCTAGGTGTGGTTCATGAAAAGAACACACATGGAATGACACTGGTGGATCCATATGTGGTTTGTGGAATGAACAAACATGAAATGACTCTAGCTATGGTTAATGAAAAGAACAGACATGCAATGACTATGATGGATCCATATTTGGTTAGTGAAAAGAACACACATGCAATGACTCGAGTTGTGGTTTGTGAAAAGAACACACATGCAATGAATCTGGTGGATCCTTATGTGGTTTGCGAAACAAACAGACATGCAATGAACTCTGTTGGATCCATATGTGGTTTGTGCGAGGAATAGACATCCAGTGACACTGGTGGGTCCATATGAGGTTTGTGAGAAGAACACACATGCAATGACACTGGGTGTGGTTCATGAAAAGAACACACATCCAATGACACTGGTGGATCCTTATGTGGTTTGTGAAAGAACACACATCCAATGACTCTAGCTGTTGTTTGTGAAAAGAACACACATGCAATGACACTGGTGGATCCATATGTGGTTTGCGAAAAGAACACACATGCAATGACTCTAGTTGTGGTTTCCGAGAAGAGCACACATCCGATGACACCGGTGGATCCATGTGTGGTTTCTGAAAGAACAGACATTCACTTACTCTAGGTGTGGTTCATGAAAATAAGACACATGCAATCACACTGGTGGATCCATATGTGGTTTCTGAAAAGAACACACATGCAATGACACTAGTGGATCCATGTGTGGTTTGTGAAAGAACAGACATGCACTAACTCTAGGTGTGGTTCATGAAAAGAACACACATACAATGACACTTGTGGATCCATATGTGGTTTGTGAAAAGAACACACATGCAATGACTCTAGTTGTGGTTTGTGAAAAGAACACACATGCAATGACACTAGTGGATCCATATGTGGTTTGTGAAAAGAACAGACATGCAATGACTCTAGCTATTGTTTGTGGAAATAACATACATGCAATGACTCTAGCTGTGGTTAATGAAAAGAATAGACATGCAATGACTATGATGGATCCGTATGTGGTTTGTGAAAAAAACTTGCAATGACTCGAGCTATGGTTTGTGAAAAGGACAGACATGCAATGAACTCTGGTGGATCCATATGTGGTTTGTGAGAAGAACACACATCCAATGAGTCTAGCTGTGGTTCATGAAAAGAACACACATGGAATGACACTGGTGGATCCATATGTGGTTTGTGGAAAGAACAAACATGAAATGACTCTAGCTATGGTTAATGAAAAGAACAGACATGCAATGACTATGATGGATCCATATTTGGTTTGTCAAAAGAACACACATGCAAT
Organism: Avena insularis; assembly: GCA_023614405.1. Taxonomy (NCBI): domain Eukaryota; kingdom Viridiplantae; phylum Streptophyta; class Magnoliopsida; order Poales; family Poaceae; genus Avena; species Avena insularis. Next base: position 462,322,509 of record CM042690.1, read on the forward strand.
GACTCTAGTTGTGGTTTGTGAAAAGAACACACATGCAATGAATCTGGTGGATCCTTATGTGGTTTGTGAAAAGAACAGACATGCAATGAACTCTGTTGGATCCATATGTGGTTTGTGCGAGGAACAGACATCCAGTGTCACTGGTGGGTCCATATGTGGTTTGTGAGAAGAACACACATGCAATGACAGTAGGTGTGGTTCATGAAAAGAACAGACATCCAATGACACTGGTGGATCCTTATGTGGTTTGTGAAAGAAAACACATCCAATGACTCTAGCTGTTGTTTGTGAAAAGAACACACATGCAATGACACTGGTGGATCCATATGTGGTTTGTGAAAAGAACACACATGCAATGACTCTAGCTGTGGTTTCTGAGAAGAGCACACATCCGATGACACCGGTGGATCCATGTGTGGTTTCTGAAAGAACAGACATTCACTTACTCTAGGTGTGGTTCATGAAAATAAGACACATGCAATCACACTGGTGGATCCATATGTGGTTTCTGAAAAGAACACACATACAATGACACTAGTGGATCCATGTGTGGTTTGTGAAAGAACAGACATGCACTAACTCTAGGTGTGGTTCATGAAAAGAACACACATACAATGACACTTGTGGATCCATATGTGGTTTGTGAAAAGAACACACATGCGATGACTCTAGTTGTGGTTTGTGAAAAGAACACACATGCAATGACACTAGTGGATCCATATGTGGTTTGTGAAAAGAACAGACATGCAATGACTCTAGCTATTGTTTGTGGAAATAACATACATGCAATGACTCTAGCTGTGGTTAATGAAAAGAATAGACATGCAATGACTATGATGGATCCGTATGTGGTTTGTGAAAAAAAACATGCAATGACTCGAGCTATGGTTTGTGAAAAGAACAGACATGCAATGAACTCTAGTGGATCCATATGTGGTTTGTGAGAAGAACACACATCCAATGACTCTAGGTGTGGTTCATGAAAAGAACACACATGGAATGACACTGGTGGATCCATATGTGGTTTGTGGAATGAACAAACATGAAATGACTCTAGCTATGGTTAATGAAAAGAACAGACATGCAATGACTATGATGGATCCATATTTGGTTTGTGAAAAGAACACACATGCAATGACTCGAGTTGTGGTTTGTGAAAAGAACACACATGCAATGAATCTGGTGGATCCTTATGTGGTTTGTGAAACAAAAAGACATGCAATGAACTCTGTTGGATCCATATGTGGTTTGTGCGAGGAATAGACATCCAGTGACACTGGTGGGTCCATATGAGGTTTGTGAGAAGAACACACATGCAATGACACTGGGTGTGGTTCATGAAAAGAACACACATCCAATGACACTGGTGGATCCTTATGTGGTTTGTGAATGAACACACATCCAATGACTCTAGCTGTTGTTTGTGAAAAGAACACACATGCAATGACACTGGTGGATCCATATGTGGTTTGCGAAAAGAACACACATGCAATGACTCTAGTTGTGGTTTCTGAGAAGAGCACACATCCGATGACACCGGTGGATCCATGTGTGGTTTCTGAAAGAACAGACATTCACTTACTCTAGGTGTGGTTCATGAAAATAAGACACATGCAATCACACTGGTGGATCCATATGTGGTTTCTGAAAAGAACACACATGCAATGACACTAGTGGATCCATGTGTGGTTTGTGAAAGAACAGACATGCACTAACTCTAGGCGTGGTTCATGAAAATAACACACATACAATGACACTTGTGGATCCATATGTGGTTTGTGAAAAGAACACACATGCAATGACTCTAGTTGTGGTTTGTGAAAAGAACACACATGCAATGACACTAGTGGATCCATATGTGGTTTGTGAAAAGAACAGACATGCAATGACTCTAGCTATTGTTTGTGGAAATAACATACATGCAATGACTCTAGCTGTGGTTAATGAAAAGAATAGACATGCAATGACTATGATGGATCCGTATGTGGTTTGTGAAAAAAAACTTGCAATGACTCGAGCTATGGTTTGTGAAAAGAACAGACATGCAATGAACTCTGGTGGATCCATATGTGGTTTGTGAGAAGAACACACATCCAATGAGTCTAGCTGTGGTTCATGAAAAGAACACACATGGAATGACACTGGTGGATCCATATGTGGTTTGTGGAATGAACAAACATGAAATGACTCTAGCTATGGTTAATGAAAAGAACAGACATGCAATGACTATGATGGATCCATATTTGGTTTGTCAAAAGAACACACATGCAATGACTCTAGTTGTGGTTTGTGAAAAGAACACACATGCAATGAATCTGGTGGATCCTTATGTTGTTTGTGAAAAGAACAGATATGCAATGAACTCTGTTGGATCCATATGTGGTTTGTGCGAGGAACAGACATCCAGTGTCACTGGTGGGTCCATATGTGGTTTGTGAGAAGAACACACATGCAATGATAGTAGGTGTGGTTCATGAAAATAACACACATCCAATGACACTGGTGGATCCTTATGTGGTTTGTGAAAGAACACACATCCAATGACTCTAGCTGTTGTTTGTGAAAAGAACACACATGCAATGACACTGGTGGATCCATATGTGGTTTGCAAAAAGAACACACATGCAATGACTCTAGCTGTGGTTTCTGAGAAGAGCACACATCCGATGACACCGGTGGATCCATGTGTGTTTTCTGAAAGAACAGACATTCACTTACTCTAGGTGTGGTTCATGAAAATAAGACACATGCAATCACACTGGTGGATCCACATGTGGTTTCTGAAAAGAACACACATGCAATGACACTAGTGGATCCATGTGTGGTTTGTGAAAGAACAGACATGCACTAACTCTAGGTGTGGTTCATGAAAAGAACACACATACAATGACACTTGTGGATCCATATGTGGTTTGTGAAAAGAACACACATGCAATGACTCTAGTTGTGGTTTGTGGAAAGAACACACATGCAATGACACTAGTGGATCCATATGTGGTTTGTGAAAAGAACAGACATGCAATGACTCTAGCTATTGTTTGTGGAAATAACATACATGCAATGACTCTAGCTGTGGTTAATGAAAAGAATGGACATGCAATGACTATGATGGATCCGTATGTGGTTTGTGAAAAAAAACATGCAATGACTCGAGCTGTGGTTTGTGAAAAGAACAGACATGCAATGAACTCTAGTGGATCCATATGTGGTTTGTGAGAAGACACACATCCAATGACTCTAGGTGTGGTTCATGAAAAGAACACACATGGAATGAGACTGGTGGATCCATATGTGGTTTGTGGAATGAACAAACATGAAATGACTCTAGCTATGGTTAATGAAAAGAACAGACATGCAATGACTATGATGGATCCATATTTGGTTTGTCAAAAGAACACACATGCAATGACTCTAGTTGTGGTTTGTGAAAAGAACACACATGCAATGAATCCGGTGGATCCTTATGTGGTTTGTGAAAAGAACAGACATGCAATGAACTCTGTTGGATCCATATGTGGTTTGTGCGAGGAACAGACATCCAGTGTCACTGGTGGGTCCATATGTGGTTTGTGAGAAGAACACACATGCAATGACAGTAGGTGTGGTTCATGAAAAGAACACACATCCAATGACACTGGTGGATCCTTATGTGGTTTGTGAAAGAACACACATCCAATGACTCTAGCTGTGGTTTGTGAAAAGAACACACATGCAATGACACTAGTGGATCCATATGTGGTTTGTGAAAAGAACACACATGCAATGACTCTAGCTGTGGTTTGTGAGAAGAGCACACATCCAATGACACCGGTGGATCCATGTGTGGTTTCTGAATGAACAGACATTCACTTACTCTAGGTGAGGTTCATGGAAATAACACACATGCAATCACACTGGTGGATCCATATGTGGTTTGTGAAAAGAACATACATGCAATGACACTAGTGGATCCATGTGTGGTTTCTGAAAGAACATACATGAACTGACTAGGTGTGGTTCATGAAAACAACACACATCCAATGACACATGTGGATCCATATGTGGTTTGTGAAAAGAACAGACATGCAATGACTCTAGTTGTGGTTTGTGGAAAGAACACACATGCAATGACACTAGTGGATCCATATGTGGTTTGTGAAAAGAACACACATGCAATGACTCTAGCTATTGTTTGTGGAAATAACATACATGCAATGACTCTAGTTGTTGTTAATGAAAAGAATAGACATGCAATGACTATGATAGATCCATATGTGGTTTGTTAAAAAAACATGCAATGACTCGAGCTGTGGTTTGTGAAAAGAACAAACATGCAATGAACTCTGGTGGATCCATATGTGGTTTGTGAGAAGAACACACATCCAATGACTCTAGTTGTGGTTCATGAAAAGAACACACATGGAATGACACTAGTGGATCCATATGTGGTTTGTGGAATGAACAAACATGAAATGACTCTAGCTATGGTTAATGAAAAGGATAGACATGCAATGACTATGATGGATCCATATTTGGTTTGTGAAAAGAACACACATGCAATGACTCTAGTTGTGGTTTGTGAAAAGAACACACATGCAATGAATCTGGTGGATCCTTCTGTGGTTTGTGAAAAGAACAGACATGCAATGAACTCTGTTGGATCCATATGTGGTTTGTGCGAGGAACAGACATCCAGTGACACTGGTGGGTCCATATGTGGTTTGTGAGAAGAACACACATGCAATGACACTGGGTGTGGTTCATGAAAAGAAAACACATGCAATGACACTAGTGGATCCTTATGTGGTTTGTGAAAGAACACACATCCAATGACTCTAGCTGTGGTTTGTGATAAGAACACACATGCAATGACACTGGTGGATCCATATGTGGTTTGTGAAAAGAACACACATGCAATGACTCTAGCTATGGTTTGTGATAAGAGCACACATCCAATGACACTGGTGGATCCATGTGTGGTTTCTGAAAGAACAGACATTCACTTACTCTAGGTGTGGTTCATGAAAATAACACACATGCAATCACACTGGTGGATCCATATGTGGTTTGTGAAAAGAACACACATGCAATGACACTAGTGGATCCATGTGTGGTTTGTGAAAGAACATACATGAACTGCCTGGTGTGGTTCAAGAAAAGAACACACATCCAATGACACATGTGGATCCATATGTGGTTTGTGAAAAGAATAGACATGCAATGACTCTAGTTGTGGTTTCTGGAAAGAACACACATGCAATCACACTAGTGGATCCATATGTGGTTTGTGAAAAGAACACACATGCAATGACTCTGGTGGATCCATGTGGTTTGTGAAAAGAACACACATCCAATGACTCTAGCTGTGGTTAATGAAAAGAACACATATGTAATGACACTGGTGGATCCTGATGTGGTTTGTGGAAAGAACAAACATGGCATGACTGTAGTTGTGGTTAGTGAAAACAACATACATGCAATGACTATGATGAATCCATATGTGGTTTGTGAAACGAACACACATGCAATGACTCTAGCTGTGGTTTGTGAAAACAACACACATGCAATGACTCTGGTGTATCCTCATGTGGTTTGTGAAAAGAATAGACATGCAATGACTCTAGCTGTGGTTTGTGAAAAGAACACACATGCAATGACTCTAGTGTATCCTTATGTGGTTTGCGAAAAGAATAGACATGCAATGAACTCTGGTGGATCCATATGTGGTTTGTGAGAAAACACACATCCAATGACACTGGTGGATCCATATGTGGTTTCTGAAAAGAACAAACATGCAATGACTCTAGCTGTGGTTTGTGAAAAGAACATGCAATACAGTGACTCTGGTGGATCCATATGTGGTTTGTGGAAAGAACACACATCCAATGACACTGGTGGATCCATGTGTGGTTTGTGAAAGAACATACATGCACTGACTCTAGGTGTGATTCATGAAAAGAACACACATGCAATCACACTGGTGGATCCATATGTGGTTTGTGAAAATAAAACACATGCAATGACTCTGGTGTATCCTTATGTGGTTTGGGAAAAGAATAGACATGCAATGACTCTTCTATGGTTTGTGAAAAGAACACACATGCAATGACTCTGGTGTATCCTTATGTGGTTTGTGAGAGGAACACACATCTAATGAAATTGGTGGATCCACATGTGGTTTGTGAAAAGAATAAACATGCAATGACTCTAGCTGTGGTTTGTGAAAAAAACATGCAATACAATGACTCTAGTGGATCCATATGTGGTTTGTAGAAAGAACACACATGCAATGAATCTAACTGTGGTTTGTGGAAAGAACACAAATGCAATCACACTGGTGGATCCATATGTGATTTTTGAAAAGAACACACATCCAATGACTCTAGATGTGGTTAATGAAAAGAACACGCATGCAATGACACTGGTGGATCCTTATGTGGTTTGTGAAAGAACACACATGCAATGAATCTAGATGTGGTTTGTGAAAAGAACACACATGCAACGACTCTAGTGGATCAATATGTCGTTTGTGAGAAGAACACACATGCAATGACTCTGGTGTATCCTTATGTGGTTTGGGAAAAGAATAGACATACAATGACTCTTCTATGGTTTGTGAAAAGAACACACATGCAATGACTCTGGTGTATCCTTATGTGGTTTGTGAGAGGAACACACATCTAATGAAATTGGTGGATCCATATGTGGTTTGTGAAAAGAATAAACATGCAATGACTCTAGCTGTGGTTTGTGAAAATAACATGCTATACAGTGACTCTCGTGGATCCATATGTGGTTTGTGGAAAGAACACACATCCAATGACACTGGTAGATCCATGTGTGGTTTGTGAAAGAACATACATGCACTGACTCTAGGTGTGATTCATGAAAAGAACACACATGCAATCACACTGGTGGATCCATATGTGGTTTGTGAAAATAAAACACATGCAATGACTCTGGTGTATCCTTATGTGGTTCGGGAAAAGAATAGACATGCAATGACTCTTCTATGGTTTGTGAAAAGAACACACATGCAATGACTCTGGTGTATCCTTATGTGGTTTGTGAGAGGAACACACATCTAATGAAATTGGTGGATCCATATGTGGTTTGTGAAAAGAATAAACATGCAATGACTCTAGCTGTGGTTTGTGAAAAAAACATGCAATACAATGACTCTAGTGGATCCATATGTGGTTTGTGGAAAGAACACACATGCAATGAATCTAACTGTGGTTTGTGGAAAGAACACAAATGCAATCACACTGGTGGATCCATATGTGATTTTTGAAAAGAACACACATCCAATGACTCTAGATGTGGTTAATGAAAAGAACACGCATGCAATGACACTGGTGGATCCTTATGTGGTTTGTGAAAGAACACACATGCAATGAATCTAGATGTGGTTTGTGAAAAGAACACACATGCAACGACTCTAGTGGATCAATATGTGGTTTGTGAGAAGAACACACATGCAATGACACTGGTGGACCAATATGTGGTTTGTGAAAAGAACACACATGCAATGACACTGGTGGATCCATATGTGGTTTGCGAAAAGAACAGACATGCAATGACTCTAGCTGTGGTTTGTGAAAAGAACACACGTGCAATCACACTGGTGGATCCATATGTGCTTTGTGAAAAGAACAGACATGCAATGAACTCTGGTGGATCCATTTGTGGTTTTTGAGAAGAACACACATGCAATGACACTAGTGGATCAATATGTGGTTTGTGACAAGAACACACATGCAATGACACTAGTGGATTCATATGTGGTTTGTGAAAAGAACAGACATGCAATGACTCTAGCTATGGTTTGTGAAAAGAAAAGACATGCAATAACTCTGATGGATCCATATGTGGTTTATGAAAAGAACACACATGCAATGACTCTACATGTGTTTTGTGAGAAGAACACACATCCAATGACACTGCTGGATCCATGTGTGGTTTGTGAAAGAACATTCATGCACTGACTCTAGGTGTGGTTCATGAAAAGAACACACATGCAATCATACTAGTGGATCCATATGTGGTTTGTGAAAAGAACACACATCCAGTGACACTGGTGGATCCATGTGTGGTTTGTAAAAGAACAGACTAACTCTAGGTGTCATTCATGAAAAGAACACACATCCAATGACACTGGTGGATCCATATGTGGTTTGTGAAAAGAACAGACATGCAATGACTCTAGTTGTGGTTTATGGAAAGAACACACATGCAGTCACACTGGTGGATCCATATGTGGTTTGTGAAAAGAACACACATGCAATGATTCTAGTGGATCCATGTGGCTTTTGAAAAGAACACACATCCAATGACTCTGGTTGATCCATGTGGCTTTTGAAAAGGACACGCATCCAATGACTCTACCTATGGTTAATGAAAAGAACACACATGCAATGACACTAGAGGATCCTTATGTGGTTTGTGAAAGAACACACATGCAATGACTCTAGTTGTGGTTTGTGAAAAGAACACACATGCAATAACACTGTTGGATCCATATGTGGTTTGTGAGAAGAACACACATCGAGTGACACTGGTGGATCCATATGTGGTTTGTGAGAAGAACACACACGCAATGACACTAGGTGTGGTTCATGAAAAGAACACACATCCAATGACACTGGTGGATTCTTGTGTGGTTTATGAAAGAACACACATGCAATGACTCTGGTTGTGGTTTGTGGAACGAACACACATGCAATCACATGGGTGGATCCATATGTGGTTTGTGAAAAGAACACATATGCAATGACTCTGGTGGATCCATGTGGTTTGTGAAAATAATATACATCCAATGACTCAAGCTGTGGCTAATGAAAATAACACACATGTAATGACACTGGTGGATCCTTATGTGGTTTGTGGAAAGAACCGACATTGCATGACTCTAGCTGTGGTTAGTGAAAACAACATACATGCAATGACTATGATGAATCCATATGTGGTTTGTGAAACGAACACACATGCACTGACTCTAGCTGTGGTTTGTGAAAAGAACACACATGCAATGACTCTGGTGTATCCTCATGTGGTTTGTGAAAAGAATAGACATGCAATGACTCTAGCTGTGGTTTGTGAAAATAACACACATGCAATGACTCTAGTGTATCCTTATGTGGTTTGCAAAAATAATCGACATGCAATGAACTCTGGTGGATCCATATGTGGTTTGTGAGAAAACACACATCCAATGACGCTGGTGGATCCATATGTGGTTTGTGAAAAGAACAAACATGCAATGACTAGCTGTGGTTTGTGAAAAGAACACACATGCAATCACACTGGTGGATCCATATGTGGTTTGTGAAAAGAACACACATGCAATGACTCTCGTGTATCCTTGTGTGGTTTGTGAAAAGAATAGACATGCAATGACTCTAGTTGTGGTTTTTTGAAAAGAACACACATGCAATGACTCTTGTGTATCCTTATGTGGTTGGTGGAAAGAATAGACATGCAATGAACTCTTGTGGATCCTTATGTGGTTTGTGAGAAGAACACACATCCAATGACAATGGTGGATCCATATATGGTTTGTGATAAGAATAAACATGCAATGATTCTAGCTGTGGTTTGTGAAAAGAACAGGCAATACAATGACTCTTGTGGATCGATATGTGGTTTGTGGAAAGAACACACATGCAATGTCTCTAACTGTGGTTTGTGGATAGAACACACATGCAATCACACTGGTAGATCCATATGTGGTTTGTGAAAAGAACACAGATGTCAACACCCGGATTTTTAATCCCAGATGCCTATTATGTCATACATCGCAATCCCAGGATTACCATTTTTGCGAGACATAACAGATTGGATATCACAGTACATCATCCATTACAAACCAATATAAGGTCTTACACGAATAAAGGATCTCATGATCCAGTCTTAATACAACAAGCAGCGAAGTAAATAATAAGCATAGCAGTGGGGTCCATCTTTAGAGGCACAGGCAATGCTGATGATGGAAGATAGTCCTAATTATCATAGCCATCCTGCTGTCCTTCATCTTGGTAGTCTCCTTCATAGTCTGGCCATGAGAATAGCCAGGGATAAAATCCATGAGTACTCTTTAAGTACTCGCAAACTACCACTAACAAGTAAGATAATTCTAGTGGTAAATGCTAACTCTATGTTTATTTGTAAAGTTAAGTTTGAAACCTAAGCTGAGTTCAGGAACAAAGGAAGATAAAATAAAGTTCTAGAATCACTTAAGTTGGGAGGCTAGTGTCATCATTCATTTCATAAGTCATTTTGAAAACATCTAACAACGAAACAATATGGCCACTCCAACTATCCATAACCGCGGACGCGGCTATTCGAATAGTTGGACACTCTACAGAGGTGGTACACTTTCACCACAAGGTTTGATACATCTGTCAGGGATAACCCTGAATCATCATACTTAGTATGCAGATAATCAAACATAACCTTTCCTTTACACACCCTAGTATAAGCACCTCTGCTATTAGCATGGCCTCCCAACCATGACCATCTATCATATTGGGCACTTCATAGGTGGACAACATTGAGAGGTAGCCTCACCTCAAACCTCTCCCGCGAGGGAACTAATACTAATGCATATAAACTTATGGCTAAGCCTTACCCAATTCAGGTATTGTGGTTGTACGGTAAAATTGGAATGGTATCGCATCCGAATCCAACCATCAGTTTTTGTAAAAGGGTTAAGGCTCATGCCTCAACATTTTCATCATCATAAACCCTTTGTGTTTCTCAACACATGTCAAAACATCTCAATATAATGACTCATCATTCCAAGGTTTTCACAATTCATTTTCACCAAGTATTCCCATCTAAAGTGACTCAAGTTTTAGTTTAGCTCTAAACTACTAAGTTAAGGGTGTTCACTAAGGTGGGATGCTAATCTCAATCTCATGCCATAGAATGACATCTAAGCCTAACTAGATAGGTCAAGTTTTATACTCTTTATGCTACCTTCAACACAAGTAAAGGACTTTGATAAAGTATAGAAAAGTAAAGCTTGGAATTAAATCGTGGAATAGGTATAAATCTGAAACGGTATCACCAAAGCATGCCTAATGCCTTTGCTTAGGTTATCTAGATTACAAGAGTTAGCTTGCATTGTTAATGATGGCTTGCCTTGTGTAGTGCAGTGGTTGAAGTTTTCTTGCTCCTCCTCTTGGTAGAACTCCTCCTCCTCGTAAGCTTGCTCGGTACTATCGTCTATAAATACATACGGAGTACACAATCACCAAACAATACTTAACTAGTCTACTTAGCACTCTAAGGCACACATTTGATGATCTATTATCATCACAAACATCACAAGGTTTAATGAACTGGTTTTATTTATTTTATTTGAAAAAAGTAATTTCTACTCATTGAAAAATAACTAAGATTTAATATTCTCCAATTAAAATATGGGATCATGTGGACACATGTCATCACCACATACTGTAACATATGGGAATGTGATTTAAGGGTTGGATCATATTTTGATAAGTTTAAGTTTAAAATTTAATGATTTAAAGTGACTAGAAATGCCTATATAGCATTATTTTGGTACTAGTCCAAAGTCACTGCATGTAAACCTTAATATTATTACATATTCAGATTGGTATGGTTAAATGTGATTTTTGAGAGTTGGAATCAACTCAAAAGCTATTAGGGTTGATTTTATAAAAATGTTTGGATGTGTAAATGCTTCTGTCTTATTATTTTTACTAGGAGAGATCTCTAACTCTAAATGAATTATATCCAACCGGCTTGGATAGATCTTTTTAGAAACTTTCCAACAAAATTGGAATCACTCAATTTGGTTTAGTAAATCTTCCTGAATTGAATTTTGAACTAAGGGACAAAATCTAGTTTTAGTTAAAAAGGAAAAATCTAAATTTGAATCTACGGGCTAAGGCGGGAAAGGAAATGGTCCGACCCAGTCTCACTCCACGGCACAGAGAACAGCTGACAGGGGTGTCCACATGTCATTGGCTCATTACACGAAGCGGTACGGGGCGACGTGGACCGTTGGATTAGAAAGAAGATCTATGGATGGGGCTTGTCGTCGACGACGGACAGGTCACCGGCGAGGTGTAACCCTAGCGGGTCGGTGGGGGTCTGGGGCGGCTTACTAGGGCTCCGGCGAGGGTCGGCAAGGCGGGCAAACGAACAAGTCAAGGATGGCGGTTCTCCTGGTACTGGCGGCATCCCTGGGGATGGCTTGTATCAATGGCTCCCCTCTCCTCCTTCCACGACAGACTCCGGCGAAATTCCGGCGCTGTGGACGGCAGCTTGCTCCAGTGGGGCTCCGGGAGTGTTCTGAGAGGGAGGGAATGAGAGTGGTGTGAGGAAACGGTGCTGGGGAGGCCTCTATTTATAGGCTCGGCGAGGCGGCAGAGGCGCATGGGCGGTGCTCGCCGGTGACGATGGTACAACGAGCTAGAGGTGTCGGCGGTGGATTAGGACGGTGGGCGGTTCCCTGGTGGTCGTCAGGGTGGTGCGCGTGCAGTGGTTTGCGGTCGGGAGAGGTGAGTGGTGCGGCGCGCACGATATCTCTGTCGACGGCGAACTTTGCGGTGGCCGGTGACTACAGGGCACGGTCGAGGAAACAGGCATGTCTGTTAGCTTACTAGGACGGTGGCGATCATATAGGTGGACAGCGAGAGCTAGGTGGGGTCTAGCTGAGCGGGGACCGGGCGCGCTCTGCAGGCGGCGTCGGCATGGTAGACAGGCTCCGGGCGTGGCGATTCCTGGCTGCTCCTCGCTCTGCCTTTGGGCTAGGGCTGGCCTGGCGGTGGAGGTGGACCACGGGCGACGTGCTGGACATGGTGGGCGAGGATGGCGGATGCTGTGGCACGCTATCGCCGGTAGGGGTGCTCAAGGTGCTCGGCCTTAATGGCCATGACCATTTGGTCGTGTGCACAGGGCTTGGCCGGGCTAGCAAAGGGTAGGGGTGCACTGGGGTGGCTCTGGTTGCAAAATGGGAGATCACATTGGTCCAAACACTGCTCACAATAGTGTTTGTGATTTTTCCAGATTTTTGCACACAAGGTGTTTGACAAACTGACCGAAAGAATTCAAGTTTTGAATTTTGACACGATTTTTGGTGGAGTTGTTTGTCACATGCTTAAACATCTGTGGTTGCTTGGGATTTGAAAATGGAGTTCATTTGAGTGGTTTTTGAATAAGTGTGATATATACATATGAACTACATTCAAATTTCAAATGTCATTTAAATTCAGTGTTTGAAAGTTTTTGGGGAGAAACAAAGTGGGCCTTGGTACATCACTACTTGTACTAGCAAGGGGTGCAAAGATCCACATTTTTTTGTTAAGATTTGAGTTCTAGGAGTAGCCAAAGTAGGCATGGTGATTAAAATGGCACAAATGACCATTTGCTTCTTTTATTCATTTTGATTTGTTTTTCTTTGGGATTTGTTTGGGAATGATCTAGATGATGTTTATTTTACCTGAGAATCATTTTACAACCAATGGATCACTCAAACATGGCAATTCAAAACAACTCCTATATTATATGCACACACATATGAATGCTTAATCATTTTTAAATGGAAAGTTTTTGTTAACCCTAAATTTGATGATTTGGATCTTAATAACCTTGGATTAGAATTTTGGGATGTTACAACAGATCCAATGACTCTAGATGTGGTTAATGAAAAGAACACACATGCAATGACATTGGTGGATCCTTATGTAGTTTGTGAAAGAACACACATGCAATGACTCTAGATGTGGTTTGTGAAAAGAAGACACATGCAATGACTCTAGTGGATCAATATGTGGTTTGTGAGAAGAACACACATGCAATGACACTGGTGGATAAATATTGGATTTGTGAAAAGAACAGACATGCAATGACACTGGTGGATCCATATGTGGTTTGTGAAAAGAACAGACATGCAATGACTCTAGCTGTGGTTTGTGAAAAGAACACACATGCAATCAGACTGGTGGATCCATATATGCTTTGTGAAAAGAACAGACATGCAATGAACTCTGGTTGATCCATATGTGGTTTGTGACAAGAACACACATGCAATGACACTGGTGGATCCATATGTGGTTTTAGAAAAGAACACACATGTAATGACTCTAGCTGTGGTTTGTGAGAAGAACACACATCCGATGACACTGTTGGATCCATGTGTGGTTTATGAAAGAATATACATGCACTAACTATAGGTGTGGTTCATGAAAAGAACACACATGCAATCACACTAGTGGATCCATATGTGGTTTGTGAAAATAACACACATGCAATGACACTGGTGGATCCATGTGTGGTTTGTGAAAGAATAGACTAACTCTAGCTGTGGTTCATGAAAAGAACACACATCCAATGACACTGGTGGATCCATATGTGGTTTGTGAAAAGAACAGACATGCAATGACTCTAGCTATGGTTTGTGTAAAGAACACACATGCAATCACACTGGTGGATCGATATGTGGTTTGTGAAAAGAACTCACATGCAATGACTCTAGTGGATCCATGTGGCTTGTGAAAAGAACACACATCCAATGACTCTAGCTATGGTTAATGAAAAGAACACACATGCAATGACACTAGAGGATGCCTATTTGGTTTGTGAAAGAACACACATGCAATGACTCTAGCTGTGGTTTGTGAAAAGAACACACATGCAATGACACTGGTGGATCCATATGCGGTTTGTGAGAAGAACACACATCCAGTGACACTGGTGGATCCATATGTGGTTTGTGAGAAGAACACACATCCACAGACACTAGTGGATCCTTGTGTGCTTTGTGAAAGAACACACATGAAATGACTCTAGCTGTGGTTTGTGAAAAGAACACACATGCAATGAATCTGGTGGATCCATATTTGGTTTGTGAAAAGAACACACACGCAATAACTCAAGCTATGGTTTGTGAGAAAACACACATCCAATGACACTGGTGGATCCATGTGTGGTTTATGGAAAGGACACACATGCAATGACTCTACCGTGGTTTCTGGAAATAACACACATGCAATGACTACGGTGGATCTATATGTGGTTTGTGGAAAGAACACACATCCAATGACTCTAGCTATGGTTAATGAAAAGAACACACATGCAATGACACTGGTGGATCATTATGTGGTTTGTGAAAAGGAACAGACATGCAATAACTCAAGCTGTTGTTTGTGGAAAGAACATACATGCAATGACTCTAGTTGTGGTTAATGAAAAGAACAGACATGCACTGACTATGATGGATCCATATGTGGTTTGTGAAAAAAACACATGCAATGACTCTAGATGTGGTTTGTGAAAAGAACAGACTTGCAATGAACTCTGTTGGATCCATATGTGGTTTGTGAGAAGAACACACATCCAATGACTCTAGCTGTGGTTCATGAAACGAACACACATGCAATGACACTTGTGGATCCATGTGTGGTTTGTGGAAAGAACGGAAATGCAATGACTCTAGCTGTGGTTAATGAAAAGAACATGCATGCAATGACTATGATGGATCCGTATGTGGTTTGTGAAAAGAACACACATGCAATGACTCTAGATTTGGTTTGTGAAAACACACACATGCAATGAATCTTGTGGATCCTTATGTGGTTTGTGAAAAGAACAGACATGCAATGAACTCTGGTGGATCCATATGTGGTTTGTGAGAGGAACACACATCAAGTGACACTCGTGGATCCATATGTGGTTTATGAGAAGAACACACATACAATGACACTGGGTGTGGTTCATGAAAAGAACACACATCCAATGGCACTAGTGGATCCTTATGTGGTTTGTGAAAGAACACACATGCAATGACTCTAGATATGGTTTGTGAAAAGAACACACATGCAATGACACTGTTGGATCCATATGTGGTTTGTGAAAAGAAGACACATGCAATGACTCTAGCTGTGGTTTGTGAGAAGAATACAGATCCAATGACACTGGTGGATCCATGTGTGGTTTCTGAAAGAACAGATATTCACTAACTCTAGGTGTGGTTCATGAAAAGAAAACACATGCAATCACACTGGTGGATCCATATGTGTTTTGTGAATAGAACACACATGCAATGACACTGGTGGATCCATGTGTGGTTTGTGAAAGAACAGACATGCACTAACTCTAGGTGTGGTTCATGAAAAGAACACATATCCAATGACACATGTGGATCCATATGTGGTTTGTGAAAAGAATAGACATGCAATGACTCTAGTTTTGGTTTGTGTAAAGAACGCACATGCAATCACACTGGTGGATCCATATGTGGTTTGTGAAAAGAACACACATGCAATGACTCTAGTGGATCCATGTGGCTTGTGAAAAGAACACACATCCAATGACTCTAGCTGTGTTTAATGAAAAGAACACACATGCAATGACACTAGAGGATCCTTATTTGGTTTGTGAAAGAACACACATGCAATGACTCTAGGTGTGGTTTGTGAAAAGAACACACATGAAATGACACCGGTGGATCGATATGTGGTTTGTGAGAAGAACACACATCCAGTGACACTGGTGGATCCATATGTGGTTTGTGAGAAGAACACACATCCAATGACACTGATGGATCCTTGTGTGCTTTGTGAAAGAACACACATGAAATGACTCTAGTTGTGGTTTGTGAAAAGAACACACATGCAATGAATCTGGTGGATCCATATGTGGTTTGTGAAAAGAACACACATGCAATGACTGTAGCTATGGTTTGTGAGAAAACACACATCCAATGACACTGGTGGATCCATGTGTTGTTTGTGGAAAGAACACACATGCAATGACTCTAGCAGTGGTTTGTGGAAAGAACACACATGCAATGACTACGGTGGATCCATATGTGGTTTGTGGAAAGAACACACATCCAATGACTCTAGTTGTGGTTAATGAAAAGAACACACTTGCAATGACACTGGTGGATCCTTATGTGGTTTGTGAAAAGAATAGACATGCAATGACTCTAGCTGTTGTTTGTGGAAAGAACATACATGCAATGACTCTTGTTGTGGTTAGTGAAAAGAACAGACATGCAATGACTATGATGGATCCATATGTGGTTTGTGAAAAAAACACATCCAATGACTCTAGATGTGGTTTGTGAAAAGAACAGACTTGCAATGAACTCTGTTGGATCCATATGTGGTTTCTGAGAAGGACACACATCCAATGACTCTAGCTGTGGTTCATGAAAAGAACACACATGTAATGACACTAGTGGATCCATGTGTGGTTTGTGGAAAGAACGGAAATGCAATGACTCTAGCGGTGGTTAATGAAAAGAACAGACATGCAATGACTATGATGGATCCATATGTGGTTTGTGAGAAGGACACACATGCAATGACTCTAGATATGGTTTGTGAAAACACACACATGCAATGAATCTGGTGGATCCTTATGTGGTTTGTGAAAAGAACAGACATGCAATGAACTCTGGTGGATCCATATGTGGTTTGTGAGAGGAACACACATCTAGTGACACTCGTGGATCCATATGTGGTTTATGAGAAGAACACACATACAATGACTCTGGGTGTGGTTCATGAAAAGAACACACATCCAATGTCACTAGTGGATCCTTATGTGGTTTGTGAAAGAACACACATGCGATGACTCTAGCTATGGTTTGTGAAAAGAACACACATGCAATGACCCTTGTGGATCCATATGTGGTTTGTGAAAAGAACACACGTGCAATGACTCTAGCTGTGGTTTGTGAGAAGAATACACATCCAATGACACTGGTGGATCCATGTGTGGTTTCTAAAAGAAAAGACATTCACTAACTCTAGGTGTGGTTCATGAAAAGAACACACATGCAATCACACTGGTGGATCCATATGTGGTTTGTGAAAAGAACACACATGCAATGACATTGGTGTATCCATGTGTGGTTTGTGAAAGAACAGACATGCACTAACTCTAGGTGTGGTTCATGAAAAGAACACACATCCAATGACACATGTGGATCCATATGTGGTTTGTGAAAAGAATAGACATGCAATGATTCTAGTTGTGGTTTGTGGAAAGAACACACATGCAATCACACTGGTGGATCCATATGTGGTTTGTGAAAAGAACGCAAACATGCAATGACTCTGGTGGATCCATGTGGTTTGTGAAAAGAATACACATCCAATGACTCTAGCTATGGTTAATGAAAAGAAAACACATGTAATAACACTGGTGGATCCTTATGTGGTTTGTGGAAAGAACAGACATGGAATGACTATAGCTCTGGTTAGTGAAAACAACAGACATGCAATGACTATGATGGATCCATATGTGGTTTGTGAAACGAACACACATGCAATAACTCTAGCTATGGTTTGTGAAAAGAACACACATGCAATGACTCTTGTGTATCCTTATGTGGTTTGTGAAAAGAACAGACATGCAATGACTCTAGTTGTGGTTTGTGAAATCAACACACATACAATGAATCTGGTGTATCCTTATGTGGTTTGTGAAAAGAATAGACATGCAATGAACTCTGGTGGATCCATATGTGGTTTGTGAGAAAACACACATCCAATGACACTAGTGGATCCATATGTAGTTTGTAAAAAGAAAAAACATGCAATGACTCTAGCTGGGGTTTGTGAAAAGAATATGCAATACAATGACTCAAGTGGATCCATATGTGGGTTGTCGAAAGAACACACATCCAATGACACTGGTGGATCCATGTGTGGTTTGTGAAAGAACATACATGCACTGACTCTAGGTGTGGTTCATGAAAAGAACACACATCCAATGACACTGGTGGATCCATATGTGGTTTGTGAGAAGACCAGACATGCAATGACTCTAGCTATGGTTTGTGTAAAGAACACACATGCAATCACACTGGTGGATCCATATGTGGTTTGTGAAAAGAACACACATAAAATGACTCTAGTGGATCCATGTGGCTTGTGAAAAGAACACACATCCAATGACTCTAGTTGTGGTTAATGAAAAGAACACACATGCAATCACACTAGAGGATCCTTATTTGGTTGGTGAAAGAACACACATGCAATGACTCTAGATGTGGTTTGTGAAAATAACACACATGCAATGACACTGGTGGATCCATATGTGGTTGGTGAGAAGAACACGCATCCGGTGAGACTGGTGGATCCATATGTGGTTTGTGACAAGAACACACATCCAATGACACTGATGGATCCTTGTGTGCTTTGTGAAAGAACACACATGAAATGACTTTAGTTGTGCTTTGTGAAAAGAACACACATGCAATGAATCTGGTGGATCCATATGTGGTTTGTGAAAAGAACACACATGCAATGACTCTAGCTATGGTTTGTGAGAAAACACACATCCAATGACACTGGTGGATCCATGTGTTGTTTGTGGAAAGAACACACATGCAATGACTCTAGCCATGGTTTGTGGAAAGAACACACATGCAATGACTACGGTGGATCCATATGTGGTTTGTGGAAAGAACACACATCCAATGACTCTAGCTGTGGTTAATGAAAAGAACACACTTGCAATGACACTGGTGGATCCTTATGTGGTTTGTGAAAAGAAAAGACATGCAATGACTCTAGCTGTTGTTTGTGGAAAGAATATACATGCAATGACTCTAGTTGTGGTTAATGAAAAGAACAGACATACAATGACTATGATGGATCCATATGTGGTTTGTGAAAAAAACACATGCAATGACTCTTGATGTGGTTTGTGAAAAAAACAGTCTTGCAATGAACTCTGTTGGATCCATATGTGGTTTGTGAGAATAACACACATCCAATGACTCTAGCTGTGGTTCATGAAAAGAACACACATGTAATGACACTAGTGGATCCATGTGTGGTTTGTGGAAAGAACGGAAATGCAATGACTCTAGCACTGGTTAATGAAAAGAACAGACATGCAATAACTATGATGGATCCATATGTGGTTTGTGAGAAGGACACACATGCAATGACTATAGATATGTTTTGTGAAAACACACACATGCAATGAATCTGGTGGATCCTTATGTGGTTTGTGAAAAGAACAGACATGCAATGACACTGGTGGATCCATGTGTGGTTTGTGAAAGAACAGACATGCACTAACTCTAGGTGTGGTTCATGAAAAGAACACATATCCAATGACACATGTGGATCCATATGTGGTTTGTGAAAAGAATAGACATGCAATGACTCTAGTTTTGGTTTGTGTAAAGAACGCACATGCAATCACACTGGTGGATCCATATGTGGTTTGTGAAAAGAACACACATGCAATGACTCTAGTGGATCCATGTGGCTTGTGAAAAGAACACACATCCAATGACTCTAGCTGTGTTTAATGAAAAGAACACACATGCAATGACACTAGAGGATCCTTATTTGGTTTGTGAAAGAACACACATGCAATGACTCTAGGTGTGGTTTGTGAAAAGAACACACATGAAATGACACCGGTGGATCGATATGTGGTTTGTGAGAAGAACACACATCCAGTGACACTGGTGGATCCATATGTGGTTTGTGAGAAGAACACACATCCAATGACACTGATGGATCCTTGTGTGCTTTGTGAAAGAACACACATGAAATGACTCTAGTTGTGGTTTGTGAAAAGAACACACATGCAATGAATCTGGTGGATCCATATGTGGTTTGTGAAAAGAACACACATGCAATGACTGTAGCTATGGTTTGTGAGAAAACACACATCCAATGACACTGGTGGATCCATGTGTTGTTTGTGGAAAGAACACACATGCAATGACTCTAGCAGTGGTTTGTGGAAAGAACACACATGCAATGACTACGGTGGATCCATATGTGGTTTGTGGAAAGAACACACATCCAATGACTCTAGTTGTGGTTAATGAAAAGAACACACTTGCAATGACACTGGTGGATCCTTATGTGGTTTGTGAAAAGAATAGACATGCAATGACTCTAGCTGTTGTTTGTGGAAAGAACATACATGCAATGACTCTTGTTGTGGTTAGTGAAAAGAACAGACATGCAATGACTATGATGGATCCATATGTGGTTTGTGAAAAAAACACATCCAATGACTCTAGATGTGGTTTGTGAAAAGAACAGACTTGCAATGAACTCTGTTGGATCCATATGTGGTTTCTGAGAAGGACACACATCCAATGACTCTAGCTGTGGTTCATGAAAAGAACACACATGTAATGACACTAGTGGATCCATGTGTGGTTTGTGGAAAGAACGGAAATGCAATGACTCTAGCAGTGGTTAATGAAAAGAACAGACATGCAATGACTATGATGGATCCATATGTGGTTTGTGAGAAGGACACACATGCAATGACTCTAGATATGGTTTGTGAAAACACACACATGCAATGAATCTGGTGGATCCTTATGTGGTTTGTGAAAAGAACAGACATGCAATGAACTCTGGTGGATCCATATGTGGTTTGTGAGAGGAACACACATCTAGTGACACTCGTGGATCCATATGTGGTTTATGAGAAGAACACACATACAATGACTCTGGGTGTGGTTCATGAAAAGAACACACATCCAATGTCACTAGTGGATCCTTATGTGGTTTGTGAAAGAACACACATGCGATGACTCTAGATATGGTTTGTGAAAAGAACACACATGCAATGACCCTTGTGGATCCATATGTGGTTTGTGAAAAGAACACACGTGCAATGACTCTAGCTGTGGTTTGTGAGAAGAATACACATCCAATGACACTGGTGGATCCATGTGTGGTTTCTAAAAGAAAAGACATTCACTAACTCTAGGTGTGGTTCATGAAAAGAACACACATGCAATCACACTGGTGGATCCATATGTGGTTTGTGAAAAGAACACACATGCAATGACATTGGTGTATCCATGTGTGGTTTGTGAAAGAACAGACATGCACTAACTCTAGGTGTGGTTCATGAAAAGAACACACATCCAATGACACATGTGGATCCATATGTGGTTTGTGAAAAGAATAGACATGCAATGATTCTAGTTGTGGTTTGTGGAAAGAACACACATGCAATCACACTGGTGGATCCATATGTGGTTTGTGAAAAGAACGCAAACATGCAATGACTCTGGTGGATCCATGTGGTTTGTGAAAAGAATACACATCCAATGACTCTAGCTATGGTTAATGAAAAGAAAACACATGTAATAACACTGGTGGATCCTTATGTGGTTTGTGGAAAGAACAGACATGGAATGACTATAGCTCTGGTTAGTGAAAACAACAGACATGCAATGACTATGATGGATCCATATGTGGTTTGTGAAACGAACACACATGCAATAACTCTAGCTGTGGTTTGTGAAAAGAACACACATGCAATGACTCTTGTGTATCCTTATGTGGTTTGTGAAAAGAACAGACATGCAATGACTCTAGTTGTGGTTTGTGAAATCAACACACATACAATGAATCTGGTGTATCCTTATGTGGTTTGTGAAAAGAATAGACATGCAATGAACTCTGGTGGATCCATATGTGGTTTGTGAGAAAACACACATCCAATGACACTAGTGGATCCATATGTAGTTTGTAAAAAGAAAAAACATGCAATGACTCTAGCTGGGGTTTGTGAAAAGAATATGCAATACAATGACTCAAGTGGATCCATATGTGGTTTTTCGAAAGAACACACATCCAATGACACTGGTGGATCCATGTGTGGTTTGTGAAAGAACATACATGCACTGACTCTAGGTGTGGTTCATGAAAAGAACACACATCCAATGACACTGGTGGATCCATATGTGGTTTGTGAGAAGACCAGACATGCAATGACTCTAGCTATGGTTTGTGTAAAGAACACACATGCAATCACACTGGTGGATCCATATGTGGTTTGTGAAAAGAACACACATAAAATGACTCTAGTGGATCCATGTGGCTTGTGAAAAGAACACACATCCAATGACTCTAGTTGTGGTTAATGAAAAGAACACACATGCAATCACACTAGAGGATCCTTATTTGGTTGGTGAAAGAACACACATGCAATGACTCTAGATGTGGTTTGTGAAAATAACACACATGCAATGACACTGGTGGATCCATATGTGGTTGGTGAGAAGAACACGCATCCAGTGAGACTGGTGGATCCATATGTGGTTTGTGAGAAGAACACACATCCAATGACACTGATGGATCCTTGTGTGCTTTGTGAAAGAACACACATGAAATGACTTTAGTTGTGCTTTGTGAAAAGAACACACATGCAATGAATCTGGTGGATCCATATGTGGTTTGTGAAAAGAACACACATGCAATGACTCTAGCTATGGTTTGTGAGAAAACACACATCCAATGACACTGGTGGATCCATGTGTTGTTTGTGGAAAGAACACACATGCAATGACTCTAGCCGTGGTTTGTGGAAAGAACACACATGCAATGACTACGGTGGATCCATATGTGGTTTGTGGAAAGAACACACATCCAATGACTCTAGCTGTGGTTAATGAAAAGAACACACTTGCAATGACACTGGTGGATCCTTATGTGGTTTGTGAAAAGAACAGACATGCAATGACTCTAGCTGTTGTTTGTGGAAAGAATATACATGCAATGACTCTAGTTGTGGTTAATGAAAAGAACAGACATACAATGACTATGATGGATCCATATGTGGTTTGTGAAAAAAACACATGCAATGACTCTTGATGTGGTTTGTGAAAAAAACAGTCTTGCAATGAACTCTGTTGGATCCATATGTGGTTTGTGAGAATAACACACATCCAATGACTCTAGCTGTGGTTCATGAAAAGAACACACATGTAATGACACTAGTGGATCCATGTGTGGTTTCTGGAAAGAACGGAAATGCAATGACTCTAGCACTGGTTAATGAAAAGAACAGACATGCAATAACTATGATGGATCCATATGTGGTTTGTGAGAAGGACACACATGCAATGACTATAGATATGTTTTGTGAAAACACACACATGCAATGAATCTGGTGGATCCTTATGTGGTTTGTGAAAAGAACAGACATGCAATGAACTCTGGTGGATCCATATGTGGTTTGTGAGAGGAACACACATCCAGTGACACTGGTGGATCCATATGTGGTTTATGAGAAGAACACACATACAATGACACTGGGTGTGGTTCATGAAAAGAACACACATCCAATGGCACTAGTGGATCCTTATGTGGTTTGTGAAAGAACACACATGCAGTGACTCTAGCTATGGTTTGTGAAAAGAACACACATGCAATGACACTTGTGGATCCACATGTGGTTTGTGAAAAGAACACACATGCAATGACTCTAGCTGTGGTTTGTGGGAAGAATACACATCCAATGACACTGGTGGATCCATGTGTGGTTTCTGAAAGAACAGACATTCACTAACCTAGGTGTGGTTCATGAAAAGAACACACATGCAATCACACTGGTGGATCCATATGTGGTTTGTGAAAAGAACACACATGCAATGACATTGGTGGATCCATGTGTGGTTTGTGAAAGAACAGACATGCACTGACTCTAGGTGTGGTTCATGAAAAGAACACACATCCAATGACACATGTGGATCCATATGTGGTTTGTGAAAATAATAGACATGCAATGATTCTAGTTGTGGTTTGTGGAAAGAACACACATGCAGTCACACTGGTGGATCCATATGTGGTTTGTGAAAAGAACGCAAACATGCAATGACTCTTGTGGATCCATGTGGTTTGTGAAAAGAATACACATCCAATGACTCTAGCTATGGTTATTGAAAAGAACACACATGTAATGACACTGGTGGATCCTTATGTGGTTTGTGGAAAGAACAGACATGGAATGACTATAGCTCTGGTTAGTGAAAACAACAGACATGCAATGACTATGATGGATCCATATGTGGTTTGTGAAACGAACACACATGCATTAACTCTAGCCGTGGTTTGTGAAAAGAACACACATGCAATGACTCTGGTGTATATTTATGTGGTTTGTGAAAAGAACAAACATGCAATGACTCTAGCTGTTTGTTTGTGAAATGAACACACATACAATGACTCTGGTGTATCCTTACGTGGTTTGTGAAAAGAATGGACATGCAATGAACTCTGGTGGATCCAGATATGGTTTGTGAGAAAACACACATCCAATGACACTAGTGGATCCATATGTAGTTTGTGAAAAGAAAAACATGCAATGACTCTAGCTGTGGTTTGTGAAAATAACATGCAATACAATGACTCTGGTAGATCCTTATGTGGTTTGTCGAAAGAACACACATCCAATGACACTGGTGGATCCATGTGTGGTTTGTGAAAGAACATACATGCACTGACTCTAGGTGTGGTTCATGAAAAGAACACACATCCAATGACACTGGTGGATCCATATGTGGTTTGTGAAAAGACCAGACATGCAATGACTCTGGTGTATCCTTATGTGGTTTGTGAAATGAACAGACATGCAATGACTCTAGCTGTGGTTTGTGAAAAGAACACACATGCAATGACTCTAGTGTATCCTTATGTGGTTTGTGGAAAGAATAGACACACAATGAACTCTAGTGGATCCATATGTGATTTGTGAGAAGAACACACATCCAATGACACTGGTGGATAGATATGTGGTTTGTGAAAAGAATAAACATGCAATGACTCTAGCTGTGGTTTGTGAAAAGAACATGCAATACAATGACTCTGGTGGATCCATATGTGGTTTGTGGAAAGAACACTCATGTAATGACTCTAACTATGGTTTGTGGAAAGAACACACACGCAATGACTCTAACTGTGGTTTGTGGAAAGAACACACATGCAATCACACTGGTGGATCCATATGTGGTTTGTGAAAAGAACACACATCCAATAACTCTAGTTGTGGTTAATTAAAAGAACACACATGCAATGACACTGGTGGATCCTTTGTGGTTTGTGAAAGAACACACATGCAATGACTCTAGATGTGGTTTGTGAAAAGAACACACATGCAATGAGACTGGTGGATCCATATGTGGTTTGTGAAAATAACAGACATGCAATGACTCTAGCTGTTGTTTGTGGAAAGAACAGACATGCAATGAAAAGAACAGACATGCAATGACTATGATAGATCCATATGTGGTTTGTGTAAAGAACACACATGCAATGACTCTAGATGTGGTTTGTGAAAAGAACACACATGCAATGAACCTGGTGGATCCTTATGTGATTTGTGAAAAGAACAGACATGCAATGAACTCTGGTGGATCCATATGTGGTTTGTGAGAAGAACACACATCCAGTGACACTGGTGGATCCATATGTGGTTTCTGAGAAAACACACATGCAATGACACTGGGTGTGGTTCATGAAAAGAACACAAATCCAATGACACTAGTGGATCCTTGTGTGGTTTGTGAAAGAACACACATGCAATGACTCTAGCTGTGGTTTGTGAAAAGAACACACATACAATGACACTGGTGGATCCATATGTGGTTTGTGAAAAGAACACACATGCAGTGACTCTAGTTGTGGTTTGTGAGAAGAACACACATCCAATGACACTGGTGGATCCATGTGTGGTTTGGGGAAATAACAAACACGCAATGACTCTAGCTGTGGTTTGTGGAAAGAACACACATGCAATGACTGGTCGATCCATATGTGGTTTGTGAAAAGAACACACATGCAATGACTCTGGTGGATCCATATGTGGTTTGTGAAAAGAACACACATGCAATGACTCTAGCTGTGCTTTGTGAGAAGAACACACATACAATGACACTGCTGGATCCTTATGTGGTTTATGAAAGAACACACATGCAATGACTCTAGCTGTGGTTTGTGAAAAGAACACACATACAATGACACTGGTGGAGCCATATGTAGTTTACGAAAAGAACACACATGCAATGATTCTAGCTGTGGTTTGTGAGAAGAACACACATCCAATGACACTAGTGGATCCATGTGTGGTTTGTGGAAATAACACACATGCAATAACTCTAGCTGTGGTTTGTGAAATGAACACACATGCAATGACACTGGTGGATCCATATGTGGTTTGTGAACAGAACACACATGCAATGACTCTAGATGTGGTTTGTGAGAAGAACACACATCCAATGACACTGGTGGATCCATGTGTGGTTTGTGGAAATAACACACATGCAATGACTCTAGCTATGGTTTGTGGAAAGAACACAGATGCAATGACTGGTGGATCCATATGTGGTTTGTGAAAAGAACACACATGCAATGACTCTGGTTGATCCATATGTGGTTTGCGAAAGAACAGACATGCAATGACTCTAGCTGTTGTTTTTGAAAAGAACACACATGCAATGACACTGGTCGATCCATATGTGGTTTGTGAAAAGAACAGACATGCATTGACTCTAGCTGTTGTTTTTGGAAAGAACATACATTCAATGACTCTAACTGTGGTTAGTGAAAAGAACAGACATGCAATGACTATGATGGATCCATATGTGGTTTGTGAAAAAAGAATAGACATGCAATGACTCTAACTGTGGTTTGTGAAAAGAACACACATGCAATTACACTAGTGCATCCATATGTGGTTTGTGAAAAGAAAAGACATGCAATGACTCTATATGTGGTTCATGAAAAGAACACACATGCAACTACACTAGTGGATCCATATTTGGTTTGTGGAAAGAACATACATGCAATGACTCTAGTTGTGGTTAATGAAAAGAAGAGACATGCAATGACTATGATGGATCCATATGTGGTTTGTGAAAAGAACACACATGCAATAACTCTAGCTATGGTTTGTGAAAAGAACACACATGCAATTAATCTGGTGGATCCTTATGTGGTTTATGAAAAGAACAGACATGCAATAAACTCTGGTGGATCCATGTGTGGTTTGTGAGAAGAACACATGTCTAGTGACACTAGTGGATCCATATGTGGTTTGTGAGAAGAACACACATGCAATGACACTGGGTGTGGTTCATGAAAAGAACAGACATCCAATGACACTGGTGGATCCTTATGTGGTTTGTGAAAGAACACACATGCAATGACTCTAGCTGTGGTTTGTGAAAAGAACACACATGCAATGACACTAGTGGATCCATATGTGGTTCCATGCAATGACTCTAGCTGTGGTTTGTGAGAAGAACACACATCCAATGACATTGGTGGATCCATGTGTGTTTTGTGAAAGAAAAGACATTCACTGACTCTAGGTGTGGTTCATGAACAGAACACACATGCAATCTCACTAGTGGATCCATATGTGGTTTGTGAAAAGAACAGACATGCAATGACTCTAGATGTGGTTTGTGAAAAGAACACACATACAATGACACTGGTGGATCCATATGTGGTTTGTGAAAAGAACACACATGCAATGACTCTAGCTGTGGTTTGTGAGAAGAATAAACATCCAATGACACTGCTGGATCCATGTGTCGTTTGTGGAAATAACACACATGCAATGACTCTAGCTGTGGTTTGTGGAAAGAACACAGATGCAATGACTGGTGGATCCATATGTGGTTTGTGAAAAGAACACACATGCAATAACTCTGGTGGATCCATATGTGGGTTGTGAAAAGAACACACATGCAATGACTCTAGCTGTGGTTTGTGAGAAGAACACACATACAATGACACTGGTGGATCCTTATGTGGTTTGTCGAAAGAACACATAGCCAATGACACTAGTGGATCCATGTGTGGTTTGTGAAAGAACATACATGCACTGACTCTAGGTGTGGGTCATGAAAAGAACACACATGCAATCGCACTGTTGATTCCATATGTGGTTTGTGAAAAGAACACACATGCAATGACTCTGGTGTATCCTTATGTGGTTTGTGAAAAAACACACATGCAATGACTCTGGTGTATCCTTATATGGTTTGTGAAAAGAACAGACATGCAATGACTCTAGCTGTGGTTTGTGAAAAGAAACAGACATGCAATGACTCTGGTGTATCCTTATGTGGTTTGTGGAAAGAATAGACATGCCATGAACTCTGGTGGATCCATATGTGATTTGTGAGAAGAATACACATCCAATGACATTTGTGGATCCATATGTGGTTTGTGAAAAGAATAAACATGCAATGACACTAGCTGTGGTTTGTGAAAAGAACAGGCAATACAATGACTCTAGTGCATCCATATGTGGTTTGTGGAAAGAACACACATGCAATGACTCTAACTCTGGTTTGTGTAAAGAACACACAGGCAATGACTCTAACTGTGGTTTGTGGAAAGAACACACATGCAATCACACTGGTGGATCCATATGTGGTTTGTGAAAAGAACACACATCCAATAACTCTAGTTGTGGTTAATTAAAAGAACACACATGTAATGACACTGGTGGATCCATATGTGGTTTGTGAAAAGAACACACATGCAATGAGTCTAGATGTGGTTTGTGAGAAGAACACACATCCAATGACACTAGTGGATCCATATGTGGTTTGTGAAAAGAACACACATGCAATGACTCTAGCTGTGGTTTGTGAGAAGAACACACATCCAATGACACTGGTGGATCCATGTGTGGTTTGTGGAAATAACACACATGCAATGACTCTAGCTATGGTTTGTGGAAAGAACACACATGCAATGACTGGTGGATCCATATGTGGTTTGTGAAAAGAACACACATGCAATGACTCTGGTGGATCCATATGTGGTTTTTGAAAAGAACACACATGCAATGACTCTAGTTGTGGTTTGTGAGAAGAACACACATACAATGACACTGGTGGATCCTTATGTGCTTTATGCAAGAACACACATGCAATAACTCTAGTTGTGGTTTGTGAAAAGAACACACATTGAATGACACTGGTGGATCCATACGTGGATTTTCAAAAGAACACACATGCAATGATTCTTGATGTGGTTTGTGAGAAGAACACACATCCAATGACACTGGTGGATCCATCTGTGGTTTGTGGAAATAACACACATGGAATGACTCTAGCTATGGTTTGTGGAAAGAACACACATGCAATAATTCTGGTGGATCCATATGTGGTTTCTGGAAAGAACACACATCCAACGACTCTAGCTATGGTTAATGAAAATAACACACATGCAATGACAATGTGGATCCTTATGTGGTTTGTGAAAGAACACACATGCAAGGACTCTAGTTGTGGTTTTTGAAAAGAACACACATGCAATGACACTGGTGGATCCATATGTGGTTTGTGAAAAGAACAGACATGCAATGACTCTAGGTGTTGTTTTTGGAAATAACAGACATGCAATGACTCTAACTGTGGTTAATGAAAAGAACAGACATGCAATGACTATGATGGATCCATATGTGGTTTGTGAAAAAAGAACATATATGCAACGAACCTGTGGTTTGTGAAAAGAACACACATGCAAGCACACTAGTGGATCCATATGTGGTTTGTGAAAAGAACAGACATGCAATGACTCTAGATGTGGTTTGTGAAAAGAACACACATACAATGACACTGGTGTATCCATATGTGGTTTGTGAAAAGAACACACATGCAATGACTCCAGCTGTGGTTTGTGAGAAGAACAGACATCCAATGACACTGGTGGATCCATGTGTCGTTTGTGGAAATAACACACATGCAATGAGTCTAGCTGTGGTTTGTGGAAAGAACACAGATGCAATGACTGGTGGATCCATATGTGGTTTGTGAAAAGAACACACATGCAATGACTCTGGTGGATCCATATGTGGTTTTTGAAAAGAACACACATGCAATGACTCTAGTTGTGGTTTGTGAGAAGAACACACATACAATGACACTGGTGGATCCTTATGTGGTTTATGCAAGAACACACGTGCAATAACTCTAGCTGTGGTTTGTGAAAAGAACACACATTGAATGACACTGGTGGATCCATATGTGGTTTTTCAAAAGAACACACATGCAATGATTCTAGATGTGGTTTGTGAGAAGAACACACATCCAATGACACTGGTGGATCCGTCTGTGGTTTGTGGAAATAACACACATGGAATGACTCTAGCTATGGTTTGTGGAAAGAACACACATGCAATAATTCTGGTGGATCCATATGTGGTTTCTGGAAAGAACACACATCCAACGACTCTAGCTGTGGTTTGTGAAAAGAACACACATGCAATGACACTGGTGGAGCCATATGTAGTTTGCGAAAAGAACACACATGCAAGGACTCTAGTTGTGGTTTTTGAAAAGAACACACATGCAATGACACTGGTGGATCCAAATGTGGTTTTTGGAAAGAACAGACATGTAATGACTCTAACTGTGGTTAATGAAAAGAACAGACATGCAATGACTATGATGGATCCATATGTGGTTTGTGAAAAAAGAACATATATGCAATGAACCTGTGGTTTGTGAAAAGAACACACATGCAAGCACACTGGTGGATCCATATGTGGTTTGTGAAAAGAAAAGACATGCAATGACTCTAGATGTGGTTAATGAAAAGAACACACATGCAACTACACTGGTGGATCCATATTTGGTTTGTGGAAAGAACAGACATGCAATGACTCTAGTTGTGGTTAATGAAAAGAACAGACATGCAATGACTATGATGGATCCATATGTGGTTTGTGAAAAGAACACACATGCAATGAATCTAGCTGTGGTTTGTGAAAAGAACACACATGCAATTAATCTGGTGGATCCTTATGTGGTTTGTGACAAGAACAGACATGCAATGAACTCTGGTGGATCCATATGTGGTTTGTGAGAAGAACACACATCTAGTGACACTGGTGGATCCATATGTGGTTTGTGAGAAGAACACACATTCAATGACACTAGGTGTGGTTCATGAAAACAACACACATCCAATGACATAGGTGGATCCTTATGTGGTTTATGACAGAACACACATGCAATGAATGTAGATATGGTTTGTGAAATGAACACACGTGCAATGACACTGGTGGATCCATATGTGGTTTGTGAAAAGAACACACATGCAATGACTCTAGCTGTGGTTTGTGAGAAGAACACACATCCAATGACACGTGTGGATCCATGTGTGGTTTGTGGAAATAACACACATGCAATGACTGTAGTTGTGGTTTGTAGAAAGAACACAGATGAAATGACTGGTGGATCCATATGTGGTTCGTGAAAAGAACACTCATGCAATGACTCTAGTTGTGGTTTGTAAGAAGGACACACATACAATGACACTGGTGGATCCATATCTGGTCTGTGAAAAGAACACTCATGCAATGACTCTAGTTGTGGTTTGTAAGAAGGACACTGGTGGATCCTTATGTGTTTTTTCGAAAGAACACACATCCAATGACACTGGTGGATCCATGTGCGGTTTGTCAAAGAACATACATGCACTGACTCAAGGTGTGGTTCATGAAAAGAACACACATGCAATCACACTGGTGGATCCATATGTGGTTTGTGAAAAAAAACACATGCAATGACTCTGGTGTATCCTTATGTGGTTTGTGAAAAGAACAGGCATGCAATGACTCTAGCTGTGGTTTGTGAAAAGAACACACATGCAATGACTCTGGTGTATCCTTATGTGGTTTGTGGAAAGAATAGACATGCAATAAATTCTGGGGGATCCATATGTGATTTGTGAGAAGAACACACATCCAATGACACTAGTGGATCCATATGTGGTTTGTGAAAAGAATAAACATGCAATGACTCTAGCTATGGTTTCTGAAAAGAACAGGCAATACAATGACTCTGGTGGATCCATATGTGGTTTATGGAAAGAACACACATGCAATGACTCTAACTGTGGTTTGTGGAAAGAACACACATGCAATGACTCTAACTGTGGTTTGTGAAAAGAACACACATGCAATCACACTAGTGGATCCATATCTGGTTTGTGAAAAGAACACATATCCAATGACTCTAGTTGTGGTTAATTAAAAGAACAAACATGCAATGACACTGGTGGATCCTTATGTGGTTTGTGAAAGAACACACATGCAATGACTCTAGATGTGGTTTGTGAAAATAACACACATGCAATAACACTGGTGGATTCATATGTGCTTTGTGAAAAGAACATACATGCAATGACTCTAGTTGTTGTTTGTGGAAAGAATAGACATGCAATGACTCTAGCTGTGGTTAATGAAAAGAATAGACATGCAATGACTATGATGGATCCATATGTGGTTTGTGAAAAGAACACACGTGCAATGACTCTAGCTGTGCTTTGTGAAAAGAACACACATGCAATGAATCGGGTGGATCCTTATGTGATTTGTGAAAAGAACAGACATGCAATGAACTCTGGTCGATCCATATGTGGTTTGTGAGAAGAACACACATCCAGTGACACTGGTGGATCCATATGTGGTTTATGAGAACAACACACATTGAATGACACTCGGTGTGGTTCATGAAAAGAACACACATCCAATGACACTGGTGGATCCTTGTGTGGTTTGTGAAAGAACACAGATGCGATGACTAGTTGTGGTTTGTTAAAAGAACACACATGCAATGACACTGGTGGATCCATATATGGTTTGTGAAAAGAATAGACATGCAATGACTCTAGCTGTTGTTTGTGGAAAGAACAAACATGCAATGACTCTGGCTGTGGTTAATGAAAAGAAAACACATGCAATGACTATGAAGGATCCATATGTGGTTTGTGAAAAGAACACACATGCAATGACTCTTGATGTGGTTTGTGAAATGAACAAACATGTAGTGAATCTGGTGGATCCTTATATGGTTTGTGAAAAGAACACACATGCAGTGAACTCTGGTGGATCCATATGTGGTTTGTGAGAAGAACACACATCCAGTGACACTGGTCGATCCATATGTGGTTTGTGAGAAGAACACACATGCAATGACACTAGGTGTGGTTCATGAAAAGAACACACATCCAATGACACTGGTGGATCCTTGTTTGGTTTGTGAAAGAACACAGATGCAATGACTCTAGCTATGGTTTGTGAAAAGAAGACGCATACAATGACACGTGTGGATCCATATGTGGTTTGTGAAAAGAACACACATGCAATGACTCTAGTTGTGGTTTGTGAGAAGAACACGAATCCAATGACACTGGTGGATCCATATGTGGTTTGTGGAAATAACACACATGCAATGACTCTAACTGTGGTTTTTGAAAATAACACACATGCAATGACTCTAGTTGTGGTTAATGAAAAGAACAACATGCAATGACTATGATGGATCCATATGTGGTTTGTGAAAAAAAGAACAAACATGCAATGACTCTAGCTGTGGTTTGTGAAAAGAACACACATGCAATCACAGTGGTGGATCCATATGTGGCTTGTGAAAAGAAAAGACATGCAATGACTCTGTATGTGGTTCATGAAAAGAACACACATGCAATGACACTGGTGGATCCATATGTGGTTCGTGGAAAGAACAGATCTGCAATGACTCTAGTTGTGGTTAAT
The DNA here is from genome assembly GCA_023614405.1 of Avena insularis. Classification (NCBI taxonomy): domain Eukaryota; kingdom Viridiplantae; phylum Streptophyta; class Magnoliopsida; order Poales; family Poaceae; genus Avena; species Avena insularis. Next base: position 462,356,838 of record CM042690.1, read on the forward strand.
GAAAAGAACAGACATGCAATGACTATGATGGATCCATATGTGGTTTGTGAAAAGAACACACATGCAAAGACTCTAGCTGTGGTTTGTGAAAAGAACACACATGCAAAGACTCTAGCTGTGGTTTGTGAAAAGAACACACATGCAATTAATCTGGAGGATCCTTATGTGGTTTGTGAAAAGAACAGACATGCAATGAACTCTGGTGGATCCATATGTGGTTTGTGAGAAGAACACACATCTAGTGACACTGGTGGATCCATATGTGGTTTGTGAAAAGAACACACATTCAATGACACTATGTGTGGTTCAAGAAAACAACACACATCCAATGACACTAGTGGATCCTTATGTGGTTTAAGAAAGAACACACATGCAATGACTCTAGCTATGGTTTGCGAAAAGAACACACATGCAATGACACTGGTGGATCCATATGTGGTTTGTGAACAGAACAGACATGCAATGACTCTAGCTGTGGTTTGTGAGAAGAACACACATCCAATGACACTGGTGGATCCATGTGTGGTTTGTGAAAGAAAAGACATGCACTGACTCTAGGTGTGGTTCATGAACAGAACACACATGCAATCACACTGGTGGATCCATATGTGGTTTGTGCAAAGAACAGACATGCAATGACTCTAGATGTGGTTTGTGAAAAGAACACACATACAATGACACTGGTGGATCCATGTGTGGTTTGTGAAAGAACATTCATGCACTGACTCTAGGTGTGGCTCATGAAAAGAACACACATGCAATCACACTGGTGGATCCATCTGTGGTTCGTGAAAAGAACACATATGCAATGACTCTGGTGTATCCTTATGTGGTTTGTGAAAAGAACAGACATGCAATGACTCTACCTGTGGTTTGTGAAAAGAATACACATGCAATGACTCTGGTGTATCCTTATGTGGTTTGTGGAAAGAATGGACATGCATTAAACTCTGGTGGATCCATATGTGATTTGTGAGAAGAACACACATCCAATGACACTGGTGGATCCATATGTGGTTTGTGAAAAGAATAAACATGCAATGACTCTAGCTGTGGTTTGTGAAAAGAACAGGCAATACAATGACTCTGGTGGATTCATATGTGGTTTATGGAAAGAACACACAAGCAATGACTCTAACTGTGGTTTGTGGAAAGAACACACATGCAATGACTCTAACTGTGGTTTGTGTAAAGAACACACAAGCAATCACACTGGTGCATCCATATCTGGTTTGTGAAAAGAACACACATCCAATGACTCTAGTTGTGGTTAATTAAAAGAACAAACATGCAATGACACTGGTGGATCCTTATGTGGTTTGTGAAAGAACACACATGCAATGACTCTAGATGTGATTTGTGAAAATAACACACATGCAATAACACTGGTGGATCCATATGTGGTTTGTGAAAAGAACAGACATGCAATGACTCTAACTGTTGTTTGTGGAAAGAATAGACATGCAATAACTCTAGCTGTGGTTAATGAAAAGAACAGACATGTAATGACTATGATGGATCCATATGTGGTTTGTGAAAAGAACACGCATGCAATGACTCTAGCTGTGCTTTGTGAAAAGAACACACATGCAATGAATCAGGTGGATCCCTATGTGATTTGTGAAAAGAACAGACATGCAATGAACTCTGGTGGATCCATATGTGGTTTGTGAGAAGAACACACATCCAGTGACACTGGTGGATCCATATGTGGTTTATGAGAAGAACACACATTTAATGACACTTGGTGTGGTTCATGAAAAGAACACACATCCAATGACACTGGTGGATCCTTGTGTGGTTTGTGAAAGAACACAGATGCGATGACTAGCTATGGTTTGTTAAAAGAACACACAAGCAATGACACTGGTGGATCCATATATGGTTTGTGAAAAGAATAGACATGCAATGACTCTAGCTGTTGTTTGTGGAAAGAACAGACATGCAATGACTATGGATGTGGTTAATGAAAAGAAAGCACATGCAATGACTATGAAGGATCCATATGTGGTTTGTGAAAAGAACAAACATGCAATGACTCTTGATGTGGTTTGTGAAATGAACAAACATGCAATGAATCTGGTGGATGCTTATGTGGTTCATGAACAGAACACACATGCAATCACACTGGTGGATCCATATGTGGTTTGTGAGAAGAACAAACATCCAATAACACTGGTGGATCCATGTGTTGTTTGTAAAAGAACAGACATGCACTGACTCTAGGTGTGGTTCATGAAAAGAAAACACATCCAATGACACTAGTGGATCCAGATGTGGTTTGTCAAAAGAACAGAGATGCAATGACTCTAGATGTGGTTTGTGGAAAGAACACACATGCAATCACACTAGTGGATCCATATGTGCTTGTGAAAAGAACACACATGCCTTGACTCTAGTGGATCCATGTGGTTTGTGAAAAGAACACACATCCAATGCCTCTAGCTGTGGTTAATGAAAAGAACACAAATGCAATGACACTGGTGGATCCTAATGTGGTTATTGAAACAACAGACATGCAATGTCTCTAGTGTATCCTTATGTGGTTTGTGAAAAGAACAGACATGCAATTACTCTAGATGTGGTTTGTGAAAAGAACACACATGCAATGACTCTGGTGTATCCTTATGTGGTTTGTGAAAAGAACAGACATGCAATGAACTCTGGTGGATCCATATGTGGTTTGTGAGAAGAACACACATCCAATGACACTGGTGGATCCATGATGTCTACGCACTTCTATTCTTGTAGACAGATGTTGGGCCTCCAAGTGCAGAGGTTTGTAGAATAGCAGCAAATTTCCCTTAAGTGGATCACCCAAGGTTTATCGAACTCAGGGAGGAAGTGGTCAAATGTATCCCCTCTCAAGCAACCCTGCAATCAAGATACAAGAAGTCTCTTCTATCCCCAACACACCTAATACACTTGTCAGGTGTATAGGTGCACTAGTTCGGTGAAGAGATAGTGAAATACAAATGGTATGGATAAAAGACAATGGTGCCAGAAAATATCTTGACGGCATGGAAGAGATTAAAGGCAAACTGAAATAAAGATGGAAGCAAGCAAACATGTAACAGATCTAGTTGCAAACGGTGTTTCAATGCTTAGAAACAAGGCCTAGGGATCATACTTTCACTAGTGAACACTCTCATATAAATATCTTCTCTTTATGATACTACTCTGAGCTACTCCCCGGTTGGACACTCTAATCCATGGTAGGGCTATAACAACACTCCTCAAAGTTCGCTTTCCCCATCTAGATAACCCCACACTGTCACCTTGAGCTCTAGATGGTTCCAACAAACACCACAATTTCATAGAGACATCCAACTCCAAATATAACTCATAACAAGTATTTGTAATCTCTAGCCTAAGTGCCACCATGGTGTGCACACTGTCACTTTCACACACATGGGGAGAGCAGATCTCTATTAAAGCACTTGAGTAGCAAAGTAGATCTACATGATTACAAAGCTCATGATCACAATATGATCATGCATGGAGAGAGATGAACACATAGCTACCGGTAGAACCCTTAGACTCGAGGAAGAACTACTCCCTCATCATCATGGGAATCAGCAATGGTGATGGAGATGCTGGTGGAGATCGATGGAGATGGCTCCGGGGGCACTTCCCTGTCCCGGCAGGGTGCCGGAACAGAAACTTTCTATCCCCCGAATCTCCCCTTCGGTGGCGGCGATGCTGCGGAACTTTTCGTGGCTGGAGGCAGTTTGATTTAGGGTTTTCGTCCCGGGGGCTTCTTATAGGCGAAGGGACAAGGTCGGTGGCCGGCCAGGGGGCCCACACCATGCCCTGCCGCGGCCTAGGGTTGTCCGCACCAAGGGGGGCTGTGGCCCCTCTCTGTCTCATCTTATGGCTCCATGAGTCTTCCGGTAAAATATCGACTTTGGCTTTTGTCCGGTCCAATTCTGAGAATATTCATTTTCTAACTTTTTTGGAACCAAAAACAGAAGGAAACAGGCAACTAGCACTGTGGCATCTTGTTAATAGGTTAGTCCAAGAAAGTGTATAAAAAGTACTCCAAAGTGTGGACAAAACATAAGAAAGTAGATAAAAACCAAGCATGGAACATCAAAAATTATAGATACGTTTGCAACGTATCAACATTCCCAAGCTTAAGACTTGCTCATCCTTGAGTAGGTAAGTGATAAAAAGAAACAATAATTTTTGAGGTTACATGCACCATCATAAACTTGATCAAAGTATTTGTAAAACATTGATAGCTGGGATCATAGTACTTCAACATAGCATGAAAGACAAAGTTCTAACAATAAGACATAGCAACTATGTTGTAACATGAAAATGCACAAACAAAAGATTCATGAATAACAATGCTTTGCAAGACGTCTGTTTGTTTCACATAAAGAAAACATAGCATAATGGCATTCATCTTGTCCCTCATAGAGTAGCAAACATAGATGCATAGGACGCCTTCAAAGTTCATAAGGGTGACTAGATACAAATAGTTTAAGAACAAGCAATATCAAAGTTATGCATCAATCAGCAAGTCTTGGGACAATGCACACAGAACTAAGAATGGCCACTATGCTCTCTCAATAGGTGCATAAAGATAGAAGGTGGAGACTCAACATAAAAGTAAAAGAAAGGCCTTCATAGAAGGAAGCAGGGATTCAAGTCTCATAAAGAGCTTCCAAAAATTAAGGTACTTATTAGCTTTCATCTCTCATTGCCCCTATCATAAGCTTCTTGAAGTGATTAAGGTTAAAGTGAACAAACTATGGAGTATATGCTTGACAAAGTATAAGTTGGCAATCTCATGTCCCTTGAATACGAGGGCCGCTCCTCATGCTACTCAAGTTTAGTTACCGGTAAGTTCTTGTCATAGTAAGTACATGTGTATCATAGAGAACCGCCAACGGGGTACCCCTTGCCCGATGATATGGAAGAATCCCATATCAAAATGACAAGGCAAGCAGACAACAAGCATCTCAGCAATCTTCTTATTTACCATGGGAAAATGGTGCTTTTTTCTCTCTTTCCTCTTTTCTCATATCTCTTTTTTTCTTTTTCTCTTTTTCTCAATATCTATCTCTTTTTTTATAAGAAGAATGCTTCATAGATTGCTCATTATGGTTACGTTGCAGGTTTCCACCATGATTAGGCATGGATTAGACCCGCGGCCCAGGCGTTTCTCTAACACACATACATAACTCCATGGACTTACAAGCTCCCCTTTCATTTCACACCGACATCATCCATAGACAAAAGAGCATGATATCAACTAGGTACAAACTACAAGTGCAATGTTGAAAGCGTTCCCCATGACAGCATGGTTCTGCTAATCCCCAACATATAAGTCCAAGCATATACAACATAGACAACACAATGGTTCAAGTTTATAAAGGGCAAGAAAAGTAAAGTGTGCCATCAAGTTCGTGAGAGCTTTAATCACTAGTTTTCTCATAACAAGTTTAATTCGGAAGGTAGATAAAAACATGAATATACTTTGAATAGAAAATGCTAATAGGTAGGCATGGTGGACTCTTTGGAATAACTTGGTTTTAGGAGTTGGATGCATGTGTGGACCTCATACTTGGTTATGGAGGCTAGCAAAAGTCTGGGAGTGACCAATTAAGAGAGCAATAATGACCATAATCATGCAAAGCGAAAAAAACATCATTAATTAAAGCATAAAGTGATATTAAAAGTTGAAAACTAAAGGATAATAAAGGCTATGGTGACTTGGAATAGTCATAACATGGTGTGATCATCTGCCAAGTCAACCCAAATAAAACATCAAAGGAGAATACCACAATACTATGCTTTAATATGCTAAAACAATGCATGATTCTTCAAAGGCAAATTAAGCAATCTCAATTGTTTATAACATGTCATGCTACAGCAAAGATCACTAAGCATAAAGCCAAAACAATATCAAGCATGGCATGACAAAGCATAGGCCACAGTCAAAAACAAACTCCTTTTACCACTTAAGCATGAACTTTCCTACTCTTTTTCAAACCAAACCAAACTATTTGAAAACCAATGTATGGAAGAGGGGGTCCAACCAATTTATTCAAGCAAACTAAGAAAACCAACCAAACGAAAAACCAAAAACTAAAACGAACACGCTCCAAGAATAACACAACTATGCAAGAAACAATAAAAATGAAGTGTTTGGAAGAAACCTAGGATTTTTATTGAATAAGAAGGGGATGCCTTGGGCATCCCCAAGCTTTGACGCTTGTAATTCTTGGATATTTCTTGGGATGACACACGTGGAATCCCCAAGCTTGAGCTTTAGTCCATTCTTCATCTCATTACAGCATTCTCTCCATACACCTGAAATTTTTCCTTCATACAAAACTTCACACAATCTTTATTAGCAACATTAGTGCACTCAAGATAATAAGTCTTTGGGTTCAGTTTCAACACCAATAAAACTTCAATTAAAACACAAGATACTGTAGAACTTCCCTCAAAAATCTCAATTCCCCAAAGAGAACCCAAAAAGGAACCAACAAGAAGCAAATGCAAATAATGGCAGAAATCTTTCAAAACAGACCAGCAGGTAAAAACCAATTTTTTCGAAGACCTTGTGTTCCTCAAATCAAAAAGTGTTGAACTAACGAAAGTTAGATAACAACCTGAGGCAGAAGCACAAACATTCACGCCTCAAAACGACGTACAGAGACTGTACACGAATGTTTACGGTGAAGCACAAAAATCTGTTTCGGGACAGCAACTTTTCCAAGCATTAATTCTATCTCATTAGAGGTTACTCTTGGCACAAAAAGCAAATAAAAAGGATAAGGAGCGGTTATTACAGAGGTAATAACTTCCAAGACTCAAGAAAACTATTGGGTTATCTCCCAAGAAGTACTTTTCTTTAACGTCTTTTAGTTAGGCATGATAGTTTGAGAAGATGCTCACATAAGAAATATGAATTGAAGTAAAAGAGAGCATCAAGAAGCAAATTCAAAGCACATTTAAGTCTAAACCACTTCCTATGCATAGGAATCTTGTAAATAAACAAGTCATGAAAGCACAAAGCAACAAACTTAGTAAAGTAAAACAAGTGCAACTTCAAGACTTTCAACATAAAGAGGGGAAACTTAATATTGTTGAGATACATAAGACCATGTTTCCCTCTCTCATAATAACTTCCAGTAGCATCATGAATAAAATTAACAATATAACTATCACATAAAACATTCCTATCATGAGCCACATGCATATAATAATTATTACTCTCCACATAAGCATAATCATTCTTATTAATTGTAGTGGGAGCAAATTCAACAAAATAGCTATCATTATTATTCTCATCACCATAATCATCAAATATAGGAGGCATATTGTAATCATAATTAATTTCCTCCTCAATAGTAGGTGGACTGAAAATATCATATTCATCATTGTAATCATCATAAATTGGAGGTTTGGTATCATCATAAGCAATAGAATAGCTATCTTCCAAAGCTGGGGAACTAAAAAGATCATTTTCATAAAAACTAGCTTCCCCAAGCTTAGACGTTTCCATAGCAATAGCAATAATGGTGTTCAAAGAATTCATACTAATAACATTGCTATTAGCATCCAAATAAAGTTCCATAGGTTTTTTAATTTTCTCTTCAAACACTTCATGTCCTAACTCAAGATAAATACTATAAAGCTCTCTAATTTTTTTGTTGTTTTCCATTAAGCCTAACTAGTGAAAACAAGAAACAAAAAGACAAAATTGCAGAATCTAAAGGAAATAACTTCGAGAACTCACACCGGAGGATGTGAATACCTTTTACCTTACCTCCCCGACAACGACACCAGAAAATAGCTCGATTTCTACGCACTTCTATTCTTGTAGACAATTGTTGGGCCTCCAAGTGTAGAGGTTTGTAGAACAGCAGCAAGTTTCCCTTAAGTGGATCACCCAAGGTTTATCGAACTCAGGGAGGAAGTGGTCAAAGGTATCCCCTCTCAAGCAACCCTGCAATCAAGATACAAGAAGTCTCTTGTGTCCCCAACACACCCAATACACTTGTCATGTGTATAGGTGCACTAGTTCAGCAAAGAGATAGTGAAATACAAGTGGTATGGATAAAAGACAACGGTGCCAGAAAATAGCTTGATGGCGTGGAAGAGACTAAAGGCAAACTGAAATAAAGATGGAAGCAAGCAAACATGTAACAAAGAGACTAAAGGCAAACTGAAATAAAGATGGAACCAAGCAAACATGTAACAGATCTAGTTGCAAACGGTGTTTCAATGCTTAGAAACAAGGCCTAGGGATCATACTTTCACTAGTGAACACTCTCATATAAATATCTTCTTTTTATGATACTACTCTGAACTACTCTTCGGCTAGACACTCTAATCCATGGTAGGGCTATAACAACACTCCTCAGAGTTCGCTTTCCCCATCTAGATAACCCCACACTGTCACCTTGAGCTCTAGATGGTTCCAACAAACACCACAATTTCATAGAGACATCCAACTCCAAATATAACTCATAACAAGTATTTGTAATCTCTAGCCTAAGTGTCACCATGGTGTGCACGCTGTCACTTTCACACACATGGGGAGAGCAGAGATCTATTAAAGCACTTGAGTAGCAAAGTAGATCTACTTGATTACAAAGCTCATGATCACAATATGATCGTGCATAGAGAGAGAGATGAACACATAGCTACCGGTAGAACCCTTAGCCTCGAGGAAGAACTACTCCCTCATCATCATGGGAATCAGCAACGGTGATGGAGATGGTGGTGGAGATCGATGGAGATGGCTCCGGGGGCACTTCCCCGTCCCGGCAGGGTGCCGGAACAGAGACTTTCTATCCCATGAATCTCCCCTTTGATGGCGGCGGTGCTGCGGAACTTTCCGTGGCTGGAGGCTGTTCGATTTAGGGTTTTCTTCCCGGGGGCTTCTTATAGGAGAAGGGGCAAGGTTGGTGGCCGGGGCCAGGGGGCCCACACCATGCCTGGCGCGGCCTAGGGTTGCCCGCGCCAAGGGGGTGTGGCCACCCTGCGGACCCTCTCCGTCTCGTCTTCTAGCTCCGTGAGTCTTCTAGTAAAATATCGACTCTGGCTTTTGTCCAGTCCAATTCCGAGAATATTCATTTTCTGACTTTTCTGGAACCAAAAACAGAAGAAAACAGGCAACTGGCACTGTGGCATCTTGTTAATAGGTTATTCCAATAAAGTGTATAAAAAGTACTCGAAAGTGTGGACAAAGCAGAAGAAAGTAGATAAAAACCAAGCATGGAACATCAAAAATTATAGATACGTTTGCAACTTATCAATCCATATGTGGTTTGTGAAAAGAACAAACATGCAACGACTCTAGCTGTGGTTTGTGAAAAGAACATGCAATACAATGACTCTAGTGGATCCATATGTGGTTTGTGAAAAGAACAGACATGCAATGACTCTAGCTGTGGTTTGTGAAAAGAACACACACGCAATGGCTCTGGTGTATCCTTATGTGGTTTCTGAAAAGAACAGACATGCAATGAACTCTGGTGGATCCATATGTGGTTTGTGATAAGAACACACATCCAATGACACTGGTGGATCCATATGTGGTTTGTGAAAAGAATAAACATGCAATGACTCTAGCTGTGGTTTGTGAAAAGAATAGGCAATACAATGACTCTGGTGGATCCATATGTGGTTTCTGGAAAGAACACACATTTAATGACTCTAGCTGTGGTTTGTGGAAAGAACACACATGCAATCACACTAGTGGATCCATATGTGGTTAATGAAAAGAACAGACATGCAATGACACTAGTAGATCCTTATGTGATTTGTGAAAGAGCACACATGAAATGACTCTAGCTAAGGTTTGTGAAAAGAACACACATGCAATGACACTGGTGGATCCATATGTGGTTTGTGAAAAGAACTGACAAGCAATGACTCTGGCTATTGTTTGTGGAAAGAACAGACATGCAATGACTCTAGCTGTGGTTAATGAAAAGAAAAGACATGCAATGAATCTGGTGGATCCTTATATGGTTTGTGAAAAGAACACACATACAATGACTCTAGCTGTGGTTTGTGAAAAGAACAGACATGCAATGAATCTGGTGGATCCTTATATGGTTTGTGAAAAGAACAGACATGAAATGAACTCTGGTGGATCCATATGTCGTTTGTGAGAAGAACACACATCCAGTGACACTGGTGGATCCATATATGGTTTGTGAGAAGAACACACATGGAATGACACCGGGTGTTGTTCATGAATAGAAAACACACCCAATGACACTGGTGGATCCTTGTGTGGTTAGTGAAAGAACACACGTGCAATGAGTCTAGTTGTGGTTTGTGAAAAGAACACACATACAATGACACTGGTGGATCCATATGTGGTTTGTGAAAAGAACACACATGCAATGACTCTAGCTGTGGTTTGTAAGAAGAACACACATCCAATGACACTGGTGGATCCATGTGTGGTTTTTCGAAAGAACACACATGCAATGACTCTAGCTGTGGTTTGCGGAAAGAACACACATGCAATCACACTGGTGGATCCATATGTGGTTTGTGGAAAGAACAAACATGCAATGAACGCTGGTGGATCCATATGTGGTTTGTGAGAAGAACACACATCCAATGACACTGGTGGATCCATATGTGGTTTGTGAAAAGAACAAACATGCAATGACTCTAGCTGTGGTTTGTGAAAAGAACAGGCAATACAATGACTCTGGTGGATCCATATGTGGTTTGTGGAAAGAACACACATGCAATGACTCTAGCTGTGGTTTGTGGAAAGAACACACATGAAATCACACTTGTGGATCCATATGGGGTTTGTGGAAAGAACAAACATGCAATGAACGCTGGTGGATCCATATGTGGTTTGTGAGAAGAACACACATCCAATGACACTCATGGATCCATATGTGGTTTGTGAAAATAACAAACATGCAATGACTCTAGCTGTGGTTTGTGAAAATAACAGGCAATACAATGACTCTGGTGGATCCATATGTGGTTTGTGGAAAGAACACATATGCAATGACTATAGTTGTGGTTTGTGGAAAGAACACACATGCAATCACACTGGTGGATCCGTATGTGGTTTGTGAAAAGAACACACATCCAATGACTCTAGCTGTGGTTAAGGAAAAGAACACACATGCAATGACATTGGTGGATCCTTATGTGGTTTGTGAAAGAACACACATGCAATGACTCTAGTTGTGGTTTGTGAAAAGAACACACATGCAATGACTCTAGTTGTGGTTTGTGAAAAGGACACACATGCAATGAAACTGGTGGATCCATATATGGTTTGTGAAAAGAACAGACATGCAATGACTCTAGATGTGGTTAATGAAAAGAACAGACATGCAATGACTCTAGATGTGGTTAATGAAAAGAACAGCCATGCAATGACTATGATGGATCCATATGTGGTTTGTGAAAAGAACACACATGCAATAACTCTAGCTATGGTTTGTGAATAACACACATGCAATGAATATGGTGGATCCTTATGTGGTTTGTGAAAAGAACGGACATGCAATGAACGCTAGTTGATCCATATGTGGTTTGTGAGAAGAACACACATCCAGTGACACTGGTGGATCCATATGTGGTTTGTGAGAAGAACATAGATGCAATGACACTGGGTGTGGTTCATGAAAGGTGAATCCAATGACACTGGTGGATCCCTGTGTGGTTTTTGAAAGAACACACATGCAATGACTATAGCTGTGGGTTGTGAAAAGAACATACATGCAAAGACACTGGTGGATCCATATGTGGTTTGTGAAAATAACACCCATGCAATGACTCTAGACGTGGTTTGTGAGAAGAACACACATCCAATGACACTGGTGGATCCATGTGTGGTTTGTGGAAAGAAAACACATGCAATGACTCTAGCTGTGGTTTGTGGAAAGAACACACATGCAATAACACTTGTTGATCCATATGTGGTTTGTGGAAAGAACAAACATGCAATGAACGCTGGTGGATCCATATGTGGTTTGTGAGAAGAACACACATCCAATGACACTGGTGGATCCATATGTGGTTTATGAAAAGAACAAACATGCAATGACTCTACCTGTGGTTTGTGAAAAGAAATAGCAATACAATGACTCTGGTGGATCCATATGTGGTTTGTGGAAAGAACACACATGCAATTACTCTAGCTGTGGTTTGTGGAAAGAACACACATGAAATCACACTGGTGGATCCATCTGTGGTTTGTGAAAAGAACACACATCCAATGGCTCTAGTTGTGGTTAATGAAAAGAACACACATGCAATGACACTGGTGGATCCTTATGTGGTTTGTGAAAGAACACACATGCAATGACTCTAGTTATGGTTTGTGAAAAGAACACACATGCAATTACACTGGTGGATCCATATATGGTTTTTGAAAACAACAGACATGCAATGACTCTAGCCGTTGTTTATGGAAAGAGCAGACATGCAGTGACTCTAGATGTGGTTAATGAAAAGAACAGACATGCAATGACTATGATGGATCCATATGTGGTTTGTGAAAAGAACACACATGCAATAACTCTAGCTGTGGTTTGTGAATAACACACATGCAATGAATATTGTGGATCCTTATGTGGTTTGTGAAAAGAACAGACATGCAATGAACTCTAGTGGATCCATATGTGGTTTGTGAGAAGAACACACATCCAGTGACACTGGTGGATCCATATGTGGTTTGTGAGAAGAACACACATGCAATGACACTAGGTGTGGTTCATGAAAGGAGCATCCAATGACACTGGTGGATCCCTGTGTGGTTTGTGAAAGAACACACATGCAATGACTCTAGCTGTGGTTTGGGGAAAGAACACACATGCAATGACTCTAGCTGTGGTTTGTGGAAAGAACACACATGCAATCACACTGGTGGATCCATATGTGGTTTGTGGAAAGAACAAACATGTAATGAACGCTGGTGGATCCATATGTGGTTTGTGATAAGAACACACATCCAATGACACTGGTGGATCCATATGTGGTTTGTGAAAAGAACAAACATGCAATGACTCTAGCTATGGTTTGTGAAAAGAACATGCAATACAATGACTTTGGTGGATCCATATGTGGTTTGTGGAAAGAACACACATGCAATGACTTTAGTTGTGGTTTGTGGAAAGAACACACATACAATCACATTGGTGGATCCATATGTGGTTTGTGAAAAGAACAAACATCCAATGACTCTAGCTGTGGTTAATGAAAAGAACACACATGCAATGACACTGGTGGATCCTTATGTGGTTTGTGAAAGAACACACATGCAATGACTCTAGTTGTGGTTTGTGAAAAGAACACACATACAATGACACTGGTGGATCCATGTATGGTTTGTGAAAAGAACAAACATGCAATGACTCTAGCTGTTGTTTGTGGAAAGAACAGACATGCAGTGACTCTAGATGTGGTTAATGTAAAGACATACATGCAATGACTATGATGGAACCATATGTGGTTTGTGCAAAGAACACACATCCAATAACTCTAGCTGTGGTTTGTGAATAACACACATGCAATGAATCTGGTGGATCCTTATTTGGTTTGTGAAAAGAACAGACATGGAATGAATTCCAGTGGATCCATATGTGGTTTGTGAGAAGAACACACATCCAGTGACACTGGTGGATCCATATGTGGTTTGCGAGAAGAACACACATGCAATGACACTGGGTGTGGTTCATGAAAGGAGCAACCAATGACACTGGTGGATCTCTGTGTGGTTTGTGAAAGAACACACATGCAATGACTCTAGCTGTGGTTTGTGAAAAGAACAAGCAATACAATGACTCTGGTGGATCCATATGTGGTTTGTGGAAAGAACACACATGTAATGACTCTAGCTGTTGTTTGTGGAAAGAACACACATGCAATCACACTGGTGGATGCATATGTGGTTTGTGAAAAGAACACACATCCAATGACTCTAGATGTGGTTAATAAAAAGAACACACATGCAATGACACTGGTGGATCCATATGTGGTTTGTGAAAGAACACACATGCAATGACTCTAGTTCTGGTTTGTCAAAAGAACACACATGCAATGACACTAGTGGATCCATATATAGTTTGTGAAAAGAACACACATGAAATGACTCTAGCTGTTGCTTTTGGATAGAACAGACATGCAATGACTCTAGATGTGGTTAATGAAAATAACAGACATGCAATGCCTACGATGGATCCATATGTGGTTTGTGGAAAGAACACACATGCAATGACTCTAGCTATGGTTTTTGAGAAGAACACACATCCAATCACACTAGCGGATCCATGTGTGGTTTGTGGAAAGAACACAGATGCAATGACTCTAGCTGTGGTTTGTGGAAAGAACACAAATGCAATGACTCTAGCTGTGGTTTGTGGAAAGAACACACATGCAATCACACTGGTGGATCCATATGTGGTTTGTGGAAAGAACAAACATGCAATGAACACTGGTGTATCCATATGTGGTTTGTGTGAACAACACACATCCAATGACTCTGGTGGATCCATATGTGGTTTGTGGAAAGAACACACATGCAATGACTCTAGCTGTGGTTCGTGGAAAGAACACACATACAATCACACTGGTGGATCCATATGTGGTTTGTGAAAAGAACACACATGCAATGACTCTAGCTGTGGTTTGTGAAAAGAACACACATGCAATGAATCTGGTGGATCCTTATATGCTTTGTGAAAAGAACAGACATGAAATGAACTCTGGTGGATCCATATGTCGTTTGTGAGAAGAACACACATCCAGTGACACTGGTGGATCCATATATGGTTTGTGACAAGAACACACATGGAATGACACCGGGTGTTGTTCATGAATAGAAAACACATCCAATGACACTAGTGGATCCTTGTGTGGTTAGTGAAAGAACACATGTGCAATGAGTCTAGTTGTGGTTTGTGAAAAGAACACACATCCAATGACACTGGTGGATCCATATGTGGTTTGTGAAAAGAACACACATGCAATGACTCTAGATGTGGTTTGTAAGAAGAACACACATCCAATGACACTGGTGGATCCATGTGTGGTTTTTCGAAAGAACACACATGCAATGACTCTAGCAGTGGTTTGCGGAAAGAACACACATGCAATCACACTGGTGGATCCATATGTGGTTTGTGGAAAGAACAAACATGCAATGAACGCTGGTGGATCCATATGTGGTTTGTGAGAAGAACACACATCCAATGACACTAGTGGATCCATATGTGGTTTGTGAAAAGAACAAACATGCAATGACTCTAGCTGTGGTTTGTGAAAAGAACAGGCAATACAATGACTCTGGTGGATCCATATGTGGTTTGTGGAAAGAACACACATGCAATGACTCTAGCTGTGGTTTGTGGAAAGAACACACATGCAATCACACTTGTGGATCCATATGGGGTTTGTGGAAAGAACAAACATGTAATGAACGCTGGTGGATCCATATGTGGTTTGTGATAAGAACACACATCCAATGACACTGGTGGATCCATATGTGGTTTGTGAAAAGAACAAACATGCAATGACTCTAGCTATGGTTTGTGAAAAGAACATGCAATACAATGACTTTGGTGGATCCATATGTGGTTTGTGGAAAGAACACACATCCAATGACTTTAGTTGTGGTTTGTGGAAAGAACACACATACAATCACATTGGTGGATCCATATGTGGTTTGTGAAAAGAACAAACATCCAATGACTCTAGCTGTGGTTAATGAAAAGAACACACATGCAATGACACTGGTGGATCCTTATGTGGTTTGTGAAAGAACACACATGCAATGACTCTAGTTGTGGTTTGTGAAAAGAACACACATGCAATTACACTGGTGGATCCATATATGGTTTTTGAAAACAACACACATGCAATGACTCTAGCTGTTGTTTATGGAAAGAACAGACATGCAGTGACTCTAGATGTGGTTAATGAAAAGAAAAGACATGCAATGACTATGATGGATCCATATGTGGTTTGTGAAAAGAACACACATGCAATAACTCTAGCTGTGGTTTGTGAATAACACACATGCAATGAATATTGTGGATCCTTATTTGGTTTGTGAAAAGAACAGACATGCAATGAACTCCAGTGGATCCATATGTGGTTTGTGAGAAGAACACACATCCATTGACACTGGTGGATCCATATGTGGTTTGCGAGAAGAACACACATGCAATAACACTGGGTGTGGTTCATGAAAGGAGCAACCAATGACACTGGTGGATCTCTGTGTGGTTTGTGAAAGAACACACATGCAATGACTCTAGCTGTGGTTTGTGAAAAGAACAAGCAATACAATGACTCTGGTGGATCCATATGTGGTTTGTGGAAAGAACACACATGTAATGACTCTAGCTGTTGTTTGTGGAAAGAACACACATGCAATCACACTGGTGGATCCATATGTGGTTTGTGAAAAGAACACACATCCAATGACTCTAGATGTGGTTAATGAAAAGAGCACACATGCAATGACACTGGTGGATCCATATGTGGTTTGTGAAAGAACACACATGCAATGACTCTAGTTCTGGTTTGTCAAAAGAACACACATGCAATGACACTAGTGGATCCATATATAGTTTGTGAAAAGAACACACATGAAATGACTCTAGCTGTTGTTTTTGGAAAGAACAGACATGCAATGACTCTAGATGTGGTTAATGAAAAGAACAGACATGCAATGCCTACGATGGATCCATATGTGGTTTGTGGAAAGAACACACATGCAATGACTCTAGCTGTGGTTTGTGAGAAGAACACACATCCAATGACACTAGCGGATCCATGTGTGGTTTGTGGAAAGAACATAGATGCAATGACTCTAGCTGTGGTTTGTGGAAAGAACACAGATGCAATGACTCTAGCTGTGGTTTGTGGAAAGAACACACATGCAATCACACTGGTGGATCCATACGTGGTTTGTGGAAAGAACAAACATGCAATGAACACTGGTGGATCCATATGTGGTTTGTGTGAACAACACACATCCAATGACTCTGGTGGATCCATATGTGGTTTGTGGAAAGAACACACATGCAATGACTCTAGGTGTGGTTTGTGGAAAGAACACACATGCAATCACACTTGTGGATCCATATGGGGTTTGTGGAAAGAACAAACATGCAATGAACAAGGGTGGATCCATATGTAGTTTGTGAGAAGAACACACATCCAATGACACTCATGGATCCATATGTGGTTTGTGAAAAGAACAAACATGCAATGACTCTAGCTGTGGTTTGTGAAAAGAACAGGCAATACAATGACTCTGGTGGATCCATATGTGGTTTGTGGAAAGAACACATATGCAATGACTATAGTTGTGGTTTGTGGAATGAACACACATGAAATCACACGGGTGGATCCGTATGTGGTTTGTGAAAAGAACACACATCCAATGACTCTAGCTGTGGTTAAGGAAAAGAACACACATGCAATGACATTGGTGGATCCTTATGTGGTTTGTGAAAGAACACACATGCAATGACTCTAGTTGTGGTTTGTGAAAAGAACACACATGCAATGACTCTAGTTGTGGTTTGTGAAAAGAACACACATGCAATGAAACTGGTGGATCCATATATGGTTCGTGAAAAGAACAGACATGCAATGACTCTAGATGTGGTTAATGAAAAGAACAGACAGGCAATGACTCTAGATGTGGTTAATGAAAAGAACAGCCATGCAATGACTATGATGGATCCATATGTGGTTTGTGAAAAGAAGACACATGCAATAACTCTAGCTATGGTTTGTGAATAACACACATGCAATGAATCTGGTGGATCCTTATGTGGTTTGTGAAAAGAACGGACATGCAATGAACGCTAGTGGATCCATATGTGGTTTGTGAGAAGAACACACATCCAGTGACACTGGTGGATCCATATGTGGTTTGTGAGAAGAACATAGATGCAATGACACTGGGTGTGGTTCATGAAACGTGCATCCAATGACACTGGTGGATCCCTGTGTGGTTTGTGAAAGAACACACATGCAATGACTATAGCTGTGGGTTGTGAAAAGAACATACATGCAAAGACACTGGTGGATCCATATGTGGTTTGTGAAAATAACACCCATGCAATGACTCTAGACGTGGTTTGTGAGAAGAACACACATCCAATGACACTGGTGGATCCATGTGTGGTTTGTGGAAAGAACACACATGCAATGACTCTATCTGTGGTTTGTGGAAAGAACACACATGCAACAACACTTGTGGATCCATATGTGGTTTGTGGAAAGAACAAACATGCAATGAACGCTGGTGGATCCATATGTGGTTTGTGAGAAGAACACACATCCAATGACACTGGTGGATCCATATATGGTTTATGAAAAGAATAAACATGCAATGACTCTACCTGTGGTTTGTGAAAAGAAATAGCAATACAATGACTCTGGTGGATCCATATGTGGTTTGTGGAAAGAACACACATGCAATGACTCTAGGTGTGGTTTGTGGAAAGAACACACATGCAATCACACTGGTGGATCCATATGTGGTTTGTGAAAAGAACACACATCCAATGGCTCTAGCTGTGGTTAATGAAAAGAACACACATGCAATGACACTGGTGGATCCTTATGTGGTTTGTGAAAGAACACACATGCAATGACTCTAGTTGTGGTTTGTGAAAAGAACACACATGCAATTACACTGGTGGATCCATATATGGTTTTTGAAAACAACAGACATGCAATGACTCTAGCTGTTGTTTATGGAAAGAACAGACATGCAGTGACTCTAGATGTGGTTAATGAAAAGAAAAGACATGCAATGCCTACGATGGATCCATATGTGGTTTGTGAAAAGAACACACATGCAATAACTCTAGCTGTGGTTTGTGAATAACACACATGCAATGAATATTGTGGATCCTTATTTGGTTTGTGAAAAGAACAGACATGCAATGAACTCCAGTGGATCCATATGTGGTTTGTGAGAAGAACACACATCCATTGACACTGGTGGATCCATATGTGGTTTGCGAGAAGAACACACATGCAATGACACTGGGTGTGGTTCATGAAAGGAGCAACCAATGACACTGGTGGATCTCTGTGTGGTTTGTGAAAGAACACACATGCAATGACTCTAGCTGTGGTTTGTGAAAAGAACAAGCAATACAATGACTCTGGTGGATCCATATGTGGTTTGTGGAAAGAACACACATGTAATGACTCTAGCTGTTGTTTGTGGAAAGAACACACATGCAATCACACTGGTGGATCCATATGTGGTTTGTGAAAAGAACACACATCCAATGACTCTAGATGTGGTTAATGAAAAGAGCACACATGCAATGACACTGGTGGATCCATATGTGGTTTGTGAAAGAACACACATGCAATGACTCTAGTTCTGGTTTGTCAAAAGAACACACATGCAATGACACTAGTGGATCCATATATAGTTTGTGAAAAGAACACACATGAAATGACTCTAGCTGTTGTTTTTGGAAAGAACAGACATGCAATGACTCTAGATGTGGTTAATGAAAAGAACAGACATGCAATGCCTACGATGGATCCATATGTGGTTTGTGGAAAGAACACACATGCAATGACTCTAGCTGTGGTTTGTGAGAAGAACACACATCCAATGACACTAGCGGATCCATGTGTGGTTTGTGGAAAGAACATAGATGCAATGACTCTAGCTGTGGTTTGTGGAAAGAACACAGATGCAATGACTCTAGCTGTGGTTTGTGGAAAGAACACACATGCAATCACACTGGTGGATCCATATGTGGTTTGTGGAAAGAACAAACATGCAATGAACACTGGTGGATCCATATGTGGTTTGTGTGAACAACACACATCCAATGACTCTGGTGGATCCATATGTGGTTTGTGGAAAGAACACACATGCAATGACTATAGTTGTGGTTTGTGGAAAGAACACACATACAATCACACTGGTGGATCCATATGTGGTTTGTGAAAAGAACACACATCCAATGACTCTAGCTGTGGTTAAGGAAAAGAACACACATGCAATGACATTGGTGGATCCTTATGTGGTTTGTGAAATAACACACATGTAATGACTCTAGTTGTGGTTTGTGAAAAGAACACACATGCAATGACTCTAGTTGTGGTTTGTGAAAAGAACACACATGCAATGAAACTGGTGGATCCATATATGGTTCGTGAAAAGAACAGACATGCAATGACTCTAGATGTGGTTAATGAAAAGAACAGACATGCAATGACTCTAGATGTGGTTAATGAAAAGAACAGCCATGCAATGACTATGATGGATCCATATGTGGTTTGTGAAAAGAAGACACATGCAATAACTCTAGCTATGGTTTGTGAATAACACACATGCAATGAATCTGGTGGATCCTTATGTGGTTTGTGAAAAGAACGGACATGCAATGAACGCTAGTGGATCCATATGTGGTTTGTGAGAAGAACACACATCCAGTGACACTGGTGGATCCATATGTGGTTTGTGAGAAGAACATAGATGCAATGACACTGGGTGTGGTTCATGAAAGGTGCATCCAATGACACTGGTGGATCCCTGTGTGGTTTGTGAAAGAACACACATGCAATGACTATAGCTGTGGGTTGTGAAAAGAACATACATGCAAAGACACTGGTGGATCCATATGTGGTTTGTGAAAATAACACCCATGCAATGACTCTAGATGTGGTTTGTGAGAAGAACACACATCCAATGACACTGGTGGATCCATGTGTGGTTTGTGGAAAGAACACACATGCAATGACTCTATCTGTGGTTTGTGGAAAGAACACACATGCAATAACACTTGTGGATCCATATGTGGTTTGTGGAAAGAACAAACATGCAATGAACGCTGGTGGATCCATATGTGGTTTGTGAGAAGAACACACATCCAATGACACTGGTGGATCCATATGTGGTTTATGAAAAGAATAAACATGCAATGACTCTACATGGTTTGTGAAAAGAAATAGCAATACAATGACTGGTGGATCCATATGTGGTTTGTGGAAAGAACACACATGCAATGACTCTAGGTGTGGTTTGTGGAAAGAACACACATGCAATCACACTGGTGAATCCATATGTGGTTTGTGAAAAGAACACACATCCAATGGCTCTAGCTGTGGTTAATGAAAAGAACACACATGCAATGACACTGGTGGATCCTTATGTGGTTTGTGAAAGAACACACATGCAATGACTCTAGTTGTGGTTTGTGAAAAGAACACACATGCAATTACACTGGTGGATCCATATATGGTTTGTGAAAAGAACAGACATGAAATGACTCTAGCTGTTGTTTATGGAAAGAATGACATGCAAAGGACTCTAGATGTGGTTAATGAAAAGAAAAGACATGCAATGACTATTATGGATCCATTTGTGGTTTGTGAAAAGAACACACATGCAATAACTCTAGCTGTGGTTTGTGAATAACACACATGCAATGAATATTGTGGATCCTTATTTGGTGTGTGAAAAGAATGACATGCAATGAACTCCAGTGGATCCATATGTGGTTTGTGAGAAGAACACACATCCAGTGACACTGGTGGATCCATATGTGGTTTGCGAGAAGAACACACATGCAATGACACTGGGTGTGGTTCATGAAAGGAGCAACCAATGACACTGGTGGATCTCTGTGTGGTTTGTGAAAGAACACACATGCAATGACTCTAGCTGTGGTTTGTGAAAAGAACAAGCAATACAATGACTCTGGTGGATCCATATGTGGTTTGTGGAAAGAACACACATGTAATGACTCTAGTTGTTTGTGGAAAGAACACACATGCAATCACACTGGTGGATCCATATGTGGTTTGTGAAAAGAACACACATCCAATGACTCTAGATGTGGTTAATGAAAAGAGCACACATGCAATGACACTGGTGGATCCATATGTGGTTTGTGAAAGAACACACATGCAATGACTCTAGTTCTGGTTTGTCAAAAGAACACACATGCAATGACACTAGTGGATCCATATATAGTTTGTGAAAAGAACACACATGAAATGACTCTAGCTGTTGTTTTTGGAAAGAACAGACATGCAATGACTCTAGATGTGGTTAATGAAAAGAACAGACATGCAATGCCTACGATGGATCCATATGTGGTTTGTGGAAAGAACACACATGCAATGACTCTAGCTGTGGTTTGTGAGAAGAACACACATCCAATGACACTAGCGGATCCATGTGTGGTTTGTGGAAAGAACATAGATGCAATGACTCTAGCTGTGGTTTGTGGAAAGAACACAGATGCAATGACTCTAGCTGTGGTTTGTGGAAAGAACACACATGCAATCACAGTGGTGGATCCATATGTGGTTTGTGGAAAGAACAAACATGCAATGAACACTGGTGGATCCATATGTGGTTTGTGTGAACAACACACATCCAATGACTCTGGTGGTTCCATATGTGGTTTGTGGAAAGAACACACATGCAATGACTCTAGCTGTGGTTTGTGGAAAGAACACACATACAATCACACTGGTGGATCCATATGTGGTTTGTGAAAAGAACACACATCCAATGACTCTAGCTGTGGTTAATGAAAAGAACACACATGCAATGACTCTAGTTCTGGTTTATGAAAAGAACACACATGCAATGACACTGGTGGATCCATATATGGTTTGTGAAAAGAACAGATATGAAATGACTCTAGCTGTTGTTTGTGGAAAGAATAGACATGCAATGACTCAAGATGTGGTTAATGAAAAGAACAGACATGCAATGACTATGATGGATCCATATGTGGTTTGTGAAAAGAACATACATGCAATTACTCTAGCTGTGGTTTGTGAATAACACACATGCAATGAATCTGGTGGATCCTTATGTGGTTTGTGAAAAGAACAAACATGCAATGAATTCTAGTGGATCCATATGTGTATTGTGAGAAGAACACACATCTAGTGACACTGGTGGATCCATAGGTGGTTTGTGAGAAGAACACACATGTAATGACACTTGGTGTGGTTCATGAAAGGAGCATCCAATGACACTGGTGGATCCCTATGTGATTTGTGAAAGAACACACATTCAATGACTCTAGCTATCGTTTGTGAAAATAACACACGTGCAATGACACTTGTGGATCCATACGTGGTTTGTGAAAAGAACACAAATGCAATGACTCTAGATGTGGTTTTTGAGAAGAACACACATCCAATGACACTAGTGGATCCATGTGTGGTTTGTGGAAAGAACACACATGCAATGACTAACTGTGGTTTGTGGAAAGAACACACATGCAATCACACTGGAGGATCCATATGTGGTTTGTGGAAAGAAAAAACATGCAATGAATGCTGGTGGATCCATATGTGGTTTTTGAGAGGAACACACATCCAATGACACTGGTGGATCCATATGTGGTTTGTGAAAAGAACAAACATGCAATGACTCTACCTGTGGTTTGTGAAAAGAAATAGCAATACAATTACTCTGGTGGATCCATATGTGGTTTGTGGAAAGAACACACATGCAATGACGCTAGCTATGGTTTGTGGAAAGAACACACATGCAATCGTACTGGTGGATCCATATGTTGTTTGTCAAAAGAACACAGATCCAATGACTCTAGCTGTGGTTGATGAAAAGAACACACATGCAATGATACTGGTGGATCCTTATGTGGTTTGTGAAAGAACACACATGCACTAACTCTAGCTGTGGTTTGTGGAAAGAACACACACGCAATGACACTGGTGGATCCATATATGATTTGTGAAAAGAACAGACATGGAATGACTCTAGCTGTTGTTTGTGGAAAGAACAGACAAGCAATGACTCTAGATGTGGTTAATGAAAAGAACAGGCATGCAATAACTATGATGGATCCATATGTGGTTTGTGAAAAGAACACACATGAAATAACTCTAGCCGTGGTTTGTGAATAACACACATGGAATGAATCTGTTGGATCCTTATGTGGTTTGTGAAAAGAATAGACATGCAATGAACTCTAGTGGATCCAGATGTGGTTTGTGAGAAGAACACACATCCAGTGACACTGGTGGATCCATATGTGGTTTGTGAGAAGAACACACATGCATTGACACTGGCTGTGGTTCATGAAAGGAGCATCCAATGACACTGGTGGATCCCTGTGTGGTTTGTGAAAGAACACACATGCAATGACTCTAGCTGTGGGTTGTGAAAAGAACACACATGCAATGACACTGGTGGATCCATATGCTGTTTGTGATAAGAAAACACATCCAATGACACTGGTGGATGCATGTGTGGTTTGTGGAAAGAACATAGATGCAATGACTCTAGTTGTGGTTTGTGGAAAGAACACAGATGCAAAGACTCTAGCTGTGGTTTGTAGAAAGAATACACATGCAATCACAGTGGTGGATCCATATGTGGTTTGTGGAAAGAACAAACATGCAATGAACGCTGGTGTATCCATATGTGGTTTGTGAGAAGAACACACATCCAATGACACCGGTGGATCTATATCTGGTTTGTGAATAGAAGAAACATGCAATGACTCTAGCTGTGGTTTGTGAAAAGAACAAACATGCAATGACTCTAGCTGTGGTTTGTGAAAAGAACAAGCAATACAATGACGCTGGTGGATCCATATGTGGTTTGTGAAAAGAACACACATGTAATGACTCTAGCTGTTGTTTGTGGAAAGAACACACATGCAATCACACTGGTGGATCCATATGTGGTTTGTGAAAAGAACACACATCCAATGACTCTAGATGTGGTTAATGAAAAGAACACACATGCAATGACACTGGTGGATCCATATGTGGTTTGTGAAAGAACACACATGCAATGACTCTAGTTCTGGTTTGTCAAAAGAACACACATGCAATGACACTAGTGGATCCATATATAGTTTGTGAAAAGAACACACATGAAATGACTCTAGCTGTTTTGGAAAGAACAGACATGCAATGACTCTAGATGTGGTTAATGAAAAGAACAGACATGCAATGCCTACGATGGATCCATATGTGGTTTGTGGAAAGAACACACATGCAATGACTCTAGCTGTGGTTTGTGAGAAGAACACACATCCAATGACACTAGCGGATCCATGTGTGGTTTGTGGAAAGAACATAGATGCAATGACTCTAGCTGTGGTTTGTGGAAAGAACACAGATGCAATGACTCTAGCTGTGGTTTGTGGAAAGAACACACATGCAATCACACTGGTGGATCCATATGTGGTTTGTGGAAAGAACAAACATGCAATGAACACTGGTGGATCCATATGTGGTTTGTGTGAACAACACACATCCAATGACTCTGGTGGATCCATATGTGGTTTGTGGAAAGAACACACATGCAATGACTATAGTTGTGGTTTGTGGAAAGAACACACATACAATCACACTGGTGGATCCATATGTGGTTTGTGAAAAGAACACACATCCAATGACTCTAGCTGTGGTTAAGGAAAAGAACACACATGCAATGACATTGGTGGATCCTTATGTGGTTTGTGAAATAACACACATGTAATGACTCTAGTTGTGGTTTGTGAAAAGAACACACATGCAATGACTCTAGTTGTGGTTTGTGAAAAGAACACACATGCAATGAAACTGGTGGATCCATATATGGTTCGTGAAAAGAACAGACATGCAATGACTCTAGATGTGGTTAATGAAAAGAACAGACATGCAATGACTCTAGATGTGGTTAATGAAAAGAACAGCCATGCAATGACTATGATGGATCCATATGTGGTTTGTGAAAAGAAGACACATGCAATAACTCTAGCTATGGTTTGTGAATAACACACATGCAATGAATCTGGTGGATCCTTATGTGGTTTGTGAAAAGAACGGACATGCAATGAACGCTAGTGGATCCATATGTGGTTTGTGAGAAGAACACACATCCAGTGACACTGGTGGATCCATATGTGGTTTGTGAGAAGAACATAGATGCAATGACACTGGGTGTGGTTCATGAAAGGTGCATCCAATGACACTGGTGGATCCCTGTGTGGTTTGTGAAAGAACACACATGCAATGACTATAGCTGTGGGTTGTGAAAAGAACATACATGCAAAGACACTGGTGGATCCATATGTGGTTTGTGAAAATAACACCCATGCAATGACTCTAGATGTGGTTTGTGAGAAGAACACACATCCAATGACACTGGTGGATCCATGTGTGGTTTGTGGAAAGAACACACATGCAATGACTCTATCTGTGGTTTGTGGAAAGAACACACATGCAATAACACTTGTGGATCCATATGTGGTTTGTGGAAAGAACAAACATGCAATGAACGCTGGTGGATCCATATGTGGTTTGTGAGAAGAACACACATCCAATGACACTGGTGGATCCATATGTGGTTTATGAAAAGAATAAACATGCAATGACTCTACCTGTGGTTTGTGAAAAGAAATAGCAATACAATGACTCTGGTGGATCCATATGTGGTTTGTGGAAAGAACACACATGCAATGACTCTAGGTGTGGTTTGTGGAAAGAACACACATGCAATCACACTGGTGAATCCATATGTGGTTTGTGAAAAGAACACACATCCAATGGCTCTAGCTGTGGTTAATGAAAAGAACACACATGCAATGACACTGGTGGATCCTTATGTGGTTTGTGAAAGAACACACATGCAATGACTCTAGTTGTGGTTTGTGAAAAGAACACACATGCAATTACACTGGTGGATCCATATATGGTTTGTGAAAAGAACAGACATGAAATGACTCTAGCTGTTGTTTATGGAAAGAACAGACATGCAGTGACTCTAGATGTGGTTAATGAAAAGAAAAGACATGCAATGACTATGATGGATCCATATGTGGTTTGTGAAAAGAACACACATGCAATAACTCTAGCTGTGGTTTGTGAATAACACACATGCAATGAATATTGTGGATCCTTATTTGGTTTGTGAAAAGAACAGACATGCAATGAACTCCAGTGGATCCATATGTGGTTTGTGAGAAGAACACACATCCAGTGACACTGGTGGATCCATATGTGGTTTGCGAGAAGAACACACATGCAATGACACTGGGTGTGGTTCATGAAAGGAGCAACCAATGACACTGGTGGATCTCTGTGTGGTTTGTGAAAGAACACACATGCAATGACTCTAGCTGTGGTTTGTGAAAAGAACAAGCAATACAATGACTCTGGTGGATCCATATGTGGTTTGTGGAAAGAACACACATGTAATGACTCTAGCTGTTGTTTGTGGAAAGAACACACATGCAATCACACTGGTGGATCCATATGTGGTTTGTGAAAAGAACACACATCCAATGACTCTAGATGTGGTTAATGAAAAGAGCACACATGCAATGACACTGGTGGATCCATATGTGGTTTGTGAAAGAACACACATGCAATGACTCTAGTTCTGGTTTGTCAAAAGAACACACATGCAATGACACTAGTGGATCCATATATAGTTTGTGAAAAGAACACACATGAAATGACTCTAGCTGTTGTTTTTGGAAAGAACAGACATGCAATGACTCTAGATGTGGTTAATGAAAAGAACAGACATGCAATGCCTACGATGGATCCATATGTGGTTTGTGGAAAGAACACACATGCAATGACTCTAGCTGTGGTTTGTGCCAAGAACACACATCCAATGACACTAGCGGATCCATGTGTGGTTTGTGGAAAGAACATAGATGCAATGACTCTAGCTGTGGTTTGTGGAAAGAACACAGATGCAATGACTCTAGCTGTGGTTTGTGGAAAGAACACACATGCAATCACAGTGGTGGATCCATATGTGGTTTGTGGAAAGAACAAACATGCAATGAACACTGGTGGATCCATATGTGGTTTGTGTGAACAACACACATCCAATGACTCTGGTGGTTCCATATGTGGTTTGTGGAAAGAACACACATGCAATGACTCTAGCTGTGGTTTGTGGAAAGAACACACATACAATCACACTGGTGGATCCATATGTGGTTTGTGAAAAGAACACACATCCAATGACTCTAGCTGTGGTTAATGAAAAGAACACACATGCAATGACTCTAGTTCTGGTTTATGAAAAGAACACACATGCAATGACACTGGTGGATCCATATATGGTTTGTGAAAAGAACAGATATGAAATGACTCTAGCTGTTGTTTGTGGAAAGAATAGACATGCAATGACTCAAGATGTGGTTAATGAAAAGAACAGACATGCAATGACTATGATGGATCCATATGTGGTTTGTGAAAAGAACATACATGCAATTACTCTAGCTGTGGTTTGTGAATAACACACAATGAATCTGTGGATCCTTATGTGGTTTGTGAAAAGAACAAACATGCAATGAATTCTAGTGGATCCATATGTGTGTATTGAGAAGAACACACATCTAGTGACACTGGTGGATCCATAGGTGGTTTGTGAGAAGAACACACATGTAATGACACTTGGTGTGGTTCATGAAAGGAGCATCCAATGACACTGGTGGATCCCTATGTGATTTGTGAAAGAACACACATTCAATGACTCTAGCTATCGTTTGTGAAAATAACACACGTGCAATGACACTTGTGGATCCATACGTGGTTTGTGAAAAGAACACAAATGCAATGACTCTAGATGTGGTTTTTGAGAAGAACACACATCCAATGACACTAGTGGATCCATGTGTGGTTTGTGGAAAGAACACACATGCAATGACTAACTGTGGTTTGTGGAAAGAACACACATGCAATCACACTGGAGGATCCATATGTGGTTTGTGGAAAGAAAAAACATGCAATGAACGCTGGTGGATCCATATGTGGTTTTTGAGAGGAACACACATCCAATGACACTGGTGGATCCATATGTGGTTTGTGAAAAGAACAAACATGCAATGACTCTACCTGTGGTTTGTGAAAAGAAATAGCAATACAATTACTCTGGTGGATCCATATGTGGTTTGTGGAAAGAACACACATGCAATGACGCTAGCTATGGTTTGTGGAAAGAACACACATGCAATCGTACTGGTGGATCCATATGTTGTTTGTCAAAAGAACACAGATCCAATGACTCTAGCTGTGGTTGATGAAAAGAACACACATGCAATGATACTGGTGGATCCTTATGTGGTTTGTGAAAGAACACACATGCACTAACTCTAGCTGTGGTTTGTGGAAAGAACACACACGCAATGACACTGGTGGATCCATATATGATTTGTGAAAAGAACAGACATGGAATGACTCTAGCTGTTGTTTGTGGAAAGAACAGACAAGCAATGACTCTAGATGTGGTTAATGAAAAGAACAGGCATGCAATAACTATGATGGATCCATATGTGGTTTGTGAAAAGAACACACATGAAATAACTCTAGCCGTGGTTTGTGAATAACACACATGGAATGAATCTGTTGGATCCTTATGTGGTTTGTGAAAAGAATAGACATGCAATGAACTCTAGTGGATCCAGATGTGGTTTGTGAGAAGAACACACATCCAGTGACACTGGTGGATCCATATGTGGTTTGTGAGAAGAACACACATGCATTGACACTGGCTGTGGTTCATGAAAGGAGCATCCAATGACACTGGTGGATCCCTGTGTGGTTTGTGAAAGAACACACATGCAATGACTCTAGCTGTGGGTTGTGAAAAGAACACACATGCAATGACACTGGTGGATCCATATGCTGTTTGTGATAAGAAAACACATCCAATGACACTGGTGGATGCATGTGTGGTTTGTGGAAAGAACATAGATGCAATGACTCTAGTTGTGGTTTGTGGAAAGAACACAGATGCAAAGACTCTAGCTGTGGTTTGTAGAAAGAATACACATGCAATCACAGTGGTGGATCCATATGTGGTTTGTGGAAAGAACAAACATGCAATGAACGCTGGTGTATCCATATGTGGTTTGTGAGAAGAACACACATCCAATGACACCGGTGGATCTATATCTGGTTTGTGAATAGAAGAAACATGCAATGACTCTAGCTGTGGTTTGTGAAAAGAACAAACATGCAATGACTCTAGCTGTGGTTTGTGAAAAGAACAAGCAATACAATGACGCTGGTGGATCCATATGTGGTTTGTGGAAAGAACACACATGTAATGACTCTAGCTGTTGTTTGTGGAAAGAACACACATGCAATCACACTGGTGGATCCATATGTGGTTTGTGAAAAGAACACACATCCAATGACTCTAGATGTGGTTAATGAAAAGAACACACATGCAATGACACTGGTGGATCCATATGTGGTTTGTGAAAGAACACACATGCAATGAATCTAGTTCTGGTTTGTCAAAAGAACACACATGCAATGACACTAGTGGATCCATATATAGTTTGTGAAAAGAACACACATGAAATGACTCTAGCTGTTGTTTTTGGAAAGAACAGACATGCAATGATTCTAGATGTGGTTAATGAAAAGAACAGACATGCAATGCCTATGATGGATCCATATGTGGTTTGTGGAAAGAACACACATGAAATGACTCTAGCTGTGGTTTGTGAGAAGAACACACATCGAATGACACTAGCGGATCCATGTGTGGTTTGTGGAAAGAACACAGATGCAATGACTCTAGCTGTGGTTTGTGGAAAGAACACAGATGCAATGACTCTAGCTGTGGTTTGTGAAAAGAACACACATGCAATCACACTGGTGGGTCCATTTGTGGTTTGTGGAAAGAACAAACATGCGATGAACACTGGTGGATCCATATGTGGTTTGTGAGAACAACACACATCCAATGACTCTGGTGGATCCATATGTGGTTTGTGGAAAGAACACACATGCAATGACTCTAGTTGTGGTTTGTGGAAAGAACACACATACAATCACACTGGTGGATCCATATGTGGTTTGTGAAAAGAACACACATCCAATGACTCTAGCTGTGTTTAATGAAAAGAACACACATGCAATGACTCTTGTTCTGGTTTATGAAAAGAACACACATGCAATGACACTGGTGGATCCATATATGGTTTGTGAAAAGAACAGACATGAAATGACTCTAGGTGTTGTTTGTGG
Organism: Avena insularis; assembly: GCA_023614405.1. Classification (NCBI taxonomy): domain Eukaryota; kingdom Viridiplantae; phylum Streptophyta; class Magnoliopsida; order Poales; family Poaceae; genus Avena; species Avena insularis. Next base: position 462,387,843 of record CM042690.1, read on the forward strand.
AAGGAACAGACATGCAATGACTCTAGATGTGGTTAAGGAAAAGAACAGACATGCAATGCCTATGATGGATCCATATGTGGTTTGTGAAAAGAACATACATGCAATGACTCTAGCTGTGGTTTGTGAATAACACACATGCAATGAATCTGGTGGATCCTTATGTGGTTTGTGAAAAGAACAGACATGCAATGAACTATAGTGGATCCATATGTGTATTGTGAGAAGAACACACATCCAGTGACACTGGTGGATCCATTGGTGGTTTGTGAGAAGAACACACATGCAATGACACTGGGTGTGGTTCATGAAAGGAGCATCCAATGACACTAGTGGATCCCTGTGTGATTTGTGAAAGAACACACATTCAATGACTCTAGCTATCGTTTGTGAAAAGAACACACATGCAATGACACTTGTGGATCCATACGTGGTTTGTGAAAAGAACACAAATGCAATGACCATAGATGTGGTTTTTGAGAAGAACACACATCCAATGACACTGGTGGATCCGTGTGTGGTTTGTGGAAAGAACACACATGCAATGACTAATTGTGGTTTGTGGAAAGAACACACATGCAATCACACTGGTGGATCCATATGTGGTTTGTGGAAAGAAAAAACATGCAATGAATGCTGGTGGATCCATATGTGGTTTTTGAGAGGAACACACATCCAATGACACTGGTGGATCCATATGTGGTTTGTGAAAAGAACAAACATGCAATGACTCTACCTGTGGTTTGTGAAAAGAAATAGCAATACAATTACTCTGGTGGATCCATATGTGGTTTGTGGAAAGAACACACATGCAATGACTCTAGCTATGGTTTGTGGAAAGAACACACATGCAATCGTACTGGTGGATCCATATGTGGTTTGTCAAAAGAACACATATCCAATGACTCTAGCTGTGGTTAATGAAAAGAACACATATGCAATGATACTGGTGGATCCTTATGTGGTTTGTGAAAGAACACACATGCACTAACTCTAGTTGTGGTTTGTGGAAAGAACACACACACAATGACACTGGTGGATCCATATATGATTTGTGAAAAGAACAGACATGTAATGACTCTAGCTGTTGTTTGTGGAAAGAACAGACAGGCAATGACTCTAGATGTGGTTAATGAAAAGAACAGACATGCAATGACTATGATGGATCCATATGTGGTTTGTGAAAAGAACACACATGAAATAACTCTAGGTGTGGTTTGTGAATAACACACATGGAATGAATCTGGTGGATCCTTATGTGGTTTGTGAAAAGAATAGACATGCGATGAACTCTAGTGGATCCACATGTGGTTTGTGAGAAGAACACACATCCAGTGACACTGGTGGATCCATATGTCGTTTGTGAGAAGAACACACATGCATTGACACTGGCTATGGTTCATGAAAGGAGCATCCAATGACACTGGTGGATCCCTATGTGGTTTGTGAAAGAACACACATGCAATGACTCTAGCTGTGGGTTGTGAAAAGAGCACACATGCAATGACACTGGTGGATCCATATGTGGTTTGTGAAAAGAACACAAATGCAATGACTCTAGATGTGGTTTTTGAGAAGAACACACATCCAATGACACTAGTGGATCCATGTGTGGTTTCTGGAAAGAACACACATGCAATCACTAACTGTGGTTTGTGGAAAGAACACACATGCAATCACACTGGTGGATCCATATGTGGTTTGTGAAAGAACACACATGCAATGAATGCTGGTGGATCCATATGTGGTTTTTGAGAGGAACACACATCCAATGACACTGGTGGATCCATATGTGGTTTGTGAAAAGAACAAACATGCAATGACTCTACCTGTGGTTTGTGAAAAGAAATAGCAATACAATGACTCTGGTGGATCCATATGTGGTTTGTGGAAAGAACACACATGCAATGACTCTAGCTATGGTTTGTGGAAAGAACACACATGCAATCATACTGGTGGATCCATATGTGGTTTGTCAAAAGAACACACATCCAATGATGTAACACCCTCCGAATCGGCCATATGCAAGTTTTAGCGATTGCCGCCAAACCCGCATAGAAATGATTCAAAGGTGCCCACCAGGCACTTGCGTGCGGGTGGAAAAAACGAAGTAATACCATTACACAATAGTCCACGATGGAACCCACAGAACAGATATATACAACAACGACTCCATGAGTCAAGAATACAGATATACAGTACTAAGATCCGAATCACCTTGAAAACGGTAGAGCGTCCGACTACGGACAAGATGCAAATGGGGCTAAGAGCCCTGAAGAATAACCAATGGCGTCCATAACCCTGCCCAGGCCAAGCCGGAAGGGTAACCCTGCTAACGACGTCGATCTTAAAACCTGCTTAAACAAAAGGGGTGCCGACAAAGGGCAAAGGAAAAAGAGAGTGCGGCGTCAAGATCGAGGCCAAGACACGGTCGAGAATTGCCATTCTAGAGGCGCCTACATAGGTATGGTGGACTGGCGGCAAAGGCATACACTAAACAACCTATAGAGACTCGAGATAACTGCCGGCTATCGAGAGGGATAAGAAAGACCTATTCGAACCAACCTGATTCTACCACCAAACATACCCATCCGGTATTTCCCCTCGAGACCAAACGAGAAGTCAACCGAGGAACTCACAGTTGGCGTTTTATTCATTCCGTTGTAGGCGGCAATTACTAGTCAAATATAGATAGTCATCCTGATATAATAAGCGTAAGCACTTTTAGTTAACCATTCCATTGTAGTTGCAACACTTACTAGTCAGATACAATTAGCATGAGATATCCCAAAACCCAGCAGTTGTTGGTACTTTTATTTAGCTATTCCGTTGCAGTGGAGCTGATTACTAGTCATATCGGATACAAGTCAATTTATAACAGTAAACTTTAGTTATAGTTATCTATGATCGAGAACTGTGCTCCAAGTCGTCCATAACTGCGGACACAGCTTTTCGAAAAGATTTAACCCTGCAGGGGTGCACCAAAGTATCAACACGCACTTCGACCCTTTTTGCTAGATCAGTTAACATACACCCGTCGGTATGTCGGCGGGGCCTAAGTCATGACGTTTCCCAGACCCAAAGCAAGTACATGGGGGCCACCCCACTAAGCTACCCGCAACGAAGTCGGCCGGTCTCCGAGACGGACTCAGGGTATGTAGACGGTATGTAAGCATCGGGAACCCGAAAGTGTGACTGGGCTTGTCGATACAGCGAAAACGTGTCACGGTCCTAAACAGTACAGGTGCAGTACCTCGCACAATTTTAAATAAAGAAGTAAAGCATGGCATAAGTACAGGATAGTAATAAAGGCCCAAACTAATTGTGGCCCCCGGTACAATACTTTGAAATCAGGTACTAATCGATGGGGGTGCCCACACACCCCACCTGTGGTTAAGGCCGATCTCTAACAGGTGTCAAGAACTCGGGGTCCTACGGGACACAAGTGGACGGTTAACAACCAAATAACATCTATTGCCCACCTGTTCCTCTGCATTTACCTACTTCAATTTTAGTTATTAAACAATAATTAAAGCCATGATCATCTCCAACATTAAACATGCGGCAATACTCCAACAACTGTGGTACTTGACGACACACAACAGCACTTGAGTAAGCAACTACGACACGCAAGTCCAACTATCTACCAATCAACAGGTAATAGGATGTGTCCAAGACAATATAAGGCTGCAAGGGATATCCCGGGTACGAAAACTAGAGCATCGCAACACAGATAGCAATAGATCAACAGAGGGGAATAAATACTATAAAAGTAAGATAGGTAGAAAGGGGGAGGTGCTCGCCTGAAAACATTACCGAAGGTTCATCCGAAGGTCGGGTCGACGCTCGCATCAACTCATCGGCCTAATCCGCGAAGAAGCAAAACACTAGAAGAAACACCGGATGCAATATTTAATACTACGGTAAAAGATCGGGCATGATGCATGTATGATGTATGACATGGCAAATGTGCGATGCAACTAGGCCACATTAAGCGGAACCGGGGTCCCGACAATTATTTAATAGGTTCAAGTTGTTTAGGTACCCCGCAATTTAAATGTTGTCTCAACATGGCAAAAGATAGCACCGGTTCGCTACACCAATTTAAATGGGACCAATATGAGATTAGAAAAGTCCGCATATGGTCTCCATATTTAATTTAGGTGAATTGACATAATGTCCCCAAACCACAAATATGTATGCAAGCATGACAAATGATATGCAACAAGTATAGTTATATATTATAAAAATATAAGGGTCTCGAAAAGGGGTCACACATTAGAGGGGGCTCGACGATCTTGGTTCGATGTGGTTTAGGGGATCGGTCTTCGAGGTCTCGGCTCGGCTTCGGTTCCGGGAACGGGCTCCAAAACCAGGAACGAGGGTCTTCGGTTCCCGTGAGGAAGATCTTGATGTACCGATGGTTGCGAGTCCTTGACGGCAACAGTCTCGTGGACGAGCTTGGTTAGACATCGGCACATGGTACATGGCTTCTCGGCAGGACTTGGCGTTACGGACTTGGTCTTCGTTTGGACGCTTCAACGAGTGATCGAGTGGCGAACTTGAACGGCTTCGGTGTCGTGCACTTGTTGGTGTCATGGCCACATGGGGACGGAGAGCCTCGAGACCTGGTCCGCCAAACACCACAGATGGAGCACCTAGACCTGCAGGTGGGGATATGCCGATGCGATGCAAGGGGTATCTCCCTGTCGGTCATATGGTCGAACACCATCTGGGCATGCAGGACGGAGGTGGCTTCCAACATGGCGCGGACACGGACAGAGACTTGGTGGAGGAGGCGCATGTAGGCACGGCGTCCCAGGGTGCTGGCGGCGGATGAAGACAGGGCGGCCGGGAAAAAGCTCCGGCGGGCCGACGTCGTCTCTGAGGCTGCCGAGGCAGAAGAGCATGGGGCGGCGAACTTGGGTAGGGCGACGGAGCCACACGGGCGCGAGCAGCTTGGCGAGGGAGCTCGAGGCCAGCTTGCAGGCGTCTGCTGGTGGCGGAGACAGGCCGAGGAGGGCAGCAGGAGGAGGCGGGGCGAGCGGGGCGAGGCAGAGGGCGCGGGACTGCTCGAGGAGGAGGGCGGCAGGAGGGGCCACGACGCCACGCGGTGGGTGGTGGGAGGCCAAGCGAAGGGCGGGTGGGTGGGCCGAGGGCGGACGGGCGGAGGTGGTGCAGGCCGACGGGGCCACATCGGCGATGGCTCGAGGGAGCGGTGGAGTCGCGATGTAGAGGACGGGGCGGAGAGGCGGCGAGGAGGAGATGGCAAGGAGGTGAGGAGGACTGAGGCGCCGGCAGAGGAGAGGGAAGCGGCGGCGGGTGGAGGAGGAGGCCGGCGTGGGCGGACGGCCCGGCAAGGTCGCGCGGGAGGCAGGGGTGGCCACGCGGGGAGGGTGAGGCGAGGACGAGAGGCGACAGGGCGAGCTCCCTGGCGACTTGCGGGCGACGGCGGCGTCCAGCGAGCACATGGAGTGGCGCGGAGGAGGAGGGGCCTGCTGGCGGCGGCGGCGTCAGACGGTCTGGTACCGAGGGAGGTAGGAGGAGACGCGGGGGTGAGGGCGATGGGGCGTCGATCTCGCGTGGGATGTGGCCGACGGGGGCGGGCGACGTCGTTGGGAGGGAGCGGCGGCGGGAAAGCGTGGTTGGTGGGGGACTGGGGCGCGGGGTCGTGGGGAGTGGATCGAGGGGCGGGGCGAGCGAGGAGGTGGGCCAGGCGGTGGCATGGCGTCGCGTTGTGGGGAGGTGGGGCCAGGGGCTGCGGTTGGTCCAGGTGGGGTGGAAAACGTGCAGGGGGTTTTTGGTGGGCGGCAGGTGGGGCATCGGGCCAGGCTGGCCAGGGGGAGGGCGGTCGGCTGTGTGGTGTGAGTGGTGTGTAGGGTGAGGTGGAGGGAAAAAGGGTGGGGGTGGTGAGGTGGCGGCATGGGATTGGAGGGAGTGAGGTGGCTGAAGGGTGGGTAGATAGGCTGGGTAGGTTATTTGGTAGCATAGGTTTTGGGTGTTCTGGGGTAGGTAGGGTTTTTGTACTGGGGGTGGCCGACTGGGTCGGATCGGCCCGGTACGGCTGCCCCCTGAAAAATAAAATAAATATTTTATTATTTAAAACGGCGCTTTTGAAATTCATTGGTAGACGAAACAAAATAATCCGGAGACCCGGATTTTGGATTTGAAATAAAGGCGGGGTATTTTAGAAAACAAAATATGTTTTTCGAAAATAGTTTCAGACAAACAAATGCATGATGATGACGATGCTCAAATGCAATGTGGCATGATGACATGAGCATGCGGTCATGATGATGCAATGCACAAAAACAACGCGATTTTCTAGTAGTGGTTTTGCGGGGCGCCACAAATGACTCTAGCTATGGTTAATGAAAAGAACACACATGCAATGATACTGGTGGATCCTTATGTGGTTTGTGAAAGAACACACATGCACTAACTCTAGCTGTGGTTTGTGGAAAGAACACACACGCAATGACACTGGTGGATCCATATATGATTTGTGAAAAGAACCGACATGGAATGACTCTAGCTGTTGTTTGTGGAAAGAACAGACAGGCAATGACTCTAGATGTGGTTAATGAAAAGAACAGACATGCAATGACTATGATGGATCCATATGTGGTTTGTGAAAAGAACACACATGAAATAACTCTAGCTGTGGTTTGTGAATAACACACATGGAATGAATCTGGTGGATCCTTATGTGGTTTGTGAAAAGAATAGACATGCAATGAACTCTAGTGGATCCAGATGTGGTTTGTGAGAAGAACACACATCCAATGACACTGGTGGATCCATATGTGGTTTGTGAGAAGAACACACATGCATTGACACTGGCTGTGGTTCATGAAAGGAGCATCCAATGACACTGGTGGATCCCTGTGTGGTTTGTGAAAGAACACACATGCAATGACTCTAGCTGTGGGTTGTGAAACGAACACACATGCAATGACATTGGTGGATCCATATGTGGTTTGTGATAAGCACACACATCCAATGACACTGGTGGATGCATGTGTGGTTTGAGGAAAGAACATAGATGCAATGACTCTAGTTGTGGTTTGTGGAAAGAACACAAATGCAAAGACTCTAGCTGTGGTTTGTGGAAAGAACACACATGCAATCACACTAGTGGATCCATATGTGGTTTGTGGAAAAAACAAACATGCAATGAACGCTGGTGTATCCATATGTGGTTTGTGAGAAGAACACACATCCAATGACACTGGTGGATCTATATGTGGTTTGTGAAAAGAAGAAACATGCAATAACTCTAGCTGTGGTTTGTGAAAAGAACAAACATGCAATGACTCTAGCTGTGGTTTGTGAAAAGAACAAGCAATACAATGACTCTGGTGGATCCATATGTGGTTTGTGGAAAGAACACACATGTAATGACTCTAGCTGTTGTTTGTGGAAAGAACACACATGCAATCACACTGGTGGATCCATATGTGGTTTGTGAAAAGAACACACATCCAATGACTCTAGATGTGGTTAATGAAAAGAACACACATGCAATGACACTGGTGGATCCATATGTGGTTTGTGAAAGAACACACATGCAATGACTCTAGTTCTGGTTTGTCAAAAGAACACACATGAAATGACACTAGTGGATCCATATATAGTTTGTGAAAAGAACAAACATGAAATGACTCTAGCTATTGTTTTTGGAAAGAACAGACATGCAATGACTCTAGATGTGGTTAATGAAAAGAACAGACATGCAATGCCTATGATGGATCCATATGTGGTTTGTGAAAATAAGACACATGCAATGACTCAAGCTGTGGTTTGCGAATAACACACATGCAATTAATCTGGTGGATCCGTATGTGGTTTGTGAAAAGAACATACATGCAATGAACTCTAGTGGATCCATATGTGGTTTGTGAGAAGAACACACATCCAGTGACACTGGTGGATCCATATGTGGTTTGTGAGAAGAACACACATGCAATGACACTGGGTGTGGTTCATGAAAGGAGCATCCAATGACACTGGTGGATCCCTGTGTGGTTTGTGAAAGAACACACATTCAATGACTCTAGCCGTCGTTTGGGAAAAGAACACACATGCAATGACACTGGTGGATCCATATGTGGTTTGTGAAAAGAACACGTATGCCATGACTCTAGATGTGGTGTGTGAGAAGAACACACATCCAATGACACTGGTGGATCCATGTGTGGTTTGTGGAAAGAACACACATGCAATGACTAGATGTGGTTTGTGGAAAGAACACACATGCAATCACACTGGTGGATGTATATGTGGTTTGTGGAAAGAAAAAACATGCAATGAACGCTGGTGGATCCATATGTGGTTTTTGAGAGGAACACACATCCAATGACACTGGTGGATCCATATGTGGTTTTTGAAAAGAACAAACATGCAATGACTCTACCCGTGGTTTGTGAAAAGAAATAACAATACAATGATTCTGGTGGATCCATATGTGGTTTGTGGAAAGAACACACATGCAATGACTAGTTGTGGTTTGTGGAAAGAACACACATACAATCACACTGGTGGATCCATATGTGGTTTGTCAAAAAAAAACACATCCAATGACTCTAGCTGTGGTTAATGAAAAGAACACACATGCAATGACACTGGTGGATCCTTATGTGGTTTGTGAAAGAACACACATGCACTAACTCAAGCTGTGGTTTGTGAAAAGAACACACATGCAATGACACTGGTGGATCCATATATGCTTCGTGAAAAGAACAGACATCGAATGAATCTAGCTGTTGTTTGTGGAAAGAACGGACATACAATGACTCTAGCTCTGGTTAATGAAAAGAATAGTCATGCATTGACTATGATGGATCCATATGTGGTTCGTGAAAAGAACACACATGCATTGACTCTAGCTGTGGTTTCTAAATAACATACATGCAATGAATATTGTGGATCCTTGTGTGGTTTGTGAAAAGAACAAACATGCAATGAACTCTAGTGGATCCATATGTGGTTTGTGAGAAAAACACACATCCAGTGACACTGGTGGATCCATATGTGGTTTGTGAGAAGAACACACATGCAATGACACTGGGTGTGGTTCATGAACGGAGCAACCAATGACACTAGTGGATCCCTGTGTGGTTTGTGAATGAACACACATGCAATGACTCTAGCTGTGGTTTGTGAAAACAACACACATGCAATGACACTGCTGGATCCATATGTGGTTTGTGAAAGAACACACATGCAATGACTCTAGTTCTGGTTTGTGAAAAGAACACACATGAAATGACACTAGTGGATCCATATATAGTTTGTGAAAAGAACAAACATGAAATGACTCTAGCTATTGTTTTTGGAAAGAACAGACATGCAATGACTCTAGATGTGGTTAATGAAAAGAACAGACATGCAATGCCTATGATGGATCCATATGTGGTTTGTGAAAATAAGACACATGCAATCACTCAAGCTGTGGTTTGCGAATAACACACATGCAATTAATCTGGTGGATCCGTATGTGGTTTGTGAAAAGAACATACATGCAATGAACTCTAGTGGATCCATATGTGGTTTGTGAGAAGAACACACATCCAGTGACACTGGTGGATCCATATGTGGTTTGTGAGAAGAACACACATGCAATGACACTGGGTGTGGTTCATGAAAGGAGCATCCAATGACACTGGTGGATCCCTGTGTGGTTTGTGAAAGAACACACATTCAATGACTCTAGCCGTCGTTTGGGAAAAGAACACACATGCAATGACACTGGTGGATCCATATGTGGTTTGTGAAAAGAACACGTATGCCATGACTCTAGATGTGGTGTGTGAGAAGAACACACATCCAATGACACTGGTGGATCCATGTGTGGTTTGTGGAAAGAACACACATGCAATGACTAGATGTGGTTTGTGGAAAGAACACACATGCAATCACACTGGTGGATGTATATGTGGTTTGTGGAAAGAAAAAACATGCAATGAACGCTGGTGGATCCATATGTGGTTTTTGAGAGGAACACACATCCAATGACACTGGTGGATCCATATGTGGTTTTTGAAAAGAACAAACATGCAATGACTCTACCCGTGGTTTGTGAAAAGAAATAACAATACAATGATTCTGGTGGATCCATATGTGGTTTGTGGAAAGAACACACATGCAATGACTAGTTGTGGTTTGTGGAAAGAACACACATACAATCACACTGGTGGATCCATATGTGGTTTGTCAAAAAAAAACACATCCAATGACTCTAGCTGTGGTTAATGAAAAGAACACACATGCAATGACACTGGTGGATCCTTATGTGGTTTGTGAAAGAACACACATGCACTAACTCAAGCTGTGGTTTGTGAAAAGAACACACATGCAATGACACTGGTGGATCCATATATGCTTCGTGAAAAGAACAGACATCGAATGAATCTAGCTGTTGTTTGTGGAAAGAACGGACATACAATGACTCTAGCTCTGGTTAATGAAAAGAATAGTCATGCATTGACTATGATGGATCCATATGTGGTTCGTGAAAAGAACACACATGCATTGACTCTAGCTGTGGTTTCTAAATAACATACATGCAATGAATATTGTGGATCCTTGTGTGGTTTGTGAAAAGAACAAACATGCAATGAACTCTAGTGGATCCATATGTGGTTTGTGAGAAAAACACACATCCAGTGACACTGGTGGATCCATATGTGGTTTGTGAGAAGAACACACATGCAATGACACTGGGTGTGGTTCATGAACGGAGCAACCAATGACACTAGTGGATCCCTGTGTGGTTTGTGAATGAACACACATGCAATGACTCTAGCTGTGGTTTGTGAAAACAACACACATGCAATGACACTGCTGGATCCATATGTTGTTTGTGAAAAGAACACACATGCAATGACTCTAGTTGTGGTTTGTGCGAAGAACACACATCCAATGACACTGGTGGATCCATGCGTGGTTTGTGTAAAGAACACATATGCAATGATTCTAGCTGTGGTTTGTGGAAAGAACACACATGCAATCACACTGGTGGATCCATATGTGGTTTGGGAAAAGAACAGACATGCAATGAACTCTGGTGGATACATATATGGTTTGTGAGAAGAACACACATCCAATGACACTAGTGGATCGACATGTGGTTTGTGAAAAGAATAAACATGCAATGAATCTGGTGGATCCTTATGTGGTTTGTGAAAACAACAGACATACAATGAACTCTGGTGGATCCATATGTGGTTTTTGAGAAGAACACACATCTAGTGATATAGGTGGATCCATATGTGGTTTGTGAGACGAACACACATGCAATGACACTGGGTGTGGTTCATGAAAAGAACACACATCCAATAACACTGGTGGATTCTTATGTGGTTTGTGAAAGAACACACATGCAATGACTCTAGCTGAGGTTTGTGAAAAGAACACACATGCAATGACACTCATGGATCCATATGTGGTTTGTGGAAAGAAAAAACATGCAATGACTCTAGCTGTGGTTTGTGAGAAGAACACACATCCAATGACACTAGTGGATCTGTGTGTGGTTTGTGAAAGAACTGACATGCACTGACTCTAGGTGTGGTTCATGAAAAGAACACACATCCAATGACACTGGTGGATACATATGTGGTTTGTGAAAAGATCAGACATGCAATGGCTCTAGCTGTGGTTGGTGGAAAGAACACACATGCATCAGACTGGTGGATCCATATGTGGTTTGTGAAAAGAGCACATATGCGATGACTCTGGTGGATCCATGAGGTTTGTGAAAAGAACACACATCCAATGCCTCTAGCTGTGGTTAATGAAAAGAACACACATTCAATGACACTGGTGGATCCTTATGTGGTTTGGGAAAGAACACACATGCAATGACTCTGGTGTATCCTTATGTGGTTTGTGAAAAGAAAAGACATGGAATGACTCTAGCTGTGGTTTGTGAAAAGAACACACATGCAATGACTCTGGTGTAACCTTATGTGCTTTGTGAAAAGAACCGACATGCAATGAACTCTGGTGGATCCATATGTGGTTTGTGAGAATAACACACATCCAATGACACTGGTGGATCCATATGTGATTTGTGAAAAGAATAAACATGCAATGACTCTAGGTGTGGTTTGTGAAAATAACATGCAATACAATGACTCTGGTGGATCCATATGTGGTTTGTGGAAAGAACACACATCCAATGACACTAGTAGATCCATGTGTGGTTTGTGAAAGAATAGACATGCACTGACTCTAGGTGTGGTTCATGAAAAGAACACACATGCAATCACAATAGTGGATCCATATGTGGTTTGTGAAAAGAACACACATGCAATGACTCTGGTGTATCCTTATGTGGTTTTTGAAAAGAGCAGACATGCAATAACTCTAGCTGTGGTTTGTAAAAAGAACACGCATGCAATGACTCTGGTGTATCCTTATGTGGCTTGTGAATAGAACAAACATGCAATGAACTCTGGTGGATCCATATGTGGTTTGCGAGAAGAACACACATCCAATGACACTTGTGGATCCATATGTGGTTTGTGAAAAGAACAAACATGCAATGACTCTAGCTGTGGTTTGTGAAAAGAACATGCAATACAATGACTCTAGTGGATCCATATGTGGTTTGTGGAAAGAACACACATGCAGTGACTCTAGTTTTGGTTTGTGGGATGAACACACATGCAATCACACTGGTGGATCCATATGTGGTTTGTGAAAAGAACACACATCCAAGGACTCTAGTTGTGGTTAATGAAAAGAACACACATGCAATGACACTGGTGGATCCTTATCTGGTTTGTGAAAGAACACACATGCAATAACTCTAGCTGTGGTTTGTGAAAACAACACACATGCAATGACACTGGTGAATCCATATGTGGTTTGTGAAAAAGAATAGGAATGCAATGACTCTTGCTGTTGTTTGTGGAAAGAACAGACATGCAATGACTCTAGCTATGGTTAATGAAAAGAATAGACATGCAATGACTTGGATGGATCCATATGTGGTTTGTGAAAAGAACACACATGCAATGGCTCTAGCTGTGGTTTGTGAAAAGAACACACATGCAATGAATCTGGTGGATCCTTATGTGGTTTGTGAAAAGAACTGACATGGAATGAACTCTAGTGGATCCATATGTGGTTTGTGAGAAGAACACACATCCAGTGACACTAGTGGATCCATATGTGGTTTGTGAGAAGAACACACATGCATTGACACTGGGTGTGGTTCATGAAAGGAGCATCCAATGACACTGTTGGATCCTTGTGTGGTTTGTGAAAGAACACACATGCAATGACTCTAGTTGTGGTTTGTGAAAAGGACACACATGAAATGACACTGGTGGAGCCATATGTGGTTTGTGAAAAGAACACACATGCAATGACTGTAGCTATGGTTTATGAGAAGAACACACATCCAATGACACTGGTGGATCCATGTGTGGTTTTTGGAAAGAACACACATGCAATGACTCTAGATGTGGTTTGTGGACATGACACACATGCAATCACACTGGTGGATCCATATGTGGTTTGTTAGAAAGAATAGGCATGGCATGCAATGACTCTAGCTGTTGTTTGTGAAAAGAACAGACATGCAATGACTCTAGCTATGGTTAATGAAAAGAATAGACATGTGATGACTCGGATGGATCCATATGTGGTTTGTGAAAAGAACACACATGCAATGGCTCTAGCTGTGGTTTGTGAAAAGAACACACATGCAATGAATCTGGTGGATCCTTATGTGGTTTGTGAAAAGAACTGACATGGAATGAACTCTAGTGGATCCATATGTGGTTTGTGAGAAGAACACACATCCAGTGACACTGGTGGATCCATATGTGGTTTGTGAGAAGAACACACATGCATTGACACTGGGCGTGGTTCATGAAAGGAGCATCCAATGACACTGTTGGATCCTTGTGTGGTTTGTGAAAGAACACACATGCAATGACTCTAGCTGTGGTTCATGAAAAGAACACACATGCAATGACACTGGTGGATCCATATGTGGTTTGTGAAAAGAACACACATGCAATGACTCTAGCTATGGTTTATGAGAAGAACACACATCCAATGACACTGGTGGATCCATGTGTGGTTTATGGAAAGAACACACATGCAATGACTCTAGTTGTGGTTTGTGGAAATGACACACATGCAATCACACTGGAGGATCCATATGTGGTTTGTGAAGACAACACACATGCAATGACTCTGGTTGATCCATGTGGTTTGTGAAAAGAACACACATCCAATGCCTCTAGCTGTGGTTAATGAAAAGAACACACATTCAATGACACTGGTGGATCCTTATGTGATTTGGCAAAGAACACACATGCAATGGCTCTGGTGTATCCGTATGTGGTTTGTGAAAAGAATAGACATGGAATGACTCTAGCTGTGGTTTGTGAAAAGAACACACATGCAATGACTCTGGTGTATCCTTACGTGGTTTGTGAAAAGAACCAACATGCAATGAACTCTGGTGGATCCATGTCTGGTTTGTGAGAATAACACACGTCCAATGACTCTAGCTGTGGTTTATCAGAAGAACACACATCCAATGACACCGGTGGATCCATGTGTGGTTGGTGGAAAGAACACAGATGCAATGACTCTAGATGTGGTTTGTGGAAAGAACACACATGAAATCACACTGGTGGATCCATATGTTGTTTGTGAAAATAACAGACGTGCAATGAACTCTGGTGGATCCATATGTGGTTTGTGAAAAGAACAAACATGCAATGACTCTAGCTGTGTTTTGTGAAAAGAACAGGCAATACAATGACTCTGGTGGATCCATATGTGGTTTGTGGAATGAACACACATGCAATGACTCTAGATGAGGTTTGTGGAAAGAACACACATGCAATGACACTGGTGGATCCATATGTGGTTTGTGAAAAGAACACACATGCAATGACACTGGTGGATCCGTATGTTGTTTGTGAAAAGAACAGACATGCAATGAACTCTAGTGGATCCATATGCGGTTTGTGAGAAGAAGACACATCTAGTGACACTGGTTTATCCATATCTGGTTTGTGAGAAGAACACACATGCAATGACACTGCGTGTGGTTCATGAAAACAACACACATCCAATGACACTGGTGGATCCTTATGTGGTCTGTGAAAGAACACACATGCAACTAGCTATGGTTTGTGAAAAGAACACACATGCAATGACACTGGTGGATCCATATGTGGTTTGTGAAAAGAACACACATGCAATGACTCTAGCTGTGGTTTGTGAGAAGAACAAACAAGGAATGACTACAAGGAATGACTCTAGCTTTGGTTAATGAAAAGAACAAACATGCAATGACTATGATGGATCCATATGTTGTTTGTGGAAAGAACATACATGTAATGACTCTAGCTGTGGTTAATGAAAAGAACACACATGCAATGACACTAGTGGATCCTTATGTGGTTTGTGAAAGAACACAGATGCAATGACTCTAGCGGTGGTTTGTGAAAAGAACACACATGCAATGAATCTTGTGGATCCGTATGTTGTTTGTGAAAAGAACCGACATGCAATGAACTCTGGTGGATCCATATGCGGTTTGTGAGAAGAAGACACATCTAGTGACATTGGTGGATCCATATCTGGTTTGTGAGAAGAACACACATGCAATGACACTGGGTGTGGTTCATGAAAAGACCACACATCCAATGACACTAGTGGATCCTTATGTGGTTTGTGAAAGAACACACATGCAATGACTCTAGCTATGGTTTGTGAAAAGAACACACATGCAATGACACTGGTGGATCCATATGTGGTTTGTGAAAAGAACACACATGCAATGACTCTAGCTGTGGTTTGTGAGAAGAACAAACAAGGAATGACTACAAGGAATGACTCTAGCTCTGGTTAATGAAAAGAACAGACATGCAATGACTATGATGGATCCATATGTTGTTTGTGGAAAGAACATACATGTAATGACTCTAGCTGTGGTTAATGAAAAGAACACACATGCAATGACACTAGTGGATCCTTATGTGGTTTGTGAAAGAACACAGATGCAATGACTCTAGATGTGGTTTGTGAAAAGAACACACATGCAATGACACTGGTGGATCCATATGTGGTTTGTGAAAAGAACATGCATGCAATGACTCTAGCTATTGTTTTTGGAAAGAATAGACATACAATGACTCTAGCTGTGGTTAATGAAAAGAACAGACATGCAATGACTCAGATGGATCCATATGTGGTTTGTGAAAAGAAAACACATGCAATCACACTGGTGGATCCATGTGTGGTTTGTGAAAGAACAGACATGCACTGACTCTAGGTGTGGTTCATGAAAAGAACACACATCCAATGACACTTGTGGATCCATATGTGGTTTGTGAAAAGAACAGACATGCAATGGCTCTAGCTATGGTTGGTGGAAATAACACACATGCATCAGACTGGTGGATCCATATGTGGTTTGTGAAAAGAGCACACATGCAATGACTCTGGTGGATCCATGAGGTTTGTGAAAAGAACGCACATCCAATGCCTCTAGCTGTGGTTAATGAAAAGAACACACATTCAATGACACTGGTGGATCCTTATGTGGTTTGGGAAAGAACACACATGCAATGACTCTGGTGTATCCTTATGTGGTTTGTGAAAAGAAAAGACATGGAATGACTCTAGCTGTGGTTTGTGAAAAGAACACACATGCAATCACTCTGGTGTATCCTTATGTGCTTTGTGAAAAGAACCGACATGCAATGAACTCTGGTGGATCCATATGTGGTTTGTGAGAATAACACACATCCAATGACACTGGTGGATCCATATGTGATTTGTGAAAAGAATAAACATGCAATGACTCTAGCTGTGGTTTGTGAAAATAACATGCAATACAATGACTCCGGTGGATCCATATGTGGTTTGTGGAAAGAACACACATCCAATGACACTGGTAGATCCATGTGTGGTTTGTGAAAGAATAGACATGCACTAACTCTAAATGTGGTTCATGAAAAGAACACACATGCAATCACACTAGTGGATCCAAATGTGGTTTGTGAAAACAACACACATGCAATGACTCTGGTGTATCCTTATGTGGTTTGTGAAAAGAGCAGACATGCAATAACTCTAGCTGTGGTTTGTGAAAAGAACACACATGCAATGACTCTGGTGTATCCTTATGTGGTTTGTGAAAAGAACAAACATGCAATGAACTCTGGTGGATCCATATGTGGTTTGCGAGAAGAACACACATTCAATGACACTTGTGGATCCATATGTGGTTTGTGAAAAGAACAAACATACAATGACTCTAGCTGTGGTTTGTGAAAAGAACATGCAATACAATGACTCTAGTGGATCCATATGTGGTTTGTGGAAAGAACACACATGCAGTGACTCTAGTTTTGGTTTGTGGGATGAACACACATGCAATCACACAGGTGGATCCATATGTGGCTTGTGAAAAGAACACACATCCAAGGACTCTAGCTGTGGTTAATGAAAAGAACACACATGCAATGACACTAGTGGATCCGTATGTGGTTTGTGAAAGAACACACATGCAATAACTCTAGATGTGGTTTGTGAAAACAACACACATGCAATGACACTGGTGGATCCATATGTGGTTTGTGAAAAAGAATAGGCATGCAATGACTCTAGCTATTGTTTGTGGAAAGAACAGACATGCAATGACTGTAGCTGTGGTTAATGAAAAGAATAAACATGCAATGACATGGATGGATCCATATGTGGTTTATGAAAAGAACACACATGCAATGGCTCTAGCTGTGGTTTGTGAAAAGAACACACATGCAATGAATCTGGTGGATCCTTATGTGGTTTGTGCAAAGAACAGACATGGATGAACTCTAGTGGATCCATATGTGGTTTGTGAGAAGAACACACATGCATTGACACTGGGTGTGGTTCATGAAAGGAGCATCCAATGACACTGTTGGATCCTTGTGTGGTTTGTGAAAGAACCCACATGCAATGACTCTAGCTGTGGTTTGTGAAAAGAACACACATGCAATGACACTGGTGGATCCATATGTGGTTTGTGAAAAGAACACACATGCAATGACTCTAGCTATGGTTTATGAGAAGAACACACATCTAATGACACTGGTGGATCCATGTGTGGTTTGTGGAAAAAACACACATGCAATGACTCTAGATGTGGTTTGTGGAAATGACACACATGCAATCACACTGGTGGATCCATATGTGGTTTGTGAAAACAACACACATGTAATGACTCTGGTGGATCCATGTGGTTTATGAAAGGAACACACATCCAATGCCTCTAGCTGTGGTTAATGAAAAGAACACACATTCAATGACACTGGTGGATCCTTGTGTGGTTTGGGAAAGAACACACATGCAATGACTCTGGTGTATCCTTATGTGGTTTGTGAAAAGAACAGACATGGAATGACTCTAGCTGTGGTTTGTGAAAAGAACACACATGCAATGACTCTGGTGTATCCTTATGTGGTTTGTGAAAAGAACCAACATGCAATGAACTCTGGTGGATCCATGTGTGGTTTGTGAGAATAACACACATCCAATGACTCTAGCTGTGGTTTATGAGAAGAACACACAGCCAATGACACTGGTGGATCCATGTGTGGTTTGTGGAAAGAACACAGATGCAATGACTCTAGATGTGGTTTGTGGAAAGAACACACATGAAATCACACTGGTGGATCCATATGTTGTTTGTGAAAATAACAGACATGCAATGAACTCTGGTGGATCCATATGTGGTTTGTGAAAAGAACAAACATGCAATGACTCTAGCTGTGTTTTGTGAAAAGAACAGGCAATACAATGACTCTGGTGGATCCATATGTGGTTTGTGGAATGAACACACATGCAATGAGTCTAGATGAGGTTTGTGGAAAGAACACACATGCAATGACACTGGTGGATCCATATGTGGTTTGTGAAAAGAACACACATGCGATAAATCTTGTGGATCCGTATGTTGTTTGTGAAAAGAACAGACATGCAATGAACTCTGGTGGATCCATATGCGGTTTGTGAGAAGAAGACACATCTAGTGACACTGGTGGATCCATATCTGGTTTGTGAGAAGAACACACATGCAATGACACTGGGTGTGGTTCATGAAAAGAACACACATCCAATGACACTGGTGGATCCTTATGTGGTTTGTGAAAGAACACACATGCAATGACTCTAGCTATGGTTTGTGAAAAGAACACACATGCAATGACACTGGTGGATCCATATGTGGTTTGTGAAAAGAACACACATGCAATGACTCTAGCTGCGGTTTGTGAGAAGAACAAACAAGGAATGACTACAAGGAATGACTCTAGCTCTGGTTAATGAAAAGAACAGACATGCAATGACTATGATGGATCCATATGTTGTTTGTGGAAAGAACATACATGTAATGACTCTAGCTGTGGTTAACGAAAAGAACACACATGCAATGACACTAGTGGATCCTTATGTGGTTTGTGAAAGAACACAAATGCAATGACTCTAGCTGTGGTTTGTGAAAAGAACACACATGCAATGACACTGGTGGATCCATATGTGGTTTGTGAAAAGAACAGGCATGCAATGACTCTAGCTATTGTTTTTGGAAAGAATAGACATACAATGACTCTAGCTGTGGTTAATGAAAAGAACAGACATGCAACGACTCAGATGGATCCATACGTGGTTTGTGAAAAGAAAACACATGCAATCACACTGGTGGATCCATGTGTGGTTTGTGAAAGAACAGACATGCACTGACTCTAGGTGTGGTTCATGAAAAGAACACACATCCAATGACACTGGTGGATCCATATGTGGTTTGTGAAAAGAACAGACATGCAATGGCTCTAGCTATGGTTGGTGGAAATAATACACATGCATCAGACTGGTGGATCCATATGTCGTTTGTGAAAAGAGCACACATGCAATGACTCTGGTGGATCCATGAGGTTTGTGAAAAGAACACACATGCAATAAATCTTGTGGATCCGTATGTTGTTTATGAAAAGAACAGACATGCAATGAAGTCTGGTGGATCCATATGCGGTTTGTGAGAAAGAAGACACATCTAGTGACACTGGTGGATCCATATCTGGTTTGTGAGAAGAACACGCATGCAATGACACTGGGTGTGGTTCATGAAAAGAACACACATCCAATGACACTGGTGGATCCTTATGTGGTTTGTGAAAGAACACACATGCAATGACTCTAGCTATGGTTTGTGAAAAGAACACACATGCAATGACACTGGTGGATCCATATGTGGTTTGTGAAAAGAACACACATGCAATGACTCTAGCTGTGGTTTGTGAGAAGAACAAACAAGGAATGACTACAAGGAATGACTCTAACTTTGGTTAATGAAAAGAACAGACATGCAATGACTATGATGGATCCATATGTTGTTTGTGGAAAGAACATACATGTAATGACTCTAGCTGTGGTTAATGAAAAGAACACACATGCAATGACACTAGTGGATCCTTATGTGGTTTGTGAAAGAACACAGATGCAATGACTCTAGCTGTGGTTTGTGAAAAGAACACACATGCAATGAATCTTGTGGATCCGTATGTTGTTTGTGAAAAGAACAGACATGCAATGAACTCTGGATCCATATGGTTTGTGAAGAAGACACATCTAGTGACATTGGTGGATCCATATCTGGTTTGTGAGAAGAACACACATGCAATGACACTGGGTGTGGTTCATGAAAAGAACACACATCCAATGACACTAGTGGATCCTTATGTGGTTTGTGAAAGAACACACATGCAATGACTCTAGCTATGGTTTGTGTAAAGAACACACATGCAATGACACTGGTGGATCCATATGTGGTTTGTGAAAAGAACACACATGCAATGACTCTAGCTGTGGTTTGTGAGAAGAACAAACAAGGAATGACTACAAGGAATGACTCTAGCTCTGGTTAATGAAAAGAATAGACATGCAATGACTATGATGGATCCATATGTTGTTTGTGGAAAGAACATACATGTAATGACTCTAGCTGTGGTTAATGAAAAGAACACACATGCAATCACACTAGTGGATCCTTATGTGGTTTGTGAAAGAACACAGATGCAATGACTCTAGCTGTGGTTTGTGAAAAGAACACACATGCAATGACACTGGTGGATCCATATGTGGTTTGTGAAAGAACAGCATGCAATGACTCTAGCTATTGTTTTTGGAAAGAATAGACATACAATGACTCTAGCTGTGGTTAATGAAAAGAACAGACATGCAATGACTCAGATGGATCCATACGTGGTTTGTGAAAAGAAAACACATGCAATCACACTGGTGGATCCATGTGTGGTTTGTGAAAGAACAGACATGCACTGACTCTAGGTGTGGTTCATGAAAATAACACACATCCAATGACACTGGTGGATCCATATGTGGTTTGTGAAAAGAAACATATGCAATGGCTCTAGGTCTGGTTGGTGGTAATAACTCACTTGCATCAGTCTGGTGGATCCATATGTGGTTTGTGAAAAGAGCACACATGCAATGACTCTGGTGGATCCATGAGGTTTGTGAAAGAACACACATGCAATAAATCTTGTGGATCCAGATGTTGTTTATGAAAAGAATGTATATGCAATGAAGTCTGTGGATCCATATGCGGTTTGAGAAAGAAGACACATCTAGTGACACTGGTGGATCCATATCTGGTTTGTGAGAAGAACACGCATGCAATGACACTGGGTGTGGTTCATGAAAAGAACACACATCCAATGACACTGGTGGATCCTTATGTGGTTTGTGAAAGAACACACATGCAATGACTCTAGCTATGGTTTGTGAAAAGAACACACATGCAATGACACTGGTGGATCCATATGTGGTTTGTGAAAAGAACACACATGCAATGACTCTAGCTGTGGTTTGTGAGAAGAACAAACAAGGAATGACTACAAGGAATGACTCTAGCTCTAGTTAATGAAAAGAACAGACATGCAATGACTATGATGGATCCATATGTTGTTTGTGGAAAGAACATACATGTAATGACTCTAGCTGTGGTTAATGAAAAGAACACACATGCAATGACACTAGTGGATCCTTATGTGGTTTGTGAAAGAACACAGATGCAATGACTCTAGCTGTGGTTTGTGAAAAGAACACACATGCAATGACACTGGTGGATCCATATGTGGTTTGTGAAAAGAACAGGAATGCAATGAACTCTGGTGGATCCATATGCGGTTTGTGAGAAGAAGACACATCTAGTGACATTGGTGGATCCATATCTGGTTTGTGAGAAGAACACACATGCAATGACACTGGGTGTGGTTCATGAAAAGAACACACATCCAATGACACTAGTGGATCCTTATGTGGTTTGTGAAAGAACACACATGCAATGACTCTAGCTATGGTTTGTGTAAAGAACACACATGCAATGACACTGGTGGATCCATATGTGGTTTGTGAAAAGAACACACATGCAATGACTCTAGCTGTGGTTTGTGAGAAGAACAAACAAGGAATGACTACAAGGAATGACTCTAGCTCTGGTTAATGAAAAGAACAGACATGCAATGACTATGATGGATCCATATGTTGTTTGTGGAAAGAACATACATGTAATGACTCTAGCTGTGGTTAATGAAAAGAACACACATGCAATCACACTAGTGGATCCTTATGTGGTTTGTGAAAGAACACAGATGCAATGACTCTAGCTGTGGTTTGTGAAAAGAACACACATGCAATGACACTGGTGGATCCATATGTGGTTTGTGAAAAGAACAGGCATGCAATGACTCTAGCTATTGTTTTTGGAAAGAATAGACATACAATGACTCTAGCTGTGGTTAATGAAAAGAATGTATATGCAATGACTCGGATGGATCCATACGTGGTTTGTGAAAGAAAACACATGCAATCACACTGGTGGATCCATGTGTGGTTTGTGAAAGAACAGACATGCACTGACTCTAGGTGTGGTTCATGAAAATAACACACATCCAATGACACTGGTGGATCCATATGTGGTTTGTGAAAAGAACAGACATGCAATGGCTCTAGCTATGGTTGGTGGAAATAACACACATGCATCAGACTGGTGGATCCATATGTGGTTTGTGAAAAGAGCACACATGCAATGACTCTGGTGGATCCATGAGGTTTGTGAAAAGAACACACATGCAATAAATCTTGTGGATCCGTATGTTGTTTATGAAAAGAACAGACATGCAATGAAGTCTGGTGGATCCATATGCGGTTTGTGAGAAAGAAGACACATCTAGTGACACTGGTGGATCCATATCTGGTTTGTGAGAAGAACACGCATGCAATGACACTGGGTGTGGTTCATGAAAAGAACACACATCCAATGACACTGGTGGATCCTTATGTGGTTTGTGAAAGAACACACATGCAATGACTCTAGCTATGGTTTGTGAAAAGAACACACATGCAATGACACTGGTGGATCCATATGTGGTTTGTGAAAAGAACACACATGCAATGACTCTAGCTGTGGTTTGTGAGAAGAACAAACAAGGAATGACTACAAGGAATGACTCTAGCTCTGGTTAATGAAAAGAACAGACATGCAATGACTATGATGGATCCATATGTTGTTTGTGGAAAGAACATACATGTAATGACTCTAGCTGTGGTTAATGAAAAGAACACACATGCAATGACACTAGTGGATCCTTATGTGGTTTGTGAAAGAACACATATGCAATGACTCTAGCTGTGGTTTGTGAAAAGAACACACATGCAATGACACTGGTGGATCCATATGTGGTTTGTGAAAAGAACAGGAATGCAATGACTCTAGCTAATGTTTTTGGAAAGAATAGACATACAATGACTCTAGCTGTGGTTAATGAAAAGAACAGACATGCAATGACTCAGATGGATCCATACGTGGTTTGTGAAAAGAAAACACATGCAATCACACTGGTGGGTCCATGTGTGGTTTGTGAAAGAACAGACATGCACTGACTCTAGGTGTGGTTCATGAAAAGAACACACATCCAATGACACTGGTGGATCCATATGTGGTTTGTGAAAAGAACAGACATGCAATGGCTCTAGCTATGGTTGGTGGAAATAACACACATGCATCAGACTGGTGGATCCATATGTGGTTTGTGAAAAGAGCACACATGCAATGACTCTGGTGGATCCATGAGGTTTGTGAAAAGAACACACATGCAATAAATCTTGTGGATCCGTATGTTGTTTATGAAAAGAATGTACATGCAATGAAGTCCGTGGATCCATATGCGTTTGTGAGAAAGAAGACACATCTAGTGACACCGGTGGATCCATATCTGGTTTGTGAGAAGAACACGATGTAATGACACTGGGTGTGGTTCATGAAAAGAACACACATCAAATGACACTGGTGGATCCTTAGGTGGTTTGTGAAAGAACACACATGCAATGACTCTAGCTATGGTTTGTGAAAAGAACACACATGCAATGACACTGGTGGATCCATATGTGGTTTGTGAAAAGAACACACATGCAATGACTCTAGCTGTGGTTTGTGAGAAGAACAAACAAGGAATGACTACAAGGAATGACTCTAGCTCTGGTTAATGAAAAGAACAGACATGCAATGACTATGATGGATCCATATGTTGTTTGTGGAAAGAACATACATGTAATGACTCTAGCTGTGGTTAATGAAAAGAACACACATGCAATGACACTAGTGGATCCTTATGTGGTTTGTGAAAGAACACAGATGCAATGACTCTAGCTGTGGTTTGTGAAAAGAACACACATGCAATGACACTGGTGGATCCATATGTGGTTTGTGAAAAGAACAGGCATGCAATGACTCTAGCTATTGTTTTTGGAAAGAATAGACATACAATGACTCTAGCTGTGGTTAATGAAAAGAACAGACATGCAATGACTCAGATGGATCCATACGTGGTTTGTGAAAAGAAAACACATGCAATCACACTGGTGGGTCCATGTGTGGTTTGTGAAAGAACAGACATGCACTGACTCTAGGTGTGGTTCATGAAAAGAACACACATCCAATGACACTGGTGGATCCATATGTGGTTTGTGAAAAGAACAGACATGCAATGGCTCTAGCTATGGTTGGTGGAAATAACACACATGCATCAGACTGGTGGATCCATATGTGGTTTGTGAAAAGAGCACACATGCAATGACTCTGGTGGATCCATGAGGTTTGTGAAAAGAACACACATGCAATAAATCTTGTGGATCCGTATGTTGTTTATGAAAAGAACAGACATGCAATGAAGTCTGGTGGATCCATATGCGGTTTGTGAGAAAGAAGACACATCTAGTGACACTGGTGGATCCATATCTGGTTTGTGAGAAGAACACGCATGCAATGACACTGGGTGTGGTTCATGAAAAGAACACACATCCAATGACACTGGTGGATCCTTATGTGGTTTGTGAAAGAACACACATGCAATGACTCTAGCTATGGTTTGTGAAAAGAACACACATGCAATGACACTGGTGGATCCATATGTGGTTTGTGAAAAGAACACACATGCAATGACTCTAGCTGTGGTTTGTGAGAAGAACAAACAAGGAATGACTACAAGGAATGACTCTAGCTCTGGTTAATGAAAAGAACAGACATGCAATGAATATGATGGATCCATATGTTGTTTGTGGAAAGAACATACATGTAATGACTCTAGCTGTGGTTAATGAAAAGAACACACATGCAATGACACTAGTGGATCCTTATGTGGTTTGTGAAAGAACACAGATGCAATGACTCTAGCTGTGGTTTGTGAAAATAACACACATGCAATGAATCTTGTGGATCCGTATATTGTTTGTGAAAAGAACAGACATGCAATGAACTCTGGTGGATCCATATGCGGTTTGTGAGAAGAAGACACATCTAGTGACATTGGTGGATCCATATCTGGTTTGTGAGAAGAACACACATGCAATGACACTGGGTGTGGTTCATGAAAAGAACACACATCCAATGACACTAGTGGATCCTTATGTGGTTTGTGAAAGAACACACATGCAATGACTCTAGCTATGGTTTGTGTAAAGAACACACATGCAATGACACTGGTGGATCCATATGTGGTTTGTGAAAAGAACACACATGCAATGACTCTAGCTGTGGTTTGTGAGAAGAACAAACAAGGAATGACTACAAGGAATGACTCTAGCTCAGTTAATGAAAACAGACATGCAATGACTATGATGGATCCATATGTTGTTTGTGGAAAGAACATACATGTAATGACTCTAGCTGTGGTTAATGAAAAGAACACACATGCAATCACACTAGTGGATCCTTATGTGGTTTGTGAAAGAACACGGATGCAATGACTCTATCTGGTTTGTGAGAAGAACACACATGCAATGACACTGGTGGATCCATATGTGGTTTGTGAAAAGAACAGGCATGCAATGACTCTAGCTATTGTTTTTGGAAAGAATAGACATACAATGACTCTAGCTGTGGTTAATGAAAAGAACAGACATGCAATGACTCAGATGGATCCATACGTGGTTTGTGAAAAGAAAACACATGCAATCACACTGGTGGATCCATGTGTGGTTTGTGAAAGAACAGACATGCACTGACTCTAGGTGTGGTTCATGAAAATAACACACATCCAATGACACTGGTGGATCCATATGTGGTTTGTGAAAAATGTACATGCAATGGCTCTAGCTATGGTTGGTGGAAATAACACACATGCATCAGACTGGTGGATCCATATGTGGTTTGTGAAAAGAGCACACATGCAATGACTCTGGTGGATCCATGAGGTTTGTGAAAAGAACACACATGCAATAAATCTTGTGGATCCGTATGTTGTTTATGAAAAGAACAGACATGCAATGAAGTCTGGTGGATCCATATGCGGTTTGTGAGAAAGAAGACACATCTAGTGACACTGGTGGATCCATATCTGGTTTGTGAGAAGAACACGCATGCAATGACACTGGGTGTGGTTCATGAAAAGAACACACATCCAATGACACTGGTGGATCCTTATGTGGTTTGTGAAAGAACACACATGCAATGACTCTAGCTATGGTTTGTGAAAAGAACACACATGCAATGACACTGGTGGATCCATATGTGGTTTGTGAAAAGAACACACATGCAATGACTCTAGCTGTGGTTTGTGAGAAGAACAAACAAGGAATGACTACAAGGAATGACTCTAGCTCTGGTTAATGAAAAGAACAGACATGCAATGACTATGATGGATCCATATGTTGTTTGTGGAAAGAACATACATGTAATGACTCTAGCTGTGGTTAATGAAAAGAACACACATGCAATGACACTAGTGGATCCTTATGTGGTTTGTGAAAGAACACAGATGCAATGACTCTAGCTGTGGTTTGTGAAAAGAACACACATGCAATGACACTGGTGGATCCATATGTGGTTTGTGAAAAGAACAGGCATGCAATGACTCTAGCTATTGTTTTTGGAAAGAATAGACATACAATGACTCTAGCTGTGGTTAATGAAAAGAACAGACATGCAATGACTCAGATGGATCCATACGTGGTTTGTGAAAAGAAAGCACATGCAATCACACTGGTGGATCCATGTGTGGTTTGTGAAAGAACAGACATGCACTGACTCTAGGTGTGGTTCATGAAAAGAACACACATCCAATGACACTGGTGGATCCATATGTGGTTTGTGAAAAGAACAGACATGCAATGGCTCTAGCTATGGTTGGTGGAAATAACACACATGCATCAGACTGGTGGATCCATATGTGGTTTGTGAAAAGAGCACACATGCAATGACTCTGGTGGATCCATGAGGTTTGTGAAAAGAACACACATGCAATAAATCTTGTGGATCCGTATGTTGTTTATGAAAAGAACAGACATGCAATGAAGTCTGGTGGATCCATATGCGGTTTGTGAGAAAGAAGACACATCTAGTGACACTGGTGGATCCATATCTGGTTTGTGAGAAGAACACGCATGCAATGACACTGGGTGTGGTTCATGAAAAGAACACACATCCAATGACACTGGTGGATCCTTATGTGGTTTGTGAAAGAACACACATGCAATGACTCTAGCTATGGTTTGTGAAAAGAACACACATGCAATGACACTGGTGGATCCATATGTGGTTTGTGAAAAGAACACACATGCAATGACTCTAGCTGTGGTTTGTGAGAAGAACAAACAAGGAATGACTACAAGGAATGACTCTAACTATGGTTAATGAAAAGAACAGACATGCAATGACTATGATGGATCCATATGTTGTTTGTGGAAAGAACATACATGTAATGACTCTAGCTGTGGTTAATGAAAAGAACACACATGCAATGACACTAGTGGATCCTTATGTGGTTTGTGAAAGAACACATATGCAATGACTCTAGCTGTGGTTTGTGAAAAGAACACACATGCAATGACACTGGTGGATCCATATGTGGTTTGTGAAAAGAACAGGAATGCAATGACTCTAGCTATTGTTTTTGGAAAGAATAGACATACAATGACTCTAGCTGTGGTTAATGAAAAGAACAGACATGCAATGACTCAGATGGATCCATACGTGGTTTGTGAAAAGAAAACACATGCAATCACACCGTGGGTCCATGTGTGGTTTGTGAAAGAACAGACATGCATCACTCTAGGTGTGGTTCATGAAAAGAACACACATCCAATGACACTGGTGGATCCATATGTGGTTTGTGAAAAAGAATGCATATGCAATGGCTCTAGCTATGGTTGGTGGAAATAACACACATGCATCGAATCGGGTGGATCCATATGTGGTTTGTGAAAAGAGCACACATGCAATGACTCTGGTGGATCCATGAGGTTTGTGAAAAGAACACACATGCAATAAATCTTGTGGATCCGTATGTTGTTTATGAAAAGAACAGACATGCAATGAAGTCTGGTGGATCCATATGCGGTTTGTGAGAAAGAAGACACATCTAGTGACACTGGTGGATCCATATCTGGTTTGTGAGAAGAACACGCATGCAATGACACTGGGTGTGGTTCATGAAAAGAACACACATCCAATGACACTGGTGGATCCTTATGTGGTTTGTGAAAGAACACACATGCAATGACTCTAGCTATGGTTTGTGAAAAGAACACACATGCAATGACACTGGTGGATCCATATGTGGTTTGTGAAAAGAACACACATGCAATGACTCTAGCTGTGGTTTGTGAGAAGAACAAACAAGGAATGACTACAAGGAATGACTCTAGCTCTGGTTAATGAAAAGAACAGACATGCAATGAATATGATGGATCCATATGTTGTTTGTGGAAAGAACATACATGTAATGACTCTAGCTGTGGTTAATGAAAAGAACACACATGCAATGACACTAGTGGATCCTTATGTGGTTTGTGAAAGAACACAGATGCAATGACTCTAGCTGTGGTTTGTGAAAATAACACACATGCAATGAATCTTGTGGATCCGTATATTGTTTGTGAAAAGAACAGGCATGCAATGACTCTAGCTATTGTTTTTGGAAAGAATAGACATACAATGACTCTAGCTGTGGTTAATGAAAAGAACAGACATGCAATGACTCAGATGGATCCATACGTGGTTTGTGAAAAGAAAACACATGCAATCACACTGGTGGGTCCATGTGTGGTTTGTGAAAGAACAGACATGCACTGACTCTAGGTGTGGTTCATGAAAAGAACACACATCCAATGACACTGGTGGATCCATATGTGGTTTGTGAAAAGAACAGACATGCAATGGCTCTAGCTATGGTTGGTGGAAATAACACACATGCATCAGACTGGTGGATCCATATGTGGTTTGTGAAAAGAGCACACATGCAATGACTCTGGTGGATCCATGAGGTTTGTGAAAAGAACACACATGCAATAAATCTTGTGGATCCGTATGTTGTTTATGAAAAGAATGTATATGCAATGAAGTCTGGTGGATCCATATGCGGTTTGTGAGAAAGAAGACACATCTAGTGACACTGGTGGATCCATATCTGGTTTGTGAGAAGAACACGCATGCAATGACACTGGGTGTGGTTCATGAAAAGAACACACATCCAATGACACTGGTGGATCCTTATGTGGTTTGTGAAAGAACACACATGCAATGACTCTAGCTATGGTTTGTGAAAAGAACACACATGCAATGACACTGGTGGATCCATATGTGGTTTGTGAAAAGAACACACATGCAATGACTCTAGCTGTGGTTTGTGAGAATAACAAACAAGGAATGACTACAAGGAATGACTCTAGCTCTGGTTAATGAAAAGAACAGACATGCAATGAATATGATGGATCCATATGTTGTTTGTGGAAAGAACATACATGTAATGACTCTAGCTGGTTAATGAAAAGAACACACATGCAATGACACTAGTGGATCCTTATGTGGTTTGTGAAAGAACACAGATGCAATGACTCTAGCTGTGGTTTGTGAAAATAACACACATGCAATGAATCTTGTGGATCCGTATATTGTTTGTGAAAAGAACAGACATGCAATGAACTCTGGTGGATCCATATGCGGTTTGTGAGAAGAAGACACATCTAGTGACATTGGTGGATCCATATCTGGTTTGTGAGAAGAACACACATGCAATGACACTGGGTGTGGTTCATGAAAAGAACACATCCAATGACACTAGTGGATCCTTATGTGGTTTGTGAAAGAACACACATGCAATGACTCTAGCTATGGTTTGTGTAAAGAACACACATGCAATGACACTGGTGGATCCATATGTGGTTTGTGAAAAGAACACACATGCAATGACTCTAGCTGTGGTTTGTGAGAAGAACAAACAAGGAATGACTACAAGGAATGACTCTAGCTCTGGTTAATGAAAAGAACAGACATGCAATGACTATGATGGATCCATATGTTGTTTGTGGAAAGAACATACATGTAATGACTCTAGCTGTGGTTAATGAAAAGAACACACATGCAATCACACTAGTGGATCCTTATGTGGTTTGTGAAAGAACACAGATGCAATGACTCTAGCTGTGGTTTGTGAAAAGAACACACATGCAATGACACTGGTGGATCCATATGTGGTTTGTGAAAAGAACAGGCATGCAATGACTCTAGCTATTGTTTTTGGAAAGAATAGACATACAATGACTCTAGCTGTGGTTAATGAAAAGAATGTACATGCAATGACTCAGATGGATCCATACGTGGTTTGTGAAAAGAAAACACATGCAATCACACTGGTGGATCCATGTGTGGTTTGTGAAAGAACAGACATGCACTGACTCTAGGTGTGGTTCATGAAAATAACACACATCCAATGACACTGGTGGATCCATATGTGGTTTGTGAAAACAACACTAATGCAATGGCTCTAGCTATGGTTGGTGGAAATAACACACATGCATCAGACTGGTGGATCCATATGTGGTTTGTGAAAAGAGCACACATGCAATGACTCTGGTGGATCCATGAGGTTTGTGAAAAGAACACACATGCAATAAATCTTGTGGATCCGTATGTTGTTTATGAAAAGAACAGACATGCAATGAAGTCTGGTGGATCCATATGCGGTTTGTGAGAAAGAAGACACATCTAGTGACACTGGTGGATCCATATCTGGTTTGTGAGAAGAACACGCATGCAATGACACTGGGTGTGGTTCATGAAAAGAACACACATCCAATGACACTGGTGGATCCTTATGTGGTTTGTGAAAGAACACACATGCAATGACTCTAGCTATGGTTTGTGAAAAGAACACACATGCAATGACACTGGTGGATCCATATGTGGTTTGTGAAAAGAACACACATGCAATGACTCTAGCTGTGGTTTGTGAGAAGAACAAACAAGGAATGACTACAAGGAATGACTCTAGCTCTGGTTAATGAAAAGAACAGACATGCAATGACTATGATGGATCCATATGTTGTTTGTGGAAAGAACATACATGTAATGACTCTAGCTGTGGTTAATGAAAAGAACACACATGCAATGACACTAGTGGATCCTTATGTGGTTTGTGAAAGAACACAGATGCAATGACTCTAGCTGTGGTTTGTGAAAAGAACACACATGCAATGACACTGGTGGATCCATATGTGGTTTGTGAAAAGAACAGGCATGCAATGACTCTAGCTATTGTTTTTGGAAAGAATAGACATACAATGACTCTAGCTGTGGTTAATGAAAAGAACAGACATGCAATGACTCAGATGGATCCATACGTGGTTTGTGAAAAGAAAGCACATGCAATCACACTGGTGGATCCATGTGTGGTTTGTGAAAGAACAGACATGCACTGACTCTAGGTGTGGTTCATGAAAAGAACACACATCCAATGACACTGGTGGATCCATATGTGGTTTGTGAAAAGAACAGACATGCAATGGCTCTAGCTATGGTTGGTGGAAATAACACACATGCATCAGACTGGTGGATCCATATGTGGTTTGTGAAAAGAGCACACATGCAATGACTCTGGTGGATCCATGAGGTTTGTGAAAAGAACACACATGCAATAAATCTTGTGGATCCGTATGTTGTTTATGAAAAGAACAGACATGCAATGAAGTCTGGTGGATCCATATGCGGTTTGTGAGAAAGAAGACACATCTAGTGACACTGGTGGATCCATATCTGGTTTGTGAGAAGAACACGCATGCAATGACACTGGGTGTGGTTCATGAAAAGAACACACATCCAATGACACTGGTGGATCCTTATGTGGTTTGTGAAAGAACACACATGCAATGACTCTAGCTATGGTTTGTGAAAAGAACACACATGCAATGACACTGGTGGATCCATATGTGGTTTGTGAAAATAACACACATGCAATGACTCTAGCTGTGGTTTGTGAGAAGAACAAACAAGGAATGACTACAAGGAATGACTCTAGCTCTGGTTAATGAAAAGAACAGACATGCAATGAATATGATGGATCCATATGTTGTTTGTGGAAAGAACATACATGTAATGACTCTAGCTGTGGTTAATGAAAAGAACACACATGCAATGACACTAGTGGATCCTTATGTGGTTTGTGAAAGAACACAGATGCAATGACTCTAGCTGTGGTTTGTGAAAAGAACACACATGCAATGACACTGGTGGGTCCATATGTGGTTTGTGAAAAGAACAGGAATGCAATGACTCTAGCTATTGTTTTTGGAAAGAATAGACATACAATGACTCTAGCTGTGGTTAATGAAAAGAACAGACATGCAGTGACTCAGATGGATCCATATGTGGTTTGTGAAAAGAAAACACATGCAATCACACTGGTGGATCCATGTGTGGTTTGTGAAAGAACAGACATGCACTGACTCTAGGTGTGGTTCATGAAAAGAACACACATCCAATGACACTGGTGGATCCATATGTGGTTTGTGAAAAGAACAGACATGCAACGGCTCTAGCTGTGGTTGGTGGAAAGAATACACATGCATCAGACTGGTGGATCCATATGTGGTTTGTGAAAATAGCACACATGCAATGACTCTGGTGGATCCATGAGGTTTGTGAAAAGAACACACATCCAATGCCTCTAGCTGTGGTTAATGAAAAGAACACACATTCAATGACACTGGTGGATCCTTATGTGGTTTGGGAAAGAACACACATGCAATGACTCTGGTGTATCCTTATGTGGTTTGTGAAAAGAAAAGACATGGAATGACTCTAGCCGTGGTTTGTGAAAAGAACACACATGCAATCACTCTGGTGTATCCTTATGTGCTTTGTGAAAAGAACCGACATGCAATGAACTCTGGTGGATCCATATGTGGTTTGTGAGAATAACACACATCCAATGACACTTGTGGATCCATATGTGATTTGTGAAAAGAATAAACATGCAATGACTCTAGCTGTGGTTTGTGAAAATAACATGCAATACAATGACTCTGGTGGATCCATATGTGGTTTGTGGAAAGAACACACATCCAATGACACTGGTAGATCCATGTGTGGTTTGTGAAAGAATAGACATGCACTAACTCTAGGTGTGGTTCATGAAAAGAACACACATGCAATCACACTAGTGGATCCATATGTGGTTTATGAAAAGAACACACATGCAATGACTCTGGTGTATCCTTATGTGGTTTGTGAAAAGAACGGACATGCAATAACTCTAGCTGTGGTTTGTGAAAAGAACACACATGCAATGACTCTGGTGTATCCTTATGTGGTTTGTGAAAAGAACAAACATGCAATGAACTCTGGTGGATCCATATGTGGTTTGCGAGAAGAACACACATTCAATGACACTTGTGGATCCATATGTGGTTTGTGAAAAGAACAAACATGCAATGACTCTAGCTGTGGTTTGTGAAAAGAACATGCAATACAATGACTCTAGTGGATCCATATGTGGTTTGTGGAAAGAACACACATGCAGTGACTCTAGCTTTGGTTTGTGGAAAGAACACACATGCAATCACAAAGGTGGATCCATATGTGGTTTGTGAAAAGAACACACATCCAACGACTCTAGCTGTGGTTAATGAAAACAACACACATGCAATGACACTTGTGGATCCGTATGTGGTTTGTGAAAGAACACACATGCAATAACTCTAGATGTGGTTTGTGAAAACAACACACATGCAATGACACTGGTGGATCCATATGTGGTTTGTGAAAAAGAATAGGCATGCAATGACTCTAGCTATTGTTTGTGGAAAGAACAGACATGCAATGACTGTAGCTGTGGTTAATGAAAAGAATAAACATGCACTGACTTGGATGGATCCATATGTGGTTTGTGAAAAGAACACACATGCAATGGCTCTAGTTGTGGTTTGTGAAAAGAACACACATGCAATGAATCTGGTGGATCCTTATGTGATTTGTGAAAAGAACGGACATGGATGAACTCTAGTAGATCCATATGTGGTTTGTGAGAAGAACACACATGCATTGACACTAGGTGTGGTTCATGAAAGGAGCATCCAATGACACTGTTGGATCCTTGTGTGGTTTGTGAAAGAACACACATGCAATGACTCTAGCTGTGGTTTGTGAAAAGAACACACATGCAATGACACTGGTGGATCCATATGTGGTTTGTGAAAAGAAAACACATGCAATGACTCTAGCTATGGTTTATGAGAAGAACACACATCCAATGACACTGGTGGATCCATGTGTGGTTTGTGGAAAGAACACACATGCAATGACTCTAGATGTGGTTTGTGGAAATGACACACATGCAATCACACTGGTGGATCCATATGTGGTTTATGAAAACAACACACATGTAATGACTCTGGTGGATCCATGTGGTTTATGAAAGGAACACACATCCAATGCCTCTAGCTGTGGTTAATGAAAAGAACACACATTCAATGACACTGGTGGATCCTTATGTGGTTTGGGAAAGAACACACATGCAATGAATCTAGTGTATCCTTATGTGGTTTGTGAAAAGAACAGACATGGAATGACTCTAGCTGTGGTTTGTGAAAAGAACACACATGCAATGACTCTGGTGTATCCTTATGTGGTTTCTGAAAAGAACCGACATGCAATGAACTCTGGTGGATCCATATGTGGTTTGTGAGAATAACACACATCCAATGACACTGGTAGTTCCATATGTGGTTTGTGAAAAGAACAAACATGCCATGACTATAGCTGTGGTTTGTGAAAAGAACATGCAATACAATGACTCTGGTGTATCCATATGTGGTTTGTGGAAAGAACACACATCCAATGACACTGGTAGATCCATGTGTGGTTTGTGAAAGAACATACATGCACTAACTCTAGGTGTGGTTCATGAAAAGAACACACATGCAATCACACTAGTGGATCCATATGTGGTTTGTGAAAAGAACACACATGCGATGACTCTCGTGTATCCTTATGTGGTTTGTGAAAAGAACAGACACGCAATGACTCTAGCTGTGGTTTGTGAAAAGAACACACATGCAATGACTCTGGTGTATCCTTATGTGGTTTGTGAATAGAACAAACATGCAATGAACTCTGGTGGATCCATATGTGCTTTGCGAGAAGAAGACACATCCAATGACACTGGTGGATCCATATGTGGTTTGTGAAAAGATCAAACATGCAATGACTCTAGCTGTGGTTTGTGAAAAGAACATGCAATACAATGACTCTAGTGGATCCATATGTGGTTTGTGGAAAGAACACACATGCAATGACTCTAGTTGTGGTTTGTGGAAAGTACACACATGCAATCACACTGGTGGATCCATATGTGGTTTATGAAAAGAACACACATCCAAGGACTCTAGCTGTGGTTAATGAAAAGAACACACATGCAATGACACTGGTGGATCCTTATCTGATTTGTGAAAGAACACACATGCAATAACTCTAGCTATGGTTTGTGAAAACAACACACATGCAATGACACTGGTGAATCCATATGTGGTTTGTGAAAAAGAATAGGCATGCAATGACTCTAGCTGTTGTTTGTGGAAAGAACAGACATGCAATGACTCTAGCTATGGTTAATGATAAGAATATACATGCAATGACTTGGATGGATCCATATGTGGTTTGTGAAAAGAACACACATGCAATGGCTCTAGCTGTGGTTTGTGAAAAGAACACACATGCAATGAATCTGGTGGATCCTTATGTGGTTTGTGAAAAGAACTGACATGGAATGAACTCTAGTGGATCCATATGTGGTTTGTGAGAAGAACACACATCCAGTGACACTGGTGGATCCATATGTGGTTTGTGAGAAGAACACACATGCATTGACACTGGGTGTGGTTCATGAAAGGAGCATCCAATGACACTGTTGGATCCTTGTGTGGTTTGTGAAAGAACACACATGCAATGACTCTAGCTATGGTTTGTGAAAAGAACACACATGCAATGACACTGGTGGATCCATATGTGGTTTGTGAAAAGAACACACATGCAATGACTCTAGCTGTGGTTTGTGAGAAGAACAAACAAGGAATGACTCTAGCTCTGGTTAATGAAAAGAACAGACATGCAATGACTATGATGGATCCATATGTTGTTTGTGGAAATAACATACATGCAATGACTCTAGCTATGGTTAATGAAAAGAACACACATGCAATGACACTAGTGGACCCTTATGTGGTTTGTGAAAGAACACAGATGCAATGACTCTAGCTGTGGTTTGTGAAAAGAACACACATGCAATGACACTGGTGGATCCATATGTGGTTTGTGAAAAGAACAGGCATGCAATGACTCTAGCTATTGTTTGTGGAAAGAATAGACATACAATGACTCTAGCTGTGGTTCATGAAAAGAACAGACATGCAATGACTCAGATGGATCCATATCTGGTTTGTGAAAAGAACACAAATGCAATGAATCTAGCTGTGGTTTATGAAAAGAACACACATCCAATGAATCTGGTGGATCCTTATGTGGTTTGTGAAAAGAACAAACATGGAATGAACTCTGGTGGATCCATATGTGGTTTGTGAGAAGAACATACATCCATTGACACTGGTGGATCCATATGTTCTTTGTGAGAAGAACACACATGCAATGACTCTAGATGCGGTTTGTGAAAAGAAGAGACATGCAATGACACTAGTGGATCCATATGTGGTTTGTGAAAAGAAAAGCATGAACTGACTCTAGACGTGGTTTGTGAAAAGAACACACAAGTAATCACACTTGTGGATCCATATGTGGTTTGTGGAAAGATCAGACATGCAATGACTCTAGCTGTGGTTAATGAAAAGAACCGACATGCAATGACTATGATGGATCCATATGTGGTTTGTGAAACGAACACACATGCAATGACTCTAGCTGTGGTTTGTGAAAAGAACACACATGCAATGAATCTGGTGGATCCTTATGTTGTTTGTGAAAAGAACAGACATGCAATGAACTCTGGTGGATCCATATGTGGTTTGTGAGAAGAAGACACATCCAGTGACACTAGTGGATCCATATCTGGTTTGTGAGAAGAACACACATGCAATGACACTGGGTGTGGTTCATGAAAAGAACACACATCCAATGACACTGGTGGATCCTTATGTGGTTTGTGAAAGAACACACATGCAATGACTCTAGCTATGGTTTGTAAAAAGAACACACATGCAATGACACTGGTGGATCCATATGTGGTTTGTGAAAAGAACACACATGCAATGAATCTAGCTGTGGTTTGTGAGAAGAACAGACAAGGAATGACTCTAGCTCTGGTTAATGAAAAGAACAGACATGCAATGACTATGATGGATCCATATGTTGTTTGTGGAAAGAACATACATGCAATGACTCTAGCTATGGTTAATGAAAATAACAGACATGCAATGACTCAGATGGATCCATATGTGATTTGTGAAAAGAACAGACATGCAATGACTCTAGCTATGGTTTGTGAAAAGAACACACATGCAATGACTCTGGTGTATCCTTATTTGGTTTGTGAAATAATAGACATGCAATAAACTCTGGTGGATCCATATGTGGTTTGTGAGAAGAACACACATCCAATGACACTGGTGGATCCATATGTGGTTTGTGAAAATAACAAACATGCAATGACTCTAGCTGTGGTTTGTGAAAAGAACGGGCAATACAATGACTCTGGTGGATCCATGTGTGGTTTGTGGAAAGAACACACATGCCATGACTCTAGCTATGGTTAATGAAAAGAAGACACGTGCAATGACTCTGGTGGATCCATGTGGTTTGTGAAAAGAATAGACATGCAATGACTCTAGCTATGGTTAGTGAAATAAACACACATGCAATGACACTAGTGGATCCATATGTGGTTTGTGAAAATTACAGACATGCAATGAACTCTGGTGGATCGACGTGTGCTTTGTGACAATAACACACATGCAATCACTCTGGTGGATCCATATGTTGTTTATGAGAAGAACACACATCCAATGAACTCTAGTGGATCTATCTTGGCATAATTTGATGTATGCCACGATGTATTTCATTGTACAAGACACTCACTTTCCATTTTTATACTACTCAGTTTTGCCCTTGTTTTTTTGATACTACTCAGTTTTGCCCTCTCTCTCTTTTGTAGAAACCCAAACCTGTGGTCACTCTGTCTGCTACGCCCTGATTGGTTGTCACAGTTGTCACGCGGATTGTGCGCACCAATCGTTGATCCTGTGTGATCCAACGAGGATCATTGCACATGTCGTGCCTTTCACAATACAACGTGAGACACTACGGATGTCTCCCTCAACGAGATTTCTACAGGAAGGAACACGATGCCGTCCATGGAAAAAGTCGTCGAGTGGTCATGTCACGTTTAATATAGTCTGGAAAGGCTACTACTGCTACTACAACACATGCATAGGGCAACAGGGTCATCGAGCGCACGGTTGTCGATGGGAGACTGCAATTTATTGCCACTTGATTTTAATAAGACATATCCCATTTTTACGCAGCGCTCTCAATCTCACTTGCAACTGGGCCCTACCGCAAGTAACTTCCATGATTCAAGGGCCCCCTCGAGTAGATCTAACGTTGCTATAAATTGGTTCCGCCACTTGCATGAAGTGGAATCGAGGTCTGCCATGAGCGTGATTTCAATGCAGCTCTAAAGTGGAGATCGTGGTTGTTTCAAAAAAAGGGAACCCAAAAAAAAGGTGGAGATCATGGTAGCCAAGCATGCGGAGGCATCTTCTCTGGGCACGAACGCCGCTCGTAACTGCACCGTCGAGGGTTCGATCTCACCCGTCCAGCCAGTAGCCGTCGCTGCCGAGCAGCAGGTGGCCGACAACGTCGTGGTGCCAGCGGCAGATCTGGATGGGGGGCAGGCGGAAGGCGGAGGCAATCCGGTGCTCTACATCAACGAGCCCATCATCGTCCAAGAAATCTTTGATGCAATCACGGAGAATGACGAGTTCGAGGAGGAGGTCCCTGATGAGGAGTCCGAGGTACTACATTGCTAGCTTCTCTAGTCGCAGCCATAGATTTGACTATTCATACATAGGATTTGCTCAATCGTGTATAGATTCTTTTGCTCTTGAAGTAGGGTAGTATATATATGGTTCGAACGGTCGATTGATGCATCTGCCATCTAGTCACAAAACCCCAATCCGTCTAGTCACAAAATGCCAATCTGCTCATCTGCCATCTAGTTGAGTTTGCTAGTTGAGTGTTGATTTCATTACACAACATGCCTATAGCATTACATTTATATTCCTTACTGAGCCTAATGATTCAATTTTGCCCCAAAATAGTGCAAGGGCATGGTTAGTGAACCCGAGGCAGCAATGTACAAAAACAATATAGGTTTTGTTTTTGCTATTTTGGTTCTCCAACTCCATCTCTGAAAAAATGAGGCCCTTAATTTATTCTCATATGGAGCCTATATAATCTTTGTATTGTTTCTGATCTATGAATGCATCGTATGATGCATATGTATATCCCTGAATATTGTTTTGTACGATTACATTTAAATTTCTTATTGTGGCCAATGATTCAAATTTGCCCCAAAAGATAGGCAGACACATTGGTGTCAGATTTTTTCAAGGATGAGTTAGCGAACCTGGGGCCATGTACAAGATCAATATAAGTTGTGCAATTGTTACTTGGTTCGCTTACGCCATCCCTGAAGAAACTTATGAGGCTGCAATCTTTATTCTACATTCATAGAACTATGATATTTGAATTATCTATTCCATGCATTCATAGTGTATAAGAATTACATTTCAGTTTATCACCGAGGCCAATGATTGAAATTTTCCCCAAAAGATTTCAAGGGGAGATATGTATTATGGTATCGTGTTTTAGGGATGGGTTGGTCAACCTGAGGCAGCAATGCACACAAACAATATAGGTTGTGCTGATGGTACTTTGGTTCGCCAAGTCCATCTATGAAAAAAATTATGAGGCCCTTGATTTATTCTCATATGGAACTACATATATGATCCTTGAATTGTTTCTGATCTTTGAATGATTCGTATGATGCATATGTATATGAATGCTTTTGATCATAAGGATTTTTAACATGTACCTTAAGATTAATTGTTTGGTTTTTTATTTATAATTACAATATTTAGGCTTGTTTTTTTACCTGACTATGTATATCCCTGAATATTGTTTTGTATGATTACATTTCAATTTCTTATTGTGGCCAGTGATTCAAATTTGCCCCCAAGGAGAGGCAGACACATTGGTGTCAGATTTTTTCAGGGATGAGTTAGCGAACATGGGGCGATGTACAAGAACATTATAGGTTGTGCAATTGTTACTTGGTTCGTCCACTCCATCCCTGAAGAAACTTATGAGGCCCCTAGATTTATTCTACATACACTCCGATGGAATTAGTTGTCATTGTGGCGAGATGAAATGATATATGAATTGATCAAACTATTGCTGAGATGCTTTCTCTTTGATATCCACGGATATATTGTCTTACATATACATGATGTCAATTATTGAGTTGTAATACAATTCAGTCATATGTATGAGTTCTAAGTTATGTTCTTCAAAATCAACATGAGGATGATGATGAAGTGGACGATAGCAAGGTACCCAGGGACAACAAGAGCCGCTACGTGCTAAGGCGGTTAAGGTGTGGGCTAATCCGTTTCTACCGTAGGGGGAGACTGATTTGCCCATTCTGTGGCAGAGCAATCAACGTGGACC
This sequence comes from Avena insularis, assembly GCA_023614405.1. Lineage (NCBI taxonomy): Eukaryota > Viridiplantae > Streptophyta > Magnoliopsida > Poales > Poaceae > Avena > Avena insularis. Next base: position 462,429,454 of record CM042690.1, read on the forward strand.
TCGACAGCATGATCCAGCACGCGGTGGACGTTGGCAAAGGTGGAGGCAGAAGGCATAGGCCGATTACCTTGGCACGACACGCAGCCTTCACCAAATTCCTCCAGGAGTGTGTCAGGACTAGCCTGTATCCCCTCGACTAGGTTGTCCCTGCCTCCTGCTGATATGCCCCTGCCCTGCTAGGAATCTCCGTGTCCCGGCCTCCTGCTGCTGCCACTGCTTTTATTTTGTATTAGTTAATTATTATTACCTATCTGTGGCATGTAAGACAATATATCCGCGTGGTGTCTCTAGTGAACCTTCTATATATATATAGTAATCTACTCCTTTATATGGAGTGCCTTAAAATTTCTAGTGTTCAATTATATTACTGGTCTTGCTCATGCACACTACAAAATATTTCTAGTGCTCGATTATATTATAATTCTCAAGGAATACATCAACAAGTTAAATTGGTCGATTTTTTTTATTGAAGTAACTAAATGATCTCATATCGACGGTGGATGTTGGCAAAAACCGAAGGCATCAGCCAAAGACCTTGGAGCGACACACAGTCTTCAGCAAATTCCTTACATGTTCAACAATGGGTTGCGGCCGCCCAAATCCGAATTCACTTACATGTCCAACATGGCAGAACTTGAGCCACCACAGAGACCTCGGTAGAGGTGGCAGAATTGGTGTGGGTGCGACCATGGCGACGGCGAGCTCGAATTCTGGAGGAGGAAAACAGGACCGAGCATGGTCGACACAGTGACATATCTCACCGGGAACCAATTCTTGTCCCCGCACCGTGCCATGGGTGCGTCCATGGTGAGGGCGAGCTCCGACTCGGGATGGGGAGGAGAGCGGGGCCGAGCAGGTTCGTCACGTCCCAGCTCCACGCCATGGCCGCGACCACAGATCCCGCTCCGGGGAAGAAGAAGACACGTAATGGATGCAGGCGCCAATGCTACAAGCCTACAGGGAGGAGAGCGGGGCCGAGCAGGTTCGTCCATGTCCCAGGTCCGCGCCATGGCCGCGACGCCGCCACATATTGCCGCTCCGGGGAAGAAGAAGACAAGTAATGGATGCAGGCACCAACGCTGCAAGCCTAATTGATGCCTAAGCAACGGGAGCGACATAACGGCGAGAACTGACAGGGGGGCCAACTTGACGGTCGTTAGCCTGATATTTTGTATTGAAATGTAAAGTTGAATTCGTGCCGAAAAGACCCTCTGAATATTTGGCACGCCATTTGTAGTCATCGCAGTTGATTACATGCAACTTGGGTACCGTGTTGCTTGGGCGCCCCAACTTTTGGGCAGCAAAATGATATTCTCCTCTTGGAGGAGGCTCAACACATCCTTGGCCTTCCCAAGCGTACCTTGGAGGGTTACACTGCAATCCTCGATTGAGGCAACGGTGCTAGCCAAGGTATCTGCACGACGCAAGGCCTGGGCGGCATCTGAAGAACACAAAGTATCATCAAAGTGACATAAAACAACAATAGGGAGAAATGCATGTGAAGCAGAATAATACCTGAAAGTGCCTTCGCAATCGAGAAAAGCTGTTCCACGAACAACTTCTCCCTTTCGGCAGTGGAAGCACGGAGATCTTCCTCACGCTTTTGCGACTCCTCCAGAGTCGTGACTGCCTCATCATGCTTCTTCTCCACTGCGGCAAGTCCCTTTTCGAGGGAAGTAACACGACGGAGAAGCTCATTATGCTCGCCTACAAAGGATAGAACACGACAGCGCATGAGTTTACAAACCTCTATCCAAGAAGAGTAGAAAGACAAGGTTAACACAAACCTTCGACTACACGATGGCGGTTGTCTAGCAAGGCATGATGCCGACCCAAGGCAAGAATCTGCTCCGCGAGGTGAATGGAATCCCTCACGATGGGCTACATCAAAAGATAAGAAGCATCAGCATTAGCAAAAAAGAGCAAAGTGTGCACATCAACCAAATTCAAATGCCAACGGCAAAAGACATTTACATGCTCCTCCAGGGACTCTGAAGGTTCCTGTCGAGTGGGCATCCGTGCAACCATCTCGTGCCCCCATCGTAGGGGGAACTCGAAGAGTTGGCGCCGAAGTGGGCTGCCACTCGAGGAGAAGGAGACCGTATGGCCACTTCCTTGTTCTTGGAGTCTGTGACTCCAGATTATTTAACAAATTGGCAGTCGTCGGAAGACGACGACACCGTGTGACTGCAAATATCAAGCACTACTTCAGAAGAAAGAATTTCGAAGAAAACAAGACAAAATTTGTGAAATATAAAGACTAACCCGTCAAAAATTCCAAGGTCGAAGGAATCTCCTGATGACTTCTTCGGCAACCTCAGCTTCTTCTGAGCGGGAGGAGACATGGCACGTACAGGCACAGTGGGGATTGGCTCCTCCGCAACAGCAGGAGGACCCTCCGACGTTGTCGGTGAGGAGGCATCTGAATCTTCGCTCTACAAGCGCTTGCGAGTCCCATGATCGCTAGACTCGAGGGCTTCCTCCTCTCCCTCCACAGGGATGGTGTAACATCCCAAAACACTAATCCAAGGTTATTAAGATCCAAATCATCAAAATTAGGGTTAACAAAAACTTTTCCAATTAAAAATATTAAAGCATTCATATGTGTGTGCATTTAAATAGGAGTTGATTTGAATTATCATGATTAAGTGATCCATTTCTTGTAAAATGATTCTTAGGTGAAATAAACATCATCTAAATCATTCCCAAACAAATCCCAAAGAAAAACAAATCAAAATGAATAAAATAATCAAATGGTCATTTGTGCCATTTTAATCAACATGCCTACTTTGGCTATTCCTAGTACTCAAAACCTAACAGAAACAGATGTGGATCTTTGCACCCCTTGCTAGTACACATAATGTTGTACCAAGGCCCACTTTGTGATCTGCCAAAAACATGCAAACACTAAATTTAAATGGCAATTGAAAGTTGAATCCATTTCATATGGGAAGATCCCACTATTTCAAAAACCACTCAAACAAACTCAAATTTCAAAACCCAAGCACCCACAGAGTCTCAAGCTTAGTACTAGCACACCCACCAAAAATCTTTTCAAAATTCAAAAATATTTTTCTTGCGGCCATTTCTTCAAATACTTGGCAGGCATGAATTTACACTCTAATCCTAGCTCACTGTTTAAAACAGGGTTTTCCCCCAAATGATCTCCATTTAATTCCTTTGTCCCCTCTGGATCTAACCAGGCCCTTAGCACCCATCCCCTACCCCCTCGTGGCATTGCCAAGCCATGCCGATCACCGTGCTGGGCGGCCGACCATGCCACCACCGTAGCAGACCACCTCCCTCCCTCTCGCCATGTCTACGAGCTAGCCAGTACCTCACCGCCACCCTCTGTCCCCTCCCCGAGCCAAGCCAGAGCATGGACCACCGCCAATGCGCCGCGCCCAGTGCGTCTGCACCATGCCGAGCACACGCTAGAGCGCCGCGCCCGACACACGTGCACACGCCGCCCCTTGACCGCAGCTCGCGTCCACCGCTCCGCCACGACCCCAGGAACACGCCAGACATGCCCATTCGCCGCCCAATGCACCACAGCCACCGCTCGCCGTTGAGACTGCCGCCTCTGTCGCTCAGAGCGCGCGCATCGCCCGACCGCATACCACCGCCCCTAGTCCCGCATTTACTCCGTAGAGCACCGCCAGGAGACCAGCCACCATCCCCTACCTCGAGCCACGCCGCTAGCACGCTGTGCAGCCCTCACCGGAGCCGCCAGCCCATGCCTCTCGGTCGTGTCGTCGTCCTATAAATAGAGGCCACCCCCAGCCCCATTCGGCACACCACTCACCTCCCGTCACCTCACTGACCATTCCCCACCTCTAGCCGGAGCAGCCCAAGCACTTGCTCACCGGAATTTGACCAGAGTAGCCCGTAGCAGAGGAGGAGAAGGCCCTGCTGATTGCGACAACCCCCGGAGCCACCTCGATCACCCCTGAGGTCGCTGTCGTCTACCAGTCCATTTTCCCGCCTCGCCGTCATTGTTGGAGCCCTGGTATGCCCCCTGAGCACCCCCACTGAGCTGCTAGGGTTTGACCTCGCCGGGGACCTGTTCGTCGTCGACGACGAGCCCCAGCCGTTGATCCCCGTTCTAATCTAACGACCCACATCTCCCCATACCACTTCGCGCGTTATGAGCCACTGACCGGTGGCCCCCACTGTCACCTGTGCCCCGCGCCGCGTAGTGTCACTGGGCCGGCCCGTTAGCGTTCCTGCGCGACCCGGATAGTTTGAACCTAGTTCTGTCCCCTAGTTTGAAATTCATTTCAGAGAGATTTGTGAATCCAAATGGAGTGATTCCAATTTTGTTAGAAAGATACTAAAAAGATCTACCCAAGACCATTGGATTTAATTCAATTAGACTTAGAGATCTCTCCTAGTAAAATAGCAAAACAGAAGCATTTGCACCTTGCAACATTTTGATAAAATCAACCATGATAGGATTTGAGTTGATTCCAACTCTCAAAAATCACATTTAACCATACCTATCTGAATATATAATAATATTAAGGTTTACATGCAGTGACTTTGGACTAGTACCAAAATAATGCTATATAGGCATTTCTAGTCACTTTAAATCATTAAATAATGAAGTTAAACCAAAGTAATTATGAACCAACCCTTAAATCACATTCCCACATGTTAGAATATGTGGTCATGACATGTGTCCACATGATCCCATATTTGAAGTGGTGAATATTAAATCTTAGTTAATTTTCAATGAGTAGAAATTACTTTTCTAAAATAAAAAGGAGGAAACTATTGAATAAGACTTGTGATGGTAATAGATCATCAAGTGTGTGCCTTAGAGTGCTAATTAGACTAGTTAAGTATTGTTTGGTGATTGTGTACTCCATATGTATTTATAGACGATAGTACCGACCAAGCTCTCAAGGAGGAGGAGTTCTACCACGAGGAGGAAGAAAACTTCAACCACTACACCAACCAAGGCAAGCTACTATTGGCAAGCTAACACTTGCAACATATTGTTAGCAAGCTAGGATTAAACTAGATGGTTTAGCAAAGATGCTTTAGACATGCTTTGGTTATACCCCTTTGACTAGTAGTTACCCCAAGTATTAAGTTCAAGCTTTACTTCCTTTACTTTACACAAAGTCCTTCACATGTTTTGAAGGTAGCATAAAGAGTATAAAACTTGACCTATTTAGAGAACTTTAGATGTCATTCTATGGCATGAGATTGATCCCATCTTTCCACCTTAGTGAACACTCTTAACTTAGTAGTTTAGAGTAGATAAAAACTTGAGTCACTTTAGATGGGAAAACATGGTGAAAATGAATTATGAAAACCTTGGAATGATGAGTCATTCTATTGAGATGTTTTGACATGTGTTGAGAAACACAAATGGTTTATGATGATGAAAATGTTGAGGCATGAGCCTTGAACCTTTTACAAAACTGATGGTTGGATTCTGATGCGATACCATTCCAAATTTACCGTACAACCAAAATACCTGAATTGGGTAAGGCTTAGCCGAAAGTTTATATGCATTAGTATTAGTTCCCTCGCGGGAGAGGTTTGAGCTAAGGCTACCTCTCAATGTTGTCCACCTATGCAGTGCCCAAGATGACAAATGGTCATGGTTGGGAGGCCATGCTCATAGGAGAGGTGCTTATACTAGGGTGTGTAAAGGAAAGGTTATGTTTGATTATCTGCATACTAAGTATGACGATTCAGGGCTATCCCTGGTAGATGTATCGAATCTTGTGGTGAAAGTGTACCACATCTGTAGAGTGTCAAACTATTCGAATAGCTGCATCCGCGGTTATGGACAGTTGGAATGGCCATACTGTTTCATTGTCAGATGTTTTCAAAATAACTTATGAAATGAATGATGAATCTTGACTTGACCACAACAGGGTTGTGATTAAGACACTAGCTGCCCAACTTAAGTGATTCTAGAACTTTATTTTATCTTTCTTTGCTTCTGAACTCAGCTTAGGTTTCAAACATAACTTTATAGTTAAACTTAGAGTTAGCACTTTAACTTAGAATTATACTACTTGTTAGTGGTAGTTTGCAAGTACTTAAAGAGTACTCATGGCTTTTGTCTCTGGCTATTCTCATGGCCAGACTATGAAGGAGACTACCAAGATGATGGCTAGCAGGACGGCTATGATAACTAGGACTATCGCCTTCCAAGATTACTGTGCCCCTGAAGATGGACCCCACCTCTACGCTTATCTTTTATTCCGTTGCTTGTTGTATTAAGACTGGATCATGAGATCCTTATTTGTGAAAGACCTTATTTATGGTTTGTAATGGATGATGTACTGTGATATCCAATCCGTTATGTCTCACAAAAATGGTAATACTGGGATTGCGAGGTATGGCATAACGGGCATCTGGTATTGAAAATCCGGGTGTTGACAAGTTGGTATCAGAGCCATCTTGACCATAGGAGACCCTAGTTAGAATGGACGCCCGAATCAAAAACCTAATTTCCAAACCAAAGTGAGTATTTATGAAAAACTATTTCCTCACTTATCCTTGGGAATTGATGCTTTCTCAAAAAAATCAGGTTCCTCAAAATTCTTATATTACTACTTAAAAATTTGACACACTTGATCACTTCACTAATTTCCTCATCCTTAATTCTTGTAGATGGAGACTCAGTTCAACAAGTTCTACCAGTTGGGAAACGGAGGTCAACTGATCTTCGAGAGGGATCTGGATTCACTGTCGGAGTTACTAGGACGCCCACATCCGGAGTTTCTTGGAGCTCAACTTCCAGGACCCCCAGGAGGAGATTTGCAGTGGCTAGTCACCACTGATCTTAGAGGAAGCATGAAAGCACCAACATCCGGGAGAATCTAGTTCTCCGTGAGAGAGAATAACTGGATAGATGGATTAGCCAGGCAATGCATGAAGCTCTCGCACGTCTATGTGCCCTTAGTGTCAACCAAATCCAGGGAACCTGTTTTCCTCACTATGCAAGGCGTGACTTCATGGAAATGCCAATGGAGATGCCAAGTCACCTAGAGTTGAGGCGTCAAGTGGAGAATCTTGACTTCTTGCTTCATGATAGACAGCAGGAACTGGACAATGCTAGAGAATTAGCCAACCAGAACCGTGCCATTGCCGACCAGAAGGCCCAGACTTTCGCACTGCTCGTCTAGGATCGCCAGTCTCTTTGCCGCTAGCGGGCAAAGAAAGATCACACCATCGACCATCTTCGCAAGAAGGTGGCTGACCTCGAGAAGACCGTCAAGGAGCAAGAAGCTCAGCTTGCAGCAAAGGAGGAAGAAGAGGAGGGTGAAGACATCCAGGGAGATATGGATTCTTACCTCAGCAACGATGATGACTTTCTGGAGGAGGATGTTGTGGACTTCTACACTGATGATGAGGACTCCGACTTCATCGACGATGAGTAGATGCACTAGAGCACTGTCGTAGCATGAGATGTATCGGTCCCACTGTATCGTAGCTTGCAGAATGGTTCTTCAAACCATCTGTTTTCCTTTGTTGTTGTGGTGTGTGTTTGTATCGTGTGCTTGTTGCATGAATGAAATGAAGTTAGTTGCAAAACCTGAGTCAAACTCAAAGTTTTAGCTTGAAACCAAAACCATGAACCTTAGAACTTTCCCTCTTACCCCTGTATCTACCTCAATCTTCAGATGACTCGTGGAAACCAAGGATGGAGAAGCTCGTCGCAAGACCCAATGCTACAGATCTTGCAGAATCTCATCGTAGACAGAGAAGCAAGCAGGGCAGAACGCCAAGCCAACTTAGCAACATTACAGTAGATCGCCCAGATGGCTCTCAACAACCAGAACCATGGAAACCAGGATCACCATGGATCCAAACTCAAAAAAATTCAGAAGAACAACCACAACTCTGGCAACACCAACAATTTCAACCGTGCCCCTCCCAAGAGCAACAACAACAACAACAACACTGCACCCAGAACTGGCAGCAATGCTGTGCCTGTCGCAGCAAAAGACAAGTCCCAAATCACCTGTTTCGAGTGTGGAGTGAAGGGTCACTATTCCAATGAGTGTCCCAAGAAGACTGCCGCCAATGCCAATATGAATGCCCCAGCTCAATAGCAGCGTCACGTTCAACCAGGGACAAGATTTGCCCTAGGAAACCCTCACAACCGCAACGGTCGTCTCTTCCACATGAACGCTGAAGAAGCCCAAGAAGTGTCAGATGTAGTGCTGGGTATGTTTTCTGTCAACTCAGTTTTAGCAAGGGTATTGTTTGATTCAGGAGCATCGCATTCATTTGTCACCGAAGAATTTGCATGCACTAGTAAGATTCACCCAACCAACTTGAAGCATGTCATGATAGTTCAAATCCCCGGATCAACTACAAAAGCTAGAAAAATTTGCAAAGCTGTACCTATCAGAATACATGGGATAGATTTTTATGCCAACCTAATTGTACTTGGAACCAAAGGATTGGAAGTAGTACTAGGTATGGACTGGATGTCAAGACATAAAGGAATGATAGACTGTGCTAAGAAAGCCATCACCATGACCAGTAGTTCTGGAGTAACAGTAGAGCATATATCTGAAACCTTACCTCGCCAATTCAAGTGCAACAAGAGTCTAGCCCTACCCACCTTAGACCAAGTAAGAGTAGTCTGTGAATACCCCGACGTATTCCTAGATGAATTGCCAAGTATGCCCCCAGATAGGGATATTGAGTTCATTATCGAGCTAATCCCCAGAACCGGACCCATAGCCCAGAGACCAAATAGCATGAACCCCTCAGAGTTAGTGGAACTGAAGAAGCAGTTGGATGCCATGTTTGCAAAAGGCTTGATTCAACCGAGCGCATCACCATGGAGATCACTAGTGTTATTCATCGACAAGAAAGATGGAGGCAACCATCTGTGCACAGATTACAAAAAGTTGAATGACGTCACCATCAAGAACAAGTACCCCTTGCCAAAGATAGAGGATCTATTTGATCAGTTGACTGGAGCCCAGGTATTCTCAAAGATTGATCTTAGGACTGGTTATCACCAACTTAAGATTCGTGCAACGGATATTCCGAAGACCGCCTTCACTACTCGCTATGGTTTATACAAGTATACGGTTATGTCTTTTGGATTAACCAATGCCCCTGCTTATTTCATGAATCTCATGAATAAGATCTGTATGAATTTCCTAGATAAGTTTGTAGTTGTGTTTATCGATGACATCCTTATCTACTCCAAGTCGGAAGAAGAGCATGAGCAACATCTGAGAATCATCCTAGAAACCCTGAGAGAGCATCGGTTATATGCCAAGTTCAGCAAGTGTGAGTTTTGGATGAAAGAAGTAGGATTCCTAGGACATATTGTGTCTGTCGGAGGAGTCTCTGTTGATCCCGCCAAGATCAGAGATGTCGAAGCATGGGAAGCCCCAACCACTCAAACCCAAGTTCGTCCATTTCTCAGATTAGCAGGATACTACCGCAAGTTCGTCGAAGGATTTTCAAGCATCGCCAGACCCATGACCCAATTGTTGAAGAAGGACAAGAAGTTTGAATGGATCGACAAGTGTGAAGCCAGTTTCTAGGAGTTGAAGAAGATATTGATATCAGCCCCAATATTGATCATGCCAGACATCAAGAAGTCGTTTGATGTGTATTGTGATGCATCCAAGATTGGTCTCAGATGTGTATTAATGCAAGAAGGAAAAGTCATAGCGTATCTGTCTCGACAACTGAAGCAGCATGAGCAGAACTATTCGACCCATGATATTGAATTAGCAGTCGTAGTTTTGGCATTGAAGACATGGTGTCATTATTTGATGGCTAATCGCTATGAGATTTACTCAGATCACAAGAGCTTGAAGTATATTTTCACTCAGAAAGAGCTGAATACGAGGCAAAGGAGATGGATAGAGTTAATCAAGGATGATGACCTTGACATTCACTATCACCCCGGCAAAGCCAATGTGGTAGCGGATGCTCTTGGCAGATTGCCGTGTAGGCTAAACACCATGATCAAGGAGAAGCAGCCAAGTTTGTATGAGGAGTTGGAGCAGTTCAGAACTGAATTAGTTAGCAAGGGATTTTTAGCTAGCATTGAACTTCAACCCACTTTGATTAGCCAAATCAAGGAAGCCCAGAAGGGAAATGAAAGTATCGACGGTATCAAACGTCGTATTGGTACAGGAAGGTACCTGGATTCACTGAAGACGAAGGAGTGTTGTGGTACAAAGGACATATCTGTGTGCCAGCAGATTCGAAGCTGAAGCAAGTTATCATGAAGGAAGCTCATGATACTCTTTATTCTATCCACCCCGGAGGAACAAAGATGTATCAAGATTTGAAAGAGCAATTTTGGTGGCACAAGATGAAGAGAGAAATCAGAAGTTACATCGCTAAATGTGACATCTGTCAAAGAGTCAAAGCAGAGCATCAGAGACCCGCAGGACTATTGCAACCATTGCAGATTCTAGAATGGAAATGAGATTCCATCAAAATGGACTTTATCACCGGTTTGCCTACTTCTAGTAGGGGAAATGACTCAATCTGGGTCATAGTTGATAGACTATCCAAGGTAGCCCACTTTATCCCTGTCAAGACTGCCTACCAGAGTGCGAAGCTAGCAGAGCTGTACATTGCTAGGATAGTTAGTCTGCATGGAACCCCCAAGACCATAGTATCAGATCGAGGAACCCAGTTTACCTCGAGATTTTGGCAGAAACTTCAGGAAGGATTGGGAACCAAATTGAACTTCAGCACCGCGTATCATCCGCAAACTAATGGACAGACTCAGAGAGTCAACCAGATCTTAGAAGATATGTTAAGAGCTTGTGTGTTGGAATACGGATCAAAATGGGAAGACTGCCTGCCTTTCGCAGAATTCTCATATAACAACAGTTATCAAGCTAGCTTGCGCATGGCACCATTTGAGTTCCTATATGGAAGAAAGTGTCGTACCCCTTTGAATTGGTCACAAGTAGGAGAGAGTCAGATCTTTGGACCCGACATTCTCCGAGAAGCCGAAGAGAAGGTTCACAAAGTCCGTGAGCACCTCAAGACCTCCCAATCCAGACAGAAGAGTTATGCTGACAAGAGAAGGAGAGACCTGACTTTCAATATCGTAGGTTTTGTATATCTCAAGATTTCACCATTGAAAGGAACCCAGCGCTTTAGTCTGAAAGGAAAGTTAGCCCCCAGATATATGGGACCCTTCAAGATTCTGAACCGTCGAGGAGAAGTATCATATCAACTGGAACTACCTGAAGAGATGTCAGCCATCCATAATGTGTTCCATATCTCGTTACTTCGCAAATGCCTGTAAGTGCGAGAGAAGACTGAAGTTTTCAAGAACATCGATCAGAGAGCTGTGGAAATCAACAATGACCTGACCTATCATGAAGTGCCCATCCGTATCCTAGAAGAAGCCTACAGAACCACCAGGACCAGGAGTATCAAGTTTCTCAAGATTCAATGGAGCAACCATACCGAGGAGGAAGCCACTTGGGAGCGAGAAGATTACATTAGGACAGAGTTCCTAGATCTCTTTAGTTCCTAGTTTTCTTTGTAAATCTCGGGACGAGATTATTGTTTGAGGGGGGAAGGTTTGTAACATCCCAAAACTCTAATCCAAGGTTATTAAGATCCAAATCATCAAAATTAGGGTTAACAAAAACTTTTCCAATTAAAAATATTAAAGCATTAATATGTGTGTACATTTAAATAGGAGTTGAGTTGAATTGCCATGATTAAGTGATCCATTGCTTGTAAAATGATTCTTAGGTGAAATAAACATCATCTAAATTATTCCCAAACAAATCCCAAAGAAAAAAAATCAAAATGAATAAAATAACCAAATGGTCATTTGTGCCATTTCAACATGCCTACTTTGGCTATTCCTAGTACTCAAAACCTAATAGAAACGAATGTGGATCTTTGCACCCCTTGCTAGTACACATAATGTTGTACCAAGGCCCACTTTGTGATATGCCAAAAACATGCAAACACTAAATTTAAATGGCAGTTGAAAATTGAATCCATTTCATATGGGAAGATCCCACTATTTCAAAAACCACTCAAACAAACTCAAATTTCAAAACCCAAGAACCCACAGAGTCTCAAGCTTAGTACTAGCACACCCACCAAAAATATTTTCAAAATTCAAAAATATTTTTCTTGCGGCCATTTCTTCAAACAATTGGCGGGCATGATTTACACTCTAATCCTAGCTCACTGTTTACAACAGGGTTTTGCCCCCAAATGATCTCCATTTAAACCCTTTGTCCCCTCTGGATCTAACCAGGCCCTTCTCACCCATCCCCTACCCCTAGTGGCATTGCCAAGCCATGCTGAGCACCTTGCTGGCCGGTCGACCATGCCACCACTGCAGCAGACCACCTCCCTCCCTCTTGCCATGTCTATGAGCTAGGCAGTACCTCACCGCCACCCTCTGTCCCCTCCCCGAGCCAAGCCAGAGCGTGGACCACCACCAATGCGCCACGCCCAGTGCGTCTGTACCGTGCCGAGCACGCGCCAGGGCGCCGTGCCCGACACGCGTGTACACGCCACCCCTGGACCATAGCCCGTGTCCACCGCTCCGCCACGACCCTAGGAACACGCCAGACATGCCCGTTCATCGGCCAACGCACCATAGCCACCGCTCGCCGTTGAGACCATCCCCTCTGCCACTCAGAGCGCACGCATCGCCCGATCGCATACCACCGCCCCTAGTCCCGCATTTACTATGTAGAGCACCGCCAGGAGACCAGCCACCGTCCCCTACTTCGAGCCACGTCGCTAGCATGTTGTGCAGCCCTCGCCGGAGCCGCCCGCCCATGCCTCTCGGTCGCGTCGTCGTCCTATAAATAGAGGCCACCCCCAGCTCCATTCGGCACACCACTCACCTCCCCTCACCTCACTGACCGTTCCCCACCTCTAGCCGGAGCAGCGCGAGCACTTGCTCGCTGGAATTTGACCAGAGTAGCCCGCAGCAGAGGAGGAGAAGGCCCTGCTGATTGCGACCACCCCCGGAGCCACCTCGACCACCCTTGTGCTCGATGTCGTCTACCAGTCCGTTTACCCGCCTCGTCGTCGTCGTTGGAGCCCTGGTACGCCCCCTGAGCACCCCCACTGAGCCGCTAGGGTGCGACCTCGCCGACAACCTGTTCGTCCTCGACGACGAGCCCCAGCCGTTGATCCCTGTTCTAATCTAACGACCCACATCACCCCGTACCGCTTCGTGCATTATGAGCCACTGACCGGTGGACCCCCTGTCAGCTGTACCCCGCGCCGCGTAGCATCACTGGGCCGGCCCATTAGCGTTCCCGCGCGACCCAGATAGTTTGAATTAGGATTTTTCCATTTTAGTTTAAACCTAGTTCTGTCCCCTAGTTTGAAATTCATTTCAGAGAGATTTAAAAAATCCAAATGGAGTGATTCCAATTTTGTTAGAAAGCTACTAAAAAGATCTACCCAAGACCATTGGATTTAATTCAATTAGACTTAGAGATCTCTCCTAGTAAAATAGCAAAACAGAAGCATTTGCACCTTGCAACATTTTGATAAAATCAACCATGATAGGATTTGAGTTGATTCCAACTCTCAAAAATCACATTTAACCATACCTATCTGAATATATAATAATATTAAGGTTTACATGCAGTGACTTTGGACTAGTACCAAAATAATGCTATATAGGCATTTCTAGTCACTTTAAATCATTAAATAATGAAGTTAATCCAAAGTAATTATGAACCAACCCTTAAATCACATTCCCGCATGTTAGAATATGTGGTGATGACATGTGTCCACATGATGCCATATTTGAAGTGGTGAATATTAAATCTTAGTTAATTTTCAATGAGTAGAAATTACTTTTCTAAAATAAAAAGGAGGAAACTATTGAATAAGACCTGTGATGCTTGTGATGGTAATAGATCATCAAGTCTGTGCCTTAGAGTGCTAATTAGACTAGTTAAGTATTGTTTGGTGATTGTGTACTCCGTATGTATTTATAGGCGATAGTACCGACCAAGCTCTCGAGGAGGAGGAGTTCTACCAAGAGGACGAAGACAACTTCAACCACTGCACCAACCAAGGCAAGCTACTATTGGCAAGCTAACACTTGCAAGCTATTGTTAGCAAGCTAGGATTAAACTAGATGGTTTAGCAAAGATGCTTTAGGCATGCTTTGGTTATACCCCTTTGACTAGTAGTTACCCCAAGTATTAAGTTCAAGCTTTACTTCCTTTACTTTACACAAAGTCCTTCACTTGTTTTGAAGGTAGGATAAAGAGTATAAAACTTGACCTATTTAGAGAACTTTAGATGTCATTCTATGGCATGAGATTGATCCCATCTTTCCACCTTAGTGAACACTCTTAACTTAGTAGTTTAGAGTAGATAAAAACTTGAGTCACTTTAGATGGGAACACATGGTGAAAATGAATTATGAAAACCTTGGAATGATGAGTCATTCTATTGAGATGTTTTGACATGTGTTGAGAAACACAAATGGTTTATGATGATGAAAATGTTGATGCATGAGCCTTGACCCTTTTACAAAACAAATGGTTGGATTCGGATGCGATACCATTCCAAAGTTACCGTACAACCACAATACCTAAATTGGGTAAGGCTTAGCCGGAAGTTTATATGCATTAGTATTAGTTCCCTCGCGGGAGAGGTTTGAGCTAAGGCTACCTCTCAATGTTGTCCACCTATGCAGTGCCCAAAATGACAGATGGTCATGGTTGGGAGGCCATTCTCATAGGAGAGGTGCTTATACTAGGGTGTGTAAAGGAAAGGTTATGTTTGATTATCTGCATACTAAGTATGATGATTCAGGGTTATCCCTGACAGATGTATAGAATCTTGTGGTGAAAGTGTACCATCTCTGCAGAGTGTCAAACTATTCGAATAGCCGTGTCCGTGGTTATGGACAGTTGGAATGGCCATACTGTTTCGTCGTCAGATGTTTTCAAAATAACTTATGAAATGAATGATGAATCTTGACTTGACCACAACAGGGTTGTGATTAAGACACTAGCTGCCCAACTTAAGTGATTCTAGAACTTTATTTTATCTTTCTTTGCTTCTGAACTCAGCTTAGGTTTCAAACATAACTTTATAGTTAAACTTAGAGTTAGCACTTTAACTTAGAATTATACTACTTGTTAGTGATAGTTTGCGAGTACTTAAAGAGTACTCATGGCTTTTGTCCCTAGCTATTCTCATGGCCAGACTATGAAGGAGACTACCAAGATGATGGCCAGCAGGACGACTATGATAACTAGGACTATATGCCTTCGTTAGCATTGCCTGTGCCCCTGAAGATGGACCCCACTGCTACGCTTATCTTTTATTCCGCTGCTTGTTGTATTAAGACTGGATCATGAGATCCTTATTTGTGTACGACCTTATGTATGGTTTGTAATGGATGATGTACTGTGATATCCAATCGGTTATGTCTCGCAAAATTGGTAATCCTGGGATTGCGAGGTATGGCATAACGGGCATCTGGGATTAAAAATCCGGTTGTTGACAGATGGTGGAGCCCGACTTGTCCTCTTCATCCACCTCGCGAGGAATACCTCCTTCAGGCCGAGGAGGAAAGTTGGCAGCCACGGCCCAATCCTAACAACAGGATAGGCATCAGTATACAAAAACACCTACAAGCAATCGAAAATACAAGAACCATCAGAGAGAAGTCCACCTAGGGCGAAGGGTTGATGGTGTAGAATGGAGGCATGACTGCGTCACCCAGAAGATCCTCCTTGGCGGTGTACTTGGTCACCAGCTGCAACCTCCTGTCCACTTCACCCGAAGAAATGCCCTCCGCCGAAATGCGAGTGACATCGCCCGTACCAATCCAGCTATACATCAGGTGCGCCCTAGCCTGCAGAGGCTGTACACGGCGGCGCAACCATGTGTGAATGAGTTTAGCGCCACCTTCCTCCTTGCATATGCGGTGTTCGAGGTAGCAGACTTGCTGATACAGCTTCTCTATCTCCTCAACTTCATCGGGCATCACGACGTTCTTCCAGGATCGCCTACTCTTGCAGACTGCCACCAGATCGAAGTCCGCGAGTCCATAGTGCTCTCCGTCAGCCTTCTGGTCATTGATGTAGAACCACTGATCCCTCCACCCTTGGATAGATGCGGTGAGTTTGATGTCGAAATAAGTGACATTGGAATCGACGTGGATCCCACAGCCTCCTACGTCATAGACTACCGAACCCAACCCTGATTGACGTTTGAGCTTCAAGAGCTTCTTGAAGAGACTGAAGTGTGGCTCGATTTCGAGCCAGCACTCGCAAAGAGTGATGAAGAAGGCGATGTGAAGAATAAAGTTTGGGGACAGCTGGTGCAGCTGGAGCCCGTAGAAGCAAAGAAGACCCCTAACAAACGGATGCAGGGGAGAGAGAGACCGTGAATGAGGAACGCAAGGAACATCACTCGGAGATCCATAGAAGGACTGGGGATTACCTCGTTGCCGGGGACACGCGAGTCATCCTCCGCAGGATGAAGCGCTCCATCTTGACACTGGGTGAACAGCTCCGAGTGCTTGATGATGGATGGGCGCTATGACCCATTGGTGACGCGAGTGCATGCTCCCTTCTTCTTCCCAGCTCCAGCGGCGATGGTGCCCGTGGCAGCAGCGCCCTTCTTCTTGGCTGCGACAGCAATAGCCGCAGATCCAACGGCGGAACCTCCCTTCTTCTTGCCCATCTTGCACTAGCGATGTGAGTGCAGGAAGTAGCTGGGGAAGACGCGGAGTTGGTCTAGTGCCACGGAGGAGAGGTGTACAAAGGAGCAGCAATAACAAAAATGGCGGAGGAGTGCAAGCAAGAAGAGAGATGTGGGGAAATTACTGCACGGCGTGCCCCTACTTAACCTCCTAGCAGATGGCATCCAATGGCCAGAAGAAAATCTACCAGACGTGTGGTGTACATTGACATTGATGCATGGCAAGGGTAAACCACGAATCGTCCCCCACTACTCCCATTACGCACAGAAATCAAGGAGACGCAGTTAAAACAGAAGATTACACACGCCCGGTTAATTCCAAGTCAGAAAGTGCGAGCCACTACTCGTCACATCCCGTCAAAGACACTCACGCGGGCAAACGAGGTCACCGCATCATTAGCACTGATGTCATCAACTCCAGCAGGAGAGCATTTTGAGTAAGTTAGTCCTTGCTTGAGTCTACGACTCAACGAAGCACTCGGGGGCTACTCCTAACACGAGCCCTGGCCGTGCACCCGAGAAAATTACTTCTAAGACATTGAAGAACCCTTCACTCGAATCAGCGATTCGATTGTGTACTTCGGGTTACTCCCATAGGGAGCACGGAAAGAACATTCGACTTATAGTCCCCACTCGAGTCTACGACTCGAATAAGCACTCGAGGGCTACTCCCATAGGGAGCGCTGGCTGCGTACCCTATGCTTATTTCTTCTTATACGTTACACCGTGTGTTGATAACATCCACACTCGAATGCTATGGCGACTCCGTCTCATATCTTTCCCTACAAAGACATTATGTCTCCTAGGTCACCCGAATCATCTCCGCGATGACAAAAATCGGATGTCGCGCTTACAACATGAAGATAAGACCTGAATAAGGCATGCTAACGCATGTGCTATGCTCTACCAGAAATATATTCGTGCTTGCGGGTACGATGAAATATGCCTTGACGGACGTGTCGAGTGCTCACACTTATACATTGGGATTCTACTCCTGTAAGACCTCGGCGTCCTGAGTCGAATTACACCATCACTTTTCCGAATTTGAGTCCGAGGACTCGAGTTTGAGTAGATTGTGTTGGTTTGCCCTCAGGCAATTAACTGATCCCGATGCAACGGATGAATCAGGCACGTATATCAACAATCCATATGATACCAATCAAAGCACTCGAAAGACTTCATAAAGTCTCCACTTGAATCTGCGATACCACTGGACACTCAGGGGCTACTGACATCGGCATACCTTATAGGTACTCGAGTTTGGCATATACGGTCCAAGTATGGCAGAAGCCCACGGCGTTACCAAGGCCCAATATAGGATTCCGGTGACTCATGGAGACTATGATTGCTTGCAACACAAGACGAAGCTTAAGATAGAAAGTTTAAAGGGACAAACCCTAATTTGTAACCGACTCGACCTGCTACCTGAGACATATCCTAACGATATAAAGGCTAGGAGGGGCGAGGAGGAGGATGATCACTACCCTAGTTTCCACAACCATCACCAGATTGCATCTGTGCACCCCCTATAACTTTCAACTCCCTCGATAATTCCAAGAGCAGACAAGCAGGAGTAGGGACCTCTACGAGGCCTGAACCTGGGTAAACCTTGTGTCCTTTTGTTCTTGTTTGCTAGCCGATTGATGCCTCCGGTGCTCCCTCCTTCTCCAAAACCCATGTCCATAACAATGGGCATTGATGAGTTAATCCCTCATCAGTTACAGTCTGTTGTGGTTATGAGGATGATGTGTGCAGCGGTTGCTGGCAAATCATCCATATATGGAGCTCCTCCCACATACATACACACTATGAGAATATTCGTTATAATACTCTCGATTACTTAGTCTAAATTGCTAGTGGTGTATCCACTATTCCTTGAGAATGCCTTTTCCCTGTTTTAGTTCCAAAGTTCTATTACACACATGATTCTTACTTTGTGCATTAAGTTTTGCTATACTTTAATTTACCTTGTTCAACCAAAAACCCAAAAACAACTCTACTTATCTTGCATCTTAAAGTTATTTCTTAAGTACTTCGTTTAGTTATAGTTAAAAGCATTTTAGTCTTTTGCCTATTGCTCCTTGTGGGATCGATATCTTTATTTCTAAACTAGCTACAAATGATATGTGCACTTGCAGTCATCAAGCTATTTTCTGGCGCCGTTGCCGAGGAGCTTAGCGCTATAAGTCACTTTATTTTTAGTTATTTACTTTTGTTGTACTAATTTTTACTTGAGTTGCAGGACCACAACAATGGACAACACTCAGCATTTAAACCATCTTGAGGTAGTAAGGAAAATGGGTTCGCCCGTGGATGGTTTTATAACTGTCAACAAAAGCATAAATCCAGATGGAGTCGATATCCATCCTTATTATTTGAATTATTACATTCTAAGAAATTTGCAGGAACCAATGAAGAAATTCCATATGGACACTTAAAATTCTTTGAAGACATTCTTAGTTCATTTATTTTCGATGACTCTAATCTTGATATGGTTAAAACCCAGTTGTTTAGACAAACTCTCTCTAATAATGCTTGCGACGGGTATATATCTTTTTGTGTAGAAGCACTAAGGACTTGGGAGGAATTGACAACTAAGTTCCTATCAAAATATTATTCTAAAAGAAAAGCTCACAGGATGAGACGTATTATTATCAGTTTCAAAAATAATCCTAGTGAAGGCTTATATGAAGGATACCTAAGGTATAAAAGTTACCTAGATAATTACCCCCATCATCGTTTTTCCTGATTGGTTAATCACCCATACATTTTATAGAGGGCTAAATATTGAAAATAGGATGAATTTAGACACTGCTTCAAATGGTAGTTTTCTATCTTATACCTATGATGAGGCTTAGAATCTAATAATAAAAATGAGAGAAGCAACTAAAAATTATAAAGATAAGGAAAATATTACAAATAGTTTTTCTGAATATGCTTGCATTAATGATTTCCTTGCAAATGAGAGGGCAGATACAATGATTAAAACCCTCGGTATTGATTCTTACTCAGTAAAGAAAATTATTGAGAATTATGCAGGGCGTTTGCAGGTACCTACAAAATGGGAACCTCGTAAACCCCTCGAAGAAAAGAAGCGTGCAAGAGCACTAATGGAAGAGTTCTCCTTGATGCCTATATAGGGGATCTTTGAAAAAAGACAAAGAGAGGAAGAAAAAATTAAGAAGAGACCAAAGAAACCAGAAAGGAATTCCGAAGCTGATATAAATAATGTTATAATAAAAGATCTTATGGAAGCATGAATAGTGGAAGAAGAAGTGGTTATGTTAGACCGTGAAACCTCGGAATTCGTCCAAGGTAAGGTTTGAGGTAACAAAACTTCAAAACCTATGACCCCTCTATATTGTGGAGAAACTTTCTTATACGGAATTTGCGAACCAATTTCCACCATAAATATTATGATGTCATCACTTTATGAAGAACTTTGCTACAACTTAAATAATCCAGATGTCAAACCGGTAAACACTATTATTAAATTGTCTAATAGAACCAATATAAAACCGGAAGGGGTAATCAGAAATATCTATGTCTTTATTGGCTCACTCATGTACCCCCTTGATTTTCATATTGTTGATATGCCTCGAGATTCCTTTTGTCCTATTCTTTTAGGCAGGCCTTTTATTTCCATCACCAAAGCTCGAGTAGATAATCAGAAGGAAACTATTTCACTAAAGTTTGGAGAAGAGGAAATGGCATTCCATTTTGCTAAACTAAAGAAGAGGCCATTTGAAGTGGAGGATATCAAGGAAGAAAAGACGATTGCCGAGCTAGCGGCAATTCATTTCAGTACTCCACAAGATGAATTAGAAAGGAGCTTGATTAATTGGGAAGAATCACCTGATGACGAGAAGAAAGAAGACATGGATGATTACCTTGAATCAGTTCCGGAAGCACAAAATCCACATGACTATGAAGAACTGGTAAGAATAGGATATGAAGAACCTCCACCAATAGAATTGAAAAAACTTCAAGACAATATGCGGTATGAGTTTTTAGATAATGAGAATAAATGTCCTTTTTTTAGCAAGAATCTATCAGAAAATGAAATAAATAAACTCATTTCAGATTTGGTTAAGCATCGTGAAGCCTTTGGGTATACATTGAGTGATATTAAAGGAATAGATCCCTGTATTGTAACACATAAGATTACCATGCTTGATGATGTTGTACCCATAGTAGATACACAAAGAAGGATTAACCCTAAAATGAAGGAAGTGGTAAGAAAAGAAGTTATACGCTTACTTGATGCTGGCATAATATATCCTATTTCTGATAGTAAGTGGGTTAGCCCAGCTCATTGTATACCAAGACAAGGTGGTCTTGATGCTGCTATGAATGAGGAAGGTGAGCTAGTTCCCCTGAGGCCAATTGTAGGATATCATATGTGCATTGATTTTAGGAAATTAAACCGTGAGACACAAAAGAATCATAAACCTATATCATTCATGGATAAATTTCTAGAACTACTTAGTAATAATTCTTAATTTTGTTTTCTTGATGGTTATTCTGGATATTCTCAAATTTCCATACAGCTGGAAGATCAAGAGAAAATAATTTTCACATGTTCTTATGGCACATATGCTTATAGATTAATTCCATTTGACTTATGTAATGGAGCAGCAACTTTTTAGGAATGTGTTCTAAAGATTTTTGATGATTTTGTTGAGAAGACTATGGAAGTCCTAACAAACGATTTTGTCATTTGTGGAATAACTTTTGATAATTGCCTTTACAATCTGACCAAAGTTTTGCAGAGATGCAGGCAATCAAATTTGGTTTTAAATTGGGAGCAATGCCGTTTCATGGAAAGAGAAGGTAAAGTTTTCAGGCACAAAGTTCCGGAGAAGGGAATAGAAATAGATAAAACTAATATAAATGCTATAGAAAATCTCCCAATACCTTAGGACATTAAAACTTAAAAATGTTTCTAGGGACATGCAGGATTTTATAAGCGGTTTATAAAAGATTTTGCTAAATTAGCTATGCCCCTTACCAATCTTCTTGATAAAGAAACTCCATTCTATTTAGACCATGACTGCATTGCAGCTTTTGAGAACCTTAAGGATAAAGTAGTTTTAGCACCTATCAGGCAATCCCCAAAGTGCGATGAACCTTTCAAAATTATGTGTGATGCTAGTGATTATGCTTTAGGGGCTGTGTTGGGACAGCGAGATGGAAAGAATTTGAATGTTATTTATTACGCTAGTAGACCTCTTAATAAGATTCAGAAACATTATGCTACTACAGAAAAAGAGTTTCTAGCTATCATTTTTTCTTCCGACAATTTTAGATCTTACCTAATTAATTCTAAGGTAATAATTCATACCGATCACCAAGCTTTGCGTCACCTCCATGTGAAAAAGGATGCTAAGCCTAGGTTAATTAGGTGGGTTTTATTACTACAAGAATACGATTTGCAAATAGTAGATAGGAGGGTTAAGGATAATCTGGTAGTAGATCATCTTTCTATTATGGAGGAAATAATTAATGACCCCGTACCTATTAATGAATCATTTCCGAGAGAATATTTAGCAAAGGTAGAAATTGCTGATCCATGGTATGTAGATTATGCTAACTATCTAGCAAGAAAAAATTTACCTCCCGGTATGTCAAGAAATCAAAGAATGAAATTCTTTAATGATCTTAAATATTACTTTTAGGATTATCCATATCTATATCATCATGGACTTGATGGAATGATTTGGAAGTGTGTTCCTAATCACGAAATGAATGCGATATTGAAGGCTTGTCATGACAGTCTATATGGAGGGCATCATGCAGGTAAAAGGACTGTTGCAAAGGTACTTCAATCCGGATTCTATTGGCCCACCTTGCTCAAGGATGCACACAGGTATGTGGAATTATGTGATGCTTGCCAAAGAAATGACAATGAATTATAGTCTAATAATTGAACCCTTTGATGTATGGGGAATGGATTACATGGGACCATTTATAGAGTCAAATGGTTATACTCATATTCTTGTTGTTGTTGACTACATTACTAAGTGGGTTGAAGCTATCCCAACAAATCATGCGGATGCAGCTACCTCAGTGAACATGATCAAGGATGTCATATTCCCCAGGTTTGGAGTTCCTTTATTTTTAATCACTGACGGTGGTTCTTATTTTATGAATGGGACTTTCAGGAAAATCCTCAGCAAGTATGGAGTAACTCACTGTGTTGCTTCACCATATCATGCCCAAACAAGTGGTCAAGTGGAACTCTCAAATAGAGAACTGAAGACCAGACCCGAGAAGATGGTGGATAAATCAAGAAAAGATTGGTCATACAAGTTAAATGACACTCTATGGGCATACCATACTGCGTTTAACAATCCAATGGGTATGAAACCTTATAAGATGGTGTACGGTAAGTCATGCCATTTACCATTAGAACTAGAACACCAAGCTTTTTGGGCAATCAAGAATCTAAATTATGATCTCAAAGTAGCAGGGGAGAAGCGTTTATTAGATATGCATGCTTTAGATGAGTTTAGAAGTGAAGCTTATGAGAATGCTAGGTTTTTTAAGGAAAAATTAAAAGTTGGCATGATAGAAAAATAGAGAATAAAACTTTTAAAACTGGAGACAAAGTGTTTCACTATAATTCTCGTCTTAAGTTGTTTCCAGGAAAACTCAGATCGAAGTGGGAAGGTCCATATGTAGTTGAAGAAGCCTATTTGTCGGGAGCAGTGAAGCTCCAAGGAAAAAGACCCTCTCTTGCTTGGGTGGTAAATGGACAACGCTTGAAGCTTTATCGGGTGAAATAAGATGTAAGTGCAATCACTATAGTGTTGAGCACCCCCGAGAAAGTGATAAAGCGAAAATATACGAAGAATGGCAATTACAAGAAGAATAGACTCAAGATGGAATGAGCGGTACTACGGTCAAGATATTGACCATAAAGGAGCACTTCATGGGAGGCAACCCATGTGAAATAAAGGTTGAGCACGTTTTTAAATTTTTAGCTAAACTGTAGTTTGAGTATTGTTTTTGATAAGAACGATTCATTCTCTAGCAAAGAAGAAGCAAGATTGATGATGCCAAAATTGGTCAAAAGTCTAAGCTGACATTTCTCTGTGAAAACTCGATATTTCGTTAATTTTCAGATTAATAACGAATACTTGGAGAAGAAGAAAAATTTTGGCGGACACAGAAGGTTTAACGACCAACTATACAGTGGGAATAAAAATTCGAGCCGTATAGTTCCGGCCGTATAGTTGCTGCGACATGAACACTTCCATCCACAAAAGGTACCGAGAGTTTAACGACCAACTATACAACCGGAATTAAAAATTCCGCCCATATAGTTGCAGTCGTATAGTTGTCTACACCTTTGACAAAATAATTTCTGGAATACTGAGAGTTTAACGACCAACTATATGACTGGAATTAAAAATTCCGCTCGTATATCCACGGTCGTATAGTTGTCGACCCTTCTCCAAAAAAAATTATCCAGGATACAGAGAGTTTAATGACCAACTATACGGTCAGAATTAAAAATTCCACCCATATAGTTGCGACAGTATAGTTAGGTTCTGCTGTAGATCTAATCTATAGTCAGTTCACAACTATACGACAGGAACTACACGGCCTGCGTCTGTATAGTTGCTCGTTACACAAGGTGGCTAGGGTTTTTGACCCCTCGTTTTAAATCTGATCGCATCTAATCTTTTTCATTAAGTTTTCGTAGAGCCACAACCTCCAACCTCGAAAGATCTTCTCCATCCTTATACAAGCCCTTTAACAACATCAGTGCAGCGAAGCCATGCAGCCCTTCCATGTCAACAAGATCTGGAAGAAGAAAGAAGAGAAGCCCATGAAGAGGATCGAAGAAGCAGAACCCAAAGGATCATCGTCATCATCCAGCCTGGAGATCAATCCTCTCCCAAATTGGGAGGACATCTTCCCACAAAGGATGGAGATGATGAGACAAGCTGAGAAGGGAAGGAACAAGGATGAGTAACTCCCTAACCCTTATCGTTACAACATAGGATCCTATTATAAACTTCCTCTTGGTCCATCACCTCTTAAACCTAAGAAGGTGCAGCAAGATGAGATTCATGATAAGATATGTGAGTTAGAAAAGGCTTCTAAGGCATACGTTGAAACAATTAGAGAAGGGATTGACTCCTACTGGATTATGAGCAAAGACCTTGAGAAGAAGGTCGATGCAATCGATGGTAGAGTTGGTTTCCTGATTAAAACTATCTTTGAGTTAACATATGAGAAGAAATTCCTCGAGAGGAAAATGTTGAAGCTCCAATACGACATGGCCAAGCTCAGCATTCGCTATGAAAGCATAGTTAAAGCGGGCAACATAAAGGAAGAAGGCGACACTCTATCTACCCAGGAGGAGGAATAGGTACCCACAAGGAGTTAATTGATCCCACCTGGCTTGATTCCAAGATTAGGGAGATCTTTAAAGACCTTCTTTCTTATAACTTTTATATTACAGTTTTTGCATTAGTTCAAACTAGAAATAAAGTTTGCATCATTAGAAATCCCTTTAGGAATAGTCGATCCCTTTTATGAAATTCCGAGTTTATTATTATATATGGAGCAATACTGAGTTTGTGTTTGCTTTAATGATATATGAATGTCCTGAGTATGATTTTACTTGCATTTGATGATGGCAATAGGAGTCTTCCACACCATTGGTATTAATGGAACACATAAAGATAATTTGGTCAACGTGTTGTAAGTCTACGGTTTGATTTACAAAGAGAAATTATCTATACAATTAAGTTGAAAAAGAAAAGGAAAATAAAACTGCGATCAAAATAGAATGAGAACAAGTTGGGGTAGAATCTCCAAGTCATAAGAATGCTTCATATATAGTTGGAATTTGATAATTGAGATTGTTGAACTTTTAATTCCTACATAAGGTGGAATATATGGCTAGCTCCTTTGCACATCACTTAAAAACAAAAGTGTGAGCATATATGCAAAATAAAAAATAAGAAAAGAGCGAGTGTGCAAAGAGCAAATAGGCATATACCACTTTATTGTAGTAAGACAAAAAGACACTTTTGAGATTTTGAAGCCCTAGTGAATATGTTGATCCTAAAACACTTGGGACTACCTCGTTAACTCATTCGGTTGAACTTTTACATTATGTTGAGATTCATCTTTTATCAACTGTTGATAACTAAGGTGTGGAAGCCTGCTAATACTATTTAGATGGTTCGAGTAAGGTATTGTTCATGAACTTCTTCCTATGTAGCATATATGATAAACACATGCTGCAATTACCTCATTTATTTTATCGACTCAGCTTCATGAATATGAGGATCACATCCATTAAGCTAAAACTTGCTCGGGACGAGCAAGAGTCTAAGCTTGGGGATGTTGATGAGTGCATATTTGCATCATGTTTTACATTATTATGTTACATTGTAGATGTAGGATCTTGGTATTTTACGATGCTCGCGTGCACATTTTATATCTGTTTTCACCAGGATTAGGACAGATGATGGATCCAATGGATACAATTCATGGAGCAGTTGTACTGTGGAGAAAAGGAGTCAAAAACAATGTAAATCGCTTATTTGGGAAATATTAATAATACCAGAAGAAAACCAGAAGCGAACAAGGGAGGTAGAGAGTCCAATGACCAACTATACGACCGGAGCAACTTTTCCAGCCATATAGCTCAGGCTGTATAGATGGCGTCGCCTCCGCCTCGTCAAATAGGTTCACCCCATGCAATTGGTTTGAGGAGACGACATAGAGAACACCCAGAAATCACGAAAACCTCACCTCCAGAAGGCATCTGGAGGGGGAACTCATCCACAAGGGATCCATCTTCGCCCTGCACAGATCCGTGAGGCTAAGGCATCGATCTTCATCAACCACCGCTGCGTCACCACCATCTTCATCCATCCCATCTACATCTTGTCTAGATCTTGTTGTAATCCCTATACTCATTGTGGATTTATACAAGTACTATTCATCTATGATTGCTTCCATTACCATTCCTATGATGTTGATTACCTCCATGTCTGAGTAGATCTCTAGTTCTTGGGGAGATGGAGAAACCCTAGCATATGACTGAGATTAGATATAGATTATTATGTTATACATCATTATATGAATGTGTTAATTGTCTTCATCTTGATATTGGGATATTGGGAGTTGTGCACCTTCTTAATATTTGCCTCTTATGGGGACTCGATGAAGGGGATTACTTGTTAGTAGACGGAGGGATGATAGTGCTTACTGGGACTATAAAGTTGTTGTCATTCTTTATGTACTAACTTGGGGAACCAAGGAGAACTCATCAAGCCATGTCCATGCCACGGGAAAAATATCTTAATAGCACGGTAATCCGATGGTTGTCGGTTACTGTCTGCTGTGGTTATGAGGATGATGTGTGCAGCGGTTGCTGGCAAATCGTCCATATATGGAGATCCTCCCACATACATACACTCTATGAGAATATTCGTTATAATACTCTTGATTACTTAGTCTAAATTGCTAGTGGTGTATCCACTATTCCCTGAGAACGCATTTTCCCTATTGTAGTTCTAAAGTTATATTACACACGTGATTCTTACTTTCTACATTATGTTTTGCTTTACTTTAATTTACCTTGTTCAACCAAAAACCCAAAAACAACTCTACTTATCTTGCATCTGAAAGTTATTTCTTAAGTACTTCGTTTAGTTATAGTTAAAATCATTTTAGTCTTTTTCCTACTGCTCCCTATGGGATCAATATTTTTATTTCGAAACT
The DNA here is from genome assembly GCA_023614405.1 of Avena insularis. NCBI lineage: Eukaryota > Viridiplantae > Streptophyta > Magnoliopsida > Poales > Poaceae > Avena > Avena insularis. The sequence goes on from CM042690.1 coordinate 462,456,913, forward strand.
AACTACAAATGATCTGCAGTCATCACTCACCTTGCGTATAGATAGATGTGAATATTTTGGTAAAGGCCCTATGGTTTGACCTGTGTGTGTCTCGAGATGAATGGCGCAAAGAGACAGTAGATGGATGCTGGTGCAAAGGCGGGAATGTGTAGGAAGGTGCGAGTAGGAATGTTTTGGCGCGCGCGCGGGTATGTGCCCTGCTTGTCAACAATTTTCATGCAAAATATCTGCCAAAATTTTCTCCCTCGTTTTTTCTTCCTTGTTGAGGTCTAGAATTTTTATTTCTGAGCCCATGAAATTAGCCTATCAGGTCCAAGCATAGCCCAAAACCTTCCAATTCGGCCTTTTCATTGTATTATGGTCGCCGACCATAGCGCATTCAATTTTAGAGTGAGCCCATGGAATATAGCCCATGAAGAATAGGGCATCTTCCCCCATTTAGCCCAGAATCTTTTTAATTTGGTCTTTATGGGCATTTCCCCCTTCACCAACCACCTTGTAGCAACTACTGCATTACTAGTAAGTTCCACCTATCCTGCACATGAGACCCAGATAATAGACGTATGAGATATCATCACTATAAAATTATAAATTTGATCGACATCTATAAAGTATGGGTATATGTTTGGTTCTTTTACTTTGTATCATGTATAAGCCAATTATTATTAGCTACAAAACACTTGAAAAATTTGTTAACATGGTCTAGAGAAATGACGGAGAAGATTCTAGAATGATGGAGAAGTATGATTTGAGGTTTCTGCATAGCGTTCATTATGCTAAAGACTTTCAAAAGAATCTTCTAGATGCTAGAGTGGAAAACAAGATCCAACAGCTAGAAATGTTGGGATTTGTGAGTCTTGATCCAACGGTCAATATTCAAAGTTATTCGCACACTATATAGTGGTAAGAGGTAAGATGTAGTATTTTTTAATTGAGCTGCTAGGAGCGCCACCTCATTATTTGAAGGGATATAAACATGGACAAAGAAAGCCTTTTTAAGGAGACAAGTTCGTAAGTTATAGTAATATTGTTTAATGTCTCTAGGGCATGAAGTGTTTCTTGCATAGTAGCAAGGAATGAAGTTGACCGCTTCTGAGGTCTCGACTTGGAATCCTAAGCAAGCTCTTTGTGTTATTATAGATTAACATTTTTTGTACTCCGAGGCTGACATCTAGGACCCAGATAAACGGTTGACTCAACCCGAACAAAAAGTCCAACATACACACGCCTCTTTCAAAGAGGCTAATATCTGGTAACCAGCATAGACATGTTTCCTGCACAGAGGAGGCTGACATGTAGGACCCAACAACAGACCAATGTCAAAACAGCGAACGTAGCTGAAAAAACTCCATCATGTCCATGTTTCATTTACAGAGAGGCTGACACATGGGACTGATACGTCCATAACGTATCTATAATTTTTGATGGTTTATGCTAATAATATACTTTTGACACTCCATTTTGTATAAAGTCTAAGATTTATTTGGACTAACCTACTAATGGTTGCAAAAGTGCACAATGTTCTTGTTTTACACTTTGATGTGTAGGAATTATCAAGAATACAAGTGGAAACATTGTTGGAGTCAAATTAGAATTTTTCCAGAAATCTATCTCAGAACTCTTTTTGAAGATGGTCACGTTTCGGGTCGAATAGGCATCAAAAGGAAAACTCTTAAACTACGAAGTTGTTAGAAATTTCGCGACAAACGTTCTGGACATAAAATTTAGCTGATTACGAGTCCGGACGGGCCTTTTAGGCCCGATTTACTGCAGCCCAAGATGGGGTGACGGGAATCCGAGAAGCTATATAAAGGGAGGAAACCTAATTCTCCCAGGGAATCTCCACCCACAAATTTGCAGCCACCAAAGCCATGTTTTTGCCTCCCCATAGATCCCATCTCCATGGGGGAGGGCTCCCAAGAAGCCATGAAGGAAGGGGGCTAAGGGGCGGTGCTCCCCCATGATACCGGCGGCAGGGAAGGAGTCCCCCGCCACTTGCCGCCTCTCTTCACCATCTTCACCGCCATCTCCATCACCTAATCCTCCTAGTATGCAGTGGTTCATCCTCCCACACACCTTTGTACCATCCTATGTAAACATGGTGTTTGATGCTATAAGTTATAATCCTATGATCTATGTCATGTTTGCGTACTTTCTTTGTTCTTAGATTAAATGGTTGAATATCTTTGGTTCATGAGAGTTGTATGTTGATATGGTACAGTCCTTTGGTGTCCATTATATTTGTGTACGCATGGATTAAACATCATAGGGTTTGTAGTATGTGTAAGAGGAAGGGGGGATGTTCTGCCGGAGTGACAGAAACCTGAGAACGCGAACCGGAACGTTGCATGTATGGGAGTCAGAGGACCATTAAACTTAAGGCTATGATTGGGGAAACCTTAACGCATTGATTAGTACTTACGGATGTTTGCGAACAATCCAATCATATAGTACATGTAATTCCAAGTAGTGAAGCGCATGTATATTTAGCCTCTCCCACATAGAAAACTGCATCGAAGACAATGAACCCGATCTATTCGCTATTTAAACTTGCACAAAGCCACCACAATTACCACCACTATTCGACACTCATGGTTCTGTTAGTTTAGTGTATTTTATTGCTGCAGCAACTAGCTTTACTTTCTTGTTATTTATTATCATGCAAAGCTATCTCTATTACTCGTATTGTTGCTCTAGTTTTATTTCCTAGATAATGCAAATGTTTAGTGTGCGTAGAGTTGTATCAGTGGTTGATAGAACTTGAGAGAATATTTATCTTACCTTTATCTCCTCGTTGGGTTCAACACTCTTATTTATCGAAAAGGCTACACATGATCCCCTATACTTGTGGGTTATCAAGACCTTTTCTAGCGCCGTTGCCGGGGAGCAATAGTGTGTGGGTGAATATTCTTGTGTGCACTTGTTTGCTTTATCTCTAAATAGGTTTTACTTTCAGTTTTAAGTTGTTCTCTATCTTAGTATGGATAGGGAATGCGAATGAACAAAAATAATTAGTTGTACCTGTTACCTAAAAACGTTTAAAAAAAAGGAAAGTGATTGGAAAGATGAGTAATGGTTAAGTGGAGGTCGACCTTGAACACTTATGTTCATGCCTATGAAACCAAAACAAATCTTTCCATGGAAGATTTTCAGTTAAAAACTTCTAGGAATGCATGAAGTCTTCAAAAAGAAAGATATTTCTGGTATTGATCTTAATGCTTATTCATTCGAAAATACTTGAATCTTGATCCTATGCCTAACTTAAAGGCATTAAAGAAAAGTACTTATTGGGAGATAACCCAAAAGTTTTAATTGAGTCTTGGAAGTTATTGCTTCAGTAATAACCTCTCCTTATACTTTTTATTTGCTTTTTGTGCCAAGAGTAACCTCTAATGAGAGAGAAGTAATGCTTGGGAAAGTTGTTGTCCCGAAATAGATTTTTGTGACTCGCTGTAAAAATTCATGTAAAATCTCTGTACGTTGGTTTGAGCTTTAATTGTTTGTGCTTGTGCCCTAGGTTATTATCCAACATTCATTAGTTCAGCACTTTTTGATTTGAGCAACAGAAAGTCTTCGAAAAAATTGGTTTCTATCTGTTGGTCTGTTTTGACAGATTTCTGCCATTATTTGCATTTGCTTCTTGTTGATTCCTTTTTGGGTTCTCTTTGGGGAATTGAGATTTTAAGGGAAGTGCTACAGTAGCTTGTGTTTTAATGGAAGTTTTATTGGTGTTGAAAGTTAACCCAAAGACTTATTATCTTGAGTATACTAGTGTTGGTAATGAAGATTATGTGAAGTTTTGTATGAAGAAAAAATTCCAGGTGTTAAGGAAAGAATGATGTAATGAGATGAAGAATGGACTAAATCTCAAGCTTGGGGATGCCAACCCGTGTCACCCCAAGAAATATCCAAGAAGTACAAGCGTGAAAGCTTGGGGATGCCCAAGGCATCCCCTTCTTTATCAATAAAAATCTCAGGTTCTTCCAAACACTTCATTTTTATTGTTTCATGCACAATAGTATTGTTCTTTGAGCATCTTTGTTTTTGTTTTTGGTTTTCGTTTGATTTGTTTGCTTAGTTTGCTTGAATAAATTGGTTGTACCCCCTCTTTCATACATTAGTTTTCAAATAAGTGTGGTTTGGATTGGAAAAGAGTAGGAAAAGTGCATGCTTAAGTGGTAAAAGGAGCTTGTTTTTTATGGTGGCCTATGCTTTGTCATGTCATGCTTGATATTGTGTTGGATTTATGCTTATTGTTTTTTGCTGTAGCATGACATGTTATAAACAATTGAGATTGCTTAATGTCCCTTGAAATAACCATGCGTTGTTTTAGCATATTAAAGCATAGTATTGTGGTATTCTCTTTTGATGCTTTATTTGGGTTGACTTGGCGCATTCTCACACCATGTTATGACTATCCCAAGTCACCATAGCCTTTATGATCCTTTAGTTTTTGACTTGTAATATCACTTTATGCTTTAATTAATGATGTTTTGTCGCTTTGCATGATTATGGCCATTATTGCTCTTTTAGTTGGTCGCCCCAGTCTTTTGCTAGCCTCCATAACCAAGTATGAGTTCCACTCATGCATCCAACTCCAAATAAAAACAAGTTATCCCAAAGAGTCCACCATACCTACCTATTAGCATTTTCTATTCCAAGTATATTCATGCTTTTATCTACCTTCCGAATTAAACTTGTGATGAGAAAACTAGTGATTAAAGCTCTCACGAACTTGATGGCACACTTAACTTTTCTTGCCCCTAATAAACTTGAACCATTGTGTCATCTATGTTATATATGCTTGCACTTATATGTTGGGGATTAGCAGAACCATGCTTTCAACATTGCACGTGTACATTGTACCTAGTTGATATCATGCTCTTTTGTCTATGGATGTCGGCGATGTGAAATGAAAGGAGAGCTTGTAAGTCCATGGAGTTATGTATGTGTGTTAGAGAAACGCCTGGGCTGCCGGTCTAATCCATGCCTAATCATGGTGGAAACCTGCAGCATAACCATAATGAGCAATCTATGAAGCATTCTTCTTATAAAAAAAGAGATAGAGATTGAGAAAAAACAAAAAAAAAGAGATGAGAAAAGAGGAAAGAGAGAAAAAAGCACCATTTTCGCATGGTAAATAAGAAGATTGCTGAGATGCTCGTTGTCTGCTTGCCTTGTCATTTTGATATGGGGATTCTTCCGTATTATCGGGCAAGGGGTACCCCGTTGGCGATTCTCTATGATACACATGTACTTACTATGACAAGAACTTACCTGTAACTAAACTTGAGTAGCATGAGGAGCAGCCCTCGTATTCAAGGGACATGAGATTTCCAACTTATACTTTGTCAAGCATATACTTCATAGTTTGTTCACTTTAACCTTAATCACTTCAAGATGCTTATGATAGGGGCAATGAGAGCTGAAAGCTAATAAGTACCATAATTTTTGGAAGCTCTTTATGAGACTTGAATCCATGCTTCCTTCTATGAAGGCCTTTCTTCCACTTTTATATTGAGTATCCACCTTCTATCTTTATGCACCAATTAAGAGAGCATAGTTGTCATTCTTAGTTCTATGTGCATTGTCCCAAGACTTGTTGATTGATGCATAACTTTGATATTGCTTGTTCCTAAACTATTTGTATCTAGTCACCCTTATGAACTTTGAAGGTGTCCTATGCATTTTTGTATTGCTACTCTATGAGGGACAAGCTCAATACCATTCTCATTATGCTTTCTTTATGTGAAACAAACAAACGTCTTGCAAAGCATTGTTATTCATAAATCTTTTGTTTATGCCTTTTCATGTTACAACATAGTTGCAATGTCTTATTGTTAAAACTCAATCTTTCATGATTCATGTTTAGAGTACCTTAATCCCAGCTATCAATACTTTTACAATAATGATGATCAAGATTGTGTTGTCTGCATGTCACCTCAAAAATTATATTGTTTTGATCATTTACCTACTCGACGACGAGCAGAAACTAAGATTGGGGATGTTGATACGTCCATAACGTATCTATAATTTTTTATGGTTTTATGCTAATAATATGCTTTTGACACTCCTTTTTGTATAAAGTTTATGATTTATTTGGACTAACCTACTAATAGTTGCAAAAGTGCACAATGTTCTTGTTTTACATTTTGATGTGTAGGAATTACCAAGAATACAAGTGGAAACCTTGTTGGAGTCAAATTGGGATTTTTCCAGAAATCTGACTCAGAACTCTTTTTGAATATGGTCACGTTTTGTGTCGAAGACAGCATCAAACATAAAACTCTTCAACTACAAAGTTGTTGGAAATTTCGCGACAAACGTTCTGGACATAAAATTTAGCTGATTACGAGTCTGGATGGGCCTTTTAGGCCCGATTTACTGCATCCCAAGATGGGGTGACGGGAATCCGAGAAGCTATATAAAGGGAGGAAACCTAATTCTCCCAGGGGATCTCCACCCACGAATTTGCAGCCACCAAAGCCATGTTTTTGCCTCCCCAAAGATCCCATCTCCATGGGGGAGTGCTCCCAAAAAGCCATGAAGGAAGAGGGCTAAGGGGCGGTGCTCCCCCATGATACTGGCGGCAGGAAGGAGTCCCCCACGCCGCTGCCGGTGGCGCCGCCGCCCTCTTCACCATCTTCACCGCCATCTCCATCATCTAATCCTCCTAGTATATAGTGGTTCATCCTCCCACACATCTCTGTACCGTCCTATGTAAACATGGTGTTTGATACTATAAGTTATAATTCTATGATCTATGTCATGTTTGCATAGTTTCTTTGTTCATAGATTGAATGGTTAAACATCTTTGGTTCATTAGAGTTGTATGTTGATATGGTACAGTCCTTTGGTGTCCATTATATTTGTGTGCGCATGGATTAAACATCATAGGGTTTGTAGTATGTGTAAGAGGAAGGGGGAAGTTCTGCCGGAGTGACAGAAACCTGAGGGCGCGAACCGGAACGTTGCACGTATGGGAGTAAGAGGACCATTAAACTTAAGGCTATGGTTGGGGAAACCTTAATGAATTGATTAGTACTTTTGGATGTTTGCTAACAATCCAATCATATAATACATGTAATTCCAAGTAGTGAAGCGCATGTGTATTTAGTCTCTCCCACATAGAAAACTGCATCGAAGACAATGAACTCGATATATTCGCTATTTAAACTTGGACAAAGCTACCACAATTACCATCACTATTCCACACTCATGGTTCTGTTAGTTTAGTGTATTTTATTGATGCAACAACTAGCTTTACTTTCTTGTTATTTATTATCATGCAAAGCTATCTCTATTACTCGTATTGTTGCTCTAGTTTTATTTTCTAGATAATGCAAACGTTTAGTGTGCGTAGAGTTGTGATACATTGCAAATGTATCTATAATTTTTGATGCTCCATGCTTGGTTATATCCAATTTCTTGTGTTTTGTCCATACTTTGGAGTACTTTTCATATGATTTCATGGACTAACCTATTAACAAGAGCCACATTGCCAGCTGCCTGTTTTCTGCTGTTTTTGGTTCCAGGAAAGTCAGAAAATGAATATTCTCGGAATTGGGCGGGACAAAAGCCAAAGTGCCTATTTTTCCAGAAGACACCAGGAGCCAGAATACGAGACGGAGGAGGGCTAGGGGCTGGCCACACCACCCCAAGGCGCGGGCTGGGCCTGGCCACGCCAGGGCATGGTGTGGTGGCCCCAGGCACCCCCTCGGTCTCCCTCTTCGCCTATTAGAAGCCTTCTGACCTAAAAACTTCGGGGGGTTCGACGTTTTTCCAGAAGGAGTTCCGCTCCGCCGCCACCACTAGATTCCACGAAACAGCACCAAAAACTCCGTTCTCGCACCCTGCCGGGACGGGGAATTGGAGGAGATCATCGTCATAATCACTACAAGAAGACCCCCCTACAACAACACATTTATGTGTATCTAAATGTCAATATATGCGTTGCTAGCGACTTTACCAACGGATAAAAATATGTTGCGGTTTTGGGCGTTGCAAGGGTACAATGCAACGCATATACATGCGTTGGTAACTAATGGGATAAATGTTGCAAATTAGGTATAGAGTCCAAGCAACATCTATATGCGTTGGTAGGGATAAACTATACAAATATTAAATTATAATTCACAAAATATTATTACTGGCCTTGATTGTTTAATCGCTTTAGAATTTGGCAGATTTTTTCCAACTGAGAGAACATAGTTAACACCACATACACCAGCCCACACAAATTGTACAATGTGAATGCACCGCATCGCAAATAATTCGATATTTATTATTGGAAAACCATTCCATACATGATAAGAGGACAATTGACAATCTTGCATCAATATATGTTATTCTACCTAATATATACAATTTTTTCCAACCATCATTCTTAAACAAAAATTATCCGAAGAGCAGATATTTACAATCTTGCATCAAAATATGATATTCTACCTACTCATATATATATGTTCTAATACTTTTCCTAACATGATCAGAGCTGATGATAGCCAAATATCGTAAGTCTTGATGATGTATTGGATCTGCAAATATGAAATTTCAAGTTCAGCATCAAATTGGAAAAACAGAGTGTTAAGTGTTAACAGTATATTAAATTTTACTAAGTACCTGCCTATTACTTTGTAGGTACGCTCAGCTCTGAGGCTTGGAAAGCTAAGTCACCACACGAGACAATATTGCTATCCTCTGCATTTGAAATAGCTCATCAGACTCAAAAGTCATAGTGGTTACCACACAGGTGAAAAAACATAAGGACATCTAGATAAGTAATAACAATGACCGGATCTGAATCAATCCAGCAAACAGAAGATAAAATCCTTTAATTGGCTAGATAATCCTTCTAACAATAGATCAAATATCTTAATTAAATAATTGACAGGCGATGGCCATAAGTCGAGGTTCAATCACAGTGGAAGATCGGGATTTGAGGTAGGCAGGGGTGAACATTTAAAGTTTAAACTAATTTAAGGCAAAATAAAATTGCACTTATCTTCTATCTTGAAGATCTGATGGGTTGCGCCGAGGTGATCCGAACATTACGAATCTAAAGTGTGATGATAGTCGTAGAGTTTACTAAGTTGTAGCTATGCAAGTATCACAAGGGAGGATACAAGCTCGTGAAAAGGAATTAACTACCATGATATTGTTAGAGTTGTTTCGAAAAATTGCATAAGAAGAAGCAGTTTTGGACTTGATATAACTCGCCAAAAGAGGACAAATTAATACCTGCTGGTGGTAAAGCTCCTGGTTGTTGCCACCAATGCGCCCAATCACGTACGGCTGCTGCGCCCTCTCGTGCCATCGTGTTTATGTAGAAAAAGCAGGCACAAAAAAATTACTTGATCTCTACCTTCTGAACGTAAAGCATGTAGCTGAACTTGAGAAAAATCACATGAAACAAAGTTTAGATGTGAGACGTTAAGATTATGTTTCATATCTATGCTTCCTGATAAGTGTGAGATGTCAAACATGCGATGCATAAGAATGAGAGGGAAATGAAGGAGGTTGTGATAATCTTGCATGTTAGTTTCACATTTATTAAATTTTGATAAGCTCTATTTTAGAGAACATGAATGGAAAAAGTGTTTCTATCCTGAGTTTTGGACAAGATTATAGTGTATATAGTTGTAAGGAATATGTAACTGAATGTAATTGTTATGACTAAGAAATAGATTTAGCTAGATACTAGGTATGGATGTGTTGTATTCTAAGGTTTAACTGAAGAGTTAGAAGATTCAGAAGTCAGAAGCTTATATACTTACAAGAGAAGCCACATCATCACCCTGCCAAGAATGCCAAAGTGCTGAAAGAAAAAATAAAACATACAGTCACAGCCATCGAATTTCAAAATCTAACTGTTAAGAGACAACATAAGTACACACATCTTTCCTGAACTAAAATATTTTCAGAGTATATTGAATGTAGAGAAAATTGAGAAGTATAGAATAAATTATCGTTACATCAAATTGTAGGGCATATTCATTTAGTATTACACTGCATGTATGTCCGAATCATTAGGGTTCATAACACTAGTTAGGAATTATTCCATAAAAATAATGAATGGTATCATCTGAATAATCAATTGAGAAAGCACTCTTCTGACTGCCATGAAAATCACAGAGGCGACTAACATTCTATAAATAATTCTTGACTAACAGTGGCAATCACCCAGTTCAGATATAAAAATATTAATGAATAACTCTATCTGAAGTGGTCTCCATACTTTGATCAACAATTGTACTCCCTTCGACCCATATTAGTTGACTGACATTTGTCTAGATATGGATGTATCTAGACAAATTTTAGTATAAGATACATCCGTATCTAGACGAATCCAAGTCAACTAATATAGGTAAGAGGGAGTACTCTAAATTATAATGAAAATCACCTAAGTTAGTGTGAGATAAATAAACAAATCGAGTGACTTCCACTACTACTAGTCTACCGCACAGCAAACTAGTACTAATAGTAGTATCACTTACTACTGGTGGCAGGCATACCAAACCAGGGAGACTAAATAGGCAAATACCATGGATCGATGCGGAGATTTGCGAGCTCACGATGCGGAGTTCCAGTGCTGCTGGAAGTCAGTCCACAATAGTTCGTTCACCTCTACCCTGGGAGCTGCTGTCGTGGAGTGGATGCACGCGGCACGCCCGGCCGACCGAGATGGCTGTGAGCCCCTTCCTCCACTTACGGGCGGAGCCTGCTTGCCTCATCCCTGAACATGGAGACAAAGCTGGAAGTTTCCCATGGCTCGATCTGATAGAAAGAGATGATTAGATGCAGAGGAGGGGCACAACATATAAGCAATGAAGATTGAAGACTAGAGAGAGAGGGTCACGCCGCCACAGTGAGGGAAACTCCGATGCCTTGACTCATTGCGGCGATTTTGGTCGTGGTGCACTGTTGCTAGGGTTAGGGTGGGCTTGTGAAAATAATGGGGATCGGCAGGTGGGAGATCAGGGCGGGGATGCGTTGTATAGAAGAATTTTCCAAGGGACCTAGTTGTCTCAAATAAAATATGCTAGCGGACGTGGGAGAGGTGGACCGTAGATACGCTTGTGAGTCACCGTTGGAAGCTATGTGTTGCGTTAGGCCTAGTCATGTTGTCATCACCATCGCTTCTCTATCGACCATCCATGTTTCCCCCATCTATGAGTGAGTAATCCCCCGCTGTAGGCTATGGGGATGGTAGGGATTGGATGAGATTGTTCATGTAATGACATCAGATTGTTAGGGCATAGTGCCTAGTATCTTTTATTAGTGCTTTATGACTTTGTTGCGACTTGTTGTGCTTAATGCTTGTCACTAGGGCCCAAGTGCCTTGATTTCAGATCTGAACATGTTATTGATTCATTATGATAGTATTGTTTTGGGTCTTATTTGCAAGTTGTATACACACGTCGTTGTCCGGAACCTATGGCCCCGAAGTGACAGAAATCAGGATAACCGGAAGGGAAAGGCTTTGATGTGAGGATCACATGTGTTCACGAAGTGTTAATGCTTTGCTCCGGTGCTCTATTAAAAGGAGCACCTTAATTGCCAGTAGTTCCCTAGAGGCCCCACTGCAAACGAGCTGGCAGGACAAAAGATGTTGTGCAAGTTCTCATTACGAGACGTATGACTATATATGGAACACATGCCTAGGATTGTCTAGTACTTGGATGCTTTATCTTATTATCTGCAATTGCCTTATGTTCTGATTGCTATGTGGATTGTCTTGTCCATGCAACGCCCGTCCATCCATCCCTATGCCTACCGCACTCGAATCCCACTGTTTACTGCTTTTGTTACTGTTGTCTTTGCTTTACTACTGTTGTTGCCTTACTATTCCTACTACAAAACTGTTGCTACTGATAAACTGCTATGAGCAAGATTGTTTCCAGGTGCAGCTGAATTGACAACTCAGTTGTTAAGGCTTATAAATATTCTTTGGCTCCCCTTGTGTCGAATCAATAAATTGGGTTTCACTTCCCTCGAAAATACTGCGATACACCCCCTATACTTGTGGGTCATCAAGACTATTTTCTAGCGCCGTTGCCGAGGAGCATAGCTTTATTTATCAAGTCCACTTGGATTCACTATTGTTCAAGCTAAGTTTATTTTCTCCTTGTTTGCTTGTTTCTTTATCAGAAATACAAAAAAATAGTTCCTACTCTAGTTGTTATTTTTGTTGGTCTGTTATTGTCTTGCTTTGTCATGCTTGTTGTTAATGGTTGGTTTCTTTGAAACTGAAGCTTATTGGAAAGGTGGGTTCACGAAAGATCAAAAATATTATTATAAGGAACACCGCTTGTCACAAAAGGGGAAACACTTATGGGAACAAATTGATAGATTGTATACCATTGCTAGAAACGTGTGCTCTACTTATAATGTTACTTATTGCTGTGATGAGTCTTGTTGCAGCAAGAGGTATAAACACCTCCCTTTTTAATGTGAGTATAATGATAATGATACCATATCTTCCTATGCTAAAGGAATTTATGACTTTTATGATGCGGAACAAAATGAAGAATTTATTGCTTAGAAGGGTGCTTTTGAGCTTGCTAGTTTGCTTGAAAGTATTGATGATTCACCTTACAAATATGAGGTTTATGGTATACTTAAATGTTCCTTTGATAATTACAGGGATGAAAATGGCTATATTCTTGAATATTTTAATAGATGCTTTCCACAAATGGAAGAGACTAATGCCTTGCAGGCTCCTATGAAAGAAGAAATTGATGAACCTGAAATCTCATTAGATGAAAAAGAGGAGGAGAGTGATGAACAAAAGGAGGAAGAATGGATTAGCTACCCATGCCTACCTTCTAATGAGAGTAACCCTTTATCCCTTACATTATTTGATTGTCCTCCATGCTTACTAAAGGAGGATGAATGTTATGTTCCCAAGGTTTCTTTTGAAAATGTTTATAATAAAGATCTAGTGCTTGTAGATCATGAAGAGCATGCTTTATGTGATAGTTATATTGTTGAGTTTATTCATGAGGCTACTGAAAATTATTATGAGAGAGGAAAATATGGTTGTGGAAGTTTTCATGGTATTGAAACACCTCTCTATGTGCTGAAAGTTTTGAAGTTACTCTTGTTTTATCTTCCTATGCTTGTCACTTTGTTCTTTGTGAATTTATTTGCATACAAGATTCCTATGCACAGGAAGTGGGTTAGACTTAAATGTGTTTTGGATTTGCTTCTTGATGCTCTCTTTTACTTCACTTCATATTTCTTATGAGAGCATCCTCTCAAACTTTTATGCCTGAAGATGATAATATGTCTATTATTCTTGGGAGACCTTTTCTTAAATACTGCAGGAGTTGTTATTAATTGTAATCAAGGGAAGGTGACCTTCAATGTTAACGACAAGGAACATATTTTCTATTTCCCCAAGAATATTGAAAGGACTTATGATTTGAATTCAATTGAACATGTTGAGGGCATTCAAGTTGGAGAGATATATTGTCCCATACCAAGAGAAAAATTTGAAACTATTTTGATTGGGACCATTGCTATCAAGGTTGAGGTAACATAATCATTAGTGGAATACAAAGTTTTGTCTCATATGAAATTGTTTTGGTAACAAGACCTGATCAACCTTGTTAACGAAAGGATTTCATTGAACAAAACAATGTTTTCACCATGATTATCTCCGCTTACTTCTATTCTATCCATTTTAGTTTTTCCTTATGCCTAACTTAAAGGCGTTAAATAAAAGTACTTATTGGGAGATAACCCAAAAGTTTTAGATGAGTCTTGGAAGTTATTACTTTACTAATAACCGCTCGTTATCCTTTTTATTTGCTTTTTGTGCCAAGAGTAACCTCTAATGAGAGAGAAGTAATGATTGGGAAAGTTGCTGTCCCAAAACAGATTTTTGTGCTTCACCATAAAAATTCGTGTAAAATCTCTGAACGTCTTTTTGAGGCGTGAATTTTTGTGCTGCTGTCCCAGGTTGTTATCTAACTTTTGTTAGTTCAACACTTTTTGATTTGAACAACAGAAGGTCTTCGAACAAATTCGTCTTTACCTGCTGGTCTGTTTTGACAGATTTCTGCCATTTTCTGCATTTGCTTCTTGTTGGTTCCTTTTTGAGTTCTTTTGGGGAATTGAGCTTTTTGAGGGAAGTTCTACAGTAGCTAATGTTCTAATGGAAGTTTATTTGGTGTTAGAACTGAACCTTAAGACCTATTATCTTGAGTCCACTAATGTTACTAATAAAGATTGTGTGAAGTTTTGTATGAAGGAAAAATTTCAAGTGTATGGAAGGAATGAGTAATGAGATGAAGGATGGACTAAAGCTCAAGCTTGGGGATGCCACGCGTGTCACCCCAAGAAATATCCAAGAAGTTCAAGCGTCAAAGCTTGGGATGCCCATGGCATTCCCTTCTTCATCAATAAAAATCTCAGGTTTCTTTCAACCACTTCATTTTTATTGTTTCATGCACAGTTGTGTTTTTCTTGGAGCATCTTCTTTTGCGTTTTCATTTTGGTTTTCGTTTGTTTTTGTTTGCTTAGTTTTCTAAATAAATTGGTTGGACCCCCTCTTTCATACTTTGGTGTTCAAATAGTTTGGTTTGGTTTAGAAAAGAGTAAGAAAGCTCATGCTTAAGTGGTAAAGAGAGCTTGTTTTTGACTGTAGCCTATGCTTTGTCATGCCATGCTCGATATTGTTTTGGCTTTATGCTTAGTATTCTTTGCTGTAGCATGACTTGTTATAAACAATTGAGATTGCTTAATGTGCCTTGGATGAATCATGCGTTGTTTTAGCATATTAAAGCATAGTATAGTGGTATTCTCCTTTGATGCTTTATTTGGGTTGACTTGGCACATGTTCACACCATGTTATGACTATCCCAAGTCACCATAAGCCTTTATGATCCGTTAGTTTTCAAGTTGTAGTATCACTTTATGATTTGATCAATGATGTTTTGTCGCTCTGCATGATTATGGCCATTATTGCTCTCTTGTTTGTCGCTCCCTTACTATTGCTAGCCTTCACTTACATTGACTATATTTTATTCAAGTTTCCAACTCCCTAAACCAAATATTGCCAAAGTGTCCACCATACCTACCTATTAGCATCATTTGCTACTTCCGTGCATATTCAATATGTCTTGTTTTCTTCCGAATAAAATGTTTGCTTGTTATGAAAAATTAGTTAGTAAAGCTCTCACGAACTTGATGGCACACTTTATTTCCTGCACTTAATAAACCTGAACCATTGTGAACTCTCCATGAAATTTATATGCTTGCAAATTATAGGCTGGGGATTAGCAGAACCGTGCTGTCATGGGGAATGCTTTCAACACATGTAAATATATGCCCAGTTGATACCTTGCTCTTTTGTTTGCGGATGTCGTCGGTGTGAAATAAAAGGGGAGCTTGTAAGTCCATGGAGTTATGTATGTATGTTAGAGAAACGCCTGGGCCGCTGGTCTAATCCATGCTGACATGGTGGAAACCTGCAGCGTAACCATAATGATATCTATGAAGCATTCTTCTTATAAAAAAAGAGAGAGATAGCTATTGAGAAAAAGAAAAAAAAAGAGAGATTTATGAAAAGAGGAAAGAGAGAAAAAAAGCACCATTTTCCCATGGTAAATAAGAAGATTGCTGAGATACTCATTGTCTGCTTGCCTTGTCATTTTGATATGGGGATTCTTCCGTATCATCGGGCAAGGGGTACCCCGTTGGCGGTTCTCTATGAGACACACATACTTACGATGACAAGAACTTACCGGTAACTAAACTTGAGTAGCATGAGGAGCGGCCCTCATACTCAAGGGACTTGGGATTTTCAGTTTATAGTCTGTCAAGCATATAACTCAGATTGGACCTCACTTTCACCTTAACCACATTAAAGATGCTTATGATAGGGGCAATGAGATCTCAAAGCTAATGAGTACCATACTTTCAGCATTTGGAAGCCTTTCAAACTATTCAAAACCTTTTCATTTCCTTGTTGAGTCTCCACACATTCTTTGAGCACTTTCTTGAGAGCATAGTGGCCATTCTTAGTTCTATGTGCATTGTACCAAGACTTGTTGATTGATGCATACCTTGATATTGCTTGTTTTAACCTATTTGTATCTAGTCACTCTTGTAAACTTTGAAGGTGTCCTATGCATTTATGTTTGCTACTCTATGAGGGACAAGCTGAATACTACTATGCTATGTTTTCTTTATGTGAAACAAACAAACGTCTTGCAAAGCATTGTTATTCATGAATCTTTTGTTTGTGCCTTTTCATGTTGCATCATAGTTTCTTTGTCTTATTGCTAGAACTTTGTCTTTCATGTTATGATTGAAGTACTATGATCCCAGTTTTGAATGTTTTACAAATGCTTTGATCAAGTTTATGATGGTGCATGTCACCTCAAAAATTATTCTTTCTTTTTATCACTTACCTACTCGAGGACGAGCAAGAGTTAAGCTTGGGGATGTTGATACATTGCAAATGTATCTATAATTTTCCATGCTTGGTTTTATCCACTTTCTTGTGTTTTGTCCACACTTTGGATTACTTTTCATATGATTTCGTGGACAAACCTATTAACAAGAGCCACAGTGCCAGCTGCCTGTTTTCTGCTGTTTTTGGTTCCAGGAAAGTCAGAAAATGAATATTCTCGGAATTGGACGGGACAAAAGCCAAAGTGCCTATTTTTCTAGAAGACTCCAGGAGCCAGAATACGAGACGGAGGAGGGCCAGGGGCTGGCCACACCACCCCCAGGCGCGGGCTGGGCCTGGCCGTGCCACGCCATGGTGTGGTGGCCCCAGGCACCCCCTCGGTCTCCCTCTTCGCCTATAAGAAGCCTTCTGACCTAAAAACTTCGGGGGGTTTGACGTTTTTCCAGAAGGAGTTCCGCTCCGCCGCCACCACCAGATTCCACGAAACAGCACCAGAAACTCCGTTCTGGCACCCTGCCGGGACGGAGAATTGGAGGAGATCATCGCCATCATCATCACCATCGCTTCTCCATCGACCATCCATGTTTCCCCCATCTATGAGTGAGTAATCCCCCGCTGTAGGCTATGGGGATGGTAGGGATTGGATGAGATCGTTCATGTAATGGCATCAGATTGTTAGGGCATGCTGCCTAGTACCTTTTATTAGTGCTTTATGACTTTCTTGCGACTTGTTGTGCTTAATGCTTGTCAATAGGGACCGAGTGCCATGATTTCAGATCTGAACATGTTATTGATTCATTATGATAGTATTGTTTTGGGTCTTAACTGCAAGTTGTATACACACGTCGTTGTCCGGAACCTATGGCCCCGAAGTGACAGAAATCGGGATAACCGGAAGGGAAAGGCTTTGATGTGAGGATCACATGTGTTTACGGAGTGTTAATGCTTTGCTCTGGTGCTCTATTAAAAGGAGCACCTTAATTGCCAGTAGTTTCCTAGAGGCCCCGCTGCAAACGGGCTGGCAGGACAAAAGATGTTGTGCAAGTTCTCATTGTGAGCACGTATGACTATATATGGAACACATGCCTAGGATTGTCTAGTACTTGGATGCTTTATCTTATTTATCTGCAATTTCCCTATGTTCTGATTGCTATGTGGATTGTCTTGTCCATGCAACGCCCGTCCATCCATCCCTATGCCTACCGCACTCGAATCCCACTGTTTACTGCTTTTGTTACTGCTGTCTTTGCTTTACTACTGTTGTTGCTCTACTATTCCTACTGCAAAACTGTTGCTACTGATAAACTGTTGTGAGCAAGATTGTTTCGAGGTGCAGCTGAATTGACAACTCAGTTGTTAAGGCTTATAAATATTCTTTGGCTCCCCTTGTGTCGAATCAATAAATTGGGTTTCACTTCCCTCGAAGATACTGCGATACACCCCCTATACTTGTGGTCATCAAGTTGTAACAGTGGTTGATAGAACTTGAGAGAATATTTATCCTACCTTTAGCTCCTCGTTGGGTTCGACACTCTTACTTATCGAAAAGGCTACACACGATTCCCTATATTTGTGGGTTATCAGGGACCCAGCAGCGCGACCTTAGAGAGATGTTGCATCAAGCAACATTGCCAAGTTCGAATAGGAAGGTGCAAGCGAGAAAAAAGTCAAGAGTGCACACGTTTCTTCTGATGAGAGGTTAACATGGAGGACCCAGCAGCCCGAATAAATGGCTGATGCAGTGACAAAGGTTAGCAAGTTCAACCTAAAAAATAGTCCAACATACACACACCTTTTTGGGGTCAGGGAACTGCTTTTTTTTAGCAGAGGGTTAGGGAACTACTGAGCATAGGCCAGTGAAATTTGAGAACGGATCCCATGGAGCATAGGCAAGAACATTTTAATTCGACCTTTTCAGGGTCAAGGCACTGCTTTGCACGGCCCATTGAAATTTAAAAAAGGAGCTCATGGAGTATAGAGCATGTAGATGGACCATGTATAATATCCCAAAATATTTTTAATTCGTCCTTTTGAGTATTTCCCCCCGCCTCTTAAAAAAACTCTGCATTCACCTCTTAAAAAAACTCCGCCTGCCCACATTTTTAAGAAACAAGTCCATTATGTGGCATTTTATAAATTTAAATGCCAGGAGCGTTGCCCTTTTATTTTAAAACATATAAACATGGACACACAAAGTATTTTTAAAACTATTGCAAGTCTTGAGTTACATTTTTTTTCTTCTACTTTAGTAATATTGCATTACAGAGAGGCTCACATCACGGACCTATCCGCCTGCAGCATCCCTTGAGTTTATTGGTTGGGTTTGAAAAAAGTTAAATACTTGTACATAGAGGCTGTCATCAGGGACCCACCCGCCAGAACATACAACACAGCATCGGGGACCCACAAGCCAGAACATATTAGAGAGGCTAACCTGGGGGCCCCAGTAGCAAGACCATACATGGCTGCCGCATCGAGCAATATTGGAAAGCTCAAAACAGCGGACGCGGCCAAAAAAAGGTCCATCATACACATATTTCATTTAAAGATAGACCGACATATGGGTCCCACCAGCGCGACCTTATACATGTATTGTATTGAGAAATGTTGCCAAGTTCGAAACAGGGAGGCGCGAGTGAGAAAAAAGTCCATCATGCACACGTTGCTTCTAATGAGAGGCTTATATGGGGGGACCCATCAGCCTGAAAAAGGTTGATCCAGCGAGCAACGTTAACAAGTTCGAAACATGGAGGCGCGGGCGAAGAAAAAAGTCAATCATACAACCGATCCTTGTAATGAGGGGCTGGCATGTGGGACCCAACTGCGTGACCAAACGGCAGATTCGTCGAGCAACGCTATCTAGTTCGGAACAAGGTAGCACTAGAGAAGAAAAAAGATTTCTATTTTTGTGCCCCTGGTTCGTTAGTTGTACTCAGTTTTTCCCAGCCGCTTAACTTTTCCTCACTTTTCCCCTCCCTCTATTCGAAAATCCTCACAGGCGCTCGAACGGGGGGGTGCCGTCAGGTCAAAGGGTTGACCATTACATGTTGTCTGATGGGATCGTGTTGGGGCAGGTCCTGCGGTAGCCGTTACGTGTTGATGGGTGGGGCCAGGATACACGTTGGACCAGCCATCCATGTCTCGCTGACTTGTGGACCCCTTTTTCCTGATTGTGTGGCTGATGGAGCCAATGACAAGTGGGGCTATTCTATGGGGCCGTCGAAGCCAATGAACGATAGGGCCGCCATGTGGGGAAATTCTATGGGGCCATCAAAGCCAATGACCGATGGGGTCGTCATTTGGGGTTGGAGGGGGAATTTCATATTTGCCACGTTTTAGTTTGCAACTTGCATTTTTGCAATTTTGTGTGTCATTGACATGTGGTGGTCATGTGGAAAATATGCAAATTTCAAAGGAAAAGTTTGGCAGATATGCAAAATTGGCAAATATGCAAAAATCTCAGAGAAGCTACTCCCCCAAACATTGACAGGTGGGGTCATGTATGACACGTCGACTCTCTCTCTCATCCACTCCCAAACCCTAGCCCCGAGCAGCTCTTATCCCACCGGCGGACAAAGCAGCCATCATCGAAGCATCGGTGCATCGCCTGATCCGTCCTATGGCGGCATCGAACGGACTGCCATGCTGCACCTCAACTATGGCTCCAGCAGTTGTTTCATCCGCACAGATTGTACGTTGAGGCAGTACCGACCAGAAGCAGGTTCACCGCCTACGACGACCTGGATTTTGTTCCATCGCCATAGCTCAATGAACAGTCGCAGCAATTGCTAGTAGTGCTTGGTATGATCTTCGCTCCTGCTCCGCACACCCTAATCGATTTGGTTCCCGTAATTTCCTCGATATTGTAGGTACAAATTAGTCCTCAATGTTTGGTCGTAGCGGGTACACCAGCAAGGGTGGGGAATCGTTCATGTCGTGGCCACATTGTCCTTCTCCTACCATGTCGGAAGTGCATGTATCTCCTTCGCTTTGTACTACCATTGAATTTGAAGTGCCGCCATGGCCTATCAGACTGATTTCAATTGGGTTTGTTTTGGGATTGTTACAGTGTGCTATGCAGGCCGATGACCCATGGTACATTTCATACCAAGATGAATCAACCCAGTGGTCTAGCCATAGGATGGATTTGCAGGAGATGGTTGCCAATTTAGGTGATGAATTGGCCCGTAAAAACCTATTGATATTCGAGCTGAATCATACTATCGAGGAAGAAAATAAGAATTCAGAGCTTATTTACAAAGAGAAGTTGACACTTGAGGTTGTTCTTGCCATATCTGATCAAGTGGTAGAAAATCTAAAACATGAACTTCAAGTGAAGTGGAGGAGAATAGTAGATTCATGTGGACAATTTTAGTAGTTGTAATCCCCGTCCTAGCAGTTACAGTATGCTGTTGTGGTGAACGGTGGCACATGTAATGATTAGTTGAATAGATAGCTAATTTAGAGATTAGAATTGTTATTCAATGGATGGTTGTGAGTTCCTGCTAATTTAGTCACTTTGTGGTCCCAAAGTTGTCGAGAGAATGCATTGCAGGGCCTGAGTTGCTTGCCATTGAATCTAGCGGTCCCAAAGTTGTCAAGAGAATGCATTACGGGGCCCGAGTTGCTTGCCATTGGATCTAGCAGTCCCAAAGTTGTCGAGAGAATGCATTGCGGGGCCCGAGTTGCTTGCCATTGGATCTAGCGGTCCTAAAGTTGGCGTGCCAAATGCCTAGAGGTTCAAGTTGGGGGCCTATCAGTTTTGACCGTTCTGTCGCAACCATTGTGGCTGCCATGTAGACTTGTCGTGTTGGCGGCAGCATCCATTCCCCGTTCCAAATTAGTGGCTGAGATTGTCAAAGAAAGTACTCTGATCCAAGTTACTTGACTCAAATTCGTCAAGATACAGATGAATCTAATACTAATTCATGTCTAGATACAATCGAATCAAGACAAATCTAAATCAAATATTTTGGGTTGGAGGGAGTACTACTTATGAATCAACATTAGAGCATATCCATCATCCTCACAGCTCAAATACATATCAATTTTCATTCAAATCATACATATTTCGATCAGATTTATACAAGCCGACCGGAGATCATCAAATCAAATACTACTACTTATGAATCAGCTTTAGAGCATATCCACCGGTCTCATGGCTCAAATACATATCAAATTTTTTCAAATCATACATATATTTTAAGTTACAGAATTTTGATGGGCTCAAATTTGACCCAGTTTTAAGTGGCCGGTGAGCTAGATGCCCTCCCCATCAGATGTGTACTCCAAGAAGTATGTGCAAAGTGCTCCCATCCGGCCACAAGGTAGATCCAGCTTTCATCGTTGAAGTGCACCTCAATGTGCCAACCGCTACCACGGCCTGCCTCCCACAACTTCGGTTCACGAGGGCTTGATATGCACCACCATAGTGATGTTGCAGATGATGGCTTCAATCGTCTTCACATTGATAACCACTATCGGCACCACCGCCGTCACACTGATGTTGTGGATGATGGCTTCCATCAGCGTCTTTCATCGGTGACCACTGTCGGCACCACCTCTCTCGCAGTAATGTTGCGGATAATGGCTTCCATCGGTGTCTTTCATCAGCAACGGATCTGAGGATGTGAACAGAAGTGAGACAGACACAGACTGAAATTTCAGACACTTAGATCCTCACCGCCACACGCTGTTCCAGCCGCCACACTTAGATCCGCGCCGCCGCAAGCCGTTCCGACCCCGACGCTTAGGTTCGCGCCGCCGCACGCAGTTCCGACCGCCACACTTAGATCCGTGCTGTCGCACGCCGTTCCGACTGCCACACTTATATCCGCACCACCGCACGGCGTTCAGACTGCCACGCCACCGTACGTCGATAGGAGGGAAGGAAGATATGGCTGGTATACATGTGACAGGGAAAGGGAGGGAGAGACATCCAGCCCATCAGGCTCTCCTCTCCGTACAGGGTAGGTGCGCCCAATGGGAGACAGAGACCTCCATCCCATCGGATCATGATGTATCCAACGGTGGTTGGCCAAGATCCATGTCACATACATCTCGACCAATCGTATCGTAGCCAAACTGAGCACTAGTTGATGAGGCTGGTATACATGCAATAGGGAAAGGCAGGGAGAGATATCTAGCCTGTCGGGCTCTCCTCACCGTACAAGGTTAGCTGCGCCCATCGGGAGAGAGATCTCCAGCCCGTCGGATCATGATGTATCCAACGGTGGTTGGCCAATATCCGTGTGACATACATCTCGACCAATCAAAGCGCATCCAAACTACGACATGAGAGAGTATAAAAGTGAGGAAAACTTTAGCGGGAGGGGAAAAGTGAGTAAAATTTTGGCGGGAGAGGAAAACTGAGTAAACTTTAGCGGGAGGGGAAAACTGAGTAGAGCTAAGAAAAATAAGGGCCCTCGGATAAAAAAATGAGTAAGGGAAATTCATGCTTTTGGCATAAAGAATGGAAAATGTGTTATTTGAACAAAATAATCCATCTTGGCCGACATTATATTGTTTGCAACTCAAAGATA
Organism: Avena insularis; assembly: GCA_023614405.1. NCBI lineage: Eukaryota > Viridiplantae > Streptophyta > Magnoliopsida > Poales > Poaceae > Avena > Avena insularis. Next base: position 462,479,878 of record CM042690.1, read on the forward strand.
CACAACTTTTACAAATTTGGCCTCATTTAGACAAAGTATGCTTTGGGATGGTTATTTTGGAGGTTAATTGAGTAGAAAGCCATGCATCTTCATAGCTACTAGCTCATTCCAAGAAGGGTTTAAGAAGTGCTTTAGGGGATAAGTCCATTTCTCTTTATTTCCTTTTCATTTATTATTCATGCTAGGTTGTAGGTAACATAACAAGACTCCATCCGAAGGTTGCACTATGTTTTGACTTTTTTGAATTAAACTAACCCTAAAACTATTTTCTTGAATTTAATCACTTAGAAAAATAAAAATGTGGCTGATTACAAGTAAATCCAAAATTTCCAATTTCATGTGGTAAATCAATCCAAGGTACACACGTGTGCCAAAAATTGGATCAATTGGTCAATGTTTCCAATGGGTTAAGCCATGAACTAGCTAAACTCCATGTGTTGACCACATGTCGAGGGCAAAACTGAGTAGTGCAAAGCAACAAGGTGGATGACAATAGAAACTTGCAGTAACACATACATTATGCGATTATCCAACATACAAACTTTGGATCATCACACTAGTTCGAATTCAATACAAACATTGACATTAGTTCAAATTCATCATACAAATTCAAATTAATAAATCAAATTAATAATTGAAATTCATTTTTTTCATGCTCCTAGTCTTTTTTCCTGGGTTCACCACCTTGCTCCGGGTGATCCTAGCTAGAATATTCGTGGAGTCCACCATCAGCTTCTTCCGTTTGTTCACTTTGATCTTTTTCTCTACATCCAATGAATCGAGTGCTTCAGTCTGTCGTACAATTAGTTCAACCATGTTTTGATCCATTAGTTCATATGGTTCAAAATGCATTGGCATCATTTCTTCAATATCCTCTTGTGTAATTCCTTTACTTTTGACCTCTGCTTCCAATGAATAAATTGCTTTATTTTCCTATCAGTCCATTGGTTCAAACTCCTCTCGATCCATTTGTATCAATCTCCCCTGCATTTGGTTCAATCTCCTCTGCATTTGTTTAAATCTCCTCTCGATCCATTGGTTCAATCTTCCCTGAATTTGGTTAAATCTCCTCTAGATACATTGGTTCAATCTCCCCTGCATTTGGTTCAATCTCATCTGCATTTTGGTTCGATCTCCTCTCGATCCGTTGGTTCAATCTGCAATGTATCCATTGCTTCATTCTCCTCTCATTCAAATACTTCATTATCATCTGCATTTGCTGCTCCCGCCTGATCATCCATTCCATAAGCTGGGTCCATTGCATTTTTACAAAGCCTATAAATGTGCCCTAGGATCCTACAACGTTTGCTCTTATGTCGTTGAGGTGGTGCACCAGCCTCTGCACTAGCTTTCATCATATTCTTCCTTGGCCTACCTGCTGGTCTAGTAAAAACTAGAGGGTATAGCTTGAAGCTTGGATCCACTTTCATCCATTGGTCTTTTCCCAACAAGGCTAGATCATTCTGAGCATATGCTGCCCTAAATTTAGCAACGGAGAAATACTCTGACATATACTGATCAACTTCACCCTCATCACCTCCTAGAACTCCCATGAAAAACAATGCATGTATGCAGGGTTTCCCACTAAGATGCCATTGCTTGCAATGGCCTGTCCTATCAACCAAACTCACTAGATACCTCCATTGCCTATCTTTACTGTCAGTGTACGTTACCTCAGCCTCCATTCCTCTCCTAATGCATTTCATCTTCAATTGTTTTTCCCTGACATGCAAAGCCTTAATCAAAGATGGGAGGATGAGATTGCCAACATATACTGTTGATGCAATTCTTTGACACAGATTGATCTTTATCATGATCATATGCCTAATCTAATCAAATATTTGCCACAACATAAGCCATTTCGATGACCTAACCTTTTCATTGAAACTCTCTGCAATGTTACATATTACATAGTCTACCTTGCAAATTTCATTGAATTGCCTTCTTGACCACACCATTACATGATGTGCATCCAAGTACTCCTTCACCGCAGGTTTTTGTTCATATAACACTTCGAAATGATACAGATGCTTCCTCAAACTTCATGTGTATGAAGTTGGCCATAGGTTGTCAGTATAAACTTTACCCTTGAATTTCTTTGTAAAATTATGCACTAAGAGTCACATACATTCCCTATGCTCCACTCCGGGGAATACTTCTTCTAGAGCTTTCTACAAACCTTTGAAAGCGTCTGTGTGGATAGTAAGTCCTGGTGAATGACCTATAAGGTCATGAAAATTCTCTAGAAACCAAGTCCAACTTTCCTCCGACTCAATCTCCAAAACTCCAAAAGCATCAGGGAACATCCAATTGTGGCCATCAACTGTAGTAGCAGCTACTAGCTGTCCTTTAAATCTGCCATGAAGAGTTGTTGCATCCACGGCTAAATAAGGCCTGCAACCATCTAGAAACCCTTACCAGCAAGCTTTGAAACAAACAAAATCCCTTCTAAAGCACTCCTTCTCCTTTGTCTTCCCTCTTATTTTGTACTGAACTTTATGCCTATCTATCTGTACAACACTACCTGGACTAGCTATCTCCACTTCAGCTTTGAAGCTGTAAAGCAACTGAAAACTTTCATTCCATGGACCATTGATCCTATCAAGAGCCATTTCCTTTGCATAGAACATCATCATGTAAGGTACTTTAATATTAAACTTTTGAGAAACTTCCTTTATGAACGTTGTTGCACCAAGTGATGGGTTCGCTCTCGTCCAATCCATGATTGCATCTGCCAACCAACTAGTCTTTGCTAGTTTTGTTTTGTCATTTGGATGTCCCCCTTGAGGTTGAAACGAATGTTCGAACCGGTTACCTTTTATCTGAAACATAATTAAAATGTCAGGTATAGTTAACAAACTCTACACGATGATCTAAAATACACAACTGGTTGTAATACTTGAACCAAATTTCTCATGAGCATAGTGGATGCATGCATCCTCCACCTACACCTATTGTATGGGCACTTCACTGTGAACCTTGTTAGCTCACTCTTAATAACATCATAATAATTATTGGTTTGGATGCAATATGTAGTAAGAGCATTACGACTGTCCCGCATCATTTTAAATACGGTGCCTTCTGAAATCTTAGGATCATTCCTGTCCCACTCAATTACTAGCAAGTCCTCACCATCGTATTTGGCTAAAACGAGACTGTCATTGTTCTCTTCGTTCTCTTTGTCATCCGTGTCATCAAATCTGGCACCATGGGTCATTTCCTCCGTGTATTAATCCTCTGGTGCCTGTTTACTAAATCTATCTACCAATTCAGGAAACATCAACTCATCCTTGTCAACTAGTGGAGGTGCTCCCTTGTCAGGCTCTTCTTCGTCATCCACATCAGCCACACAAGCGATTTGGCTTACACTCGCAGTGCAAACAGATGGTACTGCTGTGGACCTACAAGGAGCGCAGGGCGCACACTATTAGCAGAGACACACAATGCCCGACCACCTGATGATTCCTGACCACCAGATGATGCTTTAACCCTCTTTCCCGTATGTTCAACTTTATGTTGCACAAGGAGATGAATTCGACCAAAAAGTTATGTAGCATTCAAAGAGAAAAGCATTACCAGATCAGCTTTGCTAGTTAGTGGGAGCAATCTTTGCTCGCTAATGTTGAAATATTGCAAATTCAACTGAATCGCCATTGCTCCAGGGGAATTTAGAATATATTTTATCTCTCAAATCGCTAAGAGTTATGGAGGTTGCAACTACCGTTGGGAAGTAAAATCCAGAGATATATTGTTCACAACCACAAATTACGCTAGTATCCAGTTTAACCGTCAGCCGAAATGCTAGTGCTTGATCAATCCTATTCGAAAAGCAAGGCAGTTAGTTGAGCACCAGCAATTCGTGCTCAGTTACTGCCTCTAATCAATTCACAAAGGGAAACGATGCTTACCCAGATGGAATCTATGCATTAGATCCCTCTGATTCCACCCAATCTTCTCCGCACCCGATGGGGAATACCGGTACACCAGTCGGTGTTGCATACTGTTCCGCGAAAGGGGTAGATCTAGTGGGGATGGGAGCGGAGCCGGAGATGGAGTGGGCTCCACGGCTAGGGGGAGGGGACGGCTCGGCGGCCGAGGACGACATAAGGTAGGAGGGCACAACGGCGGGGGAGCGGAGGGGCGATGTGGAGCCTATTCCAGGCTTGGAGGAAGCGAATGCCTTGGGTGAGCTAGAATGGTTGGTCGGACGTATATCCATGCGGCCCACCCTCACCACGTATGCAAGACCTGTCCCAACGCAGTCCAATCCTTCACCACGTATGCAAGACACGTACCAATGTGGCCCACCCATCAGCATGTAACGGTCGAGGCCACGTAAAGTAACGCCCAATGCACGACTCGCCCTAACGTGGTCCCACCGGTCAGCATATAACGGTCAAGCCTTTGACTTGACGGCATCCCTCCGTCCGAGCGCCTATGAGGGTTTTAGAATAGAGGGAGGGGAAAAGTGAGGAAAAGTTAACCGGCTGGGAAAAACTGAGTACAACTGACGAACTAGGGGCACGAAAATAGAAATCCGAAGAAAAATCCATCATACCCATGATTCTTCTAATGCGAGGCAGACATCAGGAACCCACTAGAACAATTGATGAAGCGAGCAACGCTATCAAGTTTGGAACATGGAGGCATGAGCGAGGGGAAAAATTCCATCATACACACGTTTCTTCTAATGAGAGGATGACATGCGGGGCCTAGTAGCATAATTAAACGGCAGATGCATCGAGCAGCGCTATTAAGTTCGAAACAGGGAAGGAAAAAATTCCATCGTACACACGATTCTTCTAATGAGAGACAGACATGTCGGACCCAGCAGCCTGACTAAATGGAAGAGGCATCGCACAACGTTATCAAGTTCAAATCAGGGAGGCGCACCCAAAAGTATGGTTTGCTAGAGACAATGACATCTAGGACCCATACACCTAAAAAGACTTCGATGAGTCAACATTGCGCGAGTACCCGGAAATCTTGCTTCTGCCACGCGCCGGCCGAGCTTCATCCATGTTTTTAGCGGTTTCGTCATAGTAGAGGGGCGTGGAACCAAAAAAAGTTTTCCCACAGCCACGATCGAGCTAAGAATTTCGTCGCGGAAGACGCGCCTTCTACGACGACCGTCGGGCCAAGTCGTTGCGGAAGGAAACATTTCTCGTAGTGTATGATGCACCTCCTTCACCACCTCCAAGAACAACTAAGATGAATATGTCGAATGGAACACCCGAACAATGTGACTAAAGGAATCTACTAAGCAAGTTAGTTAGTCGAGGGGTTGTCCAGGCCCCGTCTGCTTGTACTCTCGTCTTGGTTCCTGACGAGGGGTAACCTCGGCAATGCTCATTGTTATGGACTTAGTGTTTCGGGGAAGAAAGAGCGCTAGGAATTTCATCGGCTTAACAGACAAACAAGGGAGGTGATTTACCCAGGTTCAGGCTCTCGTAGAGGAAACCCTACTTCCTGCTTGTTTGCTCATATTATCATTGGAGAGTACAAACTCGTTGAGTCGACTAGATGCGATCTCGTCGAGAGAGAGGTGTGATGTCTATTTTCTAGATCTATTGTGGCGTATCTAATGTCCTCCTCGTTGGCCCCTCCTAGCCTTTATATATGGGGAGGCTAGGTCTCAGGTACCAATATGAGTTGGTTAAACGTTAGAGTTCATATATAGTTTAGTCTTGAACTTTCCTTGTCTTGTTCCGCGGGAGTGTGTGTCCTTGTAGGCTTTGTATCAGCCAAACCATCATGGGCTTCACGGATCTTGATGAATCTTTGAGTGAGCCTTTCGTTCGGCCGCACCGTATATACCAATAGTGGGCACCTAAAGGATTATGCCCATTTCAGTAGCCCCCGAGGCTATGTTCGGATGCTTGCATCCGAGCATAGGCTCAAAGTCCTTTTTAATATGGTCAGAAGGTGAACCTGAAGATTTCTTAGGTTGCATGAATTTGTCGACTGCCTTGTTTGGCTGATGCAATGGCTAAATTGTTTTGTTCTTGAAGTGATATTGGAATTTTCATTGGGTACTCCCGATGAAAGTAACCTTTGAGGCTACACTAGGGTAGGCTCAAAGTTATTCTTCATCATTATATCTTCCATCCACTCCTGCTGGAGGATTTCTGTTTTTTTCTATCGGGTGCACGCCCAGCGCTCTCAATGGGATTAGCACCCGAAGCTATGTTCGAACGCGTGCTTTCGAGCATAGGCTCAAGTTTTCATCATCCGAGGATTTCTCGACTCAGGTCTTGTAACTTTTCTTTTATGTCGACTCCGTAGGAGAAATTTTCTATCGGGTAGGTGAAATGTAAGTTTAATAAGTTTGTCATGGAGATTTTGGTATAACGAGTCTAGTGCATCCGACGGATCGGGAACTAGTTAATTGCTCTTGGGCAAAGACATCACGAACCTACTTCAAACTCGAGTCTCCAGACTCGAATTCAGTATATATCGGCATAATTCAGCTTGAGCCATGGAGGCCTTATCGAGTTCTGAATTCCAAGCTCATCTTTTCTGGGTACCCAATGCGTCCGTCGGGATTTTTCATCGTATCGTGGATATGGATAATAACTAGCAGAGGGCATTCGGGTGCGGTTACCAAGCCTCATAGGACGGATCCTGGGGTCTTACCTTCATGTCGATAGACACGGCATTCAGACATTTTATCGCGGCGGACGTAGTCCAAGAATTCTTAATAATTTATCGACTCCATAGGAGGGGTTTTATTTTTCTATCGGGTGAGCGAAGATGATCTTCATCCGAGGAGGTTCTCTACTCGGGCCTTGTTTGTAGTAGTGTAAGTTGTTTTCATCCACTCCGTTGCAGGATATATTTTCTATCGGGTGCGCTGTCAGTGCTCCTGATGGGAGTATCCCCGAGGCTATGTTCGGATGCTTGCATCCGAGCATAGGCTCAGAGATCTTCTACATCCGAGGAGATTCTCAACTCGAGTCTTGATTTTTATCGGGTGGGCATAGGCACCAAGGAGGTTCTCGAACTAGGGTCTTGGCATAAGTTGATGCGGGTGGCGTTAATCGACTCCGTTTGGAGGACTTAATAAAATAACTTGATGTAGCCGACGTTCTTGTAAGCTGTAGAAAATATAAAAAATAGTAAAGTTCCTATATCTTGTAAAGAATATGTGTCTTTCAGTTTGTCATAACATTTTCTAGTGCCATTATACTCAACACTTTTGTACTGTAACATGAGACATTTTAGTTAGTCTGACGCCCTTAGTCTCAATATCTTGCCGACCTGTTAGTTGGGCTATAACTGGGTCAGAGTTTTTAAGGATTCGATGTTCAGACAGAGTCAGCTACTCAGGCAGTCACATATGAAATGCTCGAGTGCACGGAGTGGATGACACTTAGGTTACTCAAAGAGGGCGTAAACCCCGAGTGTTTCGAGTGTGACTTAAAATAAACAATTATTAGCTTTTGGTAGGGGAAACTTAACTTTATTGGTAGTTATCGTAGATAAAGTCGATGCGATTGCGCATACAAAGACCTTAGCGGTTTGTTGGAGCTGAAGAAGCCCCGAGTCGTTGGAACCGAAGACCGCAGCGTGTCACCGGATCCAAAGATTTATAGCAGGTCTTCGCAGCCGAAAATTTTGGCGGGTCACCACAGTTGAAGATTTCAGCGAGTTGTCGCAACCGAAGAAGCTCCCGAGTTGCTGGAGCCGAAGACCATGACGGGTTGCTGGAACCGAAGGATCCCCTGAGTGTAGATTCGATGTCATCGCTGTAGTTGAGACGATGTTCAAGAGCCGACGTGGCGGAGTCGAAGACTGCGGGTCGCACGACGGAGTCGGCACAGCCCCCAAGCATAGAATCAACGTTGTGGACGAAGTCGAAGCGGTGGACGTGTAGTCTAATCCGATGATGGCACTGAGCTGCCGCAACCGGGAACTGTAGAGGGTCGCCGACTCGCGTGGTGGACGAGATGACGGTATGCTCGAAAGTCTATAGCCGATTTGCAGATTCCGTATTGGCTATTTGTCCTTCTCATACTTATACGTGAAGCGATTAGTAGATAAGATAAATACAAAATTTAATAATTGGAATAAGCTGGAGAGATAATTTGCATACCGATCCGTCGCTGCTCCTTGCTCATAAAATAATAGGTTTGGACGACTTGATTCAGCTATTAGGTCTCACGCCTTCGATTTTTCCTACATGCAAATAAACACATAATGGATCTATCGATGTGACGACCCGCTGGTAGAGCCTTGCGACGCGCGCCTAGATCGCAGGTATGGTGATACGAGTCCAATCCGGCTCCTGCAACGCAGATCAGTTTTTTATTTTTTCCGTTAATTTCGCTGGTACGTACACCCGCGAATCATGATGGGCGTGAAGCCGCAACTCGGAAAAGGCCACGCCCCACATAGTTCCGCATGCTCCTCTTCCGTGAAGGAAACTGTGGGCGGACAATTTCGCACATCCAGGGTCAGACATGACTCCTTCTCAGGTTTCAATGATCCTGTGTTTGGTGAGGTCTTGCCCCTCACGATTTGATCAAGTACGTACTAGGAGTTAATAAAACAGTAGTAATTTGAAATGCAAGTAGGAGTACTTAGATTTCTTTAGGGTGCGACTAAACCATTTCAATTACTTCTAGAAATCGTGATGTGCCTTTCCGGGAGATCAGCTCGTGCACAATTCAGGCCAGATGGTCCTAGTACCTAGGTCTCACCACGAAAAAACGGCCACATAATCGAAGGTGACTCCGAAGGCACCATGAACTTCCTTGTCTACCGGATTCAATCTTCGCGAGCGTGGGCTCCACAGGTGTTGTCGCAGCTGTGTGTGAGAGAAGGTGCCGATCCCGAGCCCTCACGCCTTGTAGCCGGAGCTCTCTCTTCTTCAATTGCGTCGAAATATACAAACCTGGCCGATCTACTCCGTACGCACGCAGAAGTTAAGGACTCGATCCCCGAGTTACACGTGTTAGCTTGCTTCCTGATGTGGCGGTGCTCCGTTGTCGTGCGGGGCACGTACGCGCGGCCACCTCCGCACGGTGATCTCTTAGGCCGACCTCGATCGACTGTATGTTGACGTCGCGATATCCCAGATCGATCCCTTGTATTTGCTTTTACTTTGTAGCACTGGATTTTCGAGGAGCCGCCCTAATCTGTAGAGCCTCACATCAGCGACTCGAAGATTCTGGGACCTCTGGCATAGGCGATGTGATTACAGCCGACAGGCCCGAGTAGATCGCGGCTGAAAGGCTGAAATTTTCTGCCTTCCCGATGCGGAAGTGGAAGCACCCGGTTTATCAGATTTGTCTCCCGGTCGAAGTTGTCGGAGGCCGGAAGAAGGAGGGTGGGTGTGGAAGTAGATCGACGGAGCCGGAACAAATCTGACCGCCTCCGATCATCGATTCATTGCATCATAAAGAAGGAGCCACCGAATTCATGATTCCAGCGCCAGATTCCCACAGACGGCGCCAATTGACGAGGGGTAACCTCGACAATGCCCATTGTTTTGGACTTAGTGTTTCCTTGTTTCTAGGAAGAAAGAGCGCTGAGAATTTCGTCGGCTTAATAGACAAACAAGGGAGGCGAATTACCCAGGTTCAGGCCCTCGTAGAGGAAATTCTACTTCCTGCTTGTCTACTCATATTATCATTGGAGAGTACAAACTCATTGAGTCGACTAGATGCGATCTCGCCGAGAGAGAGGTGTGATGTCTATTGTCTAGGTCTATTGTGGCTTATCCGATGTCCTCCTTGTTAGCCCCTCCTAGCCTTTATATATGGGAAGGCTATGTCTCAGGTACCAATACGAGTTGATCACAAGTTAGAGTTTGTATCTTGTCTAGTCTTGAACTTTCCTTGTCTTGTTCCGCAAGAGTCTATGTCCGTGTAGGCTTCGTATCAGCCAAACCATCATGAGCTTCATGGATCTTGATGAATCTTCGAGTGAGCCTTCCGTTGAGCCGTACCGTATATACCAATAGTGGGCACCCGAAGGGTTATGCCCATGTTAGTTCCAAAGATAAGAACTCGGGTCCTAGTGGTGGCGAACATGGGACTGTAAAATCCACATCCCATAATGGCCTCCCATACAAGTCTTAACATGTTTAACCTCATATCACCTTCATACCTCGTTCTTCTATCATACTAGATTCTTTGTATATCTGATACATCTTTAGGATGAACTATACTCAAAAACTAAGCATGGCTAAGCAGGACGCGGATATTGGCTCTAGTAGTGCACACAAGCCAATCCTAGTTATCCTAGGAGTAGTGGATCAGGTAATATAAGCTCAAAGGGAGTAATGCAACAGATAGGATATTCTATCTATCGATAAAATACCTTATTAAAATCGTATGCATCATGGCATGAATTGAAATGCTTTAAAGACATAGGATTGTATAATGGTGATGCTATGCTTGCCTTTGCCCATTGATAACCAATAAGCAGATCTTCGGTAGCCTTCTACTTGACTTAATAATAGTTGGTCAAGTATTGATCTTCGGTCTATGGTGGTGTTGATCTCTATCTTCGATCTCGATCTCGGTATCGTATTCTATCGGGAAGAATCAAACACCGGAAATAAAGGGAAACAATCAACACATGGCATTGATGCAATGCTCAAGAAGGAATAATGGTATGACAAGTTAAATAGTACTGAGATGAAGCCATAAGGCATGGTTGACCATTTTATACAGGTTCCGAACCTAAAACAGGAAATCCTTAAAATCACCTACGGGGGTTTATTTTGTTCTTCTAATTAAACTTGTCTAAAGTTTCTTAACAATTCATGATTTTGATACTAAAGGATAAATCTCATTTTTCTGATCATTTTAATATATTATACATATATTTCTGACTTAATATGAATTAGTTATGAATTTTATAAGATTATGTCATTTTCAGAAAATATTAACCAATTATAGGCTTTTACTATGTCAGCCTGACGTCAGCGCGGGGGTGGGACTGTTTCTTATCTAGGGCTGAGCCATCCCCAATCACTGATAACTAGGCCCTATGGCCAGGTCAGTAGGCCACGCTAGCTAACCTTGGTCAGCACCCACGTCACGGCCACGGGGATGCCACGTCGATGCCATAGTGGCACCATGTCGACTTGACAACAAATAGGCTATGTAGTGGCGGGGGACGACGGAGGACAACACTTGGGATGCCGTGAGCGGGTGCATTAGACGTGCCTCATCACTAGTGACCTCAAGGTTGCGGCACCGCCCTGATTTGGTTATCAAAGGTGTGGGTACGACGGTGTCTGATGAAAGCAAGCGACGACGTGCGAAGAGAGCGTGAACTAGGAAGCAAGGAAGGGTTAGGGAGGGCACCTGAGCACCAGTTGCTCACCAGGAGGGCATTGAAGGTGAAGACGAGGTGTGAGGTTGCCGGAATCAACAACTACTGCGGCGGCCGAAGCTTGGGAAGAAGAGCTCGATTCGGTCAACTCTGTCCATCCCGGCAAACATGGCTCGGTAGGAATGACGAGGAAGGCAGGGTGGAGCTTCTAGAATGATCAACTGGGTCCGAGGAGGCCAGAGTTGGTGGTGCGAGACAACGACTATGAGCTAGGGTTCAGGAGAGCTCGTGGGGAGAGGGAAGAAGAGAGCCATGAAAACTAAGAGGAGAGGATGAGGGAGAGGCATGCTCGTGGTCTCTTCTGTTGGTCGTCGCGTCTAGGGGCGGCGGTGGCGACAAGGCCATCGATGAACCAGGCACCGAAAGCGAGATGATTGACGTATCTAAGGAAGACGACATGAAAAGAGGGGTTGAACCAGTACGGGTTGCGCTTCGGCTAGAGATTGGACAAGCAAAAGGAAGGCATAGGGAGAAAGGAGTTGGGCTATGTCCTAGAGTGGTCTGGACTCTATTTTTCCTACAGAAAAGTTTTTTCCATTTCTTTATCTCTTTTCCATTTTATAAATCGAACTTCAATTCTATTTTTGTATATTTCAAAAATAACATAAGGTGTATAAAATATTTAAAATACTGCAGGGCCCTTGATACTGTTTGGGCACCACACTTTTTTTACTTTTCAAAATATTTAAAACCATTTGAAAGGGTTTTCAAGAGATGGGAAAATTTAGGGTTTTGTGATTATTTCTTGCATGCATTTTAAAATTGATGATACTCATGCTGCAATCAAACCGTAATTGGAGATTAACTAAAACTGGGGTGTTTCATAACTCGAGATCATAGTGACTTTGATCAAATCATGGAGACTTTGATATTCACGCGGTGTTGAATTGCAGTCATCATGCATGAGATTCAACAATTCAATCCACAATCAGTTTTACAAGTGAAAGAGCATTTCATGGTCCCTAAATTTTTGTGTGTTATATAACAATACCAATGATACTTTGAATATGTGCTAAGTGTTGCAGATTCTACTTCCAAAAAGGAACTCTTGGTGAAATGAAGCATTTCAAAGAATCTGGGGGGCGGATAATCCGCCCCCTAGCAAAATCAACTAAGGACCAGAGGCGTGTCGCTCTAATAGGGGTGGAGATCCCCAGGATTTTCCGGCTAGGCCTAGAGGTTTTGTCCTGGCCTGGCGGGCCAGATTATCAGCCCCTGAGATTTCTACAAAGCTTGCAAGGCACGTCGCTCAGATGGGGTGCCACAGTTTTGCCCCGTCCAGATTATCCTCCCTCCACTAGGGCCGAATAACCCAGTTCACTCCAACGGCAGCATTTCGGGATTGGGTACATATACCCCACCCCATCTTCAACCTGGGTTGTTGATCCCGTCATAATGACTCTACACTTCTAAAACTCAAATTCCACAAGATCTCCACTTCCAACCATCTGAAGGCCTCGACCTTTGGAGGATTGAGGGAGGAGGCCTTGATCTTCATCATCACCAAGCATTCTTCATTTGCCCCTCTTTCATTTGAGGGCCCCTTTGATCTAGTGTTTCTCTTGAATTACTAGATCTCAGTTCGTGTGATTTGATAAACTTGTTTCCTGTGGAAGCTTGTTGTCATCTCAGGAGCCTCCAATTCGGTTGTGGATGTGTGCCCTGAATTAGTTGTAAAGGCATCGATTCCCGCCTCGAAGGGTACCATATAGTGGAAAAGTGGACCAGGCCAGTTGTGGCGAGATCCATCGGAGAACAGGGTGAGGCCTATTGCGGTGTGGTGGTCTTAGTACCACCTACCGCCTCCAATGCAGATGTACTTCCCTTAGCAAGGAAGGAACTGCGGTAAAAAATCATGTGTCTCCGCATGCTCCACTACGTTTACCTTGTTGCTCTCACCGCCTTTACTTTCTTAGTATCTAGGTTGGCATATAGGGAAATTCACCATAGTTGAATATCTAGAGAATTTACCTTTTTTCAAGCCTAAATTGATTTTTTTTTAAATTTGGAGTAGCACCTATTCACACCCCTGTCTAGGTGCACATACGATTTATTTCAATTGGTATCTGACATAGGTATCATTACTCGAGTCCCTATGATTTGCTACCTCGGGCCTGCGGAAAGGCTTACGGCCCATGAAGAGTTGAGATGAAGATCCAAAGGAGCAACCAACAAAGATTATAGTTGTATTAGGAAAGAGGAACAAAGACCGACATGGAGTTGGTGTTGTAATCATGTAACATGTCTGCCTACAGCTTTGAGACCCGACCTATTATATATAGGGCAGGAGAAGCCTAGTAAAACCACCGAACAATCCCCAAGCGATTTGTAACAGAGAGATTCCTCTTAATATTCAGGCGACTTTAATTCCATTGTTTCCTGACATCCGACGAAATCCCCAGCGTTCTCTTTTCCACAAAACCCTAAGTCCTTCTGCATGGACATTGTTGAGATCCCCCCTTGCCAATTGGCACCGTTTGTGGGAAACTTGAACGCTGGAACCATGGATTTGGCATAATTCTTTTTTTCCAAAGAGCAACCCCACAAAAGTAGATCCATGCTCGCCCACCCCTGTGACAATACCCGCCGATTTCAACGGCGGATACGATCTGATCATCGGAAGCTTCCACTTCCAAGTAGAAGACCCCTAAGTGCCACGCCCTTCGGTCCTGATTGCATCAGAACCGTCGGCAGAGCAAACTACGCTCACAGTTGTTCCAGCATTGTCTGTCGGATCCTCCATGGATGTCACACAGAAATCGAAGCACCCGACGAAAATAAACAAGATGAGACAGATCTAGGGGACCTTGATGGTCTTTACGACAATCTCTCCTTCGGATCAGATTCCCCACTAAATCCATCTCACGGAACAAGCCTAGCAAACTCTGAACCCGAGGAAAGCAGCGAAAGCATCGATTTTTGAATAAGGAGAGCAGAAATTTACCCAGAGAAGAAATCTATGGACTTCACTGATCCACCCGACAATGTCTCCCCCAATTCGGATGACGACGCCACAAGTCCATATACCACCCAGCACCAAGTATGCGTGATCATCGGCGATGCATTGGCCCATCAAGACTCCTACCGTAATCCTATTTTTTAACCCTGATGATATCCTATCAAGTGACAATGTAGGAGACCACAGAAACGAAGGAAATGGCGGAAACGGGGAAGACCCAGTAAACAACCGCGTAACCCAGGGAGGAGGAGAGCCACACGGAGGCGAGAGGCAAACTCTCTGGCTGCCAGCCGAAGCATGGGAAAAAGCAAGAGCAGCAATTTTGGGCGCAATTCCCATGATAGCTGATGCCACGCCTGGAGATCTGCTAGCATACTAATATTTGCTCCATCACAAAAAGAGAGACTAAAGGATGCAGAGGCAGCTCGATGAAAAAAAGACTTGCCGACGAATCCAGCCTACGACGAGCCCAACTAAGCTCTACTTGAGGATCGGGGAGCGCGACGGGAGGAGCACCGCCAAGAAGGGGAACATCTCGACTACAAAACATACCTGAAGCAGAACGAAGTGAACTGACCCGAGATCTGGATCTGTATTTCATGTCAATAGATCAAGCAGGAAATATCAAGGCAAAAATGGCTCAAGCAGCAATCGTGCCTGCACAAAAATACCTGATCACAACTCAACCTGCACCGGACGATCCTCGTGCAGCCCTCCACCACTCCGCCCCGATGAACCTCGGCATGGTGGGAACATCTCTTGCCCAGGAAGAGCAGGGAACCAAACGGCAACCCGACAGATCCGCACGCCATCGCAGCAGCCCTCGGCAAATAGGTCACACACGATGATCACGATCGCCACATCGTGTCCACTTCTCGGGATCAGAGCCACAGAATGATGCAAGAAATGATATTACACATCGAAGGATCGATCGATCCAGGGAAGAGCGTAGAAGCCAAAGATATTATGACGGTGAAAGCGAGGAAGAACAAGAACTGTGCGTAGCCAATTGCTTTACCTGACGGGTTCGCAAGACTCCAATACCAAAATATTTCAAACTTCCTCACGATCGTCGGAAATATGACGGCCTCCAAGAGCCCGAAGCTTGGTTGACAGATTATTTGGCCATAGTTAAACTACAAGGAGGCTCCAAGGCCACCGCGATGCAAAGCTTGCAACTGCATTTAACTGCCGCGGCTCGCTCTGGGTTAAGACAATTACCCAAATGCTCTATCAGCAGCTAGAATGACCTAAAGCACAAGTTTATCCGAAATTTCAATTCCACCTTCAAGCGACCCACATCTCTAGAACAATTACGAGCCTATAAACAAAAGCCAGGAGAATCAATACAAGCTTTTGTTCAACGCTTGAACATTATCAAAAAATCGGCTGACACGATATCCGATGAAATAGAAATTGACGCTTTCAATGACGGACTTCATCGACAAGAGTTCATTGAAGAACTGGGATGAATCAAACCAAAGACAATTTCACAGCTGATGGAAATAGCCAATCGTTGGGCCGATGGAGAAGATGCATTAGACAACAAAAGAGCCCACTCACCCGACGAAGATAGGGAGCGGCGCAACAACGATAGAAGGCGACGAAACAACGATGGGTATAGCACACCAAGTTATGTTGCAGCCGGTTTTTCTGGAGGGGACAACCGATGAAGTGACGACTACAATAGAGGGTACCGCAGTAACAGGGACGGCGCCGAAGGAAGCCAGCTACAGCAATGGTACCAGCCAAGAAATCGATACCCACCTATGTCAGCAGGACAAATGTTGGAAGGGCCATGCAATATGCACTTCTACATAGACTCAATAGGGGAAAGGCGATCCAATCACCTCCTAAAGTACTATCGAACATTCTTAAAAGTGCAAGTGCTATGCGATGCAAGGGCAACCAATGCAGCAAAATGGGGCTACGCCACTGCACCTGGCACTTTTGCTACTGGCGCACCACCACCACTAGGGCATCCACCATTGGGACAACCACAAAACACAACAAACCAAGAAGATGAGTACCCAGGTCAAAATAAGCTATGTCGATGATCCAGAAGGGGCGACCATCCAATAGATCATAGCAGCTGATTACTAGACAAGTAAACATGAAGAAACAGTGCCAGCCCCTACACCGGAGTATCTTCATTGGTCAGAACAAGAAATAACCTTCAATGGAGCTGACCACCCACTTCAGGTCCCACGACCTGGTCAATCAGCACTAATAGTGGATGCACAAATCGGCGGGTTCGACATGGGCAAAGTTTTCTTGGATGCAGGAAGCAGCATTGACATCATCTATGCCAAAATTCTACGGGCAATGAATTGGTTCCTGACGAATCTAGCACCGGCAGATACAACTTTCCACAGAATAGTCCGAAGAAAAGCAGAAACTCCCCTGGGCAAAGTTTACCTTGACCTAGTCTTCTGGCCAAGAAGCAACTTTAAGCGCGAAAAACTGGAATTCAAAGTCATGGATTGGCCATCACAGTACCACGCGATCCTTGGACGACCAGCTTTCGCTCGATTCATGGCAGTACCCGACTACGCATACCTGGTATTGAAAATGCCAGCACCCAATGGGGTCATAACAGTAAAGGAAGCTTCAACCGCTCGAATAGCTACGATCATGAATTCAACAAAATATCAGAATCCTTCAGGATGGAGACGCAATTTGGCCAGCTAGAAATAGCGGATGAAGAATTACTACAGGACAAATGCAGCGAGAAAAATCCAGAAAAACAGGAGCACCACGAACCCGCAAAGCTACCTATTCGGCCTCCACCTCCGGTCCCATGTAGGAACAAGCACTCGTCAGTTCTCCCAAGTACAAGCAACTCGGAAAATCAACTACTTTTCTCTCTGGTCCGCCATATAGACACGGCGTCTCCAGTCGAAAAATTACACTTATTGCAAAGAACCATGATGGAACACCTCAAGAAAGAAGCCGTAGCTTTTGGAAAAATTAGTTACTCTTATATCCAATAAGGCTAATGGCTAGGCGATTACACCCATGCAATGTATCCATTTATACTCATCAATGAATAAGGGAAGTACTTCTTGGCATAAGAACATTCTAAAGGTACATACAGGCAGTTATGCAAAGAGACATTAGTTCTTTGGGTCCTCAACAAAAGAATACAATGTACAATAAAAATCTCGTATAAAGCATGTGACCTTTTTTACAAGTATAAAGAAAATCTACACAATATCAGGATAAAAGTTACACAATAGAGGCAGAAATAGTCAGATAGCAAAGTTCATAAAAAAATCCTCGTCTGCCTCTAGGCACTTTCGAACAATTCTAATTGCAGGTCTACAGGCAGCAGCATAATGAGGCGCCATGGCGATAATACCACCATCAGCAGGAGTAGGCAGCCCCGATGATAGGACGTCCAGATCTAGTGTCGTATGATGCACATGCACCCAAGACAGTGCAAGCTTGGCACCCGCCACAAGTTGAAGCTTTACGAAATGATGAATCCGCTCACCTTGCTACAATTTCACCATCAAATCAGATAAAGTCTGAGCCTGGGGATCTCGAGGAAACATGGTATTATAAATAATGGCCAGGGATCTGTGACAACACTCGACAAACTTCTCCACCTCGGATACACGGTCCTGAAGCAAGGCCATGGCATAAGCGCAACGATGATCAATCCAGAAATCCATCCTGGAATCTTGAGAAGCAGCCACAAGAGCTTGCATTCGGTTCCGCAGACGTTGGGCTTCTCCCCTCTCGCACAATTGAATGTCTACAAAGAAAAGGAGAGAGAAATTGGCATCCCGCAAAAAGAGGAGAGGTAAGAAGCAAAAACTTAAGGACTTACACAACATCTTCTCACTTTCCTTGGAAATCTCGTCCAGGAAGTACGCCTCACGATCAAGGGCCTAACGCGTCTTTAACTGGGCAACATCCACCATTGATGGAACAACCCAAAGTTTTCCTTCGAGTTTCATCATATGTTCAATTTTTTCAGCATATAAAGGCGGATCTACTATACGCACAATGGCATTCTCAGCTACACCCATTCCAGATGAGGATGGAGTCACATCCAACGTCTGCGCAGGCGCAGGAGGAGAAGCCGAATCCTTCAAAATATGACAAGACACATAAAAGACCTTTAGCAAAGAAAGGAGCCACTCATATACATATATACAAAAATACCCTTCTAATCAAAAGGAGTCGTTCCAGCAATAGGGTAAGGTAATAGTCATTACAATGGCAGCAGAAGAAATGCAGGAAACTACAAAACAAGGCTATGGAGCTGATTTCTCCAAAGACAAGGTTGCGCTGGCAGAAGGAGCACTAGCTATGGTAGGTGCAACAGTCGAAGGAGGAGCAGCAGCCGAAGAAGGACCACCAATAGAAGAAGGACCAGTTGATCCATTTGGATCTAGATTTATACCCAGAAGCAACCGAGATAATTTCTTGGCACTCTTCACAAAAGGCTTCAAATCAACTGGCTGGCCTTTGGAGTTGACTGGGACAGAGGAGCTAACCTTCTCCTAGTCGACCTTCTCGCCATGTGCCATCGCAATCGCCGTTGACTTTTCTGCACCACTTTTCAACTGAGTCACATTGTATCTAACAAGCGGACTCGGGTCGGCGCTGAAAACTGCGACATGATCGTTCAGGTCGGCAGGAACCTCCTTCAACAGAAAAACTTCAGCGTGCAAACCCTTGAAGGCACTACGTTATTGGACAAGGAGGTTGTGCACATGAAAACTATTAGCCTGCAAGGTTTTAACAACATTCGATAATGGGTCAACCTTCTTGTGTTCATCAAGCAGCAAGTTTTGGCCTGATAGATCTACACATACCAAAAAGGAGGGACGATCAGAACACAGAAACAATGAGGCCTAATAGCTCTACACAAAAATTTCTCTCTTGCCAAACAAAAACTTACGAGTAAAGGAATCATTAAGAGTCTCTAAGCGCTTCCGAAGATTTTCATCTGGGATGGCGACTTGCTTGGCTCTTTATTTAGCATCAACACTGGCTTTCTGTTTGGCCTCCTCCAAAGCTTTTTGAGTGATCCAAAGTTGGGCCTCAAGATCATCGGCACGCTTCAACACCTCGTCCCGGATGACCTTGGACTCCTTGGCAGCGGCTAAGAAGAAGCGCATAAATTACGAAAAGATGAAAATATACCTTTCAGACCTTCGGCTTCATTATGGATCTTAATGAAGTGGGCAGCCATGTCAACCATCTCACGCATTACATGTTGTAAAGAAGTACATTAGGCAAGGAAAATAAGGAGGATCCATGGTGAAACTAAAAATCATAGATGCACTTACATCCTTCATGTCCACCTCACCAGGGCTTTCAGATATCACCACGCCTTTGCCAATCGATTTTCTTCTTTTTGGTGCCGAGGGTTTTGACACAACGGCAACATCCTTCTGGATAACTGGATCCGCGGAAGGCGCGAGCAAATCTTTTGGCTCCTTGGCAGAAGGAGCAACAGAAGTGCGAAGAGGAGACAAAGGCATGTCTTCCGCATCATCACCACTACAAGAGCAAAGGCGAAGAAAAAGGAAGCATCAACAAATAAATTATCTGACAAAATAGTAAAAAAAAGATAAGTACTTATGAAGATACGTCCTGTGCAAAGCGAAAAAGATTCTTTTGGGAAGGAGCCGATGATAATGGTATGGCACCTGAAGGATTCGAGGCCGTAGAATCATCTGAGTCTTCAATGGTTTCCGCGGCATCCAGACGTTTGTGTTTTTCACCAACAGGCGCAACGCAAAAATCCTTAGAACGAGCCGATGGAAGCGATGGCGTCCTTGACGAAGATTTTGTGGCAGATGTCTCTATCGCCTCATCAGCAGTAGTCCCAGTTAAAGGGAGATCATCGAAAGCAGAAGGATTGGCGGAAAGCTGACTGCTCTCAGGAAGAGGAGGAAGGCAGGATAGATGATCATAATCCTACATAAGCAAGAAAACAAGCAATCACGAAGGGGAACAATTACAAATGATAGATGAGCAAGGAGCAAAAGAGAAAAGGAATTTACCTCCGAGAGATGGTTCTTCTTGCCAAAGATCTCAGCAGAACAATCAGAAGGAACCACACTTTTTGCTATAAGGGTTATGAAATTACGAACCCTTTTCTCATAAACCTTGACGGACAGGTCATCCCGAGAAGTCCTCATAGGATCCTTCTTACCGGTATATTCCCATAAACCAGAGAGACGAGCCTACAGGAGCTGCACGCGGATCCGCAAGAAATACACCAGAATATGAAGACCAGATAATTCCTTACCAACCTCATGCCACAACTTTGAAATACAGTCAAGATGGGGTTGGATCTCCGCCATTTCTTCGGTAGAAGGATGCTGATCCTAGGAGTCAAGTTTACGGAAAGTTTAATTCGCTTCAAAGGGGGCTAACCCGTAAGACTGGCCCTTGATGGATTGGTCCTTGATGTAAAACCATTTGGCTTTCCATCCTTGAACGGAATCAGCAGGGTTAAAATCAAAATAATCTATGTCGGAGCAAACTGAGAAAATGGCGGCGCCAACGTCATGGACGATGGTGTCGGTGGCATTGCGGCAAACGTAAAAGAAGTACTTCCATAGTCCCCAATGGGGATGTATCCTGAGAAAGCATTCACAGAGAGTGACAAAACAAGCGACATGGAGAATATAGTTCGGTGTGAGCTAGTACAGCCGCACGCCATAGAAGAAAAGAAGACCATGAAGAAATTCATGGACAGGAAGAGAAAGGCCACGGAAAAGGAAGGAGATGAACATTACCCTTGAGTCTGATTTGGGGACTAGAGCAGCTTCCTCCCCAGGAAGCTTGAAGGAGCCCATCCGACAGCCCTCTTCCTGGTGTCCTTGGCGGCCGTGGAGGAAGTTCCCACCTTGCTTTTCCCCATGGAGATGACAAAGCAACGCTAGCACAAAGCAGGAGTTTCGCAAGGAGAATGGAGGAAGGCAGGGGCGCAAGGAGGAAGATGAAGTTAGCAAGTACAAGTTAGACCGTTCGATGTAAAATTGAAACCTCCAAAAGGCACATGATAATGACACATGTCCACAGATTCCGTAAAGGAAAATATCACAAGAAGTTATTACTGCAGTAAAAATGGGAGAACAGCACACGCCGCCTTGACCTTTGCACAAAAAAGGGGATGTCCAGTCAGGAAACTATGCTGAATACGCCACCACGCTTCATCATTACTGCAGCATGGGACCACACTCGACACGTCTCATCACGATCATATATTTTGAGAATAAAGAAGTGTGAAATTCGTCATCAATGACGTCACAACAAAAATGATTAAGTGCAAAGGATACACACCCGAAGAAAATTAGGGAGTTGAAGTAAATTCCTCCACGAAAAAGATTGAGACTACAGTCAAAAACAAAAATTTCGACTATAGCCTCGGGGGCTACTCCTATCGGGAGCGCTGGTCATGCACCCGACAAATATTTAAGAACACATTGACATTATACTAAAAATATTTTTCGAGCCTATGTCCTGATACATACATCCGAACATAGACTCGAGGGATACTCCTATCAGGAGTGCTAATGCGCACCTGATAAAGGAAAGAAAAAATCCTCCTATCAGGAGGGTGTATATGAATCAAAAATCAAGCAGCCGACAAAATATATAAATCTCAAATCGCAGCTAAATGTGACAAAACTCCGAATGCCGTGTTCAGAAACATGAAGGTAACACCCCGGGATTCGTCCTGTGTGGCCTGGTAATCGCACAAGAATGCGCTCTGCTAGTATTATATCTGTATCTATGATACAATGAAAAATCCTGATGGACGCGTTGGGTACCCGATAAAATGAAACTGGAATTCAGTATTCGATAAGACCTCAGCGGCCCGAACTGAATTACGCCAGTAATAAATCCCGAGTTTAGGCCTAGGGACTTGAATTTGATACAGGACAACCTTGCTTTTGCCCAGGAGCAATTAACTGATTCCTGATCCATTGGATGCATCAAGCACATTGTACCAAATCTGTATAAAACATTAAAAAGAGTAAAACCAAGAATTAAACATTTTCTTGAGACTCAACCCGAATCTATGGTTTGGGTAGAGTCTCGCGGGCTACTGACATAGGTATGATTACTCGGGTCCCTATGATTTGCTACCTCGGGCCTGCGGAAAGGCTTACGGCCCATGAAGAGTCAAGATGAAGATCCAAAGGAGCAACCGACAAAGATTATAGTTGTATTAGGAAAGAGGAACAAAGACCGACATGGAGTTGGTGTTGTAATCATGTAACCTATCCGCATACAGCTTTGGGTCCCGACCTATTATATATAGGGCGGGAGAAGCCTAGGAAAACCACCGAACAATCCCCAAGAGAATTGTAACAGAGCGATTCCTCTTAATATTCAGGCCAATTTAATTCCATTGTTTCCTGACATCCGACGAAATCCCCAACGTTTTCTTTTCCGCAAAACCCTAAGTCCTTCTTCATGGACATTGCCGAGACCTCCCCTCGTCAGTATCAGAGCCTCTGCTCTTTATTCGGGCTTTACCGCCTAAGAGAGTATGGTTACTCGTGGAGATGGTAGTGAGGATGTGGAGATGATCACCATGGATAATTTCAACACTTTGGAAACAAACTTTATTAAAACCATGGAGACCCAATTGCAAAAAATGTGTGACATGATGACGCGTCTCTTGCCACCCACAAACTCACCTCCCTATCCCACTAAGGTCACAACTCATCTTTCAAATAACAAAGCTAAGGCTAACTGCAATGAAAACAAGTTGGAGGATGAAGATAAAAATAAGAGCCCCTCTTCCAAAAATGGAGGTGGTAACGAGGATTATAGTGTGGTCTATCACCTATACTCACCTGATTCACCAATCCATCAGCCTCATATAAACAATAGGGGTGGTCCACCCAAACTTAGTGCATATTCTTTTAATCAATGGCAATTGTTGATGAAATCTCATTTGTGCAGTTCATCCATTGAGTTGTGGGAGATTATAGAGGTTGTCTCCATGTTGTAGATCCAACCAATATGACTCGAAGAGAAGTTGTTGACAACCAACTCAATGCCACTGTCTTACACATGATACAACTAGGTGTGTGTCCCAAGGACATGCCACATATTGAACATCTCGACACCACCAAGGAATCTTGGGATGCCCTCACCGAGTTGTTCATCAGAAATGAGAGCATGAGAATAAATATGTATGATGCTCTAAGTAATGAAGATGAAGTATTCTACATGATGGATGGTGAGGACCACGAAGATATGTATAGAAGACTCAAGTCCATTGCCACCACATTTATAAATCCGGGTGCCACCCACGTTGATGCCATTCGAGCCAACGGATTTGATGAGCCTACAAGGAAGACACAACTACCACCTCATGACTTCAAATGAGGTCATGAAACAGATGGCAACTTTCAAAGTAGCCTCCAAGGACTCTAAAGATGCTCGTGTGTGAGCCATTGGTATGTAAAAGGGGGTTAATCTTGCATTAAAGGCCAAGGTGGTTGAGCAAGAAGATTAAAAGAATTTTGACATAATTTCCATTAGTTGTTCTGAGGAAGTGAAACGTGCTCATGGTGAGTACATGGAATTCTATGCGAGAAATTTTTGGAAAGATCTTGCCAAGGAAAAATCTAAGCTTGAACGTAAAAATGGGTCAAGTGGAAGGAAGAAAAATGGTCCAAAACTGAGGTCTTGTTACAATTGTGGAGACCATTTTCACTTTGTTGCCGAGTGCCCCTATCAAAACAGAAAAGACCATGGGGGTAGATTAGTTCTCAAGAATAGGTCAAAAGCCCCACACAAGAAGCCATTTAACAAGAAGAATCTTCCTTATAAGAAGTAACCAAAAATAGTGTTGGTGGCCCTAGAGGAGTATGCATCCACAAGCGAAGACAAAAAATATGTTGAAATCCCAAGAGAAGTGGCATCCATAGCCACCACTTCCACACCAACCTCTTCGCTCTTCAACTCGCCAAATGAGAACCACCCCAACAAGAACGTCAATTGCCTTATGGCAAGGGCTTCCGAGGTATCACCATCTACTACTTCCTTTCCTAAGACTACTATGAATATTTATATCGATGATCCTACTTGTCTAAAGGTAAAGGAAGAAATTATTTCTCTGGATCATTACATAACTAACTTGCAAGGTGAGCACACGAGGCATTTCGAGGACCTCATGGGTCAACTTGTTCACTTAGAAGAGCTCCTAGAAAAAAGGGCAGAATTGAATGAGAAGATGCAATTGAGATAGCATCTTTGAATAATGCTATGGGAAAATATTTGGACTTATCTTGAGGAGAAGCTTGAGTCCATCGAGGAGTCACATGAAGAGATTGTGGCTAAATTAATAAAGGAACATGATAATGATATTGCTAAAGCAAGAAAACTTAAAAAGGAAAAGGTTTTGGAGAGTGAACACTCTATTCTCACCGATTCTCATGATCAGCTCCAAACTCGACTAGCTAAATATGATGTCCCTAGCACCTCTACTTCTTTATGTGATTACAGATATCATTGAGGAAAATGATAGGTTAAAAGATGAGATTGCCAAGTCATCTCTTCCCAAAGGTAAGGAAGGTCTTGAAAATCTTTTGATTAAGAAAATATCAAATGATGGGAAAGAAGGACTTGGCTATGTTCCCAAGGCAAAGAAGAAGAATAACAATAAGAAGAAGGCCAAGTATACTTAAGCAAAGACAAGCACCACAAAAAATGACATCACGGAGGACAAAAGTGATTATGATGCTTTTGTAGGACCTACTAATCCTCATTATGTGTGTTTTGTGATTATTATGGTGATGTCTATGCTAGATATATTGGTCCTTATGATCGTTATATTTCTTGGTCTATTTGGGTTCCCAAGACCCTTGTTACTAAAAAACAGGACCCATTGAAAATGGGTACCTAAAACCAAGAATTAATATCTTGTAGGGCTATGCTTCTAGTGGAGCAAAATGGGTGCTTGATAGTGGATGCACAAGCCATATGACCAGAAGAAAAGAGATCATCATGGAGATGAGGCCAAATCACGATCAAATAATCAAATCCTATGGTGATAAGTCAGAATCAAAGGTATTGGCTCTTGGCAAGGTTGTGGTAGCCCACGATATTTCTCTCATGGAATTCATTCTTGTTGAGACCCTTGGTTATAATTTACTCTCAGCCCGTGCCCTTGGTAAGATGGGGTTTGCTATTTTCATTGAAAATGATATTGTGGTACTCTTGTGGAGCAAGTCTCTAAAGGTCGCTTTCGTTGCGTATGCCGAAATTGACTCGTATGTGGTGGACTTTTCGGGGCAACTCACTGCAAGTCTGATGTTTCTTATTTGGAAAGGCCGATACGGGCTAGTTATGGCATCACCGTATATCCCATGTCAACATGAGAACTTTGCAAAGATTCCACAAGGGTGGAAACATTCTTGGACTAAAAGAAAATGTTTCCTTTGCCAAAGATCGTGTTTGGAGGGCTTTGATACGTACATTTTGCATCACTATTCTATATCATAATTTACTGTTATTCATTGTTATATTTCATATTAAGAGATGATACTTATGTTATTTCATCTGTTTTTGCATGGTTGATGACTTTTGGAGCATGGACCGCTGCAGTCAGGATTCTGATGGAAAAGGTGTTGTTGGAGGACAAATTCGCGAAGATTAGAAAATCCGGGAAAATACATGGAAAATCCTATATTTCTAGAAGACGAAGAATGCCAGAAGGGGAAGTGGAGATGGGACATAGGGGGGCCACACCACCCCCTGGCGTAGGCCACCCCAGGCCGCACCACCAACTGGTGTGGCCGCCCTGGTCCACTCCAGCCTCTCCCCTCTAGCGTATATTATCCTCCCGAAACCCTAAGACTCAGGGAGGAACCACAGAAAGATTACGCGGCCTGTGCAAGGCGGAAAACACCAAGATAGAAAGATCTCTCTAGCAGACAGAATTCTGCCGTGGGAATTCCTTCCCGGAGAGGGGAGATCGTCGCCGTCAACACCACCATCAAGATGGACTTCATCGGGATCATTATGATCATCATCGTCACCAGCATCATCACCACCACTTCTTTCCACTGTAACAATTGGGTTGAATCTAGCATAGTTCTTAGGGGAAACTTTTCCGGTGTTGATTACTCCTTGTAGTTGATGCTATTGAGTGAACCATTGAATTATCATTTATGTTCAGATTGTTACATATCATTATTTCATCTCTGATCATTATCTGTATGATGTCTTGTGAGTAGTTTGTTTTGTTCTTCAGGACATGGGAGAAGTCATGTTGTTAGTAGTGGAATTGTGTTGAGAAAGATTCAATTGTTTGATATTTAAGTTGTGGTGTCATGTGAACGTCGACTACATGACACTTCACCTATATGGGCCTAGGGGAATGCATTGTGTATTTGGCTACTAATCGTAGGGGTTGCCGGAGGATGTAAAACCTGAACCCCCGTTAGGAAACCAATGCACAAGGGACGTCAGGGTCTTAGAGCTTAAAGTTGTGGTTAGGTTTCTACCTTAATTACTTTCTTGTACTTGCGGATGCTTGCAATGGGTATAATCACAAGTATGTATTAGTCCTAGGAAGGTCAGTACATTACCACAGGTTCACCCGCACATCACTTAGCAAACTAAAGAAGAGTAATCAACTATGTGAAGCGAACGCACTTGATGATATTCCCATGTGTCCCCGAGAATGCTTGGTCATATTAAGTAATACAACCGGCTTTTCCTTTGCTAAAGAAAGGATTGGGCGACTTGCTGCATTTATTCTGATTGTCTTTTATTTACTTGTACTTTATTTACCCGCATTATCAAAAACCCCTAAAATCGTTTGTTAAGTATTTACAGAGAATTCCTGCTCCCAGTCACTCGCCGACACCTTCTGCTCCTCGTTGGGTTCGACACTCTTACTTATCGAAAATACTGCGATACACCCCCTATACTTGTGGGTCATCAAGACTATTTTCTGGCACCGTTGCTGGGGAGTGAAGCGCTATTAGAGAGTGGAACTGGTAAAGGAAACATCTACTGGGAGTATTGTTTACTTCTATTAGTTACTTTATTTTCAATATGGATAATTCGCTGAGTTTCTTGTTTCGTAATGCTACTACCACTGCTAAGGTAGTAGATGACCCACCACCTGCTGAGAATCATACTTTTAAAATACCTACAAGAATTATTAATCGTGTTATGGATAACTATTATGTTGGAGATGGAACTGTCCATCCCGGTGATCATTTGCTCTTTATACACGAATTATGCGGGTTTTTCAAGTGTGCAGGTATTACAACAAATCAAGTCAAGAAGAAGTTATTCTCATTATCACTGAAAGGAAGAGCTGAAGAATGGTATAAGCTGCTGAAGAATGGTCAAGCTCTTGAATGGGAGGAAATAGTACCTCTCTTTTCTTCAAAGTTTTATCCTGCTAGTGAGATTCATAAAGATCAGAATCAAATATACAACTTTTGGCCTCTTGATGGAGAGATTACAACTCAATCTTGGGGGAGATTAAAGTTAGTAATGCTCAAATGTCCCATTCATGAGCTCCCTCATAATATTATTATCATTAACTTTTATGCAATGCTCCCGCTACATGATAAGGATTTATTGGATGCTTCTTGTGCTGGATCATTTACACGCATGGAAGAAGAAGCTAAATGGGATCTTCTAGACCGTATTCAAGACAATGCTGAAGCATGGGAGAATGACAAAGAAAGAAAGTCAGGTATAAATTATGATTATGAATGCATTGAATCTTTTATGGGAACTGATGACTTTCAAAATATTAAAAATGCTTATGGTCTAGACTCTCAAGCTATTGCATCTTATTTTAAGGATTTTTCTTCCTATATTGAAGTTCCTAAAAAGAAGTGGAATAAGTATCATGAACCATATAAAGATGTTGCTAAGTGTGTTCCTGCAAGAAATACTAAAGTTTATACTGCTAATCATGCTTTACCTGAACCTTACATTGAGAAAATGCCTTTCCCATTTAAGATAAAGGAACATTCTATGATAGCTAGTACGGTTAATGAAAGTACAAGTAAAGCTGTTGAACTCGATGAACAAAATGATGAACCTATAATAGCAAATGTGAAAGACTTAGTCACTAAATATGTGGAAGATGGACACACTATCCTCTGTAAGGATATCCCTAATATTGTTTCACAAAGTAGTGTTATGAGAGTTAGTGTCCCTGTGTTTTCTGTTAGGATAAGTGATCATTGCTACAATGGTTCTTGTGATAGCTATATCATTAAGTTTATGCATGATACTGAAAGTTACTATGAAAGAGGGAAGACTGTTCTTATGCATCTTAATAATATCAAGTTTCCTCGTTTTATGCTTAAAGTCATTATGTTGCACTTGTTTTTCCTTCCTATGCTTGCAGCTTCTGGTTTCAACAACTTGTTTGTTTACAAAGTTCCCTTGCACAAGAAGTGGGTTAGACTTAACAATGTGTATTTTTGCTTCTTAATGCTCTCTTTCACTTCAATTCATATTCTTATGTGAGCATCATTGAAATTATCATGCCCATCTTAATGGCTATAGAGAAGAGCTTTTTGGGAGACAACCCAATTTATTTTTGCTTTCAGTTTGTTTTTGTTTCTTTGAGTCTTGGAAGTTATTACTTCGGTAATGACCTCTCCTTATCCTTTTTCTTTGGTTTTTGTGTCAATATCAACCTCTAATGAGCGAGAAGTAAGATTTGGGGAAGTTGCTGTCCCAAAACAGATTTTTGTGCTTCACCATAAAAATTCGTGAGAGATCTCTGTATGTCCGATTGAGCTCTAATTGTTTGTGCTTCTGCCCCAGGTTGTTATTTAACTTTCGTTAGTTTTGCACTTTTTGATTTGAGCAACAGAAGATTTTTGAAAAAAATTATCTTTACCTGCTGGTCCATTTTGACAGTTTTTGCCACTCTTGCATTTGCTTCTTAAGTCGATTTCCTTTCTGAATTCTTTTGGGGTTTTCGGAAGGAGTTGCTACAGTAGCTTATGCTTTGATGTATTTCAGTTGAATTTGGATTTAAAAAGGTTTATTACCTCGCTTACACTAATATTGCTAATGAGAAATGTGTGAAGTTTGTTTGAAAGAAATTTCCAGGTTAGTGGAGAAAATGGTGTAATAAGAAAGAGAAAGGTTTCATGAATCGAGAAATATGAGTATGAAGATGAAGATATTGATGTTATTCAAGTGGTGACTCCGGAAGAATCTACTAAAGACCAAATTCAGAGACCTGCAGACTCCGTTTTCGAATAGGTAACAGTTCTGGGAAGAAAAGTTCCGCGAAAATTCTATCCAGCTATATTTTTGCAGTTTTTATCCAACAAGGAAATCTACAAAGCGAAAGAGGGAAGAAAACGGAGCCAGGGTGGCTCACATCACCCCCTGGTGCTGGCCCGCCTAGTCGCGCTAGCAGGTGGTGTGGCCACCCCGGACTCCGTCTCCGACCCATTTTTCTCCCAATACCTTCCTTTTGTTGTAAAACTTCATAATATATAATCCCTCAGATCCCTCAAGGTTTGTATATCGTGTTCTCGTCATGTTTTCGTTTCGATCTATTTCTGACAGGTAGAGTCCCAGATCTGGAGCCACAATGCCTTCCTCTAGATCAGCCAAGGAAGATTCCTCTACGGATATCATCAACCCATACATGAGAGAGTTGAAGATTCATCCCAAGGAGTTGTTGCTTGAAGATGGGGAGGTACGGATAAAAGAGGTTCAAGGCCCTAAAGGTGAAGGAAGTCTGGAGGACAGGATGGAAGCGCTGGAGCAAGAAGTCTTTAGGTACAAGAAGATGGCGGAACGCGAAATGGATATCATCCATAAGATTTGTTCCGAACTCATCGCCGAGCACAAAAAGGAGACTGCTGATCTTAACGATGAAATTCTCTCACTCCACAAACCAACCAACCAACTGCAAGCACAACTCTACGATGTTCAAAATCAAAACTATGAGTATGAGGTTAGGTTTAAATGCATAAGTGCTACTGCTAGTTTCAGGATGATGGAGACCAGGATGTCTTTTGTTGATGGGGAGCCCTTACCTTGGAAGTCGGACGATGATGAGAGAACACCACCACCACCGAAGGATTAATTCGTCATCGGGTTTTGGCATCCCCTTGGTTTGTTCCAAGCTTGGGGGAGTGCCGCGGTATCACATCACTATCTTCTATCTTTTTACCCTTTTAGTAGAGTCATATCATGAATCGAGAAGTTATCATGTAGGATGGTTTGCATTATGGATGTGTCCCCCTCTTTTTAGATATCTATGTATCCCTTGTTGTGAGTTACCGTTATGGAATATTAATGAGAAGTTCTATCATTTACTCTTTTTCATATCTTATATTAGTTTTTAATACATGGTTATATGATTGATCTTGTCGTTAGTATTGGTATCACTTTGGGATCATTGAGTTAATTTAGTTGGTTTTGGCAAACCTAGCACGGACAGTAGCAACACTATTTTGAGAATTGAATGAAAAAGATAACAGTACTCTTAAAAGAAATATAATTTCATCATCTTTCTTTATTGATTTGCTCATAAGTCTAATATTCTTTAGTTAAGATCATTTGTGCTTCCAAGGAAGATTGCATGTTTGTTTTTTATCACTTCTATGTTTGTTTGTTTCCTTCAACTCTTATGCTTGCTACCTAGCCTTGCTTGCCAAAACCTGTACTGAGAGGAAATGCTTCTCTTGCATCCAATCCTTAATGCAAAACCTATGCCATTTGTGTCCACCATACCTACCTATTAGCATTATTTCTATTCCAAGTAAATTCATGTTTTTATCTACATTCCAAATTAAACTTGTTATGTGAAGATTAGTGATTAAAGCTCACATGAACTTGATGGCACACTTTACTTTCTTGCACTTAATAAACTTGAACCATTGTGCCCATCTATGTTGCGTATATGCTTGCACTTTGTAAGTTGAGAATTAGCAGAACCATGTTGTCATGGGGAACGCTTACAACATTGCACCGGTGCTTTGTACCTAGTTGATATCATGTTCTTTTGTCTATGGATGTCGTCAATGTGAAATGAAAGGGGAGCTTGTAAGTCCATGGAATTATGTATGTGTATTAGAGAAACGCCTGGGCCTCCGGTCTAATCCATGTTCTCATGGTGGAAACCTGCAATGTAACCATAACGAGTATCTATGAAGCATTCTTCTTATAAAAAAGAGATTGAGATTGATAAAAAGATAAAAAAGGGAAAGACGAAAGAGAGAAAAAAGCACCATATTCCCATGGTAAATAAGAAGAATGCTGAGATGCTTGTTGTCTGCTTGCCTTGTCATTTTGATATGGGGATTCTTCCGTATCATCGGGAAAGGGGTACCCCATTGGCGGTTCTCTGTGATACACATGTACTTACTATGACAAGAACTTACTGGTGACTAAACTTGAGTAGCATGAGGAGCGACCCTCGTATTCAAGGGACATGAGGTTTTCAACTTACAACTTGTCAAGCATATCCTCATATTTGATCACTTTAACCTTAATCACCTAAAGATGCCTATGATAGGGGTAGTGAGAGATGAAAGATAATAAGTATCATAATTTTTGGAAGATCTTTATGAAACTTGAAATCCCTGCTTCCCTCTGTGAAGGGCCTTTCTTTTAGTTTTTAGTTGAGTCAGTAAACCTATTCTCTTCTACCTGAGCAAGTATTTTGAGTTGTTGTGTTTCATTCATTCATATGATGATTTAGCCAATCATGTTTCTTATGTTCCTTTTTTTGCACTTTGCTCTGATCTTAGTGTCTACTACTTTGCAAGCTATCATTGAAAATCAGTTATTTGTGAACTCCAACAAATTGTCAACTATTCTTCGACCAAGAGCTAAGTTTGCCATTACCAATTATGATTTACTTTATGTATCTTTATTGTGTTTCCTTTACTTATTGCCAGTTAAGTTATATAATAGTGAGTTTTCTTCTATTATGACTTATGTATTGATGAATGTGATGCGTCTTGTCCGTATTATTTTACCGACTCTTCACTCCATAAACCTGAGGTCATGTTTATTGAGTTCAGTTTCTCTTGGGGACAAGCGAAGTCTAAGCTTGGGGGAGTTAATACGTCCATTTTGCATCACTATTCTATATCATAATTTACTGTTATTCATTGATATATTTCATATTAAGAGATGATACTTATGTTATTTCATCTGTTTTTGCATGGTTGATGACTTTTGGAGCATGGACCGCTGCAGTCAGGATTCTGATGGAATAGGTGCTGTTTGAAGGAAAAATTCGCGAAGATCAGAAAATCCGGGAAAATACATGGAAAATCCTATATTTCTAGAAGACGAAGAATGCCAGAAGGGGAAGTGGAGATGGGCC
This sequence comes from Avena insularis, assembly GCA_023614405.1. Taxonomy (NCBI): domain Eukaryota; kingdom Viridiplantae; phylum Streptophyta; class Magnoliopsida; order Poales; family Poaceae; genus Avena; species Avena insularis. The sequence continues at coordinate 462,512,529 of CM042690.1, forward strand.
ACAGGGGGCCCACACCACCCCCTGGCGCGGGCCACCCCAGGTCGCGCCACCAGGTGGTGTGGTCGCCCTGGTCCACTCCAGCCTCTCCCCTCTGGCGTATATTATCCTCCTGAAACCCTAAGACTCGGGGAGGGACCATAGAAAGATTCCGCCGCCTCTGCGGGGCGGAAAACACCGAGAGAGAAAGATCTCTCCAGCAGACAGAATTCTACCTGGGGAATTCCTTCCCGGAGAGGGGAGATCGTCTCCATCAACACCACCATCAAGATGGACTTCATCGGGATCATCATCATCATCATCACCAGCACCATCACCACCACTTCATACCGTTGTAACAATTGGGTTGAATCTTGCATAGTTCTTAGGGGAAACTTTCCCGGTGTTGATTACTCCTTGTAGTTGATGCTATTGAGGGAACCATTGAATTATCATTTATGTTCAAATTTTTACATATCATTATTTCATCTCTGATCATGATCCATATCATGTCTTGTGAGTAGTTCGTTTTGTTCTTGAGGACAAGGGAGAAGTCATGTTGTTAGTAGTGGAATTATGTTGAGAAAGATTCAATAGTTTGATATTTAAGTTGTGGTGTACTACTTGTAGTGGTGTCATGTGAACGTCGACTACATGAAACTTCACCTATATGGGCCTAGGCGAATGCATTGTGTATTTGGCTACTAATCATAGGGGTTGCCGGAGTGACAGAAACCTGAACCCCCGTTAGGAAACCATTGCACAAGGGACGTTAGGGTCTTAGAGCTTAAAGTTGTGATTAGGTTTCTACCTTAATTACTTTCTTGTACTTGCGGATGCTTGCAAGGGGTATAATCACAAGTATGCATTACTCCTAGGAAGGTCGGTACATTAGCACAGGTTCACCCACACAACACTTAGCAAACTAAAGAAGATTAATCAACTATGTGAAGCGAAAGCACTTGATGATATTCCCATGTGTCCTCGAGAACGTTTGGTCATCTTAAGTAATACAACCGGCTTGTCCTTTGCTAAAGAAAGGATTGGGCCACTTGCTGCATTTATTCTTATTGTCTTTTATTTACTGGTACTTTATTAACCTGCATTATCAAAAAACCCTAAAAATCCGTTTGTTAAGTATTTATAGAGAATTCCTGCTCCTAGCCACTCGCCAGCACCTTCTGCTCCTCATTGGGTTCGACACTCTTACTTATCAAAAATACTGCGATACACCCCCTATACTTGTGGGTCATCAGGCTTGTGTTGAAGGAAAGATGCATGATTCCCCATCGAAGAAAGACAATTATCTCTTCCAAGAGGATCCTAGAGCTCCTTCATGTGGATCTCTTTGATCCTCCATCTCATGCATGTGTTGGTGGGAAGTAATACTGTTTGGTAATAGTTGATGATTACTCAAGGTATACATGGGTTTATTTATTGAAACCGAAGAGTGAGACTCAACAAATAGTCATTGATTTTGCCAATGAAGGTGAACATCGACACAATGTTCCCATATTGTCAATAAGAAGTGACAATGGCTCGGAGTTCAATAACTACACTTTGAATGATTTTTTAAGTGAAGAGGGGATAAGACATCAATATTCTGCTGCATACACCCCTCAACAAAATGGTGTAGCTGAGAGGAAGAATCTGACCTTAATGGATATGGCAAGATCTATGTTGGCTGAATTTAAATCTCCATATAATTTATGAGCTGAAGCAATTTCCACCGCTTGTCACTCATCCAGCTGACTCTACCTCCGTAAGGTCTTAGACAAGACACTTTATGAAATACTTACCGGTAAAAAGCACAATATCTCATACTTCCGGGTGTTCGGTTGTAAGTGTTTCTTTCTCATTAACGGAGTTTGTCTAAATTTTAGTCTAAGGCTTTAGAAGGTAATTTTGATGGTTATGGTGCCGAATCCCACACTTATAAAGTATACACCAAGACCTCCGAAACTGTTGTAGAATCTTGTAGTGTGGTGTTCGAGGAAAATAATGGCTCCCATGTGGGGCAAGTTGATGTTTGTGATACAGATGTTGAAATACCCCAAGATGACATAAGAAGAATGGGTGTGGGATTTTACCGCCCCATTGAGTAACCCCTTGTGGTGGATCGGGAACGACAATGCTCTACACAAGTAGAGCCATCACCTACACAAGATCAACAAAATCCACCTACTAAAGCAAATAATGTAACTACTCAACAAGTTATTGAAGATCATCCACCAATTGATCAAGTTAGAAGTCCCAGGGCAGATTATCCAGCCCTGCATCTTTGTCATGCACTAGATATGATCAAAAAGCAGATAAAACTCCTAGGACGGATTATCTGGACCCACCCCCGACCGTATTATCCAGCCCTGCAAGTCTAGAATAGCAACCTCATGATATGGTTGTTAATAAAGATCAAGGGCAAGACTCTCCTTCTACAGTCATTGTTGAACCTACTATTGATCAAGGTCAAGTTATTGGTCAAGACAAGTACCATAATGTTGAAGATATTCCTCCAAGAAACAATAAGGAAATAGAAACACGTCGCAAAGCTTGAGCTGAAAGAAATCTAGAACTCAGAGATCACACACTTGATAAAATGGTCGGTGATCTAAGAAGAAGGGTGTCCACAACAAGATAGTTAGCAAGCTTCAGCGACCATCAAGCTCATATCTCCATGTTCGAACCTAAAAAGGTATTTTAAGCTCTCGAAGATCTGGATTGGGTTTTGGCTATGCATGAAGAACTCAGCAACTTCGAGCGCAACAAAGTTTGGAAGTTAGTAGATAATCCCAAACAATGCCGCAATGTTATTGGCACGAAGTTTATTTTAAAAAACAAGCAAGATGAGAATGGGATTGTTGTAAGAAACAAGGCAAGACTGGTAGCACAAGGTTTCTCTCAAGTGGAAGGTGTTGACTTTGGTGAAACCTATGCTCTAGTGGCTCACCTTGAGTCTATCTGTATCCTTCTTGCTTCTGATGCGCATCGTAATTTTAAATTATAGCAAATGGATGTTAAGAGTGACCTTCTTAATGGTCCATTACATGAATTGGTGTATGTTAACCAACCCCCGGGCTTCGAGGACCCCAACTTCCTGAACCATGTCTACAAACTCGATAAGGCACTCTATGGCCTTGAAAAAGCATCACGTGCGTGGTAGCCGCATCTTAAAGAGTTATTGTTAGACCGTGGCTTTGAGGTTGGGGAGATTGACCCCACTCTATTTACTAATAAGGTTAATGTGGAGCTTTTCGTATGCCAATTGTATGTTGGACACATTATTTTTGGCTCTACAAACAAAGATTTTAATGATGAATTTTCAAAGCTTATGACTGACAGGTTTGAGATGTCTATGATGGGAGAATTGAGGTTATTTCTTGGATTCAAGATCAAGCAACCAAGGGAATGAACCTTCAGAAATCAAGAAAAGTACATTCAAGACATTCTCAAAAGATTCAAGATGACAGACCTTAATGGTGTTGCTACACAAATGCAAACTAAATGTCACCTTGAATTAAATCCCAATGGTAAAGATGTGGTTCAAAAGTTATACCGGTCTATGATCAGATCTTTGCTCTACCTTTGTGCATGTAGACCTGATATTGTGTTGAGTGTAGGAGTGTGTGCAAGGTATCAAGCGACTCCTAAAGAAAGCCACTTGGTGGTGGTCAAGAGAATCTTCCGATATTTGGTTCATTCCCCTAACTATGGTTTTTGGTATCCCAAAGGCTCTAATTTCTCTCTATGTGGGTATATGGATTCTGATTGGGATGGTGATAAGGATGATAGGAAATCAACCTCCAGAGCTTGTAAAATTTTGGGAAGATCCTTGATATGTTGGTCTTCTAAGAAAGAAAATTGTATCTCTCTCTACGGCCGAAGCTAAAGATTTGCCTGTTGTAAGTGCATGCACTCATTTGTTATGGATGAGGCTAACTTAAAGGAATATGGTGTCCATTGTGACAAAGTGCCTATTTTATGTGACAATGAAAGTGCCATCAAAATTGCTTACAATATGGTACAACACACAAGAAATAAGAAGATTGAGATCCACAACCATTTTATTCAAGATCATGTTGCTCGTGGAGACATTGAACTATCTTATGTGAGCACAAAGGATCAACTTGTATATGTATTCATGAAGCCTCTTGATGAAGCAAGATTCTGTTACTTGAGGAATGAGCTAAATATCATAGATTCAAGGAGATTGACTTGATTCCCCTTGCATACACATCTATGTCTTAACAACTATTTGGTTTAGATGGAGGCATGGACAAAGAGGGAGAGTGATCCTAATTTATTGGGCTAACCCTGCCCCACAATGGCGAAAGTAAGACAAATCATTTCTATTAATATCATTTTGTAATATGTGAGCTTATTGATGAGTATTGGTCATGAACCCAAGATATATCTTTGCGGTGTCATACCATACACTCCTGCATGGTGGCTTTGTCCACCTCCCTCTTCTTAGTGAAGAGCTGGTTCTTTGTGGACCTTTTTGGTTTTTATCGCCCATCTCTTGTTCTTATGGAAAACACGCCCAACATTGGTTTTCATTGTCTTTGGTTCTTGCAATTTTTGGTGTGGAGTACCATCTCTGTTTGGCTATCTAAACCCAAGACTAATCCCACCCAGAGACATTTCTCTCTCATGCGCACAAGTCTGTTTGTAACCCTGTGAGGTTGTAAGAGGATGTGTCAGCCAAAAACATGTGTAAACAGGACTTTTCAGAGGGGGCTAGATTATCGTTCCCGAGCAGATTGTCTCCTTTACGGCTAGGAGTCGGGGGACAGGCTCAAACAGAGCAGCTCTCTCGCCCCAGCCCCCTCTTAGCCCACAGCCACCATCGGCCGCCTCTCTCCTCCCCGACACCCCTAGCCGCCGGTTCCCTTGGATTTTGATTGGATCCACTTCTCCTCCACCCCATGTATCTCCTCCTCCAAGTAGCTCCTCCGATGAGTGAGCATAATTCCCACATTCTTCATTTTTGTGGAAGTTGTTGTTTTGTTGTTGAAACTTGGAGTAGAGGATGTCGATTGGTTCATATGCATGATATTTTTAGTAGATTATCAACCATTGTCACCAATCTATGCGTATGCCTCACATATGAGTCAAAATAAAAAAATCACTAGGGCTGGATTATCCGCCCCTAGCTAGGACGGATTATCTGCCTCTAGCTAGGCCAGATTATCCAGCCTGGAAGGATTAACACTGTTGCTGTTTGATTCATATTGATTGATCGTGTAGTTTCATCATGGTTGATTTTCTACTGTTTTTAACTCTTCCTCCTGGACTTGTGTGTGCTCATATCTAGATATCCTCCTTACTCACTTCACAGGTAGTTATCGTGGTACCGCAAAGAATGTGCTCATATCTAGCTATCCTCCTCCTCATCTCTAGCTCTCCTCCTTACTCACTTCATCCAGTTAATCTACTTGGCTTTGCCTATGAATGTGCCAATAGTGAAGACCCCTATGCGGATTACACCTTGGATGTTATGGACTTCATTTATCACGATATGGCTCTCCTTACATTATCATGCTCATCAAGGTCATTATCCAACATGAGGACTACTTGATGGTGTTCACAAGGTCAAGAAGCTATATATTAAGATGAAGACTACCTCTTCCCCTATAGCGTCTGATGCATTATGGGTGATGCCCAAGATAGTGGTAGCACTCATGGAAGGAAGCCACATGTCCTGGCTATTGCTAGAGAGGTCAAGCAACTCAATTGGTTTCAGCGCAACGATCTTTGCATGGGTGGGATACTCACATGGGACAGTACGAGGCCTACTGGAAGTGCCATAACATGGCTCACACCTAGCAGCTCATTCTTCACCATGTCTCTGGGGCTTCCGGCATTCCTCCACAACAGTCTGTACCCACTCCATGTGCTCAATGGAACACCTCTGGCATCAATTATGGTGATATGGAGCGTCACTTGTTCTCTGCCCTAGTGAGAGCTCCTATACCTCCTCTGGCTGATGATGAGTATGATGATGAGGATGAGGACAAGGACATGGGCGAGGACAAAGAGGAAGACCAGTGATCTCTCGGCCCATTAGCATAGCCCTTTCCCCTTTTGGAGTTTCTATGCCAAAGGGGGGAATTAGTTCTATTAGGTTATCGAGGGTATTTGCATGGGTCAGGTACAAGATCATTTATTTTATCATGTTTTCTATCCTTGCTTGTACCCATTTAGCGTTGAGCTTTTATTTGCTATTTGGTCTATATTGTTGAGACTATGTGAGACTATGGTTATCGTCATGGAACTATCTATTCAGACTATGGTTATCATCATGGATTTATCTATGGAATTTTGGATATGGACCAATCTTCAAAGTTATCACCGTGGAATTATCTTTATTGAGATGGTATTACCTTTGGAATTATCAATTTGGATTTATTGAAATGTATTACCAGAGAACTTTAGTATGGTTGGTATGATAAATATCTTCATCATTTGTTCTTAGTTTCCAATTCATAAAGAGTCTTGTACCTATATGTGTGCATTTGTATTCAAATGCAAACTACTTATATGCACACATTTAGGAGGAGTCTATTTATCCTTTGGAATGATGATGTTTATTAGGGCTCTATTGCAAATCCTAGTATTGCCATCTAATACCAAAAAGGGGGAGATTGAAAGAGCATTTCATGATACCTAAAGTTTTGTGTGTTAGATAACAATACCAAGGATACTTTGATTGGGTGCTAAGTTTTGCAGATTCTACTTCCAAAAAGGAACTCCTAGAAAAATGAAGCATTTCAAAGAATCTAGGAGCGGATTATTCGCCCCTAGCAAAATCAACTAAGGATTATAGGTGCATCGCTCTGATAGGGGGCGGAGAATCCCCCGGATTTTCTGACCAGGCCTAGAGTTTTTGTCCTGGCCAGATAATCTTCCCCTCCTGGCGGGCCAGATTATCCTTGCCCCGGGATTTCTACAAAGATCACAAGGCGCATTTCTTAGATGGGAGGCCAGAGTTTTCTCCCGAATTTTTGGTGTCCGGCCGAACTTCTTCCCTGGCTGGATTATCCGCCCCTCCCTAAGGTCAGATAATCCGCCATAGTTGACTCCAACGGCAGCATTTCGAAATCACTTTGCACTATTGAAACGCGGGGGTCAGATAATCTTTAACCTAGGGTTGCTGATCCTGTCAAAATCACTCTGCACTATTGAAACTCAAATTCCACTAGATCTCCACTTCCAAACAATCGAAGGCCTCGATCTTTGGAGGATTGAAGGAGGAGGCCTTGATCTTCATCATCACCAAGCGATCTTAATTTACCACTTATTCATTTGAGGGACCCTTTGATCCAGTGTTTCTCTTGAATTACTAGATCTTGGTTTGTGTCATTTGATAAACGTGTTTCTTGTGGCATCTTATTGTCATATCGGGAGCCTCCCATTCGGTTGTGGATGTGTGCCCCAAATTAGTTGTAAAGGCATCGGTTCCTGCCTCGAAGGGTACGATATAGTGGAAAGGTGGAACAAGCTAGTTGTGGTTAGATCCATCGGAGAACAAGGTGAGGCTTATTGTGGCATGGTGGTCTTAGTACCGCCCACCTCTCCAACACAGTTGTACTTCCCTTAACAAGGAAGGGACTACAGTAAAATAAATCATGTGTCTCCACGTGCTCCACTATGGTTACCTCGTTCCTCTCACTGCATAAGTATACAATACTTGGAAAAACCGCATACATGTTTCATGGAATCATTTATTACTTCTATATCAACATATACCTTCTGTGTTGACAATCACCCCTACAATAGCCTCGACCTTGGTGGTCCTTAGCTTGGATATGAACTCGCGAAAGGCATATGGTATCCCACTCACGATATAGCAAGTGACGACATCCTTGTAGCTAGGAGGAAGGGAATGCAACACCCCATATATCGCAAAGTCGTCAGTCAGCTAGCTTCCCATGGCATCCACAAGGTGTACATAGATATCTTCCATTACATCTAGGTGGCTTTCATGGAAGGATTTTTCGTCCACCTTGGTGGAAGTAAACTCGTCCACGTACTCATATCCATGTGTCTGACCTGCTCTAGGGACATGCTCTTCAATCCATCGATCATATCAAATGTGTCGATTTCATGGAAAGGCATCCTGAAGCGAGATTCCATGGCATGTGTCGGGTCATTGACAACGGGGTACCCTGACCCACCGGTCGTTAGGCCCTCTACTAGAACAACGACAGCCTCGTGAGGTAGCCTCGTAACGCCATGATTCCTCGGGGGCCAGGGGAGTAAGTGGCCCCTCATCAAGGATCCCTCCAAGAGGGAGGGTCCATGAGGAGGCCGCCCAATATTGAAAGGGCATCGGATTCCCTCCTGATGAGACACGAGAGCACTCACGTAATATCGGTGAGAACGAAGGAATACGATAAGACAACGGGTAGTACACGAAGTCGCGAGTTGCACAGTCTTCCATGGAAAAGATAAAGCACTGTTGAGCCCCTTAAGTGATACGAAAGAGCCGACAGTACCTGCATCTCCGCTGCCTCTTCTATGCTACTTTGGAGTAAGAAGGCGTCGGCCAGCCCCACACAGAGGGTAGACATCAGCGACGGCTTCGATAATACCAGTGGACCGATGACCAGAAGGGATCCTAGACCGACTCCACGTAATGGAGTCATATGCACCAACTCTCATTGGGCCGCAATGTGGTTACCCTTCCTTCCCGTCGATTTGGGGAAGAGGCAAGTTTCCCGATAAAAGGAGAGATCCACCTACCTTAGAACGGGATCGATCTCAATGATCACAAAACCCTAAGGATACATCCACCATTGTACCCTTGTAAAGCATCGCAAGCAATACAACAAAGCAGGAGTACGAACTTTATCTCCTCAAGAGGGTCCTGAACCTGGGTAAAAAACCTTGTGTCTACTCTCTATCATGTGCGAGCTCCATCATAGTCATCGTCACTGAGAATCCCAGAACACGTGTTTAGCCCCCTATCGAACTCAGGGCTCGTTGGACCCCAGTTCCTTTGTGGGATATAAAGTTCCAACATTTGGCATGCCAGGTAGGGGTCTAAGTGTGTTCCCAAGGTCTTCGTCAACCTCACCACCATGGTGACACGCGCTGAAACTAGGGCAGAGCACGCCCTTCGGCACGCGGCAAGCAAGGGCCAAACAGAGCCCGTGCCACAATGCACAAGCACCGAACAAACCCCATTGACGGAGGAAGGGCATGGATCCTCTTTCCACCTATCGCAGGAGCGATAGCTCTCCACCCACGACAACACCTCCCTCTCCCACACCGCATCTTTGCGTGACAAGGGTGAACACCCCCACTCCACAGGCCGCCAAACGCATGGAGCAGGAGCTTCTTCGGTACTCTCTCGCTGAGTCGAGACAAGAATCATGGCACGCAGACCTCGTCGAGCTTGTAAACATCATCATTCTCTCTCCTGAAAAGGCGGTATAGGGGCTCGTGTGAAAACTAATGATCTGGTGGTTGTAACGTCGCCTTGTCCTATGAGCAAGGCATGGGGTGCCAACGCTGCCCCTAGTTTCAGGGCGCCACCCCTTGAAACAGTTGCCAGATTGTCATGGCGCTAGAAATATCTCGTGTAACCACACAGACTCTCTAGGGGCATGAGGACCGCGCCGTGGAAGACGTCTCTACAGCCAACAGGCAAAACAAAGCTGCTCACGCCAATGTCAAGGAGGTGGAAAGCAATGGCTGCCTCGCATTCACCAAAGAACTCCATTGTGTCGTCTGGCCCCACAAGTTCAGGATGGAGATGCCTCCGCGCTATGACAGGTCCACCAACCCTGTTGAGTTCTTGCAACTCCACACCATGGGCATCGAGGTGGCAGGTGGCGATGACAGCGTCATGGCCAATTGGTTCCTCATATGCCTGGAGGATGCAGCGCGCACATGGCTGATGAACCTCCCTGAGGAATCCATCGGCTCATGGCCCGCCCTATGTGAGATTTTCATCACAAACTTCAAAAGGACTTATGAAGGCCCTCTTTCCTACTACAATCTCCATCAAGTAAACCAGCATCCCGTCGAGACCCTCTTCAAGTTTCTTCAGCGTTTCAGCGAGGTCCGCAACAAGATTCCAAAGATCTCCAAATCCAACGTCATCATTGCTTTTTTGGAGGGTGTCAAGGACATCAGGATGCGGGAGAATATCGGCATTCGAGGGGAGAACCTCACCATGGTGTTAGAGCTCTTCGCCATGGTAGAAAAGTGTGCTAAGGCTAACACTGGGCAGATGTTCGGCCTCGCCGAGGGTGAGATCACGCCCAAGTCCTCAAGCGCCACTAAGATCAAGAGTAAGGATGCCAAGCATAAGTATCCAGCCATCCTCACGGAGGAGCCCAAGCAGAAGAGCCCTCGTGGAGGTGATAGTGAATGGGAACATGACGATCGACCATACTGCATCTTCCACAAGAAGCACAGACACGACACAGACAACTGCTACGAGCTCAAGAAGCTGCGGGATGAGTGCAACAGTCAAAGGAAGGGGACACAGAGCGGTGGATGGAACAACAACCATAGTGCCAATAGGGAGGTGGGTACTAGAACAATAACCCCAGCGGGGCAACCCCCACAAGCAAGGTCCCCAAGACAACGCTGCCCAATAGCACCACAACTTCACGAGAGGAGGCCCGACCGAGGAGAACATGGGAGGCTATCAGGAGCCAAGGAAAGCCATCGCCTGCATCCTCGGCGGCTCCCAGGCCCCCGCGTCCAACCAACACTTCAAACAGCTCAAGCGTGAGATCGTCGCCTCCTGCCCAAGGGATCCCTCCCCGAAGCTCAAGTGGTCCCAGTATGCCGTCACCTTCGACGCTAGTGACCACCCCACCTGCACCAGAGCAGCGGGCACCCTCCCCATGATCTACACTCCCACCATTAACAACATTGTTGTCGCCAAGACACTCATCGATGGCAGCGCTAGTCTGAACGCGATCTCTACTGAGATGTTCACCATGCTTCAGGTGCCATGCGACAGGCTGATGCCCACAATGCCATTCTCCGGGGTCACCGATGGAACTACCATACCCATAGGGCAGGTATGCCTCACCGTGATGTTCGGGACTCGTGACAACTACAGGATGGAGCTCATTGACTTCACGTCACACACATCGTCCTCCCCTACAACATCATCTTGCGCTACCACGCACTAGCCAAGTTCATGGCCGCCACCCACCACGCCTAAAACATGGTCAAGATGCCAGGTGGCAAAGGCAACATCATCACCATCCGTTGTGACGAGAAGGATGCCCTGCGCTCCCTCTAATTCGCCTACAAGGCTACAACCCCTACATACCCAGATTATGTGGATGCCCTCGACTACATCGGAGGTACCGCGAGAAAGAAGAAAATGGTGGCACAGGAGAATGATACATTGCAAATGTATCTATAATTTTTGATGTTCCATGCTTGGTTTTATCCACTTTCTTGTGTTTTGTCCACACTTTGGAGTACTTTTTATATGATTTCTTGGACTAACCTATCAGCAAGAGCCACAGTGCCAGCTGCCTGTTTTCTGTTGTTTTTGGTTCGAGGAAAGTCAGAAAATGAATAATCTCGGAAGTGGACGGGACAAAAGCCAAAGTGCCTATTTTTCTAGAAGTCATCAGATGCCAGAATACGAGATGGAGAGGATCCACGGGGCCACCACACCACTTGGCCGCGTGGGCTAGGCCTGGCCGTGCCAGGGGGTGGTGTGGCCAGCCCAGGCACCCCTCGGGACGAAAACTCTAAGTACCCGATCAAAAATCCACAAAAGAGTCTGTAGCCGCCGTCATCTGCATCCCTAGATCGGGAGGGATATGAAGCTCTTCCTGGCATCCTGCCAGAGAGGGGAATTCACCCTGGAGGCCTTCTTCATCATCATGCAAGCCTCCGGTGTGATGCATGAGTAGTTCATCTCTAGACTACGGGTCCATATAGTAGCTAGATGGCTGGTTCTCCTCCTTTGTGCTTTCATGTCTAGATCTTGTGAGCTCCGTTCATGATCAAGATCATCTATTTGTAATTCTGCATGTTGTGTTTGCGGGGATCCGATGGATATTGAGATGCTATTTCAGATTGATTATTGATTCTATCATGTCTTTGTTATTTGTGATCTTCCATGCTTTCCGTTGTTAGTAGCTATCTTGGCCAAGTAGATGATAGCAACTCCAAGAGTTAGTATTTATGCTCGATAGTGGGTTTATGCCTCTAGTAATCTGGGGAGGTGACAGAAATCTCTAAGGTACTATATGTGTTGTTGCTACTAGGGAGAAAACGACAATCCTTTGTTCATAGAACAATCGTATTGTTTACTTTACACGCAATTCGTAAAGCAATAATCTGTTGCTTGCAACTTAATACTGGAGGGGGTTCGGATGATAACCTGAAGGTGGATTATTAGTCATAGATGCAGTTGGATGGCGGTCTATGTATAATGTTGTAATGCCCAATCAAGTTCCAAAGGAGTCAAGATGATTAGTATATGCATGTATTGCTTTCTCGATGTTTGTCAATTGCCCCGCTGTAATTTGTTCACCCAGCATGTTATCTATCTTAAGGAGAGCCACCTCTAGTGAACTATGGACCCCGGTCCTTTTCTTATACATACAATCTATAAAATGTTTACGGCTTTGTGTTTACTTTCTGCAAACTATTACTTCCTTCCATTCGATACATTTAATCCTTTGTTTTCAGCAAAACTGGTGATATTGGCAACCTCATCGCAAGTTGGGGACAAAGTTCTGTGGTTGTGTTGTGCAGGTCTCCACGTTGCTACTAGCACCGGTAGTGCGCCCTACCAAGGCTCAGCTAGCAACACCTTTGGGGTGTTTCCTTGCTCCTACTGGTTCGATTAAACCTTAGTTTCATAACTGAGGGAAACTTGGTGCTATGATCATCATACCTTCCTCTTGGGGTTCCCAACGAGCTCTACATCAATACTGAGCCATCAAGCACTTTTCTGGCGCCGTTTCCGGGGAGTCAAGGACATCTTACAAGGGGAGTCCCTCATAACCAATCTCTTTACTTTGTTATTTTTGTTTTTCTTAGTTTACTTTTTCTTTGTTTGCTTGTTTCTTTATGAAAAACACAAAAAAATTAGTTTTACTAGTTTGCTTTCTTATTTAAAAACACAAAAAAAATTAAGTCTCCTTTAGTTGTCACCTCTTCCTTAGCTCACCATGTTGATCCCTAAAATCACCATGAAAGACCTTTCAATTGGTAGTGGTTCTATAATTGGGAAAGATAATATTGATGAATTTTTAATCATGTTAGTAAACATGAGGATACTGAGGATAGATCCCTTGTAGAACTTGCTCCAAACTATGAGATTGCTGCAGCTTCTTTAATTCACATGTTAGAAGCTAGGTTTGTTAACCTCAACCCCTTAATGCAAGTAATGTTTCTTAAGCTTAAAGAAATTGAGAACCTTGAAAAGAGGGATTTTATTCTAGAAACTTTGTTTAAGGAGTTCTATGATGTTGCCAAGGAAGCTAGGAAAGTCTTTGAACGTTTCAATATGCTAGGCTCATGTTTAGATGTTGTTGATACACGAGAAAAGATGAACAAAACCGAACCTAATGGGGAGGAACCTAAGATACCAATACCCTTTAAACAAGTAGCAATGCATGAAGCCATAGAAATGAATCTTGGTTGGATCGTTCCTGAAAACCCGTTTTATGAAAGTATTGAACCTAAGAGCATTGAGAGAGGATCCTATAGAACTTATTTGGATGATATACCTTGCCTTGTTCAAGATATTTTTGGTATTAATCTTAATGCTTCTTCATTTGAGAACACTTGATTCTTTCTTGCTTCTTATGCCTAACTTAAAGGCGTTAAAGAAAAGTACTTATTGGGAGATAACCCGAAAGTTTTAGATGAGTCTTGGAAGTTATTACTTCAGTAATAACCGCTACTTATCCTTTTTATTTGCTTTTTGTGCCAAGAGTAACCTCTAATGAGAGAGAAGTAATGATTGGGAAAGTTGCTGTCCCGAAACAGATTTCTGTGCTTCACCGTAAAAATTCGTGTAAAATCTCTGAATATCTTTTTGAGGCGTGAATTTTTGTGCTTCTTCCCCATGTTGTTATATACCTTTCGCTAGTTTAACACATTTTGATTTGAGCAACAGAAGGTCTTCGAAAAAATTCGTCTTTACCTGCTGGTCTGTTTTGACTGATTTCTGCCATTTTCTGCATTTGCTTCTTGTTGGTTCCTTTTTGAGGTCTTTTGGGGAATTGATCTTTTTGAGGGAAGTTCTAAAGTATCTAGTGTTCTAATGGAAGTTTATTTGGTGTTATAACTGAATCCTAAGACTTATTTATCTTGAGTGCACTAATGTTGCTAATAAAGATTATGTGAAGTTTTGGATGAAGGAAAAATTTTAGGTGTATGGAAGGAATGAGTAATGAGATGAAGGATGGACTAAAGCTCAAGCTTGGGGATGCCAAGTGTGTCACCCCAAGAAATATCCAAGAAGTACAAGCATCAAAGCTTGGGGATTCCCAAGGCATCCCCTTCTTCATCAATAAAAATTCCAGGTTTCTTCCAAACGCTTCATTTTGATTGTTTCATGCACAGTTGTGTTGTTCTTGGAGCATCTTCTTTTTCGTTTTCGTTTTCGTTTTGGTTTTTCGTTTGCTTGGTTTTCTGAATAAATTGGTTGGACCCCCTCTTTCATACATTGGTTTTTCAAATAGTTTGGTTTGGATTGGAAAAGAGTAGGAAAGTTCATACTTATGTGGTAAAAAGAGCTTGTTTTTGACTGTGGCCTATGCTTTGTCATGCCATGCTTGATATTGTTTTGGCTTTATGCTTATTATTCTTTGTTGTAGCATGACTTGTCATAAACAATTGAGATTTCTTAATGTGCCTTGGATGAATCATGCGTTGTTTTAGCATATTAAAGCATAGTATTGTGGTATTCTCCTTTGATGCTTTATTTGGGTTGACTTGGCGCATGCTCACACCATGTTATGACTATATCAAGTCACCATAAGCCTTTATGATCCTTTAGTTTTCAACTTGTAGTATCATTTTATGCTTTGATCAATGATGTTTTGTCGCTCTGCCTGATTATGGCCATTATTGCTCTCTTAGTTTGTCGCTCCCAGTCTTTTGCTAGCCTCCACAACCAAGTATGAGTTCCACTCATGCATCCAACTCCCTAAACCAAGTTATTCCAAAGAGTCCACCATACCTACCTACTAGCTTATGCTATTCCAAGTATATTCATGCTTTTGTTTACCTTCTGAATTAAACTTGTTATGAGAAAACTAGTGATTAAATCTCTCACGAACTTGATAACACACTTTACTTTTCTTGCCCTTAATAAACTTGAACCATTGTGTTGTCTATGTTGTATATGCTTGCACTTATTTGTTGGGAATTAGCAGAACCATGTTGTCATGGGGAACGCTTTCAACATTGCACTTGGTGCTTGTACCTAGTTGATATCATGCTCATTTGTATATGGATGTCGTCGGTGTGAAATGAAAGGGGAGCTTGTAAGTCCATGGAGTTATGTATATGTGTTAGAGAAACGCCTGGGCCGCTGGTCTAATCCATGCTGACATGGTGGAAACCTGCAGCATAACCATAATGAGCCGTCTATGAAGCATTCTTCTTATAAAAAAAGAGTCCTATATTGAGAAAAAAGAGAAAAAAAAGATATTATGAAAAGTGGAAAGAGAGAAAAAAGCACCATATTCCCATGGTAAATAAGAAGATTGCTGAGATGCTCGTTGTCTGCTTGCCTTGTCATTTTGATATGGGGATTCTTCCGTATCATCGGGCAAGGGGTACCCCGTTGGCGGTTCTCTATGATACACATGTACTTACGATGACAAGAACTTACCGGTGGCTAAACTTGAGTAGCATGAGGAGCGGCCCTCGTATTCAAGGGACATGAGATTTCTAACTTATACTTCGTCAAGCATGTACACCATAGTTTGTTCACTTTAACCTTAATCACTTCAAGATGCTTATGATAGGGGCAGTGAGAGATGAAAGCTATAAGTACCATAATTTTTGGAAGCTCTTTATGAGACTTGAATCCCTACTTCCTTTTATGAAGGCCTTTCTTCCACCATTATATTGAGTCTCCACCTGCTACCTTTATGCACCTACTTTGAGAGCATAGTGGCCATTCTTAGTTCTATGTGCATTGTCCCAAGACTAGTTGATTGGTGCATAACTTGATATTGCTTGTTTTAAACTATTTGTATCTAGTCACTCTTATGAACTTCGAAGGTGTCCTATGCATTTATATTTTCTACTCTATGAGGGACAAGTTGAATACTATTATGCTATGTTTTCTTTATGTGAAACAAACAAATTTCTTGCAAAGCATTGTTATTCATGAATCTTTTGTTTGTGCCTTTTCATGTTGCATCATAGTTTCTTTGTCTTCTAGAACTTTGTCTTTCATGTTATGATTGAAGTACTATGATCCTAGCTTTGAATGTTTTACAAATACTTTGATCAAGTCTTTGATGGTGCATGTCACCTCAAAAATTATTCTTTCTTTTTATCACTTACTTACTCGAGGACGAGCAGGAGTTAAGCTTGGGGATGTTGATACATTGCAAATGTATCTATAATTTTTGATGTTCCATGCTTGGTTCTATCTACTTTCTTGTGTTTTGTCCACACTTTGGAGTACTTTTCATATGATTTCTTGGACTAACCTATTAACAAGAGCCACAGTGCATTTGCCTATTTTTCTGCTGTTTTTGGTTCCAGAAAGTAAGAAAATGAATATTCTCGAATGACGGACAAAAGCCAAAGTGCCTATTTGTCCGGAAGTCATCGAGAATATCTGAGACAGAGAGGAGCTGAGGCCACCACACCACAGCCACTGGGCAGCCCGCCACGCTAGGGGGTGATGTGGGCAGGCACCCCTCGGCCTCTCCTTCCTATATATTGCCCTCGGGGAAACCCTAAGTACCATCAAAATCCACGAAAAGTCTCAGAGATGCGCCACATATCCATCCCTAGATCGGGAGGGATCTTAGGCTCTTCCCGGCACCCTGCCGGAGAGGGGAATTCACCCTAGAGGCCTTCTTCATCATCATGCAGGACTCCGGTGTGATGCGTGAGTAGTTCATCTCTGGACTACGGTTCCATGTAGTAGCTAGATGGCTGGTTCTTCCCCTTTGTTCTTTCATGTCTAGATCTTGTGAGCTCCGTACATGATCAAGATCATCTATTTGTAATTCTGCATGTTGTGTTTGTGGGGATCCGATGGATATTGAGATGCTATTTTAGATTGATTATTGATTCTATCATGTCTTTGTTATTTGTGATCTTGCATGCTTTCCGTTGTTAGTAGCTATCTTGGCCAAGTAGATGCTAGCAACTCCAAGAGTTAGTATTTATGCTCTCAGGTGGGTTCATGCCTCTAGTAACTGGGGAAGTGACAGAATCTAAGGTACTAGATGTGATGTTGCTACTAGAGAGAAAACAACAATCCTTTGTTCATAGAACAATCGTATTGTTTACTTTTACACGCATTGTAAAGCAATAATCTGTTGCTTGCAACTTAATACTGGAGGGGGTTCGGATGATAACCTGAAGGTGGATTATTAGTCATAGATGTAGTTGGATGGCGGTCTATGTATAATGTTGTAATTCCCAATCAAGTTCCAAAGGAGTCAAGATGATTAGTATATGCATGTATTGCTTTCTCGATGTTTGTCAATTTCCCCACTGTAATTTGTTCACCCAGCATGTTATCTATCTTAAGGAGAGACACCTCTAGTGAACTATGGACCCCGGTCCTTTTCTTTTACATACAATTTATTAACCGTTTACTGCTTTGTGTTTACTTTCTGCAAACTATTACTTCTTTCCATTTGATACGTTTAATCCTTTGTTTTCAGCAAAACCAGTGACATTGACAACCTCTTCGCAAGTTGGGGACAAAGATATGTGGTTGTGTTGTGCAGGTCTCCATGTTGCTACTAGCACCGGTAGTGCGCCCTGCCAAGGCTCAGCTAGCAATACCTTTGGGGTGTTTCCTTGCTCCTACTGGTTCGATTAAACATTGGTTTCATAACTGAGGGAAACTTGCTATTGTGCTCATCATACCTTCCTCTTGGGGTTCCCAACGAGCTCTACATCAATACTGAGCCATCATAGAACGCTAAGGAAAAGAATGCAGCAACAACATCACGTCTCCTCGCCGAGGATTGTGTCACGGACAACACTCAGGGTGTAAGGAGGAGCCCAAAGCCACCTGCCCAAAACCACCCGCCCCTTGCAAGGACACGGGGGATCTCGACAAACCAGTGAGCTTCTCCCAACACCTAGTCGACGCGGAACGCCTCTCCCCCACCATCTGACGGCTAGTGGATTGGGAAGTGGCACTAAGTGCCTTTGAGGAGGACAAGCTTCTTCAAGCGGCACAACCTACCTTCCCCACCCCTCCTTTTTTAAGGTGACACCCAACCCTCGCCACCCTTAGAGTTACCTCCTATAAGGCCCCGTGCTGGCTCATGGTAGGCAATGTAATAAGTATGGACTTTATTGGCATTTTTTGGATCTTGCGCCATGCGCTAGTTTTGGATCTTTGTGTTTCTCCCCTTGCTTTTTCTACTTCACTCTACATACATAAGTTTCCCCACATGCACTGTACGAGCAGGGGCTAGGTACGGTGTGTCCCACTAAGTCATCTCTCGTCAACACCAAGGCCTAAAGTGTTGAGCTCTGATTGACGGACTGGCTATAGCGATCACCTCACCCACGGTCATAGGTGCTTGGAATACTAGCACAATGCACACATGGAAACTAATAAGTGAATAGGAAGTATACTAAGTTTATGTTGAACCTACGGCTTCCTCCTCGGGGGTGAGTTCCCTAGTGATCTGCCCCAGAGAGGGGGAGTGTGGGTGGGAGGTTCAGCTCAATGTCTTCTATAATTCTCCGGAAGGCACGCCCGCCTCCTGCTGCACTGACACGGGACGACGCCCGGCGAGGGCACTCACCCTCTAGCATCCTAAGTTCATGTTTAACCTATGGTTTCCTCCTCGAGGAGCCTACAAGGAAGACATTTCCTTATGGCCTCCTACACCAGGAACCTATGGGGTGGCCCAAGAGGGCATTCACCCTCTAGCAGCCTAAGTTTATGTTGAACCTATGGTTTCCCTCTCAAGGATCCTACAGGGAAAACATTGCCCTACGTCTTCCTATGCCAGGGCCCTACTAGGCAGCTCACAAGGGCACTCACCCTCTAGTAGCATAAGTTCATGTTGAACCTACATTTTCTGCCTCGAGGAGCATACAGGGAAGAAATTGCCCTCCAGCCTCCTACACCAGGGACCTACGGGGCGGCTCAATAGGGCACTCACCCTCTAGCATCCTAAGTTCATATTGAACCTATGGTTTCCTCCTCTAAGAGCCTACAGAAAATACATTTCCCTATGGCCTCTCGCACAAAGGACCTATCTGACGGCTCACGGGCGTGCTCCCCACTAGGACCCTTCAATTGTGGGAGCCTAGCAGCCCCTCCCTCCCTTCCCTCAACAGGCACGGTGCGCTAGGCTCACCTGATAGCCGCGTGCAGGATGGACGGTCACGACTGTCCCCAACGAAGCGGCCCTAGAAAAAGCCTCCTCCACAAGGGCGCCATCGAAAAGCTAAGTATGGGTGTCTAGTAGTCATCCCCTCAGTATGCTTCTCCCTTCACCTCTCACCCTCGCTAGAAGTGGTTCTCCTACTCCAAGGACTCCCCGCCACACCAGGAGGCGCCTCGAGGAGCCATCTCGCGATTGCCTCTCCCAGATTGTGACCCTCGCTAAGTCAAGACGGACCGGCAAGCGACGCCATGGTGCCTGGAGACCAACCCCTAGATATACGATACGAGAGGGTACATGGTGGAAAGCAAGCTACACATAAAATAAGGAACACACCAGCAAAGGAGGGTTTACCAACAACAAGTCCACTACGAGTACACCCACAGGGCAAAAGATCAGAGTACACCTGTCCGACGACAACCACAAATATGCATGCCATCTCCCAGGGCGCGGCACTAGAAGCACGGGTGAAGCCACGTACATGCTGCTAAAGTGGCGCGGGTAGTCGACACGGCACCAAAGCGTGTCGCACCCAGACACGGAGAGCTTCCCGTCACCGTGGTAGCGGAACCACAGCATGAAGCCGCACCCAATGTTGTGGTCGGGATGAAGTTGTCCCAGCCGATCATGAGGAACATTTCCCCAAGAATCAGGATCTCAACGTTAACACTCCAGCTATCACTGCTGCTAGAGTGCTTCAGCTTGGCGCCCCTAGGCAGGGAATCCGCGACCCCAAGCGCTAAGCGCTCAGGAAGCTTTAACCTCACGAACCAGTGCACATTATGAAGGATGAGGATGAAGTCGATGACCCTCGCCGACTCGTTCTCGACCTTCACCGTGATGACCAAAGGGGACAGAGGTGGGGGAGGCACTGGTTCTAGGCCGCCGCAAAGGTCTCTATTGTGACGCCCATGACCGTTTCCATGAGGAAGACCATGGCCTCACTTCGCTGGCACCCCTCCGGTGGCTGTTGTAGCCGTCGGGAGTGGAGACGCACCACCGTGACTGGCATCGTTCCCGTGAATTCTTATGCGCGGCCGTTCCTGTCCATGCTTCACAGGTGGGGTTTCCACTGCCGCCCCCATCACGTATTTGCCTTTATCGGTGGCGGAGGCTCACTTCAGCGTAATGATGATGAGCTACGCTTCAGCCCGAGAGTGCAGGAAGAAAGGGGAGGGAGCAGAGCAAGTGACAGCTGAGGGAGAAGGGCCGCGAATCTTTGCCTTCATTTATCAAGGGGGAGGGATGATCCTTCGCCTCGAGTGCAAGGCATTAACTACCGGTCTATAACACGTATCATCAATCGTGGGAGCGACTTCCGACACACGGTAGGACACGTGGGTTTTTTCCGATCTAACAGTGCAATATGCACAAATGCTTGGTGTGCATGCCCAGGATGCGATGGGGAGTCAGCCCAATGCTGGCGCAGTCAGAGGCAGTAGCCCCACCGACCATTTGGGCCCTCGCCCCTTCATGTTTGTCCAAGCACACATGCAATGCAAGCGCCCGGGAGCTACTGTCGGATCAGTGACAACCGTGGTACCCTGATCCACCGGTCGTAGGGACCTCTGCCAGAACAATGAAAACCTCGTGAGGCAGCCTCGCCTCGCCATGATTCCTTGGGGCCACGGGAGTAAGTGCCCCCTCGTCAAGGATCCCTCCAAGAGGGAGGCTCCACGAGGAGGCACCCCCCTATTGAAAGGGCATCGGATTTCCTCCTGATGATCCACGGGAGCATTCACATAATCTCGGTCATAAGGAAGGAATACGACAAGATAACAGGCAGTCCATGAGGTTGCAGGATGCACGGTCTACCTTGGAAAAGATAAAGCATCGTCGGGCTCCTTCGGTGATATGAAAGAGCTGACAGTACATGCGTAGCCACTTCCTATCATGTGCTACTTTGGAGTAAGAAGGCGCCAGCTAGCCCCACATAGAGGATAGACGTCAATGGTTGCTTCGACTTTACTAGTGGACCGATGACCGAAAGGGATCCTAGACCGAGTCCATGTAAAGTAGTCCTACGCACAAACTCTCCTTGGGCGAAAATGTGGTGACCCTTCCTACCCATCTATTTGGGGAAGACGCCGGCCAACTCCCCTATAAAAGGAAAGCTCCACCTACCTTAGAAGGGGATCGATCCTAGCACTCACAAAATCCTAAGGATACATACACCATTGTACCCCCACGAAGCGTTGCAAGAAATACAACAAAGCAGGAGTAGGGACTTTAACTCCTCAAGAGGGTCCTGAACCTGGTAAAAAACCTTGTGTCTACTCTCTGTCATGTGCGTGTTTTGCCACAGCTATCATCGTTGAGAAGCCCAAAATGCATGTTCATCCCCTTATCAAACTCAGGGCTCATTGGACCCCCAGTTCCTTTGTGGGACATAAAGTTCCGACAACATGGATAATGGTGTACTTGAGGGTCATGAAGGTGTTACGGCGGTCACGAATAATCACATATTTTCTTTCATCGCAGTCATCGGCGAAGTCTTCCAGTGGTTCACATAGGACATAGAGAAGATGGTTTTCTATAAGGATGTTCCTAAGGCTTTGGTACCAGTCGATGAAATTTGACCCATCTAGCTTAAGTTTCTCCATGTTCATAAATGGACCAAAGATGTCCTGAAATTTGGGATTGGCCATAATATACAAGACATTTGCAAAGACTTAGATAAGTTCATAATATGAGTTCAAATTTGTAATAACATTTAGAAATGAGCTCCCACTTAAACTATCATCCCTAAGACAGTTTAGTGATTACACGACCCCTTTACACTCTATCATCCCTGATCATCATGGCCTTTGATACAGCTACCAGGTGGACTAAATCTGTCAATCACATCATTCATGTGACTCATGCTTGATCTAGTTGTATTTCGAGGCCATGTATGTACATGCTAGGCTCACCAACTCAACCTTATTGTATTTGTAGTGCATACATGGCTTATACCCACCGTATGCGAACATCGATATGTCTATCACCCGATCGTCATAGCCTGCTTCATAACAATGGACTTTCTTGGTGGTGCACTCTAATGGGAGAACACTACTGTTGGTATTAATTAGGGATCATCTTATTTAATGCTACTGTTGTGTATCTAATACTAGAAACCAAACAAGATGCACATAAGGAATTAACACCATATATAATTTATATGTGATATGACAGGGTTGTCTTAACACTACTTGATCTCTAGCAGGTTCTCCAGCATGATCTCCATCTTGTCACCAGTATGACGCCAAGTCCATGACGCCACCAGTCTTGACGTTCATCATCACAATGATTACTACTATACAACTTAGTAACAGAAAGTAAACTACTTTTACCTTGTTCACGACTTTAACCATATGACATCACAAGCCTTCCCTACAACATAAAGTTAGATGTCTCTACTCTATCTATTGCAAGTTTTATGTGGTTGTTAGGATTTTGCAATATAACCATTTCTACCTATGAACTTCCAACCACAACATGGATCCAATAGTTGCCTATACTACACCCCTTTCAGGGCCCTCCGTTGTAGATGCTATATCAACTACTGTGCGAGATACATACACCCGCTAGCCACTTATACGGTACAAACCATATGTTGTGCCTGGAACTAGTCTTGGGTAAGATTACGCGTAAGGTTGGTCTGGGCCGCTTCATCAAACAGTGTTGCGATATGAACAAATACACGTGGGAGTGTAACAACTAGAGTATCAATGCCCACATTCAGCATGTGTTCTATTCGTACAAGTATACTACGAATAGATCAGCTCTGATAACACTGAAGTGGTTCCGTGGCAGAAAAAATAATCCTATAGCAGAACACACATAGTCAGGATCTATCTATGAGGAATACTATTACAGGGAGAGACATCGGTAACATACCCTTGTAGACCATAAGCATTTAACGCTCATGTAGAACGTGGATGATGTAGTCATACTCATCCAACCTCAACATCATGAAAATCCTCGCAAGTCACCCCTTGTCTAGGTCCTCATACAATGATTCGGTGCCACAAGTGGCAGCAACCCCGAGGTATCGCACACGTGCGGTGCAAGACGACAACTCCCAAATATCTGATCCCTGCAGAGATTGTGGAAGTACATCTCTAGGCTAGAATACTGGATATCACAATGGCGTGTCGTAGCAATGTTGTCTCTTGCGTGTACAGTCCATCCAGCGACCTAACCACCGCAAAGGTCAATGAGAGAGAGAGAGAGAGATTTCTTCTCTAAGGAAAATTGCCTTAGAGAATTATTGGATGTAATTAGTGTGTTTATTCCCACCCATAGGCACCCCTTTATATAGGTGAAGGGGGTGTACTCTTCCCAAGATCTCCCTCATGTGGGACTAAACGAGGGACTAGAGGAGAGGGGAGGTAGTCGGCCGACCGTGGGTGCCATGGGCTCCATGCGGCCAAGGCCCACTCGCCCCTCCTTTAAGGGAATATGCCCAAGAGGCAATAATGAAGTGGTTATTATCTTATTCCATATTTATGATAAAAGTTTATTTCTCATGCTATAATTGTATTAATAGGAAACGTTAATACATTTTTGTTTAATAAACAAATAAGAGTTCCTAGTTATTCTTCTCATTTAAACTAGCTTGTTGATTAACAGACGATCAAGGTTTTCTCAGCATGAAAATTGGATGTTGTTAGTAACGGGGTCACAACATTAGTAGAATCATGTGATGAACATTCATCCAAAGTATAGTAATACGATCAAAGTTATTATGTTTACATTTCTATAACATTGTGTGAAGTAACTCAAATCCTTAGACCATGAGATCACATTAATCACTAACACCGGAAGAGTGCTTTGATAACATCAAACATCACAGCGTAACAGGGTGACTATAAAGGTGGGTTTAGGTACTCTGGTAGTGTTATGTAGAGGATCATGGATCCAGAGTGCAATTTGTCCATCCGGATGATGGAGAGATATACTCAGGGCCATTGGTGATATCACATTGACATAGCTTGCAAGCAAGTGATATGATCACAAAGAATGTTATATCCCGGGAACAAGAAATGAGTACTTGTCAATGATGAGATTAAACTAAGTATGGGGATACCGATGATAAAATATTGGAAATGTAATATATCGTGACACCAAGGGATTTAGTTACGACGTCAATGGTTCTCCTGATCACAAGAGTCATCGTTGAATATGTGGGAGTCAGTACGGATATCTAGTCCCGCTACTTATTGTTGATCGGAGAGGGGTCTTAATCATGTCTGCATTATTCGTGAACCATAGGGTGACACACTTAAGGTATACCAACACCAAATGGGGAAGATATATTACCAGAGAAGGGTTTTGAAAGCGCTAGGGTTATTTCGATAAGCACTGGAATTGTTTTAGGTCAAAATGCTGAAATTGGTTTCAAATGCAATAACAAATAATGCAAGGGTTTATGCAAATGTTTGTTAATTAAATTAATTAAAAAATTATGAATAAACGAAATAAAAAGTGTTTTTTATGTATGAGAGAATGCATTTAATTTAGTGGACATTAAATGTAAAGTGAGTGGTCTTGGAATTGATGTGGGTGGGCTTAGTGGAAGATCCACCCACATGAATGAGGGGGAGGTAGGGGCACCCACCATGGCCGGCTACTCATGGGCATGGGGCTGCGCCCCCCGATACCTTCGATCCAGATTAACGAATGCTGTATAGTAGCTTTTTCCCTAATAGACCTACGTTTAATCGAACCTTGGGAAACAATACTAAAAGGAAATTAATAAGGCACGTCTACAAGACTTGTTTGTTCGTTTTACCTTTGTTTACCGGAACTTTCTAGTTTACTTTAGAATGTGGGTTGTTTCATTTGATGGAGATAGGCTAGGGTTGAAGATTCACATGCAGTTGCACATCATATGGGATAAAGATAGTAATATGCATATTCATGTCTAATGATTTAATAAAGATAAAATTTGTGGGCAACACATCCTGGTATACTAGAGCTCATATGAGTCACATGCATAGCAATAGTATTTGGATCCAACCATTGCAACCGCGAAGTACTAGGCTACAACAAGTATTAAGTGAAAACATAGATCAAAGCCTTCAGAAGTGATGTGGATATTGTTCCCTTTCTTTGACTAGGTTTCCGATGAGATCGCTGCTCAGCAAGTATCTCACCTCAAGCCTTTATCAATCTCTCGGATCCTTGGTACCTACAAGTCCAAAGATCAAGACAAGAGATAAAGAAACAAATATACAAATATACAAATCTATATTCAATCAATACACAATACTCCCATAGATTACATGCACATAATCGCTACAAGGTTTCATCCCAACCTGCAACCCGTGAGGACTACTCACTCATAACAATAAGATCAAGGATAGAAAAAATATGCAAAATACTTAGATTGAAATCAAATTATACTATAGCTTAAGCCTGAGCAAAAGCGAGCCATCCGAGGCCATCTGCCTATGCATGTTTCTGTCCATTTGATTTTCACTCTAAGTCAGCTCAACCTTGAAGTTTCAGGTGTTGAACAAAGTCTTACGAGATGGTCCCTCTCATCCCGTCCCCACCCCCACCCCATCTCGATCTCGTTCCCCTCCAACCCAGTTCCTGAGTCATGAGCTCCCGCCCATCCCATCCCCTCCTCCGTCTCCCTAGCAACGTGTGCCGTCCCCTCCACTCCCGAGCTCTCCCTCTCACCCCCGCTCCTTCTGTCACCTCCACTCACGAGGCCACCGCCTCCCGTCCAGCTTTTGCATCTAGCATCGACCGCCTCTGCTTCCCCGCCTCGAACCTGCCTAGTACAGATTTAACATTGTCCTTGACCTCACGCACTCGTCTACTGCCACACTTTGCCAATGGTGAGGAAGATAAGGAGGAGCTCAACACGTGGGACGGTGGGGTGAAAGAGATGGGACGGTGCGGGTAGAGATTCTCCTATATGGGACTACGCTAAGATATCGCATCATCCTCATTGCTTTGACTAGAAAAATAACAGACGTATGGAGGAAAAAGGAGTTGAAAAGGAGAAGGCTTGCGAGGCATTCAATGACGCGGCGCAAAGCAATTGGCTAGAACTTGGAATCTATAGTAACCGAATGGGAGAATAACCGAATGGAAAGCGTGGAGCACTAATAGGGTGATAAATGGTCATGCCTTGCGAGAAACAGTCGTGTTTCATGTCACTTCAACTATTAACATGAATGTATTCCTGAAACAAATTAGAATAAGTTCATTTTGACCCCTCTTAGACTATACAACTGATTTTTCTTTTGAATATATTGGCATATCTCGAGAATACATGAGATGCTTGTATAAATTGATACATGTTTTACGTTGTTCTACAATTTCTACATGAGTTAACAAAAATTTAAGTTCCCTTGACTTGGAGCATGCTCTATAATTAATGAACAAGCGGATTCCATCGACTAAGTTAGTCTAAAAGAAATGTCATAACTTCTATTTTTCATTTTTGATGTATAGAAATTATCAAACTTGATT
Organism: Avena insularis; assembly: GCA_023614405.1. NCBI lineage: Eukaryota > Viridiplantae > Streptophyta > Magnoliopsida > Poales > Poaceae > Avena > Avena insularis. The sequence goes on from CM042690.1 coordinate 462,539,543, forward strand.
ATATATTAGATCTTGATTTTATGTTAAGATTCATGGCAACTTCCATCCATGCCTTTTCTTTAAAATTTTATTGAATCAGTGAATAATTTGAAATATATCAAGTATAACTCCTGCATATAGTTAGTATATATATAATCTGGTTGTCTGTTATATTGAATAAACTAATCATTTAATAATTCAACCACTTATAAGTGTTGAATACAAAGTTGTATCTTCCCTTGGAGCTCTACAATCCAAATAGTTGCAAACATCAATTTTGAGGCAGTCGAACAAGGTTACCGTGTGATCTTCATAAGTTAGCTTATTTTGACATCATTAGTTTTTTACCTTGATCATGTAACGTGTCCGTTTCTTATGGTACTAAACTTGGTCTATTGCTCGGTGTATTTTTATTTGAAGTTCGCTTGATGTACCTTTTTGTTTACTTGAAGAAACATCAATACCCCTATGTTGCTTATGAGCATTAATATGTAATAAGGGCCCGCTTCTTGTGTCTAAGGTCAGATCTCTCAGCTTCAGACATGTCTAACACATAAATAACACATTCTACTACCGATAAAACACTCAACTCGGCACATGCTCATATATTTAATTTATGGTAACACAAACAAAACAAAATGTGTTAATAGTAGTGAGTACACCACACCTACCACACTCTGCCAAATATACTGTAGGCGGCGCAAAGGAAAGGATTAGTGAAGTATATGTTCTCCATGGTTTCTATGGAAGGGATTTTCTGCTTCCGCTGATTTGCTGGAGAGCGGAGTCAGAGGTTGTTGGGTGATGTATATGTGTGTGATCATGGATGCGGTGCTGGACTTCAACTCGATCTTGAGATCGGCAAAACTACGACTACATCATCCACACAATCAGATTTCGTTAACAAAGCTTTTCTCTCTTAGAGGGTAAGATCTCTATGGATGTAAATCCACTCGTTGCTTGCATCCAGATAGTAAGATTTTGGTGCTTAGTTGTTCATATCGTAGGAATTTTTTGTTTTATATGGTGTGAAGCCAATAGTGGTATTAGAGCCGGATCTATGCATAGATGTTTTGTACAGGTAGAACACATATGAGTATATGGGCGTTGATGATCATGTTATTGCATCCTCTTGTGTATTTTGGAAATTAGCGGCATAGTGGGATGAAGCGGTCTGGACTAACTTTACCTATCCTCACACATGAGACTTGTTCCACGCTTAACATGCAACTAGTTTTGCATAAGTGGCTAGCGGATGCCTGTCTCTCCCACTATAATTGATATCTGATTTACAACATGTTGCAAATAATTTGATTACCATCGTTTTGGTGCATGTTCGTAGTAAAGAATGGTTTGATCTCAGAAATCCCTAAGCCACGTAAAAGGATGAAAAAAGATAAATTAGAAGCGTCTAGTTTTGTTTTTGCTGGTCATGTGTTATGATATGATAAAAGTTATAATTTTAAGTATGGTTGGATACTCTAGGAAAATTATGAAAAACCAAAATGGAAGCACCGTAGACCTTGGTGTTACACAAATGGAATGATGGAGATCATACCATGATGCACAAGATTGTGATCAAGTGTAAGAACTATATCATATCAGTTTTTGCATATGATGTTTGTTTGCACCTTATTTTTCTTGAATAACACTTAGTAGCATTATAAGAATATCCCTCATTTAAATACCAAGATAAAAATGTGTTCTTCCTTTAGTATGCACCATTAAGAAAGTTCATTGTTTCTAGACACCACATGATGATCGGATGTGACAGACTCTACGTTCGTATACAATTGGTGTAAGCCAGATTTACACACATGGGTACTAAGGTTCTTACTTGGCAAGCCTAGCACGTACAGAAATGGACTCAGAACATGAACCGAAAGGTAAAACATGAGTCATATAGTTCATATGATGACCATATAGATGCTCGCCTTTGCAGCTACACCAATTCACGTGATGGTCGGTCTTGGTGTAGTGAATTATGTTCATGTAATAACCAAAACGACTCGAGGGATGTTGGTTTTGAGTGGGAGTTCATGTAGTAATATGATTAAAGTTGAACCCAATTTATCATAAACTAAATCAAAGTGAATTTTCATAGATTGCTGTAGTCACTGGCATCCGTTTACTACCTTGTGCTTAGTTATAATTGAGATAATAGAACTATAGAATTCTAGATATTTACTTTATGAATTGGTATCGTATTGTTTTAAGTGTCAATCTAAAGTTTAAACGTCCTATTGCAAACTTTCAGCAAACTTCATTTACTCCATGAAGTTTAATAAGTTGTATTAAATCAAGAGTAACAATTCCAGTGTTAGTATCTAAGTATCATGCTTGCCACCATGATCCTTGATATTCAAAAGTTGCTGTAGTATCAAGGTTATCTAGGAACTGAAAGAATTGTTTCAAAAAACATCATGTGTGAAAGATATTGTGATATTTGAATCAATGTTTGTTTGCAATATGATAGAAGTATAATATTAGTAAAATGCATGTTCTCATATTGTATGAGAATTTGTGAAGGTTGGAGATTCTGGGCGTCCTGATCTCTCAAAAGGTTTTGGGAACTAACATTATACTCGTGATTCCCCTTTATAGGCTATAGTAGCTTTATCATGAATTTTTTTATGATAAGGATGAATAAAAGATGTAGGTAAAATGTTTACTACACTAAAAGATTACTAAAGAATGGATTTTGAAAGAACACCAAACATTTGATGATGGCGATCCACTTCAAAGTGCAAATCCAAGTGTATTAGTATTTGACTAATATTCTTTGGACAATGTGTCATGTGTATGGCACCACTATTGACGTTGATAAATTCTACAAAATGAAAAGGAAAATAGTGAAAGAGAATGTGGAAAATATTTGGCAGAAAAGAAAAAGACTGGAAATGTCCATCTTAGGTATATAGATTATATACATGTTATTGGTATATTATTTGCTTGTTAAACAATGTGATTCTTAGGTACTGGATACTGGATTTGCAACACAATTTGTGAACTGCAATGGCCTAAGTAACTAGTAAGAAAATATGTGATGATGCTCATCAAAAAAAATAAAGTGTTGTATTTTTTGTTGACATCAAACCTAGCCTTCAAGATTTGTTTTAATAATTATTTTGTTCTGGTATTATGAGAACACTGGTTGTTCAAATAATTACCGTTTTCCATATAAGATGGATAAATGCTACAAGTCTAGTTGGATAAATCACATCCATAAAAACTAATGCTAAAATGTCGGAAGAAAAATGATTAAAAGATCACTTATGAGTGGCATCAATGTTTAAATTATGTTGAAAAGAAAACATGAAGAAATTCCATGTTGATGGATTTTTGAGGTCTTTGATTTTGATCCATTGACGCTTGCGAGACTTTCCTGGAGATAATTGAAACTTCGCTCATAGGCTAAAGAGGAATGGACGACTAACTTATTGGACACTGTGCATGTTGATGTATAAAGTCCATTATGTGTAGTCGTGTGCGATAGATCTTTAAATTTCATACACTTTCTCCAGAAATTTGAGTAGATATATGTGTATATTTACTTAATAAGGAAGTATGAAACATTTGAATTTTTTTCAAAGACTTTCAAGATGAAGTGGAAAATCATTATACCAAGAAAATAAAGAATTTATGATTGAATCATAAAGGAAGATATTTGAGTTACAAGTTTAACAAAACACCTAATATTTGAGGACTCTTTCCATGGATTGGTGTTTCGTGATAAAACCATAGAGTATGGAGTGCTCGAGAGATTAAATCAAACCTTGTTTGATATGGTAAGATGAAAGAGTTCATTTATAAAATAGCATTATTTTTTAAGGTTTAAAGCTTTAGAGACTACTGCTTTTACAATAAAAAGAGCGCCATCATGATCCATTGAAATGACATCATATAAGTTATGGTTTCACTACAACATCGAGCTCGGGCGCTGGCGCTTATAGACGCCGAGGCACAACCTTAGTCGCCGCGTTCATGCTGGCGCTAAAAAAATCCATCACGGATAACTGCGTTAGGGATTCACAAATGACAGTGGATTTTTTGGCACAGCACAACGTGATCCACCGAGCTAGAACTTCCACGGTAGCAAAGTGTTTTCGCTGCAACCCATGTAGGGAGGCACTGCATACATGTCATGGAAGTTGTGAGACAATAGCATAAAGATATTGTATGGTCTGATATATCTCGGTAGATGCATAGGTTTATAGCAAAATATTAAATTGATAATTAACCTGAAACGTCTAGTATATATATCACATACAGAAAATTACAAAAAACTTATAATATATAGAAAATCATATCACACAACAGTGATACACATATATAGTTAATGTGCAAGTACGTCATCCAAATTAAGTTGACATACATCACTACAAAACTAACTAACTATTCATGACAACTTAGAGTTTATGCACTTCCACAACCAAATAGCCCTCCTTTGCTTCAAACTCAAAGGCACAAACATCTTCTTCTTTCAGCTCCTTCTAAACAACATAGTCTGCCCAATTTGATCTCAAAATGACAGCAACATCATTTCCATTTATCACACGAACTTCTCCGATGGTCTTATTGCCACCTTGATCTTTGATCTTGTCGTCATCTTCATGAATGTGAGGTATGAGAAATATGCTGGCAAAATGGCACCAAATGACTACATATAAAGAGATAAACTATTATTGATTTTGGTAACATCAATAGTAGGAAAGAAAGAAACTATTACTTGTTCTAGTAACATCAATAGTAGGAAAGAAATAAACAATTAATGGTTGTGGAAAGTACTAATATCAATAGTACGAAATAGATAAACAATCACTAGCTGTGTAATTGTTTGTGCTAAGTACTAACATCAATAGCAGGAAAGAGGTAAACAATCACTGCTTGTGGTAACATCAATAATAGGAAATAAAGAAACAATTACTGGTTGTGGTAACATAAATAGTAGGAAAGAAATAAAGAATTACTGGTTCTTTTAAGTGCTAACTTCCATAGCAAGAAAGAAATAAAGAATTACTGGTTCTATTAAGTACTAACATCAATATTAGGAAAGAGATAAAGAATTTATGGTTGTGGTAGTTCATGGTGCTAACGTAACATGTTGCCGTTGTTCATGGTGCTAATGTAGTAATGTAGGAAGGGATCATTAACTTGTATATTCCGACTATCTGTCTCAGGTTCATCATTCTTTGTCTAGTCATGATGACAGAAGGGCCAACCCTATAGCATTTGCCATACTTGTCTATGGATCAGGCATGTGATCCTGGAATGAATTTATATTATTTGACATCATGGCAAATCCTATATAGCTTATGCGTACATGTTATTGAAGATCAAATCAATGCTCACCACTTTACGTCCAATACAAACAGATACAAATGAAGACCTGTCAGAGTGCTTCTTTGGACTAGACATTCTTAACCTACAGAGTCCAATTTCCTTGAGATCTTCATATCGAAATTACTAACATACATATCCCATTTCAGATCAGCGGGATTTAATATGTTGGGAAAAATTGTGCACAAGAACAAGGTACCAGGGAGGACCGTTCGGTCGGGCGGTCGAGGTCATTGGAGAGGTGCATGTAGCCACGGTCGAGGGCACCAGAAAGGTGCGGAGGGGAGGTTAGGAGTGGAGAGAGTGGAGGGCGGCAGTGTGGATAGGAGATACTCCCAAGTGTTGTATTATATACTGCTTGATCAACATAGATCTAGGGCTTTTCCTATGGGCCTGACTTTCCTAAAGTCCGAAAGGGCCTAGTGGGCTGATGCGGTGGTCTTCTTCTTTAAATATAAATCTGCAAGAATCGATCATCGCTCACATATATGTTGTAAAGTAATTTCTGAATAAGAAAAAACAAATTACATACGTACTACAAAGTGCATAATTAAACATGACTACTTGAGTTTGTCAAAACAAAAGTACTTGCTAAACAGTTCAGAAAAAAGCTAAACTTCATTCCTCAAGAACATGCTTGAATCCAATGTGATCTAGTAAGGCCACAATCGGCCACAGGCTAGGACAAACTGTGTTGCACACAGTCTTAATCTCTCTAAGAGATTCACTGGTCCCTTTCTTTGCTATAACTTTTCCATCCTCCGCGTACTCTTCTTTCTCCTCGTCCTCCAAAGCGCCAAATGCCGGTAATCGATCATTGTTTCCTTCCTCGGTTAATCTCTCCAGTGTATGCTGCATCACATCTAAGTGTACAGCTTGATCATACCACATTAGGTAGCAACACCTCGGTTTGTTGTATTTGCACCCAAGGAATCAGCGGCCGATGTGCTTGCCCCCAAATGCGGCGTGCCTGTGGGGAACCCTCTCGTAGTAGCATGTGAGGGAGAAGTCATTTGCTATCATGACACTGTCGAATTTACTATCATAGATCGACTTCAGCACTACGTCGCGTTGAGAAAACCCCAAACTGAAGTTCGTGAGATCCAAGAACCAAAATGTGATAAAAACCCGATATGATATTGATCGATAGAGAGAATGAATGAATAACTTAACAATCCTCTGTTGATCTCAGTGCTCATCGCTGTCTTCGCGTCTCGATCTCTCACTGAGGACCTCACCTGAATCAACACCGTCACCGCTGCTGCTAGGTTGCCAAGGGAGGCTCGGGAGATGATTAAACTATGGACTATGGTTGCGCTATTTAGAATGAAAGGCTTGGACATGGTGGGCCACACCAGTTAGTGACATGTGGTGGTCAAGTCAAATCTATAGCAGGGAAATATGCGCCACTGCTCACCTGCCACGTCATTGTTAAGCGTCGCTCCATCTGGCCACGTAATAGGGCACTAAAATTTGTTGGTGCCATGTTGGCCACGGCGTATAATTGGCCGCTGCGATAAAATGATGAACCGACCACATGCAAAGAAGCGATGATGGGCCCTGAATCTATCAAATGACTAGAACAATAAAATCCGTGATAGTTTCCATACACAAGAAATCAAGTTTTTGAATTTGGAAGACCCTCCGGAAAGGTGTGAAGCCTATCGGTCGTATTTGTATCTATAAAGAAACATACATAGCTGTTTCACACCTATGAAATAGTCAACATGTCAGAAAAGACTTTACGACAATGTCTAAGGAGTTGACTATGAAAAGATATGATCTTTTGTAGCGATATTTAGTCTAGACGGATTATTGTAACAACCACTACATATGTCTATATGGTAGTTGAACAAACAAAACAAAGTTTTTCCAATATAATGGTACCTAAAACGGGTACATGACACGGTCCGAAGGGTTTTGTTAATTCAAAGGATGCTAAAAGGGCATGCAAACCTCCATGGTTGAAGTAAGCATCGCGGAGTTCGAATCTTCACCGTGATGAAACTGTTAAAAACGATTAATTTCATTACAACAGATGAAGATGCTTGCATTTGCAAGAAATTAAGCGGGAGCACTGAGACATATTTCTAATACATTATATAGAATACATGTTGTTGATTGGAAATGATATGTCTTTTATTGACACAAATTAAGAATTTCATTAAAATTAGATTTCAATGAAACACTTGGGAAAAACTAGAATATTAGGCATCAATGTATATATGGATAGATTAAGGCGCTACTATGGTTGTGCCAAATGTACAAAGATGAGATATTGAATGAGTTCAATATAGAAATGACAAGAAAGGTTCTTATCGCATGGAAAAAGTTGAATCAAGATTCTAGTGTATTAACACTTGGTGAGTGAAGAGCCAATATAATTACTACCTCACCACGTCAGGAGGATGACGCTTCCCACGCTCTCCACATCCTCATCAGCGGCGACACCTACCTCACCGCCGGTGACTGAGTGGAGGCATGCGATTTTCAGATGCTCAGGTATAGAGGATCTGGCTCCATGTAGATCGGGTGCGATCAAGGTAGTTGGCGTGCATATCACGTTGCTCGATGAAACGGGGCAGCGTCTCACATCCCCGATCCAGTTTGTCCCGCCTGTCACATATGGGGATCGTGTGCGGTGTGGTATATGGCACGTTCTGGTCGGCCCGCGTAGAGATGTGCGGTGGCACCGACACGATCGTGCCGGCGCGCTGCCCTATGCACGGGCGTGTTGGACGATCGTGGTCGGCGGTTGTGCGCGGCGCCGTACCTATGGAGGTGGACCACTTGTACGCGAGGGCCACCCAGGAGAGGATATTGCTCGAGGGGTTGCGACTACGACGGTGAATCAGAGCCTGAGAGGGGAATCCGGATCGTCGAGCGGTTCAGGGATTTCTCTCAACTGTAGGTTGGAGGGGGTGGGCAGAGTGGTGTTCATTCATTCGCCACCTTCATCGTCTCCCACGATCCCCCAACCTGCAAACCCTACTATGTGGAGAGCCACCAGATCACGTGATTCTAGGTCATTTCCGCAGGTTGTGGTTGATCTGCTGCCGATGATGGATCGCCGTTACCCGGGCTCAAGGAGATCTCCTTTGCGTCGTCAAAATCGACCTGTTCCCTATGCAAACATATCGAGATTTGACGATGATGTAGGTCGTCAGTTAGGGGATAGGCGTCTTCCAGATGCTCGTCGCCGTGATGGAGGATGGATCAGAGAGCAGGAGAGGCGCAGGGAAGAAGAGCGCCGGTTGGAGGAGGACCGCCTGGAAGATGAACGACGGTAGGCGGAGGATGAGGCAAGAGAGGAGAATCGACACCGTGATGAATCTGCTAGGGTTGCTAGGTTTGAGGCTCAACGGTGTGAGGATCTGGCAAGGGAGAGGGCTTTGGTGGAGGCTCGCCGTAGGGAGGATGAACAAGCCAGGAACCGGAGAAGATGGAGTCATCGGCCAGAGATGCATAGGGATTCTCATTCCACGGCATCAGATTCGTCTTCCAGGGGAAGAATAGGTAATACGACTGACATTTCCTCTCGTCGTCCTACTCCAGTGTTTGCGCGTACTGTTGAGCAACCGCCGGTGGTCAGAAACCCTGCACCAGCATCTGTCACTGTCAGTAGATCTGCTGCACCAGAGGTAATTCCCCCTGTCCGTGCTAATCCTTCTATGAATATTCCTAGTTCGATTCCGGGGAGCACACCATCTGTTGCTGCCAATTTCTCTGCTGCTCTTCCGCTGGTTGGTCAATCTGAGGTTGTGGCCACAACACTGGTGGGGTCCTCTGTACCTGCACCAGCTGTTGCTGTGTCTGCGAATCAACAGAGGGTAGTGGAGGTCAGCAATTTCCCACTGACGAACACAGAGAATGTGGAAGTGCAGGAATGTGAAAACTATGGGAAGAATCACAACATTTTGGTCTGTCAAGAAAGAAAGCCATGGGAGTATGTACCTTTATTTTTTGGGAGTACTGATTTTGATCAGGGATTCTATTCAATTCGAGTAACTGAATCATCCACCCAGTCTCTTGATAATTTGAATTTGGCCCATATCACTGTTATCAGAGGGGATGTTACTGGGAGAGACCTGGAGAGGGAATTTCAGGCTTGGGCAGAGTCAGTTGGCTCTGGTTGGAGATTTACTGCAAGGCCAATTAATGATGTGGAATTTTTGATGAGATTTCCCTCAGCGAAATCCATTGATGATTTCCACTTTGGAAAGGTATTCATGAAAACAATTCCTGATGCTGTGATTGAGTTGTCAAAATGGAATGGTGACCTGGATCCTTTGGAGTGGATGGAGGAGGCCTGGTTCAGAATAGTGGGTATTCCTATGAAATACAGAGAGAGATCAACTGTTTTCTATGTTGCTTCTTTGATAGGCAAACCCTTGGGAATGGACAGAAATATTCTCAGGAATCTGGCATATGTTAGGGTCAAAGTTGCATGTCTGTATGTCATCTTAGTGCCTAATACAAGGAGAGGGGAGATGAAAGGTGGTTTATATGAATTTAAATATACCAGGGAGATCTTTGCTCCTAAAGAAGTGCCAGCTATACCTATTCCTGTCAATGTAGGTGGGGGAGATGTTCAACCTGTTGTTAATGCTCCTGAAGAAAGTAGCAGACCTGTGCTCACAATGACTAATGTTGATAGGGTTGAATCTAGTCTGGGGGCAAATGTTGCTGCTACTGGTGCATCTGGAGAGGGGGGTCAGACCAACAGGAACCTCCCACAATGTGCTGATTGGGAGAAAGGGAAGGGTCCTAGGGAAGAGGATAGGGAATCTACAGATACATGGGACATGTCTTTTGGGGCTAGGGTGGCTCAAGTTTGGCCAAGTGGTAACCCTGCAAGGGGTATTGTGATTAGTGATAATACTGGGGCAAATGTTGTTAGTCAGAATCAACAGGTGGAGGGGGGTGCTGGTAGCAATATGCAACAGAGAGCTGTGATTGAACTAGTTCAGGACCAGGAAATGGGAGAAGTACACCTGGAAGTTGCTGAAGCTTTGGCTCCCAAGGAAATAGGGGCAGTGGTTAACCCTGATGATCCTACTGGTGGAGGTCAGTCTTTCCAGGATTTTGTACAGTATCTATTGCAAAATAAGAGTAGTGATAAGTATTATGAGCACAAGAAAATGTATGGCCATCTGTTAGAACAAATTGAGGAAGAACAGGGAGGTGTTGGGGAAGATGATGATAGCAGTATAGATGGGTCTGATGAGCATGATACTTCTTCTGCTGAAAGTGGTGCTGATGTGGAAAACAATCCTCCTACTATTCAGGTACTAAATGCTAGGGTAGGGGTGGAGCAGGTGCAAGAGCAGGTGGAGTTACAGGTGGGGGCTTCACAGCCTAAAAACTTGACTCAGGAAAGTCAGAGTTCTCAGCAGGAGTCTCAGGGGAAAGATGTTTAAAAAATTGAAACAAATGTGGAGGACCCTTTGATAAGAAGGAGTGAAAGGCTGGCTACTCAGGGTGGGGATTTGAATATGAATGAAAGTTCCAGGGCTCAAGCTTCACAGAGAGATCTGTCAGGTACTAACTTGTCCTTTTTTAATTCCTTTGTTGTGTTGGATGATAAAGATATTTTTAGTAGAGATTTAGAAATGGGGGTGGAACACTCTTCTTTGAGTTTGGAGTTTATTAATTCTCTTAAAGACTTAGAGATAGCTAGACATAAGCTAGCTGATAAGGAAAAGGGGAAGGGTGATGAGGTTGTTGATCAGGTGAGACAGGTAGAGTATCTTGAGTGGAGAGATGGTGAGGAAGAGGATGTTGAGTCTACTCCTGTGATTTCTAGGAAGAATAAAAAAGAGAAAGTCAGGTGGAAATTTGAAGATTGGGCAAGGTAAGTTAAAGGAAGCTGTTGTGAAAGTTAACAACTATCACCCTATGAGTGGTGTTGTAACTGGAACAAGGGAGAGGAAAAAAGTATCATGATAGGTGCCATTATAAATTGCAAGGGTGTGGGCAAGAAAGGTATGAGTTCCTATCTGAACAATTTGATGCAGAGGGAACGGCTGGATTTTGTGGGTTTACAGGAGACAATGAAGAAAGATTATTCTGATTGATTTTTAGGAAAATTGATCCTATGAATCAATTTTCTTGGAGTTGGCTGCCTTCTGTGGGGAAATCTGGTGGTATCCTGGGGGCCTACGTTCCTCCAGGTTTGACAAATGTGATTCTTCAGTGGGGAAGTTCCATGTTAAGATGGAAGTTTATGACCTGGATAAACAGACTCATTGGCACTTGGTGGTGGTATATGGGGCTGCACAGAATGAACATAAGGAGGAATTTTTGATTGAATTGGCTGATGTTTGCAGGGACCAGAGTATTCCCTTGCTAGTTGGAGGGGACTTTAACATCATGAGATTTATCTCTGATAAAAACAAGAACCATGTCCTAAGTACATGGAGTCATATGTTTAATTCTATAATAAATACTTATGGTATGAGGGAACTGAAAATTTCAAGTGGACAATTCACCTAGACCAACAATCAAGCTGTTCCTACTTTGGAGAAGTTAGACAGGATTCTTGTTTGTCAAAAGCGGGAAAGCATGTTTCCTTTGTCAACGGTTCATAAGTTGTCTAGAGAGATCTCTGATCATAGTCCTTTGCTGCTGGATATGATGGAAGGACAAGCAGGTGGAAAGAAAGAATTTAGATTCGAGAAAAGTTGGTTGGGAAATGCCGAGTTTATGGATAGGGTAAAAAAGTGTGGAATAAACCTGTCAGAAGCACAAATAGTTTGGACAGGCTGCAGAAAAAGCTGAAGAATGTCAGGAATGATCTGAAAGGTTGGGGGTGCATATCAGAGGCCAGGAGAAAAAACATAGGAAACAGCTGGATGAAGAGCTGAAGGAGTTAGAAGAGATTGAGGAACTCATTCTACTTAATAAAGAGCAACAAATAAGAAAAGCTCAGATTCAGAGGGAACTTTTAGAAGCTTATGAGAAGGAAGAACAGTATTGGCAACAGAGATCAAGAGATAACTATCTCTTGAATGGGGATAGTAATACTGAATATTTTCACAGAGTGGCAAATGGAGTCAGAAGGAAAAAAATGATCTTTTCTATGCAGGATGGGGAAAGGCAGATTGAGGGGACTTATGATCTCTTGAAACATGCCCCTGATTATTATAAGAAGCTATTTGGCCCTGCCGATGGTTTTGTTATTAGGTTGGCAGACAATAATTGGACTGCTGAGGAAAAGCTTAATGAAGTAGATAGAGAGAATATGGGGAGACCTTTTTTAGAGGAGGAGATTAAAGATGTAATTGAACAGATGGAAAAATATAAGGCTGCTGGCCTTGATGGTTTGCCTGTAGAATTCTATCAGTTCTGCTGGCAAATTATCAAACATGACATTATGGAGGTTTTTGATGATTTTCATTCTCACAAAATTGATCTGGCAAGAATAAACTATGGGATCATCACTTTGCTGCCTAAGAGTGAGGAGGATGACATTATACAAAAGTTCAGACCTATTTGTTTGCTACAGGTTATTTTCAAAAAAATTACAAAAGCTTTGACAGTCAGAGTTAAACCTGTGATGCAGAGGTTGATTGAAACTTGTCAGACAACTTTCGTTAAAGGAAGATATATAGCAGATGGGGTCACCCTGCTACATGAAATTTTGAAGGAAGCTACTTTTCAGAAGCAGCAAGGGGTGGTTCTGAAGTTGGATTTTGAAAAAGCATATGATAAGGTTAACTAGGACTTCTTGTTTCATTGTTGTAAGCAGAAAGGGTTTGATGATGATTGGCTGATTTGGTTGAAAAGTGTTGTTACTCAAGGGACTCTCAGTGTAAAAATCAATGATGAAATTGGACCTTATTTTGGGAGCTATAAAGGGGTGAGACAGGGTGATCCTTTTTCTCCTTTCCTGTTTAATATGGCAGGGGATTGTCTGGCCAAGATGGTACTGAATGCAGAGGCAGGAAATTTGTTCACTGGGCTTGCTGATAATCTTTTTGTAAAAGGTATAGCCATTCTGCAATATGCTGATGATACCATTTTATTCATCAAGGATGATGTGGAGGGTGCCAGGAATTTGAAACTGTTGTTATACTTGTTTGAATCAATGTTTGGTCTCAAGATCAATTTTGAGAAAAGTGAGGTGATGATGGTCCTGGAAGATGATACAAAGCAGGAGATGTATGCTACTTTGTTTAACTATCAAACAGGGGAATGGTCTATCAAATATCTGGGTCTTCCTGTGGGTAGTAGGAAATGCTTTGTATCTGATATGAGATTCATAAGAGAGAAACTGGGTAAAAAGATGGATGGATGGATGGGAGGTACACTCTCTGTGGGGGGTAGATATATCAAAATTACTTCCTGCATTTCCAGTGTGGCTGTATATCCCATGTCTATGATCCTTTTACATAAGACAAATGTGGAGGAGGTGGAAAAGCATACCAGATCTTTTTTCTGGTATGGTAAAGCAGGAAAAAAGAAATACCAGCTTGTTAAGTAGAAATATGTGAACAGACCTAAGAAAAAAAGGGGGCCTAGGGATAAAGAATATCAGAATTTTCAATATCAGTTTTTTGTGCAATTGGTGGTGGAGGTTAGAGTATGAACATGGTCCATGGAAAATGTTTGTAAGGAAGAAATACCTTGGCAATGGAGGAATCTTCTCCATCAAGCATAAACAAAGGGATTCTGCTTGCTAGGCTGATCTGCTGAAAGTCAAAGAAATTTACATGTCTGGGAGAAGAATGGTGGTGGGGAATGGGGTGAGAACAGATTTCTGGGGGGATGCATCTTTGGATATACCTGAAAAACAAATTTCTGAGCTGTTTGAGATATGTACGCAAAGAAAGTGTGATTTTCGAGATGGTGGAAGAAACTGACACTATTCTTTTAGGAGATGGTTGGACAGGGATAAGCAGGTGCAGTACAGAAGTATGCAGGCGATGGTAATTGGCTTCTCTTTGACAGGTGAGGAAGATAAACCAAGATGGTTCTGGACAAAGTCAGGGGTGTTCACGGTTAAATCAATGTATAATCATCTGGCAAATGGTGGTGTGGATAGGAGTTTTAAACACCCGTGGAAGGCAAAAATTCCTTTTAAGATTAAAATTTGGTTATGGATTATTTGGCATAATGCAATCCCTTCTAAAGATAATATGAAAAAAAGGAAGTGGGAGGGTGACACAACTTGCAGATTTTGCAATCAGGAGGAATCTATTGGGCATCTTTTCTTCTACTGTCCTGCGGCCAAATATGTTTGGAGTGTGGTTGCAAAATCTGTGGGTGCTGATACCAGACCTGGATCCTTTTCTCAATATTTTCGGTGGATAGTCAGGTTTTTGACTGTGAGTCGTTATATTCAGATAGCAGGAATTGCTGCTATCTGTTGGGCTATATGGAAGCTTAGAAACAGAGCTTGTTTTGAACACAAACTAATCAAGTCCCCTGTGGATCTAGTGATGTATGCTTGTGTATTTTTGAAACATTGGGCAGGTGTGCATGATGCTGAGGAAGGGGAGTTGCTGCATGAAGGAGCTGAGACTTTGCAGAGGAATGCGTTGGGTGACACTGAAGGCATGGACAGGGCGAGGGTGCCTCTGCTGGGGCTGCCATCAGTTAGCCGCAAACGCCCCAGGTCGCCAGCGGATGAGCAGGAAGAAGATTGAGCAAAAAGAAGGAGGAGTCATTGGCCAATTATAAACAAAAACGCTTGTGGTATCAGTTTGGAGTTCTCTCTTTTGGCATATATTTGCCTTTGTTTTGGTCCTGGTGTCTGTGGTGCTTAGTTGGGTTAGTTGAAAAAGACTAGCCTCATATGTGGTAGTGATCTTGCGTCTCTCTCTGTCTTCATCTTCTCTCTTGGGATAGCTAGCCCTAGAAAAACGTCTCTGGTTTGCTTTTGACAGAACTTAGCTCCCAGGAGCGTGAACCTGAGTTTGTGGGTGTTGGTGTGTGATGTTTTGTTCCATTATCGGTTGATAGTGGAACCCGGCCCCTATGTGATGGGGGTTGTATGGAAAAAAACACTCGGTGAGTGAAACGAGATTCAAGTGTTTGGACACTTAGTGAGAGAAATCACATGAATATTTGATCAATCATGTATACCGTGATATGTACATATCTATATATGTCCTATGCTCTAAATGTTATGAGCATATACTAGAGTGACTCATAAGATGATCTTGAACGATAGTACGGATATTCTTATGAGATTTGGAGGAACTGAGAATATGTTCTATATGTAGAGCTGACAAATAGTTAATTGTAAATTGTTACATTGGTACTAGTTTTGTCACAAGATACAAATTAAGTTTATCTGAAATTAGACTATGGGTGGCACAATGTAATGGAAAGTAAGCTCCATTATGGTTTTTTATGAGTTCCAAAGTTAAGACATTGTGACGGATACTACAATAAAGGCTGAGTATATGACTGCTCTAGTAGCAGCAAAGGAGGGCATTTGTGTCAAGTAGTTTGTTATCAAACTAGGTATGGTTCACAACAGGATAATTCTATGAAGATATATTGTACGAAAATAGTATCAACATGTTTTAAACCCGAAAGAACTAAGGTGTCACCAAAGGACCAATTTTATACAATGCCATCTCATTTGAGAATGAGTGATGCGTAGAGACGCAAAGACATGCAAATACACATGGATCTGAAAGTGTCAGATCTGGATATTAGATTTACCAAAAGCAACACGTATGTACAACACCTAAAGGCCTGGGTGTTAAAATGCGCAAGTTTTCAAACTAGATTATTGACTCTAGTGTAAGTGGGAGACTGAAGGGAATATGCCCGAGAGGCAATAATAAAGTGGTTATTCACTACAAGAAAAGTTGGCTTTTACAATGGATGATTTTCGTGGTTGAAGGCTCGTTTTTCGTGGCCAAAATGTCATCCGCGATAGATGGCCTTCGTGGTAAAAGTTTCGTCACAAATGAATTAACCATGGTTTTTTTGACTGTGGCGGATCGCACCTTTCAGCCATGAAAACTTTTTCCGTTATAGATCTGTTCACCAGCTGTGTTGACTGCTGACGTCATGCAAACTACCACGTGGCAGCCACTGTTAGCGGTAGCTTACCGCCGTTAACGGTCAAAGAAATAGTGGCAGAAGCCAGACCCAGCCAAGGCCTACTAAATACTAACTGGGTCAGCCTATGAGGAGAGCCCAATAAGAAGATGGCCCGTTACTGTTTTGTCCTACACTGCTTGAAATGGGCCCAACAATGTAGCCAGCTGTGGCCCTCGAAGTTTCAGGCCTGATTCTATTTCGGCCTACAGAAGGCCCATGTTGGTCACACACTATGCGGCCCATTAGCAGCCTGTGCCAAGTCTCTCATGTACACTGAAGGCCTGCGTTCAGCCCATAACTGTTAATGCAGCCCATCGTGGGTCAGCTACTAAAGGCCCTTCTTTGAGATGGTCTCCTACTATTCTAGCCTTTTACTATTCTGGCATTTTACTGTTCCATCCTTTAATTATCCAGGCCCACAAGCGGCCTGTTACTATTCTAGCCTGGTAAATTTGTCGGCCTATTACTGCCCTCGTCTAGAAATTTCGCGGGTCGTTACTGTTTAGTCTCATCACTGTTTTGGCCTTTAACTCCTTTGGTCTTTTGCTGTTGTGGCCCTTTACTATTGAAGCCAACTACTATTTTCGCCTATTACTATTCTACCAATTTACAGTTTCCTGCCTGTTACTGTGATGGGCTTTTCCTATTATGGCCTATTTTTGTTACAACATGTTACTATTACGTCCTGTTACTGTTACGGCATGTTATTATTACGGCATGTTACCACATGTGGGTCGGCCCATTATATTTACAGCCTTTTACAGTTTCGTCCTGTCTGAAGCCCATGTCAATATCATAAAACGTATATAATAAGCTAGCATTTTTTATTGTTCATTGTCAGCCGAATAAATGACGGGCCAATAACAAAGCACGGTACTGTTCCCTAATCTAACTGCCTAGCGTAGTTACCGTAATGACTACCGCCATGTGTGGATGAAACTTCTTAAAGTTATTACATATTATCAACTCAAAGGGAAAGAAAAATTGGCATTTCAGTTGACAATCAAGTTGATAGCAAAGTCCTCAATTTGCTTTCTCAATCGATCACCTGCATCTTCCTTTGAGTGTGACAGCTACATTGGAGGAGACATGATCTTGCATCCCCCTCTTTGGTGGCAATAGCAATAATTGCAGTCTGAAAGTAAATAATAACAAGTTAATACATCAAACAAGACAAACTACTCATTTGACTAATATGACAGGAGCTATGAACTGGAGTTTACAACTGGTAAATGGTTCAATTATTATCCAACACGTCAAACAAACAGGATAAGAAAGAACGCATTAAAAAGTGTGCCGACCGTGAAACGAGCATTCAAAAAATGTGTGTAATGGCTTATAATTTTAGCAAATATAAACTAGCCAGGTCATTTCAACAAATATACATGGAAGCAATTGTATACCCTAAAATGCAAGAGACATTTGGTGCATCGGAATTTGCACTGAGCCACAAAATGGCATGCAGTTACTATCGTAGCGAAGAATGAACCATATATAAATTATAACCGCATCATATGAGACTTGTAGAGAAGGAATGCAAACCACGAATGAACTATATATGGTAGAGGATAGTTATGTCGTGGCTTAGGATGAACCAGAACCAGATGCGTGATATAATGACATTGCTCGTGAACCTGTAGAACAGGACAAACAAGCATTAGACAAGTGTGCCTAAGAGCAATCAAACAAAGTGTTTCTTAGAATTTCAGCAAATATAAACTAGCGAGGTCATTTCAGCAAATATATACAGAAGCACTGGCATCTCCTGGAATGCAAAGATTCGTTGGGTGACGCAAAATTTGCGGTGACCTACATAATGGCATGTAGTTATTGTCAGAGCTAAGAATCAACCAGATAGAAATTATAATGGCATCATAAGAGAAATTCTAAAGCAGGATTGCAAACCACGAGTGAACTACATAGTAGAGGACAGTTATGCCGTTGCTCAGGACGAACCAGCGCCAGATAAGGAACTAACATGTTCAGTGTTCCATTTTGAGCTCTATGCAAGAAAAAGGAAACAGTTAGTGATGCAACTTTTGAAGAACTAGATGGCAACAACAAAATTATAATCGAATTAGTATGAAGAGTTTAAACGGCTACTATAGGATAGCAGAACAATGCCAAGGAGGAAATAATAGCAGGAACTGATCTTAGGACGAACCAGATAGATTCAGCAACTGTAGAGAAGGGAATCCACACTAATATTTTCCACAGACTTCAGATTTTGCAAGAATTACACGGTAGCAGGCAATTACTATTATATGGAGTTGCTAAGAACATGTGCATGCAAAATAACAGACATGTGCATGACTTGAAATTTAGTTCACATGACTTGTATGTACTAGCAAGATTACAAAAATATAGTTCACGTGACAGGCTTGAACCTGTTATACTACTGACAAAACAAAAACAGGTTGGATATTTGGATAACCTTGGTCGGAGAGGCGTCTAAGCATCGTCGGTACCATGCGAGTGACATCCAGGTCACCGAGGGTGCTGCAGTTGCAGTGGCTATTGGTGTTGGGGAAGCAGATCTTGGGTGGTCGATGTTGGCTTGAACACGATGGACAAGAGCGTCGCTGAGGCAGATCCGGTGCAGTGAACGGCGACGGTCGTGAAACTGGTCTGGAGCGGTGGACATGGAACTCTTTAAACTATATTACGCCCGGTGGAGACCGGTGAAGCAGATCCGGTACAGTTGGGTAGCTTTCGGCAGCAAGGAAGTAGAGCTTGGGCGGTCGATGACGCCATCGGCGTGGTGAACGACACCATAGCTCCTAGATCCGGTGGGTGAGTGTTGGTAAAGCGGCTCCGTAACGGTGCACAAGACCGAAGCTCAAGTCGGTGCGCATGATGGTCGTGGACGGGACAGAGGAGCTTGGGATTTTTGGGAGGACCGGCGGTAAAAACTGGGGGAATCGGGACCATAGAGGTGAGTAGAAATAATAAGTACGATCGTGCCCCCGAGCTACCGACTTTAGCATGCCCATTTTTATCTGAACAATGGGTAGAATAGGAATTTTAAATTCTAAATTTTTTCAAACAGAAGGGCGCGAAATGCTTCAAGGTCGGTGTGTGGTTTTGCTGCTCGATTGAGAATTTGAATTTGGCTAGCGCCCATCTAATAATAATAATAGAAAAATGGTACTCCCCCGGTCAGTGGGATATTTTGGCTCAAAGTTTTTGAAACGGTGGGGCGAGAAATGCTTCAAGGTAGGTGGGTGATTTTGCCACTCTATTGAGATTTTGAATTTGGCTAGCGTCGATCTACTAATAGAAAAAATGTAGTAGACCGTACAATATCTGTCTAGGAATTCAAGGTCGAGAGTCACATCAACTGATCATCCATAAACATTTTTCTATGCAGAAACTTGGATACCTTCGATTAACACAGCATAGGCGGTAATTTTTTCTGCTTGACTCAGATTTTAAATTTGGCTAGCGTCCATGTAATAATATAAAAATGGTAATACCTTAGTGGGGGATTTTGCCTGAAAATGTTTGAAATAGAGGGGTGCGAAATGCTTCGGGGTCGGTGTGTAATTTTCCCGCTCGATTACGATTTTGAATTTGGTTGCCAGCCAAGTTTATTACTAGAAAAAAGGTTGTGTAGATCAAACACCATCTGGTCAGAAATTTAAGGCGAGAGTCACATGAACTGATGCCCCCAATTCAAACGGGGTAGGCGGTAGGTTCTGGCGGTCGACTGTGCTTTTGAATTTAGAGATTGTCCAAAGAATAATTAAAAAATAGGTCGTTCTCCCTCTATTTCAGGGATCCAAGTCAGGGAGAGTGATTATCTACCACGCATATGAACATACAGATCTCTGATACAAGAATTTTTGTTTAACATAACAACAAACAAATGTCTGAAGTAGCTCTGATTCAAGCATGTGAAAATGGTGTGCAACCAAGGTCTACTAATTATTTGGGTGTCGGTGCAGACTCTTCTAGAGGAAGCACTAACTAAGTGGTTGTACTAATTCAGATCAAATAAAAAGCCTGATGTGAAACAAATACTCCTACTACTGCATACTATCAAAACACAAACACCATCTAAAGTATATGTAGAACACATAAAACAAGATTTCATCACGCATACACTACTATATAGAGAACACCATTTCATCATATAAAACAATGTTTTATCAGACACACATAGACCCCCAAAACGAACATACAGCTCTAATATTCCAGCCCCTACCGCTGTGACTGCAGCATAAACAAAGGTGCCGACATAGTTCCATCAGCTACCAAAACAAACAAACATCAGACTGCAGCTCCAAATAACACAACCTGGGAAAACACATGCTTGCCCGAACAAGCCTTGCTTGTTCATCAGGACTTCCTTTTTGTTTCTTTGATTTAGAACTCCGAATCACGTCGGTTGCTGAAGGAAATGAACAAAATGATCAGCAAAATCATAGGTGTACAAAAATGCAAGGGTTGCACATGAATGACTGCATTAACCAAGTGTCATTTTGTAGGGATGTAAACTACACCAATGTTTACGAGATCTGAACTTCTTAGACTTCATGGTGCTGAGATCTAATTCGAATACTCCCTCCTTCGCCCAAATAAGCACCATTTCTATATCCTCAAATGCGCAGAGTGACCTTATTGCATCTTTCCTACCATATGCCCATGATTTCTCAAGGCCAAGGTGAGTATCCAACTCAACCTTTATATGAGGCACCCAATCTTCCCATTTTCCTATTGATGATCTTGCACTGGACCACGTGTTTAGAGTGAAGTCTCTTATAACCGCAAGGGCAATATCTCCATTATGCCCCTTAGCGATGACAAAATTGCATATGGAAATATCACGTGTCTCATGGGGGCACCCAATATAACACAGTTTTGTTGTCATGTTGTCAAAGGCAATTATATATCTGGAGTTCATTGTTGGCTAGTACAAAATGTCCCCTATGAGAGCTGACAGCCTATGATCAATCTCAACAGGTTCAATCCAGTCCTCCCATTTTCCTAACTCTAATGAGTACCTCTGCACTAGTTCTTTGTTACCATTGGTTACTATCCAAACAACCCAGAAATTCCTGCAACAGTGTGAAGACAATTGCCCATGATTTATCGAACAGGGAATTGTGCCGCTGTTATACTCACGTCTCTGCCAAATTGGTGGTTCTGGAATCACTGTTTCACTTCCACTGATTGGATCCCAGGCCTTTATCATGTTAGACCCTTGTAGATAATGAAGTTGCACCCTACCACTGCGACATCCGAGTACATATGGTTTGTAGGATTTATGTACTTCCACCAGCCTGTTCAGCTTCTGGAAGATGGATTGGTCAAGATTATGATCTGTTAAGAATCGAGCGTCCTCGGAGCTATTGGTGAAAAACCCAAGTAACGGTATTCCTCTGTTGTGTGACAGGGTTAGCCTTTTGAAATCGTTGCTTCCCATGAAGTCCATCCAACATTTTTGGGCGAATGATGCCCTCAGTATGTACGATGGATGCGGAGGAAGCCTGACAAGAATCTGACCAAATACATCGCCTTGCAAGTCGTTGATTGTTGCATATGTTCTTCCACCAAACCTCGTAGGATGATGCAAATAGCACAAGTGCATCATTAGAATTAAGTAAACATCACAATGCACAACCTAAAAACGAATTAAGTAAACACCACAATGCGTCATACAATTTGATAGGAAAATTTATCATTGAAATTTCCTAAACTGCAAGCATCTAAAAAAACTAGCTAAAAAGCAGAGTCTATCAAAAAAATAACCTAAACAACACAAGGAATCAACCACATAGTACGAAAGTACCGCAAAATGCTTTAGCATGTCGTAACTGAGCAAAGGGAATGGAAAACTTTTTTTAGGTCACCAGGGAGGACAGAAAGGCTCCACCTGAATTTTCTGGTTTTATCATAAAGAAGGGGAGAAAAAAGATGCATCTTCAGTGACTTGGTGAACCCAAGTCTCCTGCCCCAAGATCCACCTTCCATCTTAGATCCAACATATGATAGTAGGTCATATTTTGAACTAAAAAGTAAAACTACTCCAAAAAATTGACAAAAAATCAGTAAATCATTGGTGCCTAGGTTTGAATCCTGTGAAAGTTTCATCCCATTCGGATCACTAGTTTGTGATTAAATAGCTTCTTATGTTCCCAGTACTACTAGTTTGAACTAATATCCACTGCGTCCAGAAAAAACCCCAGAGTAGAACACACAAAAGAGGGAGGAAGTCAGGGAGACAAAATCCAATGCATAACTTACAATGGGGTCGACGAGTTTTGAGCAGACAGAGCAGGCGCCCTCGACGAATGACGAGTCACAGTCGTTGACGCTGAAGAAGCACGACCACGAGCTGACGCATTCCTAGCATCCAACTTAGCCGTCGCTTTGGCAGCGGTAGCCAACATAGCTGATATTGTTCCAGCAGCAGTCGACGAGGATTTCGACTGCGTCTCCACCTCTTTCCAAGCATCACTCAACACTTCCCAAGACTCCGATGCGGTACAAGCATCGGCCTCCGCATCTGCTTCACATTTATCCACTCGTCCTGCTTCAGCATCCACCTCTGCTTTACAAGCAACCGCTGATGTAGCAAATGCATCCGCCAATGCCAATTCCATTTCTTGGAAACGGCACCAGCTTATTTAGCTCGCAATGCCCAAAAATAAATGCATTCTATCCTTCAGAAAGCCTGTAATAGCTAGAGGTTGGGGATGTACATATAATACTCCATTTTCCATCACTTTTCTTTATCATAATTTACTGCTATTCATTGATATATTTCATATTAAGAGATGATACTTATGTTATTTCATCTGTTTTTGCATGGTTGATGACTTTTGGAGCATGGACCGCTGCAATCAGGATTCTGATGGAAAAGGTGCTGTTTGGAGGCAAAATTCGCGAAGATCGGAAAATCTGGGAAAATACATGGAAAATCCTATTTTTCCAGAAGACGAAGAAAGCCAGAAGGGGAAGTGGAGATTGGCCACAGGGGGCTCACACCACCCCTTGATGCGGGCCAC
Source organism: Avena insularis (assembly GCA_023614405.1). NCBI lineage: Eukaryota > Viridiplantae > Streptophyta > Magnoliopsida > Poales > Poaceae > Avena > Avena insularis. Next base: position 462,562,939 of record CM042690.1, read on the forward strand.
CCTAGGCCGTGCCACCAGATGGTGTGGCCGCCCTGGTCCACTCCAGCCTCTCCCCTCTAGCGTATATTATCCTCCTGACACCCTAAGACTCGGGAAGCGACCACAGAAAGATTCCACCGCCTTTGCGGGCAGAAAAAACCGAGAGAGAAAGATCTCTCCGGCAAACAGAATTCTGCTAGGGGAATTCCTTCCCGGAGAGGGGAGATCATCGCCATCAACACCACCATCAAGCTAGACTTCATCAGGATCATCATCATCATCATCATCATCATCACCATCATTATCTCCACCAGCACCATCATCACCACTTCATACCGCTGTAACAATTGGGTCGAATCTTGCATAGTTCTTAGGGGAAACTTTCCCGGTGTTGATTACTCCTTGTAGTTGATGCTATTGAGTGAACCATTGAATTATTGTTTATGTTCAGATTGTTACATATCATTATATCATCTCTGATCATGATCCATATGATGTCTTGTGAGTAGTTCGTTTTGTTCTTGAGGACATGGGAGAAGTCATGTTGTTAGTAGTGGAGTTGTGTTGAGAAAGATTCAATGGTTTGATATTTAAGTTGTGGTGTACTTCTTCTAGTGGTGTCATGTGAACATCGACTACATGACACTTCACCTATATGGGCCTAGGGCAATGCATTGTGTATTTGGCTACTAATCGTAGGGGTTGCGAGGATGTAAACCTGAACCCCTGTTAGGAAACCTTTGCACAAGGGACGTCAGGGTCTTAGAGTTTAAAGTTGTGGTTAGGTTTATACCTTAATTACTTTCTAGTACTTGCGGATGCCTCCAAGTGGTATAATCGCAAGTATGTATTAGTCCTAGGAAGATCGGTACGTTAGCACAGGTTCACCCACACAACACTTAGCAAACTAAAGAAGATTAATCAACTATATGAAGAGAAATCACTTGACGATATTCCCATGTGTCCTCGAGAACGTTTGGTCATCTTAAGTAATACAACCGGCTTGTCATTTGGTAAAGAAAGGATTCGGCCACCTGCTCCATTTATTCTTATTGTCTTTTATTTACTCGTACTTTATTTACTTGCATTATCAAAAAACACTAAAAATCCGTTTGCTAAGTATTTACAGAGAATTCCTGCTCCTAGCCACTCGCCAACACCTTCTGCTCCTCGTTGGGTTCGACACACTTACTTATCGAAAATACTGTGATACACCCCCTATACTTGTGGGTCATCAAGACTATTTTCTGGCGCCGTTGCCGGGGAGTGAAGCTCTATTGGAGAGTGGAACTGGTAAAGGAAACTTCTACTGTGAGTATTGTTTACTTCTGTTAGTCGCTTATTTTCAATATGGATAATTCGCTGAGTTTCTTATTTCATAATGCTACTACCACTGCTAAGGTAGTAGATGAACTACCACCTACTTAGAATGATACTTTTAAAATACCTACAAGAATTATTGATCGTGTTATGGATAACTATTATGTTGGAGATGGAACTGTCCATCCCAATGATCATTTGCTCTTTATACACGAATTATGCAGGTTGTTCAAATGTGCAGGTATTACAACAGATCAAGTCAAGAAGAAGTTATTCTCATTATCACTAAAAGGAAGACCTGAGGACTGGTATAAGCTTCTGAAGAATGGTTAAGCTCTTGAATGGGAGGAAATAGTACCTCTCTTTTATTCAAAGTTTTATTCTCCTAGTGAGATTCATAAAGATCGGAATCAAAATACAACTTTTGGCCTCTTGATGGAGAGAGTACAACTCAAGCTTGGGGGAGATTGAAGTTACTAATGCTCAAATGTCCCATTCATGAGCTCCCCAACACTATTATTATCAATAACTTTTATGCAAGGCTCCCTCTTCATGATAAGGATTTATTGGATGCCTCTTGTGCTGGATCATTCACTCGCATGAAAGAAGAAGCTAAATGGGATCTTCTGGACCGTATTCAAGATAATGCTGAAGCATGGGAGAATGACAAAGGAAGAAAGTCAGGTATAAATTATGATTATTAATGCATTGAATCTTTTATGGGAACTGATGACTTTCAAAATATTAAAAATGCTTATGGTCTAGACTCTAAAGCTATTGCAACTTATTTTAAGGCTTTTGCTTCCTATATTGAAGTGCCTAAAAAGAAATGGAATAAATATCATCCACCTTATAAAGACATTGTTAAGTGTGTTCTTGCAAGAAATACTAAAGTTTATACTGCTAATCATGTTTTACCTGAACCTTACATTGAGAAATGCCTTTCCCAGATAAGATAAAGGAGCATTCTAAGATAGCTAGTGTGGTTAATGAAGGTACAAGTAAAGCGGTTGAACCTAATAAACAAATGGATGACGAACCTACAATGGCAAATGTGAAAGATTTTGTCGCTAAATATGTAGAATATGGACACACTATCCTCTATAAGGATATCCCTACTATTGTTTCACAAAGTAGTGTGATGAGAGCTAGTGTTCCTGTGTTTTCGGTTAGGATAAGTGATCATTGCTACCACGGTTCTTGTGATAGCTATATCATTAAATTTATGCATGATACTGAAAGTTATTATGAGAGAGGGAAGACTATTCTTATGCACCTCAATAATATCAAGTTTCCTCGTTTTATGCTTAAAGTTTTTATGTTACACTTGTTTTGCCTTCCTATGCTAGTAGCCTCTGGTTTGAACAATTTGTTTGTTTACAAAATTCCCTTGCATAGGAAGTGGGTTAGACTTAAACATGTATATTTTTTCTTCTTAATGCTCTCATTCACTTCAATTCATATTCTTATGTGAGCATCTTTGAAATTATCATGCCCATCTTAATGGCTATAAAGGAATAGCTTTTTGGGAGACAACCCGATTTATTTTTGCTTTCAGTTTGTTTTTGTTTCTTTGAATCTTGTAAGTTATTACTTTGGTAATGACCTCTCCTATCCTTTTGTTTGGTTTTTGTGTCAAGTTCAACCTCTAATGAGAGAGAAGTAAGATTTGGGGAAGTTGCTGTCCCGAAATAGATTTTTGTGCTTCACCGTAAACAATCGTGAGAGATCTCTGTTTGTCGGATTGAGCTGTAATATTTTGTGCTTCTGCCCCAGGTTGTTATTTAACTTTCGTTAGTTTTTCACTTTTTTATTTGAGCAACAGAAAATTTTCGAAAAAATTGATCTTTACCTGCTGGTCTATTTTGACAGATTTTGCCACTCTTGCATTTGCTTCTTTAATCGATTTCCTTTTTGAATTCTTTTTGGGTTTCGGAAGGAGTTGCTACAGTAGCTTATGATTTGATGGATTTCAGTTGAAATTTAACCTAAGAGGTTTATTACCTCGCTTACACTAATATTGCTATTGAGAATTGTGTGAAAGAAATTTTCAGGTTAGTGGAGAAAATGTTGTAATAAGGAAGTGAAAGGTTTCATGACTCGAGCAATATGAGTATAAAGATGAAGACATTGATGTTATTCAAGTGGTAGCTCCAGAAAAATTATCAAATGCCAAATTCAGAGACCTCCAGAGTCTGTTTTCGAATAGGTAACAGATCTCGTAAGAAAAGTTCCACGAAAATTCTATCTAGTTGTATTTTTGGAGTTTTTATCCAACAAGGAAAGCTACGAAGTGAAAGAGGGACGAAAACGGAGCTAGGGTGGCTCACACCACCCCCTGGCACGGGCCCTCCTGGCCGCGCCAGCAGGTGGTGTGGCCACCTCGGACTCCGTCTTCGACCCGTTTTCTCCCAGTACCTTCCTTTTGTTGTAAAACTTCGTAATATATAATCCCCTGGATCCCTCGAGGTTCATATATCGTGTTCTCGTCGTGTTTTCGTTTCGATCTGTTTCTGCCAGGAACTATTCTTGAAATTTAGAAGCACAATGGTGTCTGCCAAGGATAAGGGAAAGGAGCCTATGGAGGAAGATCTCCAAGACCCCGGGCAGGAGAAGGAGATCAAGAGTGAAGATGAAGAGGAGGCAAAGAAAACCAATATCCGCACACCGGCACTACCATTGCAAGCATTGGAGTGGTGGCAAAACCTGCCAGGATCAGAAGGACTGCATGGATGTTAACTAGAGGGAAACCTTCGCGTCACTGTTTGGCTCCACGGCCACTTCCTCCATGCACCAAGAATCCTTTCCATACCCTTATCCATGAACATCAATACCATAATATGCCCAAGGAAAAACTACCCTCCAATTGGGATTTGCCTCATTCTAGCCATGCAGGAAAAGAAGACTTCAAGGGGGAAGAGGGGAAAGAATCGCAAGAGCTGGAATTCGCAACCCGATATGATCATGAGCCGCATTGAGAAAAACTCACAGTTGAGTCGTAATCTCACCTTCGAGATTGAGGACTTGGGAAAACTAATAAAAGAGCTCATTGAGAGAATACCACCACCACCGAAGGAGTAATTCGTCATCAGGTTTTGGCATCCCCTGGTTTGTTCCAAGCTTGGGGGAGTGCCGCGGTATCATGTCACTATCTTCTATCTTTTTACCTTTTTAGTAGATCCATATCATGAATAGAGAAGTTATTATGTAGGATGGTTTGCATTATGGAAGTGTCCCCCTCTTGTTAGATATGTATCCCTTGGTGTGAGTTGCCGTTATGGAATATTAATGAGAAGTTCTATCATTTACTCTTTTGCATATCTTATTTTAGTTTTCAATTCATGGTTATATGATTGATATTGTCATTAGTATTGGTATCACTTTGGGATCATTGAGTTAATTTAGTTGGTTTTGGAAAACCTGGCTCGGTCAATAGCAGCACTATATTGAAAATTGACTGAAAAAGATAAAAGTACTCTTAAAGAAATATAATTTCATCATCTTTCTTTGCTCATAAGTTTAGTATTCTCTAGTTAAGATCTTTTGTGCTTCCAAGGAAGATTGGATTTTTGTTTTTATCACTTGTATGCTTGTTTGTTTCTTTCAACTCTTATGCTTGCTACCCAGCCTTGCTAGCCAAAAACCTATACTGACAGGGAATGCTTCTCATGCATCCAATCCTTAAACCAAAACCTATGCCATTTGTGTCCACCATACCTACCTATTAGCATCATTGCTATTCCAAGTAAATTCATGTTTTTATCTACCTTACAAATTAAACTTGTTATGTGAAGATTAGTGATTAAAGCTCTCACGAACTTGATGGCACACTTTACTTTCTTGCACTTAATAAACTTGAACCATTGTGCCCATCTATGTTGCGTATATGCTTGCGCTTTGTAAGTTGTGAATTAGCAGAACCATGCTATCATGGGGAACGCTTTCAACATTGCACCTGTACTTTGTACCTAGTTGATATCATGTTCTTTTGTCTATGGATGTCGTCGGTGTGAAATGAAAGGGGAGCTTGTAAGTCCATGGAGTTATGTTTGTGTGTTAGAGAAACACCTAGGCCACCGGTCTAATCCATGCCGTCATGGTGGAAACCTGCAGCGTAACCATAAAAAGCATCTATGAAGCATTCTTCCTATAAAAAAAGAGATTGAGATTGAGAAAAAGAGAAAATGAAAAAAAATGAGAAAAGAGGAAAGAGAGAAAAAAGCACCATATTCCCATGGTAAATAAGAAGATTGCTGAGATGCTTGTTGTCTGCTTGCCTTGTCATTTTGATATGGGGATTCTACCATATCATCGGGCAAGGGGTACCCCGTTGGCGGTTCTCTATGATACACATGTACTTACTATGACAAGAACTTACCGGTGACTAAACTGAGTAGCATGAGGAGCGGCCCTCGTATTCAAGGGACATGAGATTTTCAACTTGCAACTTGTCAAACATATCCTCATATTTTATCACTTTAACCTCAACCACCTAAAGATGCCTCTGATAGGGGCAATGAGAGCTAAAAGCTAATAAGTACCATAATTTTTGGAAGCTCTTTATGAAACATGAAATCCCTGCTTCCCTCTGCGAAGGGCCTTTCCTTTACTTTTTAGTTGAGTCAGTAAACCCATTCTCTTCTACCTCAGCAAGCATTTTGAGTTGTTGTGTTTCATGTCACTTATGTTCCTTGTTTTGCACATTGCTCTTATCTTAGTGTCTACTACTTTTAAAGCTAGCATTGAAAATCAGTTATTTGTGAACTCCAGCAAATTGTCAACTATTCTTCGACCAAGAGCTAAGTTTGCCATTCCCAATTGTGATTTACTTTATGTATCTTTATTGTGTTTCCTTTACTTATTGCAAGTTAAGTTATATAATAGTGAGTTGTCTTCTATTATGACTTATGTATTGATGAATGTGATGCTTCTTGTCCGTATTCTTTTATCGACTCTTCACTCCATAAACCTGAGGTCATGTTTATTGAGTTCGGTTTTGCTTGGGGATAAGCGAAGTCTAAGCTTGGGGGAGTTGATATGTCCATTTTGCATCACTGTTCTATATCATAATTTACTGTTATTCATTGATATATTTCATATTAAGAGATGATACTTATGTTATTTCATCTGTTTTTGCATGGTTGATGACTTTTGGAGCGTGGACCGCTGCAATCAGGATTCTGATGGAAAATGTGCTGTTTGGAGGCAAAATTTGTGAAGATCAGAAAATCCAGGAAAATACATGGAAAACCCTATTTTTCCAGAAGACGAAGAAAGCCATAAGGGGATGTGGAGATGGGCCATAGGGGGCCCACCCCAACCCCTGGCGCGGGCCACCCCAGTCCGCGCCACCAGGTGGTGTGGCCTCCCTGGTCCACTACAGCCTCTCCCCTCTGGCGTATATTATCCGCCCGAAACCCTAAGACCCGGGGAGCGACCACAGAAAGATTCTGTAGCCTCTACAGGGCGGAAAACACCGAGAGAGAAAGATCTCTCCGGCAGACAGAATTCTGCCAGGGGAATTCCTTCCCGGAGAGGGGAGATCGTCACCATAAACACCACCATCAATCTGGACTTCATCAGGATCATCATCATCATCATCACCATCGTCATCTCCACCAGCACCATCATCACCACTTCATACCGCTGTAACAATTGGGTTGAATCTTGCATAGTTCTTAGGGGAAACTTTCCTGGTGTTGATTACTCCTTGTAGTTGATGCTATTGAGTGAACCATTGAATTATCATTTATGTTCAGATTGTTACATATCATTATATCATCTCTGATCATGATCCATATGATGTCTTGTGAGTAGTTCGTTTTGTTCTTGAGGACATGGGAGAAGTCATGTTGTTAGTAGTGGAGTTGTGTTGAGAAATATTCAATGGTTTGATATTTAAGTTGTGGTGTACTTCTTCTAGTGGTGTCATGTGAACGTCGACTACATGACACTTCACCTATATGGGCCTAGGGGAATGCATTGTGTATTTGGCTACTAATCGTAGGGGTTGCCGGAGTGACCGAAACCTGAACCCCCATTAGGAAACCTTTGCACAAGGGATGTCAGGGTCTTAGAGTTTAAAGTTGTGGTTAGGTTTCTACCTTACTTACTTTCTTGTACTTCCGGATGCTTGTAAGGGGTATAATCACAAGTATGTATTAGTCCTAGGAAGGTCGGTACATTAGCACAGGTTCACCCACACAACACTTAGCAAACTAAAGAAGATTAATCAACTATATGAAGCAAAAGCACTTGACGATATTCCCATGTGTCCTCGAGAACGTTTGGTCATCTTAAGTTATACAACCGACTTGTCCATTGCTAAAGAAAGGATTGGGCCACTTGCTTCATTTATTCTCATTTTCTTTTATTTACTCGTACTTTAGTTACTTGCATTATCAAAAAACACTAAAAATCCGTTTGCTAAGTATTTACAGAGAATTCCTGCTCCTTGCCACTTGCCAGCACCTTCTGCTCCTCGTTGGGTTCGACACTCTTACTTATCGAAAATACTGCGATACACACCCTATATTTGTGAGTCATTAACATAACAGCGAACGGCAGTGCGGTGTTCAATGGTGGAGCGGCGGGGACGGTCCGGTTGAGGGAGGGCAGCCAATTGGAGAATATGATGATGGGGGCGAGGGGCACATGATTGAGCTTCCTCGAACTCGAAACTAACTTTCGCCCCACTATATATTTATTTTTTAGCGAACCCCGCTTTTTAGGGGAAACCCCCGTTGTATTAATAGTAGCAACCACACGATTGATACAAGTTTGTGCACTTGCGTTGCTCAGTTTCCCGCCTACAGACATCAAGTTTGTGCACTTATTCGTGTGATACAATGAATTGCTAGGTAAAATATTCCAGGTGGTTGAATCCTGCCCTTTCTATGACATCAAGATCTAGAGTTCACATATCGACCTAAAATTCCACAATATACAACTACAAGTTTTGGGTTACTACCAGAAACATGCTAACAAATCACTCGCAATTGGCATTAACAGATCATAGAAGGAAAAAATTGAAAGATAAAAAACCACCGCAAGTTCGAATAAGATGACCGTTGTTGCCAAATATAGTCACATAAAGCCAGGTCCAATATATATGTCATAATAGTACATCAAATATATAGATTCATGGACACCACACACCAGCTGAGCAAAAAAAACAGTTATAGTACCTGACTTAACAAACAATCATCCTCACAAGAGACCCAAACCCTTCAAAATTGAAAGTAGAGCGGTCAATATGGTTTATAGATTTCCTCATCTTTTGCAGGATCAGGACTGTATGGGCGTGGAGAATCTCAAATTTCTATCAGGGTCTCATCTGCTGCTAGAGCCGAATTGAAAAGATTGTTAACTTGCATTCCCACCTATTCCAAGATCCGGTTGTACGCCTGGCCAATCAGCTCATCGCCATCCACATCAGGCGACTCGGGAACTAAGTTATCATCCATGAACTTTTGAAAATCAACAGCAGCATCATGAGCAACTGAAATTGATGCATTCCATCATGCAGTCAAATCAGCTATCCTCTTAGTGGATGTGGCCACTTCTTCCTTTAGGCGCGTAATCTGTTCATCCTGGTGTTTCACTTTCTCTTGAAGGCACAAATTCATGTGTCTATGAGCTTTGTATTTCTCTCCGAGACAGGAAATTGTCTAATCCTTGTAGTGACCAGCAACATTACGCCATGAGCAATATGAGTAAGGTGGAAACTGCAAATAACAATTCCAAAATTAAACCAGATTCTCATTTCAAAAAAGTGAAACTAAATTCTCGTTTCAAAAAAAATCCAAATTCAGCTGCACACCTCGTGCAAGCTCCACAGTTGTACCACAAATGGAAAAGAACCATAGAGACATATTGCCCAAACATGGGAAACAGAAGCGACATGAAAATGGTCGTACTTCGGGGTTTGCCTTCTTAGATGGCACATGAGCAATCCTAGCCTTAGTAAGTGGCAATAGATCAGAATGACTTCGTTTCTGCAAATCATGATGCAACAAAAATGATCAGTATATTTTAGGGGACATTTTAAGTAATAAAGCGCTCTTTATCGAAAAAATGTTTTTAGGGACAAACCACAAGTTACTAAAAGTCTAGCAAAGTAGCTGGATACATAAAAACACTTGTCACTCGATAATGCCTCCTCCACGGGTGGGACATGCGCATGATGGTAAATGAAATGCATTAAAGCCAGTAAATTTTAGGAAATAACACATCAACTTTGTAATGCAAATAAGGATACGTGCATTAATTTGATGCCAAGGATTGGGTGTGTTCCCCTTAAACAAAGAATATAATTCAAAGAACTCAGCAATGCAGGACACTAGCAAACAACAATCTGTTTATGAACGATATGCAGAAAATTACATCCGCATTGTTCAGCAGAGGACCGTTATGTGAAATAAAGCCAGGGGCAAGCTTCCCGTCCTCATAAGACTCTTCTTGGGAGCATATAGTTACCTATTTTTAGTGGACCTTATAACTAATTCCATGGCTACATCCATGGTGATCCCAAATTCCTAATGTGGCATATAGGTCAACTATTTCAAATAGCAATCACCTAAACAACTATCCGGGTGGTTGTGGACTCACCTAAGATTGCGCCGATGCGATGGAAAGGTGGACGCTGCTGGGTAAAGAAGGTGCACGGCGGGGGAGGTGCACAAATGTGCAAAAAATGTAGCGATACTCGTATATAGATAGAGATAGCACTAACACATAAACCATATCAATTAGTAGTAACCACAACCTCTAGACAGGCTGTGAGCAGACTGTCAAATACTCCCATATTAATTAACCTAGTGTAATTTAATGTGGCAGTACTATGAGATGGTGAGTACTAGTAAAAAAAAGGGGATTACTTAATTATTAGTGAAATCTATAGCCAGCCACCAAAAGTATCATGAGAATGCTAAATATCTAGATTGCAGACCATACTTGGTAAAGAACCTAATGTCCAGCTCTAATTACCCAAATCTAAGAGCATCTATCCTATTTAAAACTGAGTGTAGTGAGTTGGAGACATTTGTTAACTCTACAGCCAACTCCTCGGCATGCATCTGATAGCGCTCCTAATTCTCCTCTTTGGGGTCATTATGGATCTTGAGCTGTAACCACAGCAACATCATCGCACGCTGTAGCAAAAGTGAGTGCGGTAGATCTACCCAGTGGACGAACATGCAGCGCTCACATTCGTAGTTGCAACCCAAGAACCTGCGGCCGAAGTTCGTTCCCTCGAACACGACGCGGCAATGGGGCCGAGGCTCGATCGCTGCACCGGAGCTTGGTAATGATGTCGTACCACTGGCCTACCATCCGTGCCAAGATCTGAACCCAGGAAACATCGTCGATCAAGATGGGAAGAATAGAGAAAAACCCCAAAATGAGAGAACCCATAAGCTGAATTCGAGAAAATAAACTGAGACCATAAACTCTGGCATACTTACCCTAATCCATCCGCCTTGAGCATCAAGATCCCCCATCGATCGCTAGACCAGCATGACTGAATCCGCTGACATTGCTCAAAAAAAGAGTGCGCCTTCAAAGCGTAGCGCAGAGGCTTTGTGCAGAAGGAAGAGGTAGGGGAGCTGGTCCTCACATTCACTGGCCAATACTCCGAATTGGATTTAATTTGACCAATGATAACTAGGGCCCGCACTAGAGAGACCGTGGGCCCCCAAACATCACTCACCTAGTTTGACTTGCATTACATGGAGTACTTTTGGAAAATAGATCAAACCTCAATAAATAAATAAACCAAAGGCCCCCTCTCTTTTCACGAAAACGCATTACAAACCAGAGACACTCACAAATGCGTACACACACTCACCCCTATGAATAGAGGTACGCACACCGTACACCTATGAGCACTTCAGAAAGACTAGATCTTGAGACTGATCCGGCAGAGCTTGAGCTTGACGAAGTCACCATAGGCACCTCGCTATATATTGACAGGAATTTCGCCTCTCAATACCCTCATAACCATCCTTCAAAGTCGAGCGCCGAGGCTTCGTGGCGAAGGAAGTGCTAGGGGGTCGGAGCTCACATTCACTTGCTGCTATAGGATGTAATTGAACCACGAATAATGTGGCCCCCTGATAGTGATCCCATAGACGCTAGACACTAGTGACCATTACAATTACTTTTGGAAAACCGAGAAAAACTTAATATAAATGGAAGGCCCATCTCTATCGTTTTTGCGAAAATCCACTACAGAACACACACACTCACAAATGCATACACACACTCACCCCTATGAACGCATGAACGCACATCCTACCCCTATGAGCACCTCCGAAAGATTGTGTCTTCAGACTGTCCGGTGGGAGGCTTGAACTTGATGAAGTGACCATAGGCACCTTGCTATCGACAAGAATATCGCCTCCTAGTGCCCTTGTAACCATCCTTAAAAGCCGAGCGTCGAGGCCTCATCAAGAAGGAAGAGCTAGAGGAGTCAGAGCTAACATTCGTTGGCTGCTATAGGATATAACTAGACCACTAATAACAATGGGGCCCACGGTAGTGAGCCCATAGGCCCCAGACATCAGAGCAAGCATGGCGTCAAGTCTTAAACATATGTCTAAACGGTGGAGTCGGTAGTTCTCACAAAAATATTCTTCATGGTGATTCAAGTGCTAGACTTATGTCTAAGAGAATAAATTGGAAGGAGGGCCTACTAGTTAGTGGATAATGGTTTGTTTTTATTTTTAGCATGGTTGTGTGGACCCACTTCAGTTCTAAATGCCGGAGGAAAAGTAGTTTTCGTCGCTACTTCTAGACACCGCACACGCCCTTACTAGACGTAACTTAGAAATTTACTAGCCTCGTGACTAAGAAAATTGTAGGTTGCTTTGACAGTTTTACGAAAAAGCTTTTGGAGGTACCCATCGGGGGGGGTCAATTAATATATCACAAACTACCGTGAGTTTTGATGATAGGTTTAACTTCTTGCTAAGATAGATTTTGCATCTTGACAATTTAACGAAATTAGGTCAAACTTGAGTTACAAGTAAGTGCGATATAGATTGCTCTTGAATTAAATGTCTTTTTGGAGGTCTATAGGTGCATCTTGTTGTAGTAAACAATTCCATCAGTATGAGTTTCCAACTATCTCAGGAAAGAACATTCTCAATTTTTCGACTGTGACTACGAGATTGTTCTTTCCCGTCAAGCAAGTCCGAAGAATATGGATCTGAATGAAAAACGAGGCAAGTTTTTAGACATATATTGTGGACCAACATGTTGTACTTACGATTTCCCATGTTTTACGAGTTCTCAAACTTCCTAGCTAACTTCGCCCACTTGATTGATTTTATGCCGATTTATCGAAATTATTAGGTAAAAATTGAAGTCCCACAAGTAAATTGTAGGTTGCTTTGAAAGTTTGACGAAAGATCTCTCTTGGAGGTACCCATATATCGGGGGGAGGGGTTCAATTAATATATGGGAAACTGCCGGTTGCTTTGAAAGTTTGACGAAAGATCTCTCTTGGAGGTACCCATATATCGGGGGGAGGGGTTCAATTAATATATGGGAATCTACCGAGAGTTTTGATGATATATAGGTAGGGTTCAGCTTCTTACTAAGGTTTTGCATCAATTTAATGAAATTAAGTTAGACTTGAGCTAAAATTAAGCATGATAGACTTCTCTTGAATTAAATGTCTTTTTTGAGGAAGATGGGTGCATATTCTTGTAGTAAACAATGTCGTGGGTGTGAGTTTCCAACTATCAAGAAAGAACATTCTCAATTTTCCGAGTGATGTCATGATCATTCTCTCCCGTAAAGGAAGTCCGAAGAATATTGATCTAAATAAATGCCACAAGCTAAAGTTTTCACACGCGCACACACACACACACACATATATATATATGTGTATATATACTAGTAAAGGGCACGTGCCTCACTCGTATATACTGTATGAAATGTGATTTCACGAACATTAAGTTGTTATTAACCAGTAGTCTTGTTAGAGAAAAAGGCATACATTAAGTATCTTAATAATAATATCTAAACATACTGAGAATACAACCTACTATGCTATCTTTTTTCCCGGGGCAGGGGTTAAGGGGACATGGTGATTCTAGAACATAGTGGAGTTTGCTCTAGGTACTGTTCAACATGAATCCAACTCCTCTGAACCATTCGATCTAATAGCCCAACGGGCACCGCTTGGTGCTATGGATCCAATTCAAAACTGCCTACCTAACTCCGCCCACTTGAATGACTTTATGTTGATTTATCGAAAATAGGTCAAATTTAAAGTAGTACAAGTAAATTGTAGGTTACTTTGAAAGTTCTACGAAAAGGATTTTTTAGGTACCCATCAGGGGGTCACAATTAATATATGAGAAACCATCCATTGAGAGTTTTGACGACAAGTTGGATCAAGACTGGCAAATCCAAACATGTTGCTCACTGTTGGATCTTCATTTCCATTCTTAGCATCTAGAAAGATTCTACTAACAGTCTTGATGAGAATGATCAATGCTAGTATGCGCAAACATCAAAACACACACTTCATTGCTCAGTTTTAGGGTCCTTGTGCTAAATGCATGGACTTAGATGCAATTTTCATTTTTTATGAGGTCCTTGATATGTAACTTGTACTTCCATTGACTGTGTTCACTCTTAAGCACCTTGCTCCTACGAGACCTACCATTAGATCGACCATTCGTAATACTTCTTATCTTATCTTTTTCTTGTCTTATCTCTTACAATACCATACCACACACTACATATAGTGTACGGATTAACTTTGAACATTGACTGTTGGATCAAGACTAGCAAATCCAAACATTGTTAACAGTTGGATCTTCTTTTCCATTCTTAGCATCTAGAATGATTCTACTAATAATCTTTAGCACGATGACCGCTAGTATGCGCAAACCTAGCTCAAAACACACACTTCGTTGCTCAATTTAAGGGTCCTTGTGCTAAATGCATGGACTTGGATGCAATTTTCATTTTTTATGAGGTCATTGATGTAATTTGTAATTCTACCCACCGTGTTAACTCTCAAGCACCTCGCTCCTACGAGACCTACCATTAGATCGTCCATTATTCTCAATACTTCTTATCTTATCTTTATCTTGTCTTATCTCTTACATATAATACCATACCACTTCATATAGTGTACGGATCAACTTTGAAACATTGACCATTGGATCAAGACTGGCAAATCCAAACATTGCTAACCGTTGAATCTTCTTTTCCATTCTTAGCATCTAGAATGATTCTGCTGATAGTCTTGAGCATGATGAATGCTAGTATGTGTATACCTCAAAACACACAGTACTTCATTACTGAGTTTCAGGGTCCTTGTGCTAAATGCACGGACTTGGATGCGATTTTCATTTTCTATGAGGTCCTTGATGTAACTTGTGTTTCCACCGACTGCTCGAGCACCTCGCTCTTACGAGACCTACCATTAGATCGGCCATTCGTAGTACTTCTTATCTTATCTTTATCTTGTCTGTTATCTCTTACAATATGTCGTGGTGGTGTCATGGCAGATGCTATGGATAGGCTAAAGGTGGGGACTAATACACGCTAGGGGAATCCAGGGAGGGATAGTGGAGTGATTCTCCACACAGAAGATTGTATTGCTTTCCTGTCAAGATTACAAGTGCTCCTAGAGCTGTGTTGGCGAGAGGAGGAAGAAGGAGCTCTCTTACCCTCACCCACAGTTCACCCCTAGAACCTTAGCCAAATCGGTATAGAAGAAAACCCAACCCCCTCTACTGAAACCCTAACTCCCCTTATATAGAGGCGGTCTGGTCTCTTCCTAGGGCATACGTGGAGGCATATTCCTAAGAATATGCCTCCTCTCAAAGTGGTAACCCGACCGGGGTGCTTTTCCCCTGCGTCACACATGCTTTAGCTACGTGAGCCTCGACGGCGCCCGCGTCAGCCGACACGGGTGTCGTCACCCTTGTCGGCCATGACCCGGTGGTCCTGCCCTTGCTTGCTTTGCTCATGCAGTGCGTACCGGGCCTTGCTTTTTACCAGAGAGATTCCTTCCTTCTCCCAGAAGCTAAACGGGACCCGGATCATGGTAGATCCTGCTATACCTGTTCCTCCATACAAGTTAGACAAGTACTTCTGACTTACTCCTTAAGTCGGCTGATATAATGTTAGGCGACCCCCCTGGTCCGAGTTACTCCGTGATCCGGCCTGCCTGGAGGTGACCCGGCCAGTATCCGCTTTATCCTTGCCGAACCTCGGCTAACTCAGCCTTTATACCCCGGAGTGACCCTACCCGGGGTTATCCCCCCAACATTAGTCCCCGAAGCTGGTGCGGTCTTAGCCGCCTTGGCCGCTAAGGCCTCGTCAAGTTCATTTATCTTCGAGCCCTGGACGTTATTTCCGATTTAGCTCTTTATCTCGGATTATGTGGATTTACGTTCCCTTTGCGCGTTCCAAGTTTTCACTTGTCGGCCGGGTTACCACTTTCACTCGGATCTCATGGATTTACGTTCCCTCTGCACATTCTAAGTTTTTACCTGCTGTCCGGGCTACCATGGCTCTATCCGGGCCTTGTTTCCTTCTTTCATACGCCAACCCATGTGGAGGCTAATCATTACATTGTCTTATTTTAAGGGCCTGCACAGTAACCGCCGCAGTAATTGTCAGTTATCACTGTGCGAGGGTCACGTCACGCCTGCCTCCTCGTTTACCGCATCAGTGCGTCACGTCATGGGATCGCCTCTGCCCTGTGGCCCTCCGTGTGGCTCCTCACTGATTGGCTGAGGCAGTTGATACACGACCACACCATGTGGCTCATTTGCAGAGCACGATCCCACTCATCCTCTTAGGGGGTGGTTAAATAGCGGAGGGGCGCACCCCTTAGGATTTTTTCCTCTTCTGCGCCCCTCTGCCCGTTGCTCTTCTTCTTCATCTTCCTCTCGACCAAGCCGCCACCAGTGCTCCTAGCAGCAGCGCCGCCGCCGCACTTTTCCCCGTGTCTCTGCGTCGCAGCCACCACTGCGCAACTCCCTCGCCACGGGTCCTCGCCAATCCAGGCCTCTGATCCCCGCCGCCCGCTAAGCGCCAGTGTAGGCAATCTGAGATGACGGAGGAGGAGCTCGTCGTCGCCGAGCAAGAAATGGAGGAGGACTCCGCTGCGGCGAACCGTGGCGCATGGGCCGGGTCATGGGTCTGTCAAGATGACCTTGACTGGCTCTACCGAACCAGACACATCCCTGACGGTGTCGTCGCTCGTCTCCCCTCTGCCGAACTGGCCCCCTCACCCAATCCGGGTGAGTTTGTCGTGTTCTTGTACCACTTCCAATGGGGGTTCGGCTTGCCGGTGAGCGACTTCTTCCGGGATTGGCTTAGCACCTACCACTTGCAGCCGCACCACCTTCCAGCCAACGCTATGACTTCTCTCTCTGCTTTTGCTTCTACGATTGAGGGCTACACCGGACTGTGGCCCACGAAGGAGCTGTGGATCCGGTTTTTCGGCCTTCGTCGTAATGTCATCCCCAACATCCAAGTTGAGTCAGAGGATAAGAAGCTCACCCAATTCGGAGCTGCGTCCATCTCACCCAGAGGACTTCCGTTTTCCCCTGGGTCACTGGGCTTGACACCTGCAAAGGATGGGCCCGGACCTTATTCTATGTCTGGAACGCGGGCACTGAAGATTTGATTCGGTTGCTCCCCTATACTTCGGGACAACCTAACCCAGAATTTTGGGAGGAGATCTCCAAGAAGCCCACGGCTCTGGCCAACCAGGTTAACAGGAGGTTCACGGAACTGAAGAAACTCGGATTGTGCAACGAGGTTGCTATGATCACGTTCGTGCGCAACCGAATCTCTCCCCTCCAGAAGCGCACCCACAAGGTGTGCCACATGAGTTTCGGCCGCGACCCCAACCGAACCTCCTCCTTCAAGCTGAGCAACACGGAGATTTTTCACCGGGTTAAGGCTCTCTTCACCACCCACAAGGATTTCTCCGCTGAATGGACATGGGGAATTGAGCACTTTTGTCGTGACAGGCTCCCTCCCGCGGTAAGCTTCGCGGGGCAAACTTACTTCGGATTAAATATATGTCGGTTTTTGTTGTATTTTTGACTCTGTTCTTCATTCCATTTCTCAGCTATTCCTTTAGCAAACCCTTGAGGACGGCACGGATCCGACCCTTAAGTGGGTGCCGGACCGAGAAACCCCGGATGAGGAGCCAGACCAGGAGGTGTTTCTCCCTATGACCGACGCTACAAAACGATCCAGCGGTAAATTCTCTTCTCTTAGAGACTGGCCCGATGATGAGGATGACTCGGATGTTGACGTGATTGAACCTGTTGAGGCTGTCCCTCTTTCTTTTGCCTTTCCAGCATCAGCTAACCCTGGTGGGCATATCCATGAGGATCCTCCGCTTGCTACGGACGAACCGGTTCCGGTGGCACCGAAGAAGAAACACGGAGCCGCACTGAGTTCCTCCTCCGGATGTTCTTAGCCTGCAAAAAGGCGAAAGAAGGCCGGAGACAAAGCTGCCTCCAAGCCGGCAGGCAAAGCCCCGACACGAAGGGCTTGGAAACCCAAGGAGGCCCAAACCTCGGATGCGTAAGACATTTTTCTCTTCGTAACCCACTTTTCCTTGCATTGTTGTAATTCCTCTTCTGACATTATTCTCTTCTGCGGGGCTCCGGTGGAGGTCCCTCTGAGCGGATCTAGCATCTCTTCACCGCTCCGATCTAGCCCTTCTCCCCTTCGTGACGACGAGTCACGTCCGCTGAGCCCTATTCCAGAGGGTTCCGCGGCTGCTCCGGATTCCACACTACCTCGTCAAGAGGAGTGCAACCTCGGAGCGGGAGGGATCGGTCCAGCCGAGGCGACGGCATCCACAACTTTGGCATCGCTGCAACCAACAGCCACCGAGTCTACCTCAACACCAGCACCGACCCCAGCTCCGGCAGCAGCTCCAGTACCAGCGACCGAATCAACACCAGCACCCGTTCCGGCACCAAGAAAATCAACAACCGCACCAAGTTCTCCCGCCTCGTCTGAGTCATCTCAACCTCGGCGAGGAACTACCCCAACAGCTCCTAAGGGGAAATCCGCTGTAGTTACTTCTTCCCAGCAAGCCAAGGGCAAAAGGCTCCGGATGCTACCAAGTCAGCATTCGTCGAGGCTGGGCAGCGAACCCTAGCGTCGATGCTTCCCAAGAAAGCTCCAGCAACGAAGGATGCCCCTGCCAAGCCAACTAACGCGCAGCAAATGGTTCTGCATACTAGCCCAGCCCTTGCTTTGGTTGAGAGGAAAGAAGCGCATGCGAAGGGCTTGGTGGCACCCCATATGCTCACCGGTGAGCGGTATCCTCCGAGCCTGATTGAGTTCGTCATAAACTGGAACAAGGCGGAGTTCGTCCACAACGACGATCTCCCGAAAAAGTTCGGCCCCGCAGAATTTTCTGGCCAAATGAACACAACCGCCAAGGCAATTAACCTCGCGGGGTGGATGATGGAGGTATGTCGTTTCTCTTTTACATGCTGTACATAATAATCATTAGTCACCGAGCCTCCAGTGGAGTAACTTGTTACTCGGCCGGATGCTCCTTAGAAAACTAACGTAGCTCCATGTGAACTTCGAATATGCACACACCTAGAGCCGGGTTAAGTTCTACTTGGCCCGGAGCTTGTACACTTCGAATATGCACACACCTAGAGCCGGGTTAAGTTCCACTTGGCCCGGATTTTGTACACTTCGAATATGCACACACCTAGAGCCGGGTTAGGTTCCACTTGGCCCGGATCTTGTACACTTCGAATATGCACACACCTAGAGCTGGGTTAGGTTCCACTTGGACCGGATCTTGTACACTTCGAATATGCATACACCTAGAGCCGGGTTAGGTTCCACTTGGCCCGGATCTTGTACACTTCGAATATGCACACACCTAGAGCCGGGTTAAGTTCCACTTGGCCCGGATCTTGTACACTTCGAATATGCACACACCTATAGCTAGGTTAGGTTCCACTTGGCACGGATCTTATACACTTCGAATATGCACACACCTAGATCCGAGTTAAGTTCCACTTGGCCCGGATCTTGTACACTTCGAATATGCACACACCTAGAGCTGGGTGAAGTTCCACTTGGCCCGGATATTGTACACCAAGCTAATTGATGCTTTTGTACATTTTTCAGGTGACCACCAATCGCCGGAGTGCTGAATTCCAATGCCTGCTGGATACCCACAAGATGCTACGCGCAAAGCATGTTGCACTTTTCACGGAACATGAAAAAAGGGGTAAGTTTCTCCCTTGGCGCTTTTCCGTTTCTCTTCATCTTCTTCTGCCGAACTAATCTCCTCATTCGGTTTCTGCAGTTGGGGTGGAGGCTGAGAACAAGATCATGCGGAAGAACTTGGAGAAAATCAAGGGTATATCCTTTTTGTCTGACCTTGTAGTATTTTCCATTTCCTTTTCTCCTTGGCTCGGTAAACATTCATTCCTCGGCTCTGCCGGGTCAACATACTATTTCAGCATCGCTTGAGGATAGTGTCCCCGTGCCTGATATGATGCTGCATTTTATCGAACAAGCAGGGAAACATCAAGCCGAGCTGAAGAAAAAAGATGATGAGCTCGCTCTCCTCTAGACCAAGGACAATGAGATTGCCAGGCTCAAGGCTGAGATGGAAAAGATGAAGGCCCAGCACCAAACCGAGCTCCAAAAGGTTGGCGAACTTCCTGAAGAGCACGGCGCCTTACTCTCCAGATCTCCAAGGACCAGGACCTACTCAAAGAATCGACATCCAGCTTGGATCGGCAAAGCGCTGAGCTTGAGCAACTTCAAGAGACGCGATGGCGCATCAAGGAGTTGACCGGATTGACCACATTTCATGTAAGTTCCTTTCCTTATCCGACATAATTCTCGGGTTACTTCATATGTCTTTTCTTGAGTTCTTCCTTTGCCTTGTTTCCGGCCACTTTCGAGGGTACTCCTATTGCAGCGCTCTTTGTTGCCAATTTCCGCCAGAGAGGGTACTCCGTCGCTCTTGACGGTGAGAGCATTCCCTTAGACATGGAGGACCTATTGGTCAGCCTGTCATCTCGCGTGGAAATCATCAAGAACTATGGCAAGGATCTCCTCGATGTTTCAGTCCGAGTTTTCAAAACGTTCTGGTCCGGTGAGAGTGCTCCGAAGAGAATCACACTTCTTGCTGAAAAGCTGTCGGATATCGAGACCCAGCTCGACCTCTGGAGGGAGTCCGCTGGGTGTGCCGCAGCTGATACTATCCTTCACCACATACTCACATGGTATGAGAAGATCGACCTCAGCCTCCTTACACACTGACGCACCAGATCCAGATGGACTAATGACCCGGTAGCTCGGCGCCAGGCTTGCGCCTACAGCCTCATCGAATATTCTCCTATCCATGAATGGGTTGAAGGACCAAGCTTCACAGAATCCGGCTGAGGGGCGAAGCGCTGAGAACGCTGAAGACGGGTCGGATGAGGACGAAGAAGGCGATGCCTCAGATATTGAAGATAGCGAAGACGACGCCGAACTTCCTCCTCCTGCTGGTCCTTAGGTCAAAAAACTTGAAAATTTATCAGATCCCCGGTATGCCGGGTGCAACTGTATGCTGTGTATATGTGATATTTTGCTACTAAGTTCTTATGCCGGGTTAACTTGGGCGTAGTCCCCGAGTTTCTTTTTCTTGTTCGTCCAATCTTTTGGCTCAGATCGTGTCTACCTTGATCAGGTTTTATGACTTACGAATCCAAGCTTCAAAAATCGTCTTAACAATACTAAGAAACTTTCAGACTTAGCTCAAAAAATAAAGCTACATAATAACTTGAAAATAAATACAGGTTTAGTCCGAAAAACAAATGTTAGCTCGAACAAATTCGTTTCCTTAGTCACTTTTCATGTGCTACGCAATTCCAAACTTGTTCTCTTTCTTGCCATGAAGCCAATTCTTGTTGGACAGCAGCAAGTCAAAGAGTTGGATTTTTGGTGCTCACACATTACTAATCCGGGTTAAGTAGAACAACTTATTCCAGCTAACGCACAAGAGACAACAACAATAATTATTAAGCGGTCCCGATTCTTTTCGAGGTGCTACTATTTTATTGATAAGCTCATTGCCGACATACATACCGACATATGAGATGACTCAGATACATACACTTCTTATCTAAGTGTAGAAAGGACGAAGTAGTGCTACATTCCACGGTCGCTTAGATTCCTCTCCGGACCTGTCCGCCTTGTTCTTTTCCTGTGGCTTTGCATCTATAAGATAGTAAGAATCATTGTGCAACGCTTTGCTCACAATGAATGACCCTTCCCATGGGGGGGGGATAATTTGTGCATGCCAGTAGTACGTTGTACCAACCGGAGCACCAGATCGCCTTCCCGAAAGACTCGGGGGCACACTTTCCGGCTATGGTAGCGTCAGAGATTTTGCTGATATATGGCGGATCTGGACAGTGCCAGTTCTCTCGCTTCTTCCAGCAGATCAACATCATTTTGCCGAGATTCTTGCACTTTGGCTTCTGTGTACTGGGTGACCCTAGGCGAATCATGCTCTATGTCGGCTGGTAATACAGCTTCTGCCCCGTATACCAGAAAAAACGGCGTATAGCCTGTTGATCGATTCGGAGTTGTTCTTAAACTCCACAGTACCGCTGGTAGTTCTTCTATCCAGCACCCCGCTGCTCTTTGCAGCGGCTCAATGAGCCAAGGTTTTATCCCAGATAATACTAATCCGTTGGATCTTTCCACTTGTCCGTTCGATGCGGGGTGAGCTACCGAGGCTACGTCGAGTCGGAACTTCTTGTCCCGGCAGAAGCGCACAAATGCTCCTTCCGCAAAATTTGTGCCATTGTTAGTTATGATACTGTGAGGATAACCGTATCTCAAGATAATGTCTTTGAGAAATGTTACGGCCGTAGCTCCATCACATTTTCTTATAGGCTTCACTTCAATCCATTTTGTAAACTTATCCACCATGACCAAAATGTGTGTCATGTTTCCCCTTGCTGGTTTGAACGGGCCAACCATATCCAAGCACCATATGACAAATGGCCACGTAATTGGTATGGTTTTGAGTTCCAACATTGGCATATATGTCTTAGTAGCATATCTCTGACAACCATTGCATTTTCTCACCAGATCTTCTGCTTGTTCTAAGGCACTTGGCCAGTCGAACCCATGCCGGAATGCTTTTGCCACCAAGGCTCTGGATGAAGCATGATGCCCGCATTCTCCTTGGTGTATATCTCGGAGGATGTCAAGCCCTTCTTCCGGGTCAACGCATCGCTGGAGGACATTGGTTACACTCCGTTTGTACAACTCGGAATTGATAATTGTGTATGCTTTTGCTCTCCTCTGAGTTTGCCTGGCTAACACCTCCTTAGTGGGTAATGTTCCATCTTTCAGGAATTGGAATATAGGCAGTGCCCAAGATGGTATTGCTCGTGCAGGGAACACGTCCTCATCAATTTCCATCTGATCTACCGGCATAACTTCAGCCGCATCACGCTGAGCAGTCCCAGGTCAATGAGATAGTCCCCAGTTTGCTAAGCAGTCCACAGGTTTGATGATGATCCCTGTGTCGCGTACTACCTCCCGTGTCAATGTCCATGGGCTCAACTCCGGATTCTGTATCTTCCGGGACATAGATCGAGTCGGTTCCTGGGGACGGCCTGATAGATGGTTTTCTGAGGTGTTCCAATGCTACACCTGGTGGAATTGCCTGTCGGCCTGATAGATGGTTTTCTGAGCTTCGATAGCATGTCGACAGCCTCGTTTTCCACTCGGGGTACATGGTGAAATTTACACCCCTCAAAGTAACCAGATATCTTCTGCACATGAAACCTGTACAGTGCCATGTTTGGATCCAGGGCGTCCCACACTCTGGACACTTGCTGCTCCACCAATCCGAGTCGCCAAAGCATATTATCCAACGTATGCCAATCTCTTTTGCCACTTTGAGCCCATGCACAAGAGCCTCGTACTCAGCAACATTGTTTGATGCCGCGAAATGGATCTGTAATACGTATTTTAGCTGGTCCTTCTTTGGCGAGGTAAGCACAACCCCGACGCCTAATCCGGTTTTGGTTTTCGACCCGTCAAAGTGCATCCTCCAGTAGTTCGGATCTGGTGGCGGTGGTTCGTATTGTACCTCGGCCCAATCTACAAAAAGTCCGCCTGACTGAGACTTGATTTCTTCTCTTCTGTCGTATTGGGGCGCATAAGGAGCTAGCTCAATTGCCCATTTTGCAATTCTGCCACTCGCATCCTTGTTACCCATTATCTCGGATATGGGAGCTTCACATATCACTTTGATGGGGTGCTCCTGAAAGTAATGCTTTAACTTCTTTGCCGCCATATAGACACCATATGCCACCTTTTGAAAGTGCGGGTAGTTCTGTTTTGAGGCAGATAATACCTTGCTCAAGTAATACACTGGCCTCTGCACCGACTTACCCTCTTCATTGCGCTCTACTACAATCACTTCACTTACAACTCGGTTGGTTGCGGCTATGTAGAGCAACATTGGCTCCTTTGATAGTGGAGAGGCTAACACAGTGCGATGGCCAACATCTTTTTAAGTGGGAAAGGCTTCATCGGCTGTGGTGTCCAACGAACTTATCCGACTTTTCATGAGTTGGTAGAGAGGCAATGCCTTTTCTCCCCAACCGATATACAAACCGACTCAAGGATGCTAGGCACCGGTGAACTTGGACATCGTTAAGACACTTTGGCTCCATTCGTTCAATGGCCGAATCTTAGTTGGATTAACTTCAATACCTCGGTGGAGCGAGAAATCGAGTAATTTTCCAGCGGGACACCGAAGGTACATTTTTCCGGGTTAAGCTTCATCCGGAACCTTCTCAAGTTCGCGAATGTCTGCCTGATGTCGTCAAGGAGCGTTTTGCTTTCCTTGGTCTTGATAACCACAGCATCCATGTATACTTGTACGTTTTGACCTATTTGGTTGTGCAAACATTTTTGCATACATCTTTGGTACGTTGCACCTGCATTACGTAAATCAAATGGCATAGTGCGATAGCAATAAGCCCCGTACGGGGTGATAAACGCGGTCTTTATTTGATCATCTGGATTCAGAGGTACCTGGTGGAAACCAGAATATGCATCAATGAATGACAACAGTTCACATCCCACGGTTGAGTCTATGACCTGATCTATCCTCGGCAGTGGAAATGGATCTTTTGGACACGCCTTATTCAGGTTCATGTAATCGATACACATACGCCAAACCACAGCCACGTTCGGGTCATCTTTCTTCTTTTCTACCAGCACCGGATTACAGAGCCAATCCGGATACAGTACTTCCATGATAAATCCTGCTGCTAGCAACCGAGCTATCTCATCTCCAATGAGTTTTCTCCTATCCTCGGCGAAGCGGCGGAGAGGTTGCTTCACCGTCCTTGCTTCGGGTCTTACATTCAAAGAGTGCTTGGCCAACTCCCTCGGAACACCTTGCAAATCCTGTGTGGACCAAGCAAAAATGTCTCGATTCTCACGGAGGAAGTTGACGAGCTCGCTTTCCTATTTATGAGTTAACCCGACACCAATTGTTACGATGCGCTCCGGGAACATGTCATCAACTGGAACCTTCTTGGTATCCTTTGTGGCTTGGAATGAAACGCTACCATGCAGGTTACTCAACGCCGGCATATACTGCTGCGCGGACTGAGCTAATGCCGCCACCTCTTGGATTTTTCTTTTCTCTTGCGCAATCACGAGTGACTTGGCTAGGTTAGACCCAGCTGAGGCACACTCAATGGAACGTCGGAAATTTCCAGTAATGGTAATCACTCCATTTGGCCCGGGCAACTTCATATTCAGATAACTGATGTGGCAGGCCATGAACTTGTTCAATGCTGGTCTTCCGAGTAACGCGTGATACGCACTTTCCAAGTTCACTACCTGAAACTCCAGATTCTCAGTTCGGCAATTATCTCTCGTGCCGAATAGCACGTCAACCCGAACTTTGCCTATGGGCTCACAAGAAAGGCCTGGTACAGTACCATGGAAAGTTGTCCTTGTAGCCTGGAGCATGTTCTCCGAGATACCCAACTTGCGCATTGTATCCGCATACATGATGTTAATGCTACTGCCATAGTCAATTAGTACCTTGGAGAACCTCACATTGATTTTCGGCCCAATGAATGTCGGGTCCAGCACTAGCGCATACGAACCTGGACTCGGCATAAGCTTGGGATGATCTTTGATGTTCCAGGTGATTTCTTGGTCCGACCAAGGCATGTACCTCGTCACTACTGGCATTACCGCATTGACCTCCATATGTCGGCGCTGCAAGCTCTTTCTATCGGTTTCCTTAGTTGTGAACACACAATAGCTCTGGTGATGTTCTCTGTACTCATTCCTCCCCTCATTTCCGGGGTACCTCTGATCCGGCTGGTGCTGATTTTCCACCTGATGCACTGCATCCCTTCTCTCATTATTGTCATACCTCGGCAGAGGGGGAGGCAACATTAGCTATTGCGTGTTCGCTCCGGAGAGCAATTCCTGTCGAGGTTGATCATTTCGGGGTGCCTGAGCATTCCCCGAACCACCTTGTTCTATCTTACGCATCCACTCACATTGCCTCGTTGTGTGACCCGCCAGGCTATTCGGATTTGGCGTGTGAAACTTACACGGCTAGTCCAACATCGACTCATAGGTATACCTCGGACGATCTTTCTTTTCTTGCCGTTGTTTCTTTTGCTCCGGTGTCCACGTTTTCTTGCCATCGTTTCTTGGAGTCCATTGCCCTCCAGTTTTCTGGCGCTGGTTGCTCCCTGCTCCGGGTTGACCTTGATTCATAGCTGCAACTTGTTGCGAACCGTAGTGATGATCCGGTCTATCATCTCTTCCCTTTCCTCTGTATTCATTCCTCCGAGATGACACAGCTCCATCCCTCTGATAGTATTCCTTGTTTGACTCGTTTGACTCGAGCCTAGGTTGAGTCGGATCACCCAAAGCATACGAATCGGCAATCCGGATCATCTCTGCCAACGTAATTGGCATTTTCCTTTCCAACTTCATCCACAGCTCGCTGCCATATTTGCAATCTTGTGCAAACCACGCTATGGCCTGTGACTCTATGACACCCTCACACGAGTTTCTCACGGTACACCACCGGGTCATGAATTCACGGTCTATCTCATTAGGTCTTTGCTCGCACATTGCTAGGGTCTGTGGCCTATTCGGCCTCTGATATGTACTTGAGAAGTTGCTGATAAACATTTCTTCAAAATCTATCCAGCAGTTGATGCTTCCGGGTGGAAAATTGTCAACCATACTCTGGCCGGACCTTCTAACATCTGGGGTACGTATCGTACAACCCATCTCAAGTTACCAGTGGAAATTTTCACAGCCATAGCATAGTTTATCAGCCAATCCTCCGGCTTGGTACTGCCGTCATACGTCTTCGTGCCCCTGGGCAGCTGGAAGTTAGGTACCGGTGGCTCCTTCATGATCCGGGGTCCAAAGCACGCTGGACTCGGTGGACCTTGACATTCGATCTGTTCCAACCTATACAGGCGATCCAGTTTCAATCTTGCATCATCCGGCATCAAATCCCTGCTTCCCAATCTTGACCCTATCACATGATAGTCCGGTCTTGGGTACCCCGCGTTCACCATCTCTGAATCACCGTCGTTGTACCGGTTTTGCTCCCGTGGCGCAACTCTCTGTTGCATACCTCGGCCGGCGCTTTGCTCTTGCCTTGGTATATTCCGCTGCTGTGGTTGTCCTGCTCCTGCCGAGTTTCACTGTCCGGCATTGCCATTGGCAACGTTCCCTTGACCAGCATCGCCTTGGTCGTGGTTACCTCGGCCAGCTTCACCTCGGCTCACACTTCGTCGATTGTCATTTTTCCGTGCTTCTTTTGTTTTCCTGCCCGCATCGGGTCATACGGGACGATCTGTTTGTTCCGTCTGGCCGAGGTTACTACCTCTTCTCTCCTTGGACCACCATGAGGTGATGATGCGGCTCCAGCGGATTTCTCCGGGTTACCCATCGCCGAATGGACGATTTTGGAAGCTCCAGCTCTCTCCGGGTTAGCTCTGAGTAGCTCTTCGTTCTGTCTGTTCGTGATCCGAACTAACTCGTTAACCCTATCTTGTTGTCTTTGACGGGCCTCACCCGTCAGACCCTCTAACTCGGATGCAGCCGCATCCGCTGCTCTGAGGTTCTTCGCCGGGGTACTATACTTCGGCAACCCCACAGACAAACAGTTTTCCGATTCCTCGGCTCCATTATCACCTTCCCTGTTCATCTCACTTTTGAGATTTCTCCCTTTTACCTTTACCGTATCAACTTTGTTTGCTTTTGCATACTCACGCAGCGTCATGTTCAACGACTGCTGAGCCGCGGCTATTTTCTTTGCGCCTTCTAGTATTTTTTGCCTAGTTTCCTCTAGCTCGGCCTGTGCCTGAGCCGGATCTACCACTGCTGCTACCGGGTTTGCCAGGCTATCCATAGCTTCTCTCAGTACATTCTCAGGCCTCTCTAGTGGGGGTCCTCTACCTTTCCTTGGTGCCTTAGGGGTTACCTCTGGGTCCGGTGCTGGATCCTTGCTTGCGCCTGCACCCGGCACAGTCATCATCACTTCAGCACGGTCCGGGGAGCGAGTGATACGCGCCCCGTGAACCACGCTAAGGGGTGGTTCCCTTGCCTCGACGACACACCACGGATGAACGCATGATACGTCCACAGCAACGAAGACCTTGTGCGCACCCATCTTGATGAAGAGGCCGTTGCGCGGAAGTGGGCGTGTGCCGAAGCAGCCATCGTTGTCGCTGACGAAGTCCAGCGCTCCAAAGCGCTGAACAAGCCCGGAGACGATGCGTTCGCCGGTGCTGATAAGGTTTCCCGTCCGGAACTTCACCCCTGCTAGCGCCACTAGCCCCACAGTGGGCGCCAACTATCGTGGTGGTGTCACGGCAGATACCATGGATAGGCTAAAGGTGGGGATTAATACACACTAGGGGAATCCAGGGAGGGATACTGGAGTGATTCTCCACACATAAGATTGTATTGCTTTCCTTTCAAGATTACAAGTGCTCCTAGAGCTGTGTTGGCGAGAGGAGGAAGAAGGAGCTCTCTTACTCTCAACCACAGTTCACCCCTAGAACCTTAGCCAAATCGGTATAGAAGAAAACCCAATCCCCTCTACTGAAACCCTAGCTCCCCTTATATAGAGGCGGCCTGGTCTCTGCCTAGGGCATACGTGGAGGCATATTCCTAAGAATATGCCTCCTCTCAAAGTGGTAACCCAACCGGGGTGCTTTTCCCCCGCGTGACACATGTTTTAGCTACGTGAGCCTCTGCGGCGCCCGCGTCGGTGACCGCAGGCGTCGTCACCCTGTCGGCCATGACCGGTGGTCACCTTGCTTGCTTCGCTCATGCAGTGCGTACCGGGCCTTCTTTTTTACCAGAGAGATTCCTTCCTTCTCCCAGAAGCTAAACGGGACCCGGATCATGGTAGATCTGGCTATACCTATTCCTGCATACAAGTTAGACAAGCACTTCCGACTTACTCCTTAAGTCGGCTGATATAATGTTAGGCGACCACCCTGGTACGGGTTACTGCGTGATCCGGCCTGCCTGGAGGTGACCCGGCCAGCATCCGCTTTGTCCATGCCGAACCTCGGCTAACTCGGCCTTTATACCCCGAAGTGACCCTACCCAGGGTTATCCCCCCAACACAATACCACCACTACATAGTGTAGGGATTAACTTATTTGAACATTGACCGTTGGATCAAGACTGGCAAATCCAAACATTGCTAACCGTTGGATCTTCTTTTCCATTCTGAGCATCTACAAAGATTCTACTGATAGACTTCAGCACGATGAGCACTAGTATGCGCAAACCTCAACACACACAGTACGTCATTACTTAGTTTCAGGGACTTGGATGCAATTTTCATTTTTTATGAGGTCCTTAATGTAACGTGTACTTCCATTGACCGTGTTAACTCTCAAGCACCTCGCTCTGATGAGACCTAGAATTAGATTGGCCATTCGTGGTACTTATTATCTTATCTTTATCTTGTCTCTTATCTCTTAAAATACCATACCACTAGATAGTGTAGGGATTAACTTTGAACATATTAACCGTTGGATCAAGACTGGCAAATCCAAACATTGCTAACCATTGGATCTTCTTTTCCATTCTTAGCATTTAGAAAAACACTATTGATAGTCTTGAGCACGATGAACTCTAGTATGCACAAAACTTAGAACACACACTTAATTCATTGCTCAGTTTTAGGGTCCTTATGCTAAATGCACGAACTTGGATGCAATTTTCATTTTTTATGAGTTCCTTGATGTAATTTATACTTCCACCGACCGTGTTAACTCTCAAGCACCTTGTTCCTACGAGACCTACCATTAAATCGGCCATTTGTAGTGCTTCGTATCTTATCTTTGTCTTGTATTATATCTTAAAATATCATACCACTTCATATAATGTACAGATTAACTTTGAACATGGATCGTTGGATCAAGAATGGCAAATCCAAACATTGCTAACCATTGGATCTTCTTTTCCATTCTTAGCATCTAGGAAGATTCAATTGATAGTCTTGAGCACGAAGAACGCTAGTATGCGCAAACCTCAAAAACACAATACTTTATTTCTCAGTTTCAGGGTCCTTGTGCTAAATGCATGGACTTGTATGCAATTTTCATTTTTATGAGGTCCTTGATGTAACTTGTACTTCCACCCACCATGTTAACTCTCAAGGACATCGCTCCTATGAGACCTACCATTAGATCGTCCATTCACAATAGTTCTTATCTTATATTTATCTTGTCTTATCTCTTACAGTACCATACCACTGCATATAGTGTATGGATTAACTTTGAACATTAACCGTTGGATCAATACTAGCAAATAACATTCTCAATTTTCGGAGTGATGATGAGATTATTCCTTTTTGTTAAGAAAGTTCGAAGGATATGGATCTTCCTATAGCCAAGCTTTCAGACATATATAGTGGATCGTCATGTTGTACTCATGATTCCCATGTTTTGTGAGTTTTCAAACTTCTTCCTATAGCTAACTCTGCCCACTTGCAAGTGACTTTATGTTAATTTATCTAAATTAGGCCAAGTTTGAAATACAAGTAAATTATAGGTTGGGTTGAAAGTTTTACGAAAAAGCTTTTGCAAATTCATGGAATTCAGTAGCAACTACGCCACTCCTTAATCAAAGAGAGAAGAGATCTTAAATGGCTACAGCTATTACTACAGCAAGATCATATCTTCAGCTTCTTGGATTCCAAACCAGAAAGAAGGATGGCACACAAGAAAATAGAGTTGGAATGAAAGATGGGGTAAAGATGAACATGATTCTCCTAGCTGCTCTCCATCCAGCAAGTTACTCTCTTTCAAAAGATGACAACTCAAGATTACCAATTAAAACCACTGCTTTTTCTTCTCCTAAAACTTCATCATTACATCTTTCACTAGAATCAAATAAAAAAGGAGGAGAATCCAGACGAAATAAAGGTGAAGAAAGATCATAAAAATCGTAATTATGCAGTAGGTGGTCCATTGTATGACTATATAGCAATGAAGGGTCTTATCTCCAAGCATGATGGTTTGCCTACTATAATAAATATGAAAGGGGAGAGCATGTACCCATAGAGGGTTTAGTTAATATATCAGAAACGACTAAGATTTTTGACAACAGGTTAAACTTCTTTCTAAGATTTTGCATCTTGACAATTTGATGAAATTAGGTCAAACTTGAGCTATAAGTAAGCGTGATAGATTCATATTGAAAAAAATGTATTTTCATAGGTAGATGGGTGCATATTCTTATAGTAAACAATGTTGTTATCGTGAGTTTCCAACTATATGCAAAGAATATTCTCAAATTTCTGAGTGATGTCGAGATTGTTCCTTCCTATAAAGAAAGTTTGAAGAGTATGGATCTAAATGCTACAAGCGAAGTTTTCAGACATATATAATGGACCAACATGTTGTACTCACGATTTCCCATGTTTTATGAGTTCTCAAATTTCCTAGCTAACTTTGCCCACTTGAATGACTTTATGCCGATTTATCGAAATTAGGTAAAATTTGAACTACAATAAGTAAAATGTAGGTTGCTTTGAAAGTTTTTCGAAAAATCTTTTGGAGGTACCCATCGAGGGGTCAATTAATATATCAGAAACCACCGAGAGTTTTGATAACAGGTTCAACATTTTGCTAAGATTTTGCATCTTCACAATTTTGAACCCGTTTTGCAAATGATCACATTAAATAAATGAAAAACAAAAAACAAAAGTTTTACTCATGGTGTCCTATCATGTCTTGTGCACCACGTGCCATGAAAACGGTAATCATGGGATTAGACAAGTTTTGGAAAATTAGCTTCACAATATTATCCTGACATGTGTATGGACATTATCGGGTTTATTTTAACCCGAACGACCAAGGTCATCAAGGCCATATTGACATCATAGTTTACAATTTCATAGAGTTCCCGCAATAGTTTTGTAGATGGGTGCATCTTGGTGTAGTAAGCATTATTGCTTGCGGGAGTTTCCAACAATTAGGAAAAAAGAAATTCAATTTTCCCTAGTGAGGATGGTGATATTTTTTTTGAAGAAAGTCCAAATAATATGGTTCAGAATGCCACAAGCCAATGGTTTCACACATACTATAGTTGATCATGGTTCCTATCTAACTTAGGCATAAAAGTTACATATTATGATGAGTTCCTGACACGCGGTACTAGTACACATACTACTAGTAGATTTTCTCTCTACTTTGCCCCCTCTCTCCATCCATCCACTATCCTCTCCATTTCTCCTTCCTTCCCGTGTAAGATTTCATGCAATGATTATACTTTTTGTCTGAGATGCACTGATGCAGAAAAAGATGAGGCCCACACCATATCACAATAAATCAAGTTCGGTGACGCAACTTTGTGAAGAGTATACGTATACTAGTAGTACTGTAGCTAGATAAGCATGTAGTACTACTAGAGACACTTAATTTTTAATGGAGGAAGTAAGAGACACCGAGTAAGTCAGCAGGATCTGCATAATTCTCTTCATTTTTGGATAAAGCGGGGTGCCTCCTGAATTTTCTGGGCCGAGAAAAATCAAGAACCGACAAGTCTAGTATAATCCTTTTTTTTGTTGACGAGACAAGTCTGGTACAATCTATTTATGATATTTTGGGATACTTTTCAGGATATTAACACAATCACGACTATAAATAGACATTATAAATTGCAACAGTACACACCCCTCCTTTCACCCAAAACACCCAACCTACCGATGCTTAGAACTTGATCTCTCTCTATTTCCTTCCAAAATGTCGTATGACAACTCTCTCCAGAACACGTCGATTGACCTGACAAATGGGAAAGGCCCTAAAACTCCGCCTAGAAGCCCAGGCTCAGTCGACAGGCCATGGTTGGCGCTGCTGTCTGACTCCTCTGATGAAGAAGATAGCCACTGGCAGTGCTTTTTCAAAGGGACGCCACCTTCAACGCCGAGCGACTCCGATAAGACGAAAGATGATAATGAGGAAGAGCAGGAGTCTGAGGTCAATGTTTAGGAGGAGGCCGAAGATGATGACAGGGAGGAGGCCGATGACGACGACAAGGAGGTCTCTTCCCCCCCCCCCCTTGAAGAAGTGTGCCCGGGTGCAAAATTAAATGGCGTCTAGATAAGAGGCGGGCAGTGTACTATATCTCGTTCTAGGAAGCATCTTGGCTTTGGTAGATAATGTTGTCAATGAGAGTTGTGAACTTTTAGGAAAATGCATTTCAATTTCCAAGTGATAGGATTTGTTTTTTAGTAATTAAGTATGTCTGGATAATTTGGCTTAGAGTGCACTCACTATATTCTAGAAAAATATAAATAATTTCCACCTCATGTTAGTAATATATGAAAATAGTTATTTCAATGTTTGTAATGATACATAGTTTTTTTGGGGGGTGTAATGATACATTGTTGAAACTTAAATGGTGTCCTCTTATATTTGTGCTTGTTTGGACGAAAACTACAAACATGGATTTGTACAACTTTTGAAAAACTTGCTACACAATATGGTGACAACCATGTATGAACATTGTTCACATTTTAAGCCAAGTTACCAATGTCAAGGTCATATCTGCATCACTCGTCCCGTTTATTGGGATAAATTAAAGAAAAGTAAAGAAAACATTAAAAAAGTTAAGCACTTATGTATGGTATCCTGTTTCGTAAATGATAAACATGAATTTTGACAAGGTTTAAAAACACTTCTTCACAATATGACCAGCGATGTGTTAACATACTTGGGTTTCAAGTGAAATAATGACAAAGGTCGTGTCCATTTCTGGTAGACGGGGTGCATCTTGGCATGGCATACTAATGTTGTTAATTGGACTTTTAAACTTTCATGTATAGAATTTTGATAAATAATTTTAGAAGTCCCACATATAATTATTTTTTAAAGAAAATACAAAGAGTATGGCTCCGAATGACACAACACACTAAATTTCACACAAAATAGAGTATGTTTCATGGTTAACAAGTTTCATGGATTTTCAAGCCTTCTAGCTAATTCCGCATAATTAAATGACATTTTGTCAATAAAACCAAAGTAGGTAAAATTTGAACTACAAGTGTGTGATAGATTGCTTGTAAATTTGTCAGAAATTTATATAAACTAATTATTGTATCCACGTAAAAACTGACTATTGTTTTAAAAGATACAACTTCTTCGTGTGAATTTTCATGCTGACACATCTAACCATGTTTCAAAAAAGTGAAGAAAATAAGGAAACATTGAAAGAATGACCAAGGTCATGGCCATAGTATACAACAGTACTCCAAAAACAATGGTTCACATCCAACGGGCAGAGACGCAGAGCTGGCTCTAGAATAGATTGGACATCATCACAACTCAAAACAGTTCTAGAAAAAAAAATTAAAAAGGGGGATTAAAACCCCGGCCTATGCATCGGCTGATGCACATAGCCTTTTAGTAGTATTAAAAATTCATACTTGTAAAACAGTAAAGACGGCGCTGTTAAAGTTTCAATACAAGTGACCTGGGCACCTTCACTAGCCCTCCACAATTAACCTTTCTTCCCCTTTCTCCTTTAATACTTTGCAACTATGGCTCCGAAGACCAGAGATCCCCATGGGAAGAAGAACAAGACTAATGGCTCTGAAATATAGCCATCTACGTCCACATTTAAACTGGATATTAAACATATTTTTGATAAAATATCTTTCTAAACCCTACCACTAATGCTAATATTCAGAGGGGTATACAATCCTTTGTTCTTGTATTTTTCCTACACAGATAATGTCGTTTAAAGGAGGGAATCACTACATTAAAGTCAAAGATATGATATTTCCTTTGACCAGAAGAAACTAGGAGCCATCCAACAAAGGCAGACACCATAACGACCAACTATATGGCCGGAGCAAAAATTCCGACCATATAGCTCCGGTCGTATAGTTGGCGCCGCCTCCATTAGGTCAAACAGAACAACTTTCATGAAGGGTTTCCTATATAAAGAATCCTCGGGCGACTGGAAAAAGAGAGACACCACGCCCCAGAAGCCATACCTCGCTAGAAAGCCGCCTCCAAATCTCAAAATCCTTCTCCATCTCCATAGCCATCTTCCGCCAATTGTAATAGTAGATCTCTTCTCCGATTGGCGTCATTGTAAGACTATTTCTATTAATCTTATGATTTTCATTAAAATGTTTGTGATTCTTGATCTCATCTCTATGTGTGAGTAATTCTCCTTGGGCTAAGGGCTTTGGCCTAGCCATGTAGCAATTGTGCATGTGATTTATCATAGATGGGATCGTGTATTAGTTTGTATGACATGATGATTATTGTATCCCCTATTGCCTCAATCTAAGCGCTTGTCAAGTACCTACGACCCCGATGATTGAGCCAGGTATAGGGAGTATGAGTGATGACTGATCTGTAGGTTGGGAACCCAGTGACAGAAGGGGTAGTACGGCTCTATGTGAGGGATTTGCTTCGGATTAACGGTGACATCACTATGCATATCATTAGTTCTCTTTATTCTATGGATGAGACAAGTAGGTTATTGCTATAAGCAGTTGCGGAGGCAATAGAAATTATGGATGCACTACCCACATATAATTTATCTTGCTCTAACAAGTACACGCATACTTTATTTCTATCTTTTATTCCCATCAGATGTTTTGCATAGCTACAGGTGAAACCGAACGCCCTAGGCCCTCTCTCTCCATCATCGACAACAACAAAAAGATGCAAGCTACTAGTCTGGTAAAAACACAAAAGGAATTCTAATAGTTCCGAGGTCCGCTAATGTACCTTCACTACACATTCGCTTCTCGTGGATTCGATAACCTAGCTCTACTAGGGAAAAATAGCTATACTACATCCGTAATCCGGATCAAAGGTATCAACCCTTTTTCTGGCGCCGTTGCTGGGAAAGCAATAGCTACCATAGTGAGGTTATTAGGAAGTTTGCTAGTTTTAATTCTTGTTTTTAAATTTTGTTAGTTTGCCTTTAGTCTTTATTTGATAAACCAAAAAAATTAGTTAGTCTTTAAATTCTTCTTTTTACTATTATAATTTTAATCTAAGAAAACCCAAAAACATAGGAAGTATGGCTAAAAAGAAGCTTGGGGAGTTTGCTACTCCCAATAATGATTATTTGCGTACTCCTATTACTCAGCTAGCAATTGCTGCTGATGACTATGAAATTAAGCCCCATTATTTAAGTTTGGTTCAACAGAATCAATTTTGAGGCTCTGCTATTGAAGATGCAGGTATGCACTTAAATACTTTCACTAAAATATGTGATATGATGTGTATAAAAGATGTTGACCTTGATGCGGTCAAATTACGTCTATTTCCTTTCTCTCTAAGAGGAAGAGCTAAAGAATGGTTGCTATCTTTGCCTAAAAATACTATTACATCATGGGTGGGATGTACTTCTTTATTTATGACTAAATTTTTCCCACCTGCAAAAACTATGCAACTCCGATCTAATATTACTGGTTTTAGACAGGAAGAGCGTGAGCCACTAGCGCTTGCATGGGAGAGGATGAAAGAATGCCTAAGAAACTGTCCTAGTCATGGGATGGAAGATTGGTTAATCCTCCATTTATTTTACAATGCTCTTAATCTTGTATATAAGTCTATTCTTGATACTGCAACTGGAGGAACATTCATGGGTAAACATATTACCGAAGCAAAGCAGCTGCTAGACAATATGCAAGACAACCATGCCCAATGGCATGTTGAAAGATCAAACACGAAGAAGGTGAACTCTGTCTCATCACAAGAGAACGAAGATCTCAATGCAAAGTTGGATGAGCTCATACTAGCCGTAAAAGGTAAGGAAACTTAGGTAAGAGCCACCCCCGAAACAAATATAGAAGAAATACACTTCGTAGGTCGTAACGATTATAATCCTTCTTGGAAGAAGAGTTACAATCCTAATTTTCAGAAACATTATGCTAGTCCTACAAATAACCCTAATAATAATATGGGAACTAGTAATGGTAGTCTCCAAGAAACGCTTAAGTCTTTCATAGACTCGCAAAATGAACAAAATAATATTCTAGTCAAAATTACGAAGAACCATGATGCTATGCTTGGTAAATTATCTAACCAAGCTGTTAGTTTGAGAAATGATTTACAGGCCATTCAAGAAAGAACAAGGATTGTTGAGGCACAGCTAGGTAAGATAACTGAGAGTCAAACTCTCATTCTAGCTAAATTTGCAGGTAGAGCTAAGCCCAATCCTATTGAATAACTCAAAATGATGAGAATCCAAAGGGAGGAGTCTGAAGAACTTGATTATAGTAATGCCCCTTCACCAAGCTACACCATCAAATATCTCGTAAAAAGGCTCAACATCAAAATTCCGGTAAGTGAAGGTAATGATGAAGCCATGTATCAACACTTTTTTGATCAAGTAGCAATTAAGGTACGCGATCTTGAAGAGGAATACAAGAAAATTGCTGAAAAATTACCTGTTAAACTAGGTGACATATTTGAGCCTACTATTAAGATAAAGATCTGAACTAATGAGATAGCTGCACTTTGTGATCTAGGTGCAAGCGTCTCAACAATTCCAAAGAGTCTTTTTAATAAGTTAAATCTTGGATCCTTTGAAATTACTGAATTAAAATTGCATCTAGCAGATTCTACCTACAAACAAGTTGTAGGGATTAAGAAGAACACTTTAGTTTACATGAAAGGTTGTCTTGCTCACATTGATTTTGTTATTATTGACATGCCTGAAGATACTATTGCTCCTATAATACTAGGTCGTCCTTTCTTAGGAACTATAGAGGCTTTAATTAAACTTCATGAAGGGAACTAGAAGTTGCAATTACCTTCACGAGATCCTTTTGTTATTCATTTCCCCAGGAAGAAGAAAGCCAAACATGACGAGAAGGAGGCCATCACTTTGAAGGCTAATTACTTTGGAGTGGGTGTTCCACTCATCTAGCCCAAGTGAATATCATCAAGGACAAACTATTGACCGTAAAAGAGCAATCCATGGGAGGCAACCCATGTTAAATTAAGGTTTGAGTTAAGTTTTTAGTTTTAGCTAAAGTTTATGTTCAATAAAGAGTGCTAGAAAACTCCAATTGAGGAGGAGAAATTTGGTAGTAGTTGAATTTCTGCATTGTTCATGCTATTTTTGGTCGACAATATTTTCTGTCAATTTTTTGTCAAAAACAAGGTATATCACTAAGTTACAGGAAAATAAATAGTTTATGAAGACATAGAATTTTTTTGATGGACACAGACGGTTTAACGACCAACTATACGACAGGAATAAAAATTCCGGCCGTATAGTTATCTTTGCCATCGAAATTTTTTATGCAGTATGTACTGAGAGTTTAACGACCAACTATACGGCGGGAATAAAAAATTTCGGCCGTATAGTCCCGGCCATATAGATAGCAATGCCTTCGTACAATTTCTTTTCTTATGTATAGAAAATTTAATGACCAACTATACGGCGGGAATAAAAAATTCCGGTCGTATAGTTCTGGTCGTAAAGATATCAATGTTGTGGGCTCCCCCGGATTTAAGCATCCAATAAATCCCTGTTATGTATATATCCACGTTCCCATGATTAGTGAGCCGTGGAACATAACCGACATGTATTATTACAACATCCGAAACATAACGAATTTACAAGACTTACATAAATGCCATTATGGCTACATCATCTTTAGCAGCGGAACATCATCACACGTAGAGCCCAGATCATGTCTCAACCTATAGGCGACTGACTAGGTAGACGGCCTAGCTCGCTGGACGTCACCTTAATCTTCCGATGTCGAACCTCTAAAATTCTGGCCATGTAAATAGCTAGGGACAAAGCCATGAGTACTTTTGAATGTACTCGCAAACCACCAAGATAAGAGAAATAAGGAAATGCAATTCTGACAGTGGCGAGATAGCTCTATCTAGGGTTGCTTTCGAAAAGCCTAGACTATCACTTGTAGTTATGGCATCTCCATATCTTTGTTGAAAAAGAGTTTTGAAACATGGCTCTGTTTTATAAATCAAGATATTCCCATATTTTTATTGAAAACCTTTTTTAAAACCGTTTTGGAGTAAAAACCCTTTTTAAACCTCTTTGACCACCCCGGGTTAAAGCAAAACTTTAAACTCGGGTTCCCTCGGAACCTCCATATTTCATCCATGCTTCTAAACAAGCACCATTTGGGTACTCCTAGCCAACACCTTTCAAACCGTCCTTGACCATGGACACGGCTATTCGAATAGATTATACTCTGCAGAGTTTGTGCACTTTCCCCACAAGAATCAATACATCCGCCAGGATAAAACCGTGGCCGACTACCACGGTAGATGGGGGTTCGGATAATCAAACCTAACCTTTCGCTTGTCGACCCTAGCAAAGGCTACTTTTCCTTTTGGGTTGGTTCTCCCCATCAACGAGTATGTGGCTCCCAACCATAGTCCTGCCTTCCGTACACGCGTATACCCAAGCCGCAACTTGGCGTATACCTTAACTTGGTGACTCCACTTCCTTCCGTACCACCTAAGTCATACCATCCGTGGGAGACCCAATTGTTGCAACGGCACTCCTGCCAAGACAAGCTCACTCTTGCCGAAGCAAGCTATAGGCTATAGATCCGAAGAAATGTTAGCGCCTGCCCGGAATTCAAGGGCTTCATTCCTATAAGGATGGTACAAGCTACCTCGGCTAATGAAGACAAACTACGAGCTAGGCCCCACCACCCGGGGTAATGTGGTTGCACTGATAAAAATTGTTCCGGTAAAGGCATAGAACATCCCTTCACTTTCTCATTATCACCACTTCTGTAGTTCAAACATCCCCTTGGAATGATGGCTCTTCCCAAAGGTTTTTACAAAGCAGTTT
Organism: Avena insularis; assembly: GCA_023614405.1. NCBI lineage: Eukaryota > Viridiplantae > Streptophyta > Magnoliopsida > Poales > Poaceae > Avena > Avena insularis. The sequence goes on from CM042690.1 coordinate 462,602,653, forward strand.
GGAAACATTTGTAGTAGGGTAAATCCCAAAACAGTTCATTTTCTCAAAGCCGGGGTTTTCAACGAGGTAGGGTGCTGACCATCATACTCTCGGTCTCAAGGAATAAAATGGTATGTACATTAGGGTGGTGCCACGAGGGACACAAAGTCATAACTTGGAGGAGCCAAGTCATTAACGCAGTATTTGTAAAACAAGAGATGCAGGTAGATAATGCAATTTATAAAGAGGATACAAAACAGGTAATAAAAAGAGTAGGACAAGTATCAGAATTCGGGAATGGTGGCTTGCCTGTGATCAGCAATAACTCCTTGTACTTCTTTAGGTAACCCAGAATACCCAACAAATAATGATAAGAAGTCCCTTCCTTCTTGTCGTCAAACACTCACACTATAGCCGTCATCGAGTATACATGCAAGCAGACAATACCACAATCAATACAAGGCATACATGCATGAAACCATACAACAAACAAACATACTGAATCCTACTTAAGTTAGTAGGTTTTGGAGAAGTTGGGTTCTAGTAGTGGAATTACTAGATTGCCATAGAGGTGTTTTTCCCTTGGAAGATAGTTGTCTAGGTTATATACCAAGGACTTGTGGTGGAGACTTGAGGTCTGTAGGATATCAATGTGCAACCATGATATCCTCATATAGGTCTTGACAAAACAAGACCAACCCATGTGGTTTCACTAGATTATCATTTACCTAGATTTAGTTATGCTTTTAATAGTGGAAATAACTCTAGTTTGAGGAAATAATTCACCAGAATTTATCTGGAGGCCCAAAAATTATTTCCTTGGGTGGTTGGGTAGTGTTTGATGTACTTGTTCACTGAGAGTTATAATGAAGTCAAAATAATTACCAGAATGCCCTCAGTAAAATCCCAAGGACAGTTCTGGAACTGTTTTGTCTGTTTCACCAAATTAATTCTACAGAAGCTCTTGAGTTGATTCCAAAGGAATGTGGTAGGAATTCAGAATACCTTTCTGTAGGAGTTGGATTCACTCTTTTTGGAGTTGTCAAACTCCTGTAGTGATTTATTTAGTTAAAATGGGGTACTTAGTACAGTTTAATTCACTACAATTCAACCAGGGCTCAATAAAATCTGACCTGCTGGGGTTTGATAGATTCTGATAAGACACAACCATGGGAGTTGGAAATAGCTCAATACCTCATTTGGTTTGACCTAGGGAAATTTCCTAAGGCAGATAGTGGCTGTTTTTGTTATTTTTGCTGAGGGCACACTACTATTCACCTTGGCATAAGATAAATGCTAGATGATAGGTATATCAAATACCTTACAGTAGAGCTTTTATTCTCCCCAATTGTAGATGTAAAACGCTCTGAGGAAATTATTGATTGCAAAAGACACTTTTTTAGAAGATTAAAAGCCAGTAAATAATGAAAATTATTTTTGGCAAAATACTAGTTCTGCAGGTTGCACAAAACACACACGAATGTGGTACAAATATTATTTGGGCAAAATACCTCCCTTTCCATTTTAGTCTCTATTTACACTAACCAGGTATATTGACATATTTGAAAAAGGAATTATAAAAGAAAAGGAGAAAAGGATCTGGGCTACGAAGCGGAAGCAGGGGAAATCGGCCCATGATTCGGCGAAAGCAGCCAGCGAAGCGTTGAACTGACAGGCTAACTTGCCGGTCGTGACTGATGGGGCGAAGGGGTATCGGGCGAGGACGGCCGTCGAATTAAAGAGAGATCGATGGCGCAGCGTCGTCTTCCTCGGCGTAAAGAACCTGGCGGCGGTGGAACCCTGGGGTTGTCGGGGAAGCTCGAGGGTGCTCACCTGGGGGCGGGGAGGAGCCGAGGATGGTCCAGGGTGAAGTGGCGCTCGGCGGCGGTCCTGGTGATGGGTGACAGTGATGGTTTTGGTCCTGGGACGAGCCTCGGACAATGGCGACCGAAGAGAACCTCGCCGGAGCTTGACTGTGGGGAAGGTAGAGGGGGTCCTGGGCCAAAATAAGAATGGGATTAGATAGAGGAGGAGGAGAGGAGCTCTAGAGCATACATGCAGAGGAAGGGGAGCAGGGGCGTGGGAGCCTTGCTCGAATTTCTGAGAGAGGCCGAGAGCACTCTCTCTCTTCTTCTCGGGCAGGACAAGGCAGGGGAGGAAGAGAGAGTGTTGGGGGAGGTAAGTGAGGAGGATAGGGGGAAAATGAGCCAGGAAGGGGTGTTGGCGGTGGCCTCTGGCCTTTATACCAAGGGGGAGAGCTAGATGGTGAAAATGTCCACTTTGGACATGGGGGAGGGGTAGTGCTGGCCAGGGATTGGCTTAGAGGGCGGTGGGGAGGGGTAAGAGTGGGATCTGGTCATGCTGGATCTGAGTGAGGGAGTGGCAGCTGTTGCAATTAATCTCACATGCTTGTCTCTCTCTCTCTACTCCTCACTTCCAAGCACATGGGACAAGGAGTTGCTACAATAGCTTAGCTACAGTGCACACGACCAGAGGAGTATTGGTTGTTGTGGAGGAGTGCTTGACAAGCTTTGGTAATGGTTTGGTCTTGATTTAGCTCAAGTTTGTTTGTTTTGCAAGATTTTGATCACAAGAGAGCTTGTGAAGGAGTTCAAATATTTGCATTGGAAGAGGCGGGGAGATAGTACTGGTGGATGGGCATGGTCAAGGTACACTCCTAGGATTTATTTGGGATTTTTATAAGGGGCTTTAGTCCTCTTAAATCCATTTATTCAAAAAGGGCAGTAGTAGATTCTAGAAGATCATTTGATATATTTACACTGGACAAGGTTGGTTTTTGGTGTGAGAGGGTCCCAAATGTGAATGCACACTTAGGAGAATTTTACCAAGATTTATTGGGGCATAGAAGTATTTAAAGCATTTATTTTGTTGTTTCTGCCATTTAAGAAAAAGGGCAAAAAGAAATAATAAGGAATCTCAAAAATATTTATTTTTGAGGTGGGAAGATAGAGTATGATATATGGAACTCACATGAGCCAAAAGTTGGGGAATTGTTTTGACAAAAACCAAACTTTCCATTGGGAAAAGGGGTTTTGAGATTTTGTCTATTAAAGGAATTAAATAGATTTGGAGCCACAATAATTATGGGTAATATTTGATAAATCTTGATGATCAAGGTAGAGGATCTAGACAAGGTGTAGCAAGCATTTTGAACCTTGGGAGTTGGAATTCCTACTTGAATAAGATGGAAAACAAGGAGTTGTAGATCTAGGGTGATGTTTTTTTATACCACCAAAACCTTATTAGATCTTGGAGCTCAGAGCTCACCTTGATGCAAGGGATAGATGGATAGCTAGACCAAGTCATATAGATGATCATGGCATAAGTAGTTTGGCTTGGTTACCTCTGGGGTGGTCTGGAAGTGCTGGCAAACTTTGTTGAAAATAAGGCTGCCATACTAGATGAGTCATGATGCCTTATAAACCATCAAGAACAAGTGGGGTGGAGGATGATCTAACCAAAGGAAAAATTGGGCCTTGGTAGTCCTTAGGATGGTTAACAAGATGTTTCAAGTGCATTTCCAAAAATGCACAAGGGTTGAGAAAGGGAGGCATTCAAAAAGGACATGTTGGAAATAGTTTTCCAGACTTAGCCAAATTTTGCAGATTTTTGGGTTTTTGACTAGATTATGAGAGGGGATGTTTTTGAGGGGTTGCAAGGTACCAGAGCATCATCAAGTGGATGATATTTAAGTGTATATTGAGTAGAAGGGATCCATGCTTGATATTGGTCTTCATTGAGTTGGAAACTTCTAGAAGGGATATCTTCAGAAATAACCTGGTTAAGGGGTTTTAGGTGATCTCCTAGTTACTAGAGATCAGATCCACCTTGTATTCTTGCTTAGGGTTTGGTGAGTTTGAAGTATACTGATCCAACTGATGAGCTCCTAGACTGGCTCAAGCTACTTCCTAAGCAAACAAGTCAAACAGCAGATCAAGGCAACTCATCTTATAAAATAAGCAAATCCACTACTAGGGTTACCATGAAGCTTAGCTTGAAGTAAGGTTGGTGCATTTTGAAGAGGTTGGAGTTTGAGTAAGGTAAGAGTCCTTGGTATCCCTAACAAGATTAGAATTCAAAGGTTTGAAAAGGGGTTTTGGGAAACCTAGAAATAAGATTAGTTGAGGGTTCTGTCTTGAAAACATAAGGAGGTTATAACTCTCCATAGTTTTGTCAATGGAAGCTACTAAACTAGTTTTGGTTACACAAGCATCTTGGCTCAGGTTTTGGAATGTCAGAACATTTGAGAATATGTAAAATGATCCAAGATAGTTTTGTTAAATAGCTTTTGTCAACTAAGGGTGAGGTAAGGAGTATCATATGGTATACACTCATATGCATAGGTACAAACAAACAGCAAGCAAGCACTGCACCCCTGAACAAGAAAAAGTTTTTGTTCCCCCTGATTTTTGCATTCTGGACAACTAATCAGGGTTGCAAAAATTGGGATGTTACAAATGCCTCCGTACAAATTCTATTCATATGTACTGAGAGTTTAACAACCAACTATACGGCGGGAATAAAAAATCCGGTCGTATAGTTCCAGTCGTATAGATATCGAGGCCTTTTGCAAATTTTCTTTCGCAGGGATAGACAGTTTAACGACCAACTATACGGCCGAAACATTTTGTTCTGCCCGTATAGTTGCGGTCGTATAGCTGCGCCACTAGGAGGAAGACCTGATATTTTGACAGAACGCACACTATACGGCTGGAACACATGTTCCGCCCGTATAGTTGTGCCCAACCACAAAATCGCACGGGAAGGTACTCCCAACTCCAAAACTTCAATCATTTTTCCTTCTTCTACCTCCAAACTCTCTCAAAACCTCAAGGGATCGTCATCTCTACTCAATTTTGTTTGATTTCCTCGCACCCAAGTGATCTTCAGTATGTTTCTCCTCCGATCCTCCAATTACTTTCTGTAAATTTATCTTCGATCTATTGTCTTTATCAATCTAGGGTGAGACCTACTATGAACCAATTGCCATGATTTTCTAGCCTAGATTATTATCTTGAGGAGATTCTTTAGTGTGCTTAGATGAGGAACATATTATACTTACTGTTGTTGGATCAAAAAGTTTTATTTTTGCCTTTCTTCAATGTTTTAGAAGATGAACACAAGGAGCCAAACTCGTGCTTGTGCCACCGCTAGCGCTTCTCAGGAAATCACACAGGAATGCATGGGGATACGGTTCAGGGATCAGACTCATCGGGAACGCTTCAACAAGATCAAGAACCGCGAAGTGAAGGCCACCAAGTGGGATTGCCCCCTTATATTGAACCAACTCGGTATTTCTGATCACTTCAATTTACTTTGCAATAGAGATGGCCTGCAAAACTTTGTGTACAATGATTTACCTACTTATCACCGCTTAACCATTGAATTCCTAAGTTCATTGCAAAGCACTGTTAAACTGTGGCAAGGTGAGGATACTATTTCTTTCCGTCTGATGAAAAACAACTACACTTGTCAACACCCGAATTTTTAATCCTAGATGTCTGTTATGCCGTACATCGCAATCCCAGGATTACCATTTTTACGAGACATAACAGATTGGATATCACAGTACATCATCCATTACAAACCATAATAAGGTCTTACACAAATAAAGGATCTCATGATCCAGTCTTAATACAATCAAGTAGCAGAATAAATAGCGTAGCGGTGGGATCCATCTTCAGAGTAACAGGCAATGCTGATGATGGGAGATGATCCTAGTTGTCGTAGCCATCCTGCTGTCATCCTTTAGGGTAGTCCTCGTCATAGTCTGGCCATAGGAATAGCCAGGGACAAAAGCCATGAGTACTCTTTAAGTACTCACAAACTACCACTAACAAATAAGATAGTTCTAGTAGGAATGCTAACTCTAATTTTGTTTGTAAAGTTAAATCTGAAACCTAAGCTAAGTTCAGAAACAAAGAAAGATAAAACAAAGTTTGAAAACACCTAAGTGGGAACTTAGTTGTCATAGTCACCACTCTGTTGTGGTCAAGTCATGTCACAATTTATATCAAAAGTTGTTTTGAAAACATCTGACAACGAAACAGTATGGCCACTCCAACTATCCATAACCGCGGATGCGGCTATTCGAATAGTTTGACACTCTGTAGAGGTGGTACACTTTCACCACAAGATTCAATACATCTGTCAGGGATAGCCCTGAATCATCATACTTAGTATGCATATAATCAAACATAACATTTCCTTTACACACTCTAGTATAAGCACCTCTCCTATGAGCATGGCCTCCCAGCTGTCAGGGAGATGATCCCCAGGTACCCCACCCAAATAAGAAACATGACAGCCGGATCGAGCCCGGCTAACCAGATGCAGCCGGACAGGTTAGGATGAGCCGGCTACCACCCAGTAGCCGGATCATGAAGAGGCAGCCAGATACGACGACGTAGCCGGATCCAATCAGAGGGACAGGACAACGTGCGTATCAGTGCACGGTACACCCTATACGACGACAAGACAGGCAACCACCTGCCCATGCCAAAGAATTTGCGTGGCTGCGAATTTGCGATGGCTGTGTTGACAGCGGCTCGCCACGGCATCCACTGTGCCTACGACAGCCATACCGCTCATACACCGAAGGGACAAGCCATGCCGGACACTGTAGATGACTAGTCGGCTGGGACCCGCCTGTGGGGCCTGCCGGTCGGACTAGCCAGTGAGACCCTTGCCTCTCTTCCTATATAAGGAGAGGCAGGTCCTCAGTAGAAAGGGTTGGTCTCAGTGCATTTAAGGCAGTAGCTAGAGAATACAAGCAGATCAGGCAGGAGTAGGGGCTTTACCTCACCACGAGGGCCCCGAACCTGGGTACTTCTTGCGTCCCGCTATGCTCGCTTGTATCCAATCCCACCTGCGGACGCCGTCGATAGCTTCCCTGCTAGTCCCCACACCTCTATCTAACCTCCTCAGGTACTGCCGTTCCCAATACAACGACACCAGGCATGACCATCTATCATCCTGGGCACTCCATAGGTGGACAACATTGAGAGGTAGCCCCAGCTCAAACCTCTCCCGCGAGGGAATTAATACTAATGCATATAAACTTTGGGCTAAGCCTTACCCAATTCAGGTATTGTGGTTGTACGGTAAAATTGGAATGGTATCGCATCCGAACCCAACCATCAGTTTTGTAAAAGGGCTAAGGCTCATGCCTCAACATTTTCATCATCATAAACCATTGGTGTTTCTCAACACATGTCAAAACATCTCAATAGAATGACTCATCATTCCAAGGTTTTCACAAGTCATTTTCACCAAGTATTCCCATCTAGAGTGAATCAAGTTTTGGTTTAGCTCCAAACTACTAAGTTAAGAGTCTTCACTAATGTGGGATGCTAATCTCAATCTCATGCCATAGAATGACATCTAAGTATAACTAGATAGTTCAAGTTTTATACTCTTTATGCTACCCTTAATCAAGTAAAGGACTTTTGTAAAGTAAAGAAGGCAAAGCTAGTAAATAAAAAACTTTGAGTAGGTATAAGTCAAAATGGTATGACCAAAGCATGCCTAATGCATTTTGCTTGGGTTATCTAGCTTGCAAGGGTTATCTGGCATTGTTAACTTGTATAAGGCTAGCTTGCTCAGTTTACTTGAAGTGCTAGGCTTGCCTTGGTTGGTGAAGTGGTTGAAATTCTCTAACTCCTCTTCTTGGTAGAACTCCTCCTCCTCGAAAACTTGGTCGGTACTATCATCTATAAATACATACGGAATACACAATCACCAAAAAATACTTAACTAGTCTACTTAGCACACTAAGGCACACATTTGATGATTTAGCATCATCACAAGCATCACAAGGTTTAATGAACTAGCTTCATTCTTTTTATTTGAGAAAAGTAATTTCTACTCATTGAAAATAATTAAGATTTAATATTCTCCAATTAAAATATGGGATCATGTGTACACATGTCATCACCAGATATTTTAACATATGGGAATGTGATTTAGAGGTTGCATCATATTTTAATAAGTTTAAGTTGAATAATTAATGATTTAAAGTGACTAGAAATGCCAATATAGGATTATTTTTGTACTAGTCTAAAGTCACTGCATGCAAACCTTAATATTATTACATATTCAGATAGGTATGGTTAAATGTGATTTTTGAGAGTTGGAAACAACTCAAAATCTATTATGGTTGATTTTAGAAAAATGTTTGAATGTGCAAAAGCTTCTGTTTTATTATTTTATCTACGAGAGATCTCTAACATTAAATGATTTAAATCCGACGGGCTTAGATAGAGATTTTTATTACCTTTCCAACAAAATTGGAATCACTCAATTTGGATTTGTAAAACTCTTTGAATTGATTTTTAAACTAGTGGACATAATTGATTTTAAGTCTAAATAGAAAATCCCTAATTTCAATTAACTGGGTCGCATGGCAAACTAAATGGGCCGGCCCGTGTACACTCCGTGGCGCTAAGGGCTGCTGACAGGGGGGTCCCACTTGTCAGTGACTCATTCAACACGGAGCGGTACTAGGCGATACGGACCACACGATTAGATCCTAGATCAACGGCTCACGGTCGTTGTCGACGACGGACACGTCGCCGGCGAGACTGAACCCCAGCGGCTCGGTCGGGGTGCGGTGAGGACGTACCAGGGCTCCAGCTAGTGCGGCGATGGGGGCGATCGAACGAGACGATGATGGAGGACTCAAGGGAGGTCGCGGCAGGGGCTGAGGCGAACGAAATCGACGGGAGCTTCTCCTGCTCTTTTGCGGCTGTCTCCGGCGGAATTCCGGCAATGGGATGCTCGAGCGGCTCCGGTGAGATAGGGGAACGATCAGTGGAGAGAGGGGAGTGGAATGGTGTGGTGATTAAGGCTGGGGGTGTCCTCCTTATATAGGCTCGACAAGAGGACCGAAGGGTTTGGGCGGAGCTCGTCGGTGAAAACGGCATAGGGGGCTACCGGCGTGGGTGAGGTAGGAGGATGATGGGCAGTTCCCTAGCGATCATTTAGAGCTTAAAGGCGACGCTAGGGGCAGTGGCAATTGGTCGGGAGCTTCCCGCGCTCTGAGGGACAGAGGCGGTGCTCGACGGGGTTCCTGGCAACTGTGGGTCGTGTGGCCGTGCACGACCATGTCTGGCGGGGTGAGGTGGTCAAGGCGGAGCGGCGTGCATGGTTTGGTGTCGAGGCAAGGTCTGTGGCGTGCTGGCAGCGAGGGCGCTCTGGCCTGCTCTGGCTGCATGTAGAGACTTAATGCGTGGAGTTTCCTCGGTGGTCTAGGGACTAGCAGGGGCCGTGGGGTGGACCGTTGGAGGCGGTGAGGTCACGCCTCACTCCCTGGAGCGGCGGAGAAGGGTTGGCGGTCTGCTGCGAGTTGTGTATGCTCGACCGGCGAGCATGGCTCTCAGGTGGCGCGGCACTGCTGCAAACGGCTAAGAGGTAGCCCCTTGATGGCATGGTTGGCACTAGGGGAGACAATGGGAGAGGATTTAGGCCTTAGTGGCATTGGATCACTGCTCGAAAACAGTAATAGTTAGGCAGTTAGTTTAGTGCTCACTAAGTGTTCGAGACAATGGCCGCAAGAGACTTTTATTTGAGTTTTGTGAAGATTTTTGGTGGGTGCTTTGATCTGATGCTTGGTAGACTGTGGTTGCTAGGATTTGTTAAATGGAATTCATTTGAGTGGTTTTTGAAAAAGTGTGATCTAGACATATGAACTAGATTCAATTTTCAAATTTCCTTTAAAATTAGAGTTTGAATGTTTTTGGGAGATCACAAACTGGGCCTTGGCACATCACTACTTTTACTAGCAAGGGGTGCAAAGAACCACAATTGTCTCTGTTGGAAATTGAGTGCTAGGAACACCCAAAGTGGGCTAGGTGATTAAAATGGCAAAAGTGACCATTTCCTTATTTAATTTTTTTTGATTTCTTTTTCTTTGGGATTTGCTTGGGGATGATCTAGATGATGTGACATTCATCATAGAACCATTTTACAACCATTAGAACAAACAATAGTGGCCTTTCAAACAACTCCTATTTTAAATGCACACACATATGAATGCTTAAAGATTTTAAATAGAAAAGTTTTTGTTAACCCTAAATTGGGTAGATTTGATCTTGATTAACCTTGATTAAAGATTTGGGATGTTACAAACCTTCCCCCCTTAAACAAAATCTTGTCTCGAGATTTAAGAAAGAAAACTAGGAACTAAAGAGATCTGGGAACTCAGTCCTAATGTAATCTTCTCGCTCCTAAGTGGCTTCCTCTTCGTTATGGTTGCTCCATTGGATATTGAGAAATTTGATACTCCTCGTCCTGGTGGTTCTGTAGGCTTCCTCCAAGATACGGATGGGCACTTCATGATATGTCAGATCCTTGTTGATATCAATAGCTTGGTGATCAATGTTCTTGAAAACTTCAGTCTTCTCCAGCACTTCTAAGCATTTGCGAAGTAGCGAGATATGGAATACATTGTGGATGGCTGACATTTCCTCTAGAAGTTCCAGTTGATAAGATACTCCTCCTGGGCGGTACAGAATCTTGAAGGGTCTGATATATCTGGGGGCTAACTTTCCTTTCATACTAAAGCGTTGCGTTCCCTTCAATGGTGAAACCTTGAGATATACAAAATCTCCGACATTGAAAGTCAGGTCTCTCCTTCTCTTGTCAGCATAACTCTTCTGTCTAGATTGGGCGGTCTTGAGGTGCTCACAGACTTTGTGAACTTTCTCTTCGGATTCTCGGAGAATGTCGGGTCCAAAAATCTGACTCTCTCCTACTTGCGACCAATTCAAAGGGGTACGACACTTTCTTCCGTATAGGAACTCAAATGGTGCCATTTGCAAACTGGCTTGATAACTGTTGTTGTATGAGAATTCTACGAAAGGCAGACAACCTTCCCATTTTGATCCATACTCTAATACACAAGCTCTCAACATATCTTTTAAGATTTGGTTGACTCTCTCAGTCTGTCCATCGGTTGGTGGGTGATAGGCCGTGCTGAAATTCAGCTTGGTTCCTAATCCTTCTTGGACTTTCTGCCAAAATCTCGAGGTAAATTGGGTTCCTTGATCTGATACTATGGTCTTGGGGATTCCATGCAAACTGACGATTCTAGCAATATACAACTCTGCTAGCTTCGAACTCTAGTAGGTTGTCTTGACAGGTATAAAGTGAGCTACCTTGGACAATCTATCAACGATGACCAAGATTGAGTCATTTCCCCTACTAGAAGTAGGCAAACAGGTGATAAAGTCCATTCCAACGGAATCCCATTTCCATTCAAGAATATGCAATGCTTGCAACAGTCCTGCGGGTCTCTGATGTTCCGCTTTGACTCTTTGACAGATATCACACTGGGCGATGTAGCTTCCGATTTCTCTCTTCATATTGTGCCACCAAAATTGCTCCTTTAAATCTTGATACATCTTCGTTCCTCCGGGGTGGATAGAATAAAGAGTATCATGAGCTTCTTCCATGATAACTTGCTTTAGCTCCGAATCTGCTGGCACACAGATACGTCCTTTGTACCACAGAACTCCTTCTTCGTCTTCGGTGAATCTAGGTACCTTTCCTGTACCAATAGGACGTTTGATTCCGTCGATACTTTCATTTCCCTTCTGGCTTCCTTGACTTGGCTAATCAAAGTGGGTTGAAGTTCAGTGCTAGCTAGAAATCCTTTGCTAACTAGCTCAGTCCTAAACTGCTCCAACTCCTCATACAAACTTGGCTGCTTCTCCTTGAACATGGTGTTTAGCCTACACGGCAATCTGCTAAGAGCATCCGCTACCACATTGGCTTTGCCGGGGTGATAGTGAATGTCAAGGTCATAATCCTTGATTAACTCTATCCATCTCCTTTGCCTCATATTCAGCTCCTTCTGAGTGAAAATATACTTCAAGCTTTTGTGATCTGAGTAAATCTCACAGCGATTACCCATAAGATAATGACGCCATGTCTTCAATGCCAAAACTACGGCTGCTAACTCAAGATCATGGGTCGGATAGTTCTGCTCATGATGCTTCAGTTGTCGAGACATATACGCGATGACTTTGCCTTCTTGCATCAATACACATCCGAGACCAATCTTGGATGCATCACAATACACATCAAACGGCTTCTTGATATCTGGCATGATCAATATTGGGGCTGAAATCAATCTCTTCTTTAGCTCCTGGAAACTCGCTTCACATTTTTTGGTCCATTCAAACTTCTTGTCCTTCTTCAACAATTGGGTCATGGGTCTGGCGATGCTCGAGAATCCTTCTATGAACTTGCGGTAATATCTCGCTAATCCGATAAATGCACGAACTTGGGTTTGAGTGGTTGTGGCTTCCCATTCTTCGACATCTTTGATCTTGGCGGGATCAACAGCGACTCCTCCGGCAGACACAATATGTCCTAGGAATCCTACTTCTTTCAGCCAAAACTCACATTTGCTGAACTTGGCATACAACCGATGATCTCTAAGGGTTTCAAGGATGATTCTCGGATGTTGCTCGTGCTCTTCTTCTGACTTGGAGTAGATCAGGATATCGTCGATAAACACAACGACAAACTTATCTAGAAAATTCATAAAGATCTTATTCATGAGATTCATGAAATAAGCAGGGGCATTGGTTAATCCAAAAGACATGACCGTATACTCGTATAATCCATAACGAGTAATAAAGGCGGTCTTCAGAATATCCGTTGCATGAATCTTAAGTTGGTGATAACCAGTCCAAAGATCGATTTTAGAGAACACATTTGCTCAAGTCAACTGATCAAAAAGATCCTCTATCTTTGGCAATGGGTACTTGTTTTTGATGGTGATGTCATTCAGCTTCCTGTAATCCGTGCACAAACGGTTGCCTCCATCTTTCTTGTCAACAAATAACACTGGCGATCTCCATAGCAATGCGCTTGGTTGAATCAAGCCTGTTGCCAACATAGCATCCAACTGCTTCTTCAATCCTACTAACTCTGAGGGGTTCATACTATAGGGTCTCTGGGCTATGGGTCCGGTTCTGGGGACTAGTTCAATAATGAACTCAATATCCCTATCCGGGTGCATACCGGGCAATTCATCTGGGAATACGTCGGGGTATTCACAGACTACTCTGACTTGGTGAATGGTGGGCAGGGCTAGACTCTGATTACACTTGAATTGACGGGGCAAGGTTTCATATATATGCTCTACTGAGACTCCAGAGCTAGCTACTGGTCATGGTGATGCCTTTCTTGGCACAGTTAATCAATCCTTTATGCTTTGACATCTAGTCTATTCCTAGTACTACTTCCAAACCTTTGGTTCCAAGTACTATTAGATTGGCATAAAAATATATCCCATGTATTCTGATAGGCACAGCTTTGCAAATTTTCTAGCTTTTGTAGTTGAACCAGGGATTTGAACTATCATGACATGCTTCAAGTTAGTTGGGTGAAACTTACTAGTGCATGCAAATTCTTCGGTGACAGATGAGTGCGATGCTCTAGAATCAAACAACACTCTTGCTAAAACCGAGTTGACAGAAAACATACCTAGCACTACATCTGGCGCTTCTTGGGCTTCTTCGGCGTTCATGTCGAAGAGATGGCCGTTGCGATTGTGAGGGTTCCCTGGGGCGAATCTTCTTCCTGGTTGAACACGACGCTGCTGTTGACCTGGGGCATTCACATTGGTAGTAGAAGTAATCTTCTTTGGGCACTCATTGTAATAGTGACCCTTCACTCCACACTCAAAACAAGTAATCTGAGACTTGTCTTTTGCTGCCACGAGAACAACATTGCTTCCAGTCCTAGGTGCGGTGTTGTTGTTGTTGTTGCTCTTGGGAGGTGCACGGTTGAAATTGCTGGCGTTGCTGGGGTGATTTTTGTTTCCTCCGGACTTCACATTTCCTCCGCTACGATTAGGATAGCTTGGGCGAGACATTGGGGGTAGGTTGTTTCTTGGTGCATATCCGGCAGAAGGGTTAGGACGGTACTTCTGGTGACTGTTGGATCTACCTTGGTGCATCACACGACATTTGCGGTTGTCATTTGCTTGATTAATCTTTCCTTCCATCTGAATGGCAGAGTCGACTAGCTCTTCGAGCTCCTCGAAATGGATGTTGACGAGAACAGTCTACATCTCATCATGCAGTTTGTTCAGGAATCTCTCCTTCTTCTTGGCCTCCGTGTTGATCTCATCCGGTGCATACCTGGCTAGGGACAAGAATCTGTCACGGTACTCCACTACAGTCATTCTGCCTTGCTTCAACTGTCTGAATTCATCCCTCATTCTGGTGACTAGACCCCGCGGCACGTGGGTGCGGCTGAACTTGATTTTGAAGGCTTCCCATGTCATCACTTCACCATGGTTCATTGTGCGGGTATTGTTCCACCATGCTCTTGCATCTCCTGCCAAATAGTGGGTGGTAGAAAGAACCTTCTCGTTGGCCTCCACTCCTGCTACTTATAGGTTGTTAGCCATTGTCTTCAACCAGTCATCAGCATCTAGTGGGTTCTCCGAAGTGCTAAAGATTGGGGGATTTGTATTCTGGAAGTTTTTGAGTTTGGACCCATGGTGATCCTGATTTCCATGGTTCTGATTGTTGTGAGCCATCTGGGCGATCTGCTGTAGGGTTGCTAGATTAGCTTGGCGCTCTGCCCTACTAGCTTCACGGTCTGCAATGAGAGTCTATAGAATCTGCAGCATTGGGTCTTGCGATGAGCTGCTCCCTCCTTGGTTTCCACGAGTCATCTGAAGATTGAGATAGATAAAGGGGTAAGAGGGAAAGTTCTAAGGTTCATGGTTTTGATTTCAAAGCTAAAACTTTGAGTTTGACTCAGGTTTTGCAACTAACTTCTTTTCATTCATTCAAGCAAGGCACATGATACAAACACACACACACACCACAACATTAAAGGAAAACAAATGGTTTTAAGAACCATTTTCCAAGCTAAGATACAATGGGACCGATACTCATCACTCCTACGATAGTGCCCTAGTGCATCTACTCATCATCGATGAAGTCGGAGTCATCATCGTCGGTGTAGAAGTCCACGACATACTCCTCTAGATAGTCATAATCATTGCTGAGGTAGGAGTCAATATCTCCTTGGATATCTTCACCTTCCTCTTCTTCTTCTTTTCCTGCAAGCTGAGCTTCTTGCTCCTTGAGGGTCTTCTCAAGGTCGGCCACCTTCTTGCGAAGACGGTCAATGGTGCGATCCTTCTTTGCGCGTTCACGGTGAAGAGACTGACGTTCCTTGACGAGTAGTGAGAAAGTCTGGGCCTTCTGGGAGACAAGGGCGAGGTTGTGGTTGGCGACCTCTCTAGCATTGTCCAACTCCTTTTGTATGTCATACAATAGGAAGTAGAGGTTCTCCACTTGACGCTTCAATATTGGGTGACTTGGCATCTCTAGCGGCATTCCCATGGAATCACGCCTTGCATAGTGAACAAAGTGGGTTCCTTGGATTAGGTTGACATTCAGGGCACACAGACGTGCGAGAGCTTCATGCATAGCCATGGCTAATCCATCTAGCCAGTTGTTCTCTCTCACGGAGAACTGAATCCTCCCAGATACTGGTGCTTCTATCTTGCCTCGAAGATCAGCAGTCACTAGCCATTGCAAATCTCCTCCTGGTGGACCCGGGAGTTGAGCTCCAAGAAATTTCGGGTGAGGATGCTCCAAGAACTCAGATAGTGAATCAAGATCCCTCTCAAAGATCAGTTGGCCTTTGTTGCCCAACTGGTAGAACTTGTTGTATTAGGCTTCTATCTATAAGAATTTAGGATGAGAAAGTTAGTGAAGTGATCAAGTGTGCAAAGTCTTATGTAGTAATGTAATAATTTGGAAGAACATGAATTTTTTTGAAAGAAAGAATTCCCAAGGGTAAGAGAGGAAATAGTTTTCATAAATACTCACTTTGGTTTTTGAAAATAAGTTTTTGTTTGGACGTCCATTCTAACTAGGGTCTCCTATGGTCAGGATGGCTCTGATACCAACTTTTCAACACCCGGATTTTTAATCCCAGATGCCTGTAATGCCATACATCGCAATCCCAGGATTACAATTTTTGCAAGACATAACAGAGTGGATATCATAGTACATCATCCATTACAAACCATAATAAGGTCTTACACGAATAAAGTATCTCATGATCCAGTATTAATACAATCAAGTAGCGGAATAAATAGCGTAGTGGTGGGGTCCATCTTCAGAGACACAGGTAATGCTAACGATGGGAGATGATCCTAGTTGTCGTAGCCGTCCTGCTGTCCTCCTTCAGGGTAGTCCTCCTCATAGTCTGGCCATAGGAATAGCCAGGGACAAAAGCCATGAGTACTCTTTAAGTACTCACAAACTACCACTAACAAATAAGATAGTTCTAGTAGGAATGCTAACTCTAATTTTTTTTGTAAAGTTAAGTTTGAAACCTAAGCTGAGTTTAGAAACAAAGAAACACATAAGTTGGAACTTAATTGTCATAGTCACCACTCTGTTGTGGTCAAGTCATGTCACAATTCATTTCATAAGTTGTTTTGAAAACATCTGACCACGGAACAGTATGGCCACTCCAACTGTCCATAACCGCGGACATGGCTATTCGAATAGTTTGACACTCTACAGTGGTGGTTCACTTTCACCATAAGATTCGATACATTTGTTAGGGATAGCCTGAATCATCATACATAGTATGCAGATAATGAAACATAACCTTTCCTTTACACACTCTAGTATAAGCACCTCTCTTATGAGCATGGCCTCCCAGCCATGACCATCTGTCTACCTGGGCACTACATAGGTGGACAACATTGAGAGGTAGCCTCAGCTCAAACCTCTCCCACGAGGGAACTAATACTAATTCATATAAACTTCTGGCTAAGCCTTACCAAATTCAGGTATTGTGGTTGTACGGTAAAATTGGAATGGTATCGCATCCGGACCCAACCATCAGTTTTGTAAAAGGGCTAAGGCTCATGCCTCAACATTTTCATCATCATAAACCATTGGTGTTTCTCAACACATGTCAAAACATCTTAATAGAATGAATCATCATTCCAAGGTTTTCACAAGTTATTTTCACCAAGTATTCCCATCTAGAGTGAATCAAGTTTTGGTTTAGCTCCAAACTACTAAGTTAAGAGTGTTCACTAATGTGGGATGCTAATATCAATCTCATGCCATAGAATGACATCTAAGTATAACTAGATAGGTCAAGTGTTATACTCTTTATGCTACCTTTAATCAAGTAAAGGACTTTTGTAAAGTAAAGAAGGTAAAGCTTGTAAATAAAACTTGGAGTAGGTATAAGTCAAAATGGTATAACCAAAGAATGCCTAATGCATTTTGCTTGGGTTATCTAGCTTGCAAGGGTTATCTGGCATTCTTAACTTGTATAAGGCTAGCTTGCTCAGTTTACTTGAAGTGCTAGGCTTGCCTTGGTTGGTGGAGTGGTTGAAATTCTCTTTCTCCTCTTCTTGGTAGAACTCCTCCTCCTCGAAAGCTTGGTTGGTACTATTGTCTATAAATACATACGGAATACACAATCACCAAACAATACTTAACTAGTCTACTTAGCATACTAAGGCACACATTTGATGATCTAGTATCATCACAAACATCACAAGGTTTAATGAACTAGATTCATTCTTTTTATTTGAGAAAAGTAATTTCTACTCATTGAAAATAACTAAGATTTAATATTCTGCAATTAAAATATGGGATCATGTGGACACATGTCATCACCACATATTCTGACATATGGGAATGTGATTTAGAGGTTGGATCATATTTTAATAAGTTTATGTTGAATGATTAATGATTTAAAGTGACTAGAAATGCGTATATAGCATTATTTTGGTACTAGTCCAAAGTCACTGCATGCAAACCTTAATATTATTACATATTCAGATAGGTATGGTTAAATGTGATTTTTGAGAGTTGGAAACAACTCAAAAGCTATTATGGTTGATTTTACAAAAATGTTTGAATGTGCAAAAGCTTCGGTTTTGTTATTTTCTCTAGGAGAGGTCTCTAACTCTAAATGATTTAAATCCAACAGGCTTGGATAGAGATTTTTATTACCTTTCCAACAAAATTGGAATCACTCTATTTGGATTTGCAAAAACTCTCTAAATTGATTTTTAAACTAGTGGACAGAATTGATTTTAAGTCTAAATAGAAAAATCCTAATTTGAATTAACTAGGTCGCACGGGAAACTAAATGGGCCAGCCCGTGTACACTCCACGGCGCTGAGGGATGCTGACAGGGGCTCCCGCCTGTCAGTGACTCATTAAACGTGTAGCGGTACGGGGTGATAAGGACCACACGATTAGAACTTGGATCAACGGCACATGGTTGTCGTCGACGACGGACACGTCGCCGGCGAGACTGAAACCCTAGCAACTCGGTGGGGGTGCGGTGAGAACGTACCAGGGCTCAAGCTAGTGCAACGATGGGGGTGATCGAACGAGACGACGACGGCGGACTCAGGCTGAGGTGGACGAAATCGACGGGAGCTTCTCCTCCTCTGCTGCGGCTGTCTGCGGCGGAATTCTGGTGATGGGCTGCTCGAGCGGCTTCGGCGAGAGAGGGGAAACAATCAGTGGGGATAGGGGAGTGTAATGGTGTGGCGATTGAGGCTGGGGGTGGCCTCCTTATATAGCCTCGACGAAGGGAACGAAGGGTGTGTGCGGAGCTCGTCGGTGACGACGGCACAGGGGGCTACCAGCGTGGGCAAGGTAGGAGGACTTTGGGCGGTTCCCTGGCGATCATCTAGAGCTTAAAGGCGACGCTAGGGGCGGTGGAAATTGGTCGAGAGCTTCCCGCGCTCTAAGGGACAGAGGCGATGCTCGACGGGGTTCCTGGCGACTGTGGGTTGCGCGGCGGTGCACGGCCGTGTCTGGCAGGGTGAGGTGGTCAAGGCGGAGCGTCTGCGATGCGTGTCGAGGCACGATGCTGGCGTCTTTGGCGGCGGCGCGCTCTGGCGTGCTGCACGCAGAGACTTAGTGCACGGTGTTTCGTCGGTGGTCCAGGGGCTAGCAGGGGCCGTGGGGTGGACCGTGGGCGTCAGTGAGGTCACGCCTCACTCCTTGGAGCGGTGGAGAAGGGCTGGCGGTCTGCTACGAGCCGTGCATGCTCGACCGGCGAGCATGGCGGTTAGGTGGCACGGCACTGCTGCAAACGGCTAAGGGGTAGCCCCTTGATGGCATGGTTGGCACTAGGGGAGACAATGGGAGAGGATTTAGGCCTTAGTGGCATTGGATCACTGCTCTAAAATAGTAATAGTTAGGCAGTTAGTTTAGTGCTCACTAAGTGTTCGACACAATGGCCGCAAGAGACTTTTATTTGACTTTTGTGAAGATTTTTGGCGGTGCTTTGATCTGATGCTTGGTAGACTATGGTTGCTAGGATTTGTTACATGGAATTCATTTGAGTGGTTTTTGAAAAAGTGTGATCTAGACATATGAACTAGATTCAATTTTCAAATGTCCTTTAAAATTAGGGTTTGAATGTTTTTGGGAGATCACAAAGTGGGCCTTGGCACATCACTACTTGTACTAGGAAGGGGTTCAAAGAACCACAATTGTCTCTGTTGGAAATTGAGTGCTAGGAACACCCAAAGTGGGCTAGGTGATTAAAATGGCAAAAGTGACCATTTCCTTATTTAATTCTTTTTTATTTCTTTTTCTTTGGGATTTTCTTGGGGATTATGTAGATGATGTGACATTCATCATAGAACCATTTTACAACCATTAGAACAAACAATAGTGTCCTTTCAAACAACTCCTATTTTAAATGCACACACATATGAATGCTTAAATATTTTAAATAGAAAAAGGTTTTGTTAACCCTAAGTTGGGTAGATTTGAACTTGATTAACCTTGATTAAATATTTGGGATGTTACAACACCTTAACGCTAGATCAATGGTGTGCATGCTTTAATTTTCCAAACAATGATGTTCATGCTCTATGTGCATCCTTTACTGGTTTAATCCCTTCCCCCGATCAATACTATAATGGAATGAGCTTCAGTAGTAGAGTGAACAAGGGGAAGAATATTCAACATCCTGCAATTTGCTATTTGTTATATGTTATTGCTAACACCTTGTAGGCACGCAATGAGTTCACGAGACTCAGCGAGGAGGACATCCTAGTCATCTCCAAGGCTGCTTACATCAACTGCAACCTGTCACTCATCTTGGGTGCCATCCTTGTGCGCTACCTGGAGCAGCAAGCCTCCCAAAGCCAAGGGCCAATCACAGGAGGAGGCATCATCATTATTCTTGCCACTGCCCTAGGCATCGATCTAGGTGAGTTGCAACCCGTACTAGGTGAGACGCATGTTGGTTTATCCACCTTGAGGGCCTGTGGAATGCTCACTAAGAGAGGTGGTGTTTATTATCTGCATATTACTAGAGTTGGGCGTATCTACCCCGCTCCTTTGCCTAATGGTCTTTTCTCTATCAAGGAGGGATGTTTTCTATATGATGTGCAGGTTGAGCAGCACCAACCTGGGGAGGAGATTCCCGAAGAGGATGAGGACCAAGAAGACGAGCAAGAAGTTCCTCATCAAGAGGAGCAGCCATAAACCCGGTTCGCCACATACCAAGATTTCCATGGACTTGGAGGGACTATGGAGAGGATGCAACAACCTCTCTTTGAACCTCCAAGAATCAACAAGTAACCTCTCCACTCAATTCACGAACTAGAGTAACGACTTTTTCCTGCCACCACAATGATTTGAAGGGCTTACAAAAGCCTAAGCTTGGGGAAGATTCCTCATGCATATTTATTTGGCATTCATTTGCTTTTATATTTCAAGGTTACATTTTTATTTGAGTTTATAAGCACTTGTGTTGGTTTCCCCAACACTTTATCTTTCGTTCTTTCCATTTTTGTTCGAAATTTTCTAGCGAAGCTTTGCCACCAATTTTATATTCTTTATTTCCCTCTCTGAAAAAATCACAAAAAGATTTCTGCATTTTTCCTTATTTTCCCTCTTTGTCTTCTTTTTGCCTCGAGGTCTTCATATGTTTGCAGGAGAGTGATCAACTTCGAGTTTCCAAGAAACAAATAAAAAAGGAAGAGAGAAGTGGAACCAAACATGAGAGTTATGCCTTATGACTCCCCACTTTTGAAGTTTGAGAAACCCATGCTCGTTAGTAGTAAATGTTGAGATATTATATTGGTGGAGTGAGTATTTGTATCATAGTAAGATTGTCATTTGCATGGGTATTTAATTGGGATCATTTTGTTACAGCTCTCGTAATTAACCAAGTCTTGCCTAAAATTGCTAAACAATTGTCATAACAAAATTGAAGGCTTGGGTGTTGTAGTGTTTAGTCTTGAAGGATTATTTCTTGAGACACTTGACACCACTGAAAATGTTGATTGACTTAATAACTCTATTTGAACGGATTTGTTCGATTGAATTAATGTTTAGCGGTTTTTGTGAGCATGCCAAAGTTTGACTTGTTAATCATAAGAATGATATAGCTTTATGCGTGTCAAACTTCATGGGATACCAACAACTCCGCTGGCCTATGAACGATCTTCATGGAGGAAAGTCCTAGATTTTGGCTATGAGTTGATTAAACACTTTTAGCAGCAATGCTATAGTGGGTATGATTCTTGGCACTCCCGGGTGGCTATAATCATGATGGAATCACTCCTATAGCTGTTATGAGTAACCATTGTGCAAAAGGAACAAAAACATTAGTTATGCCACGAGTGTCCATCATAACCCGATAAACTAATAAAAATCTTTGGCATGCTCTCAATTACTTAAAAACTGAAATTCTTGAAGGACAATGAATATAAAAGTAGTGCTTGCAAAGTCTTGATTCATTTATGTGGGAGAATTGAGATACTCTAGTATATATGATTTTCATGACAACTCTCACACTCTTAATTTACATGATTATACTTTACTGTTCAAAGGCAAGCCTATGAGTTGATTACTTGACATGGAATAAAATTTACTCATTTGAATCATCCATGCTTACAATAATTTGTTGCGCTATAAGGATGCATGAAACCCATATGATACGCTTGCCATTACTCTATCTATGCTGAAGTTTTTCAAATTTATGAAAGTGGAGGAAAGATGAGACTATTAATCATGAGTAAGATCACCATCTCGTTGTTTCAGTTTAAATGCTGAGTTCCTTTTTGATTTTGGTTTTCTTCCTCGAGACGATCAAGTTTAAGCTTGGGGAGGTTGATGGCTCTGAAATATAGCCATCCACATTTAAACTGGATATTAATCATATTTTTGATGAAATATCTCTCTAAACCCTACCACTAATGCTAATATTCAGAGGGGTATGCAATCCTTTGTTCTTGTATTTTTCCTGCGCAGATAATGTCGTTTAAAGGAGGGAATCACTACATTAAAGTCAAAGATACAATATTTCCTTCTACCAGAAGAAACTAGGAGCCGTCCAACGAAGGCAGACGCCGTAACGACCAACTATACGGCCGGAGCAAAAATTCCGACCGTATAGCTCCGGTCGTATAGTTGGTGCTTCCTTCGTTAGTTCAAACAGAACAACTTTCGTGAAGGGACCCCTATATAAAGAAGCCTCGAGCGATGGGAAAAAGAGAGACACCATGCCCGAGAAGCCATACCTCGCTAGAAAGCCGCCTCCAGATCTCAAAACCCTTCTCCATCTCCATAGCCATCTTCCACCACTTGTAATAGTAGATCTCTTCTTCGATTGGTGACATTGTAAGACTATTGCTATCAATCTTATGATTTTCATTACAATGTTCGTGATTGTTTATCTGATCTCTATGTGTGATTAATTCTCCTTGGGCTAAGGGCTTCGGCCTTGCCATGTAGCAATTGTGCATGTGATTTATCATAGATGGGATCGTGTATTAGTTTCTATGACATGATGATTATTGTATCCTCTCACTACAAGAAACGTTGGCTTTTACAAACGGATGATTTTCGTGGTTGAAGGCCCGTTTTTCTTGGCCAGAGAGTCTTGCGCGATGGATGGCCTTGTGGTAAAAGCCCCATCACAAATGAATTAACCACGGGTTTTTTTTGCCCATGGCGGATCGCACCCTTAAGCCACGAAAACGTGTTCCTTCATAGATCTGTTCGCCAGCCATGCTGACGGCTGACGTCATGCAAACTGCCACATGGCAGCCGCTGTTAGCGGCCAGTTACCGCCAGTAACGGTCATAGAAACCGTGGCAGAAGCCAGGCCCAGCCTAGGCCTGCTAAAATACTAACTAAGCCAGCCCATAAGGGGAGCCCAACAAGAAGATGGCTCGTTACTGTTTTGTCCTACACTGTTTGAAATGGGCCCAGAGATGCGGCCCGCGAACTTTTAGGCCTGATTCTATTTTGGCCTACAGAAGGCCCATGTTGGTCCAACACTGTGCTGCCACTTGAGGCCTGCACAAATCAGGCGCTGCACTATTCAGGCGTGTTACCAATTTAGCCTTTTACTGTTTAGTCCTGTTACTGTTTCAGCCTTTTAGGAATTTCGACCTGTTACTATTTAGGCCCATTAGTGTTTGGGCTTTTGCCTGTTATGGCCAACACTGTTTCTCCTGTTACTGTACTGCTCTGCCACCGTACTGGCCTTTTGCTATTGATACCTTTTACGGTTCCGACCACTCAATGTTCCAGCCTTTTCACTGTTCTGGACTTTTACTGTTCTGGCCTTTTATGGTTCTGTCCTGTTACTATTCTAGCCTTTTGCTGCTACGGCCTTTTACTGTTCTGGCCTTTTACTCTTTTGGCCTTTTAATGTTCTGGCCTTTTATTGTTCTGGCCTTTTACTATTCTAGCCTTTTACTATTCTGGAATTTTACTACTCTGGCCTTTTACTGTTCTGGCCTTTTACTGTTCTAGTCCATGCGCATGTTGTTTCAATGTTCAGCATGCTACTGCTCCGGCTTGTTACTGTTATGGACTTTTTTTGCTAGCGCCTACTTTTTGCAGAACAGGTGAATATCAAGACATCAATTAATAAACACACATAAATTAAAATTACTTATTACACAACAATAAAAGTTTATTACAACAGGTTATACAACAAGATCGTAATTCCGACAGATTACAATGTGTTAGTACCATCAATAAGAGATCGGTACATGGCGATTCGCTTCACTGTATCATTTTTCCTCTTCTTCAACATTTCAGCTACAGATCTAAGAGCAGGTACACCCTTTCGTTATGCATGCAATACAACATTTATATATTTATCACATGCAGGAGTTGTTCTACATGGACTGTTAAGTAAGTTTGCTTCGGCAATGAAATGGGGGATGAATGGGACGAGGGATCACAACTTTCAGTCCTGCCTTCCAAGGACTCCTGCTGGGTTTTAACTGCAGTCTGCTAAAATATGGTGAAACAGGTTAAAACAAACAACAAGGGAAACAATTAGTATTATATAAAGTAAAGATCATTTAAAGTAAGTATGAACTTACAAGATACGCGTTCAGTTGTGGTAGCTCCTTCTCGAGCGGGTGCGACTCCTGGTCAATCTGCCAGAAGAATCTGAGCAGAGCAGTTGGAACTCTGGTCCTTGTACTCCATTGTCATTTCTTTGCATGACATTTGAAACTAAGTTGGTTGGTTTGGAAGGATGAAAACTCTTGAACAACACCAGAAACATAGCATTAAAAATTACTAGATGTATGTTTCAAACTAGATAGCTGGTTTGGAAGGATGAAAGCAGGTGAAAACACCAACATATAGCATTAAAATGACCATATATATCATCCAAACTAGATGGACATTTTCCGAATTAAGCATTCGCACATATATTCACAATTGAACATAAATGCAAATGTCATGGCAAGTTCTTAGGTAGAATGACAACTAATTAACATGACAAGAAACTTGCCTAAGTAACACAAGGAAACCTCACGATTCATCCTTGCTGGGCGTCAGATTGTCAGTGTTGGATCCTCTATGAGCTGTTTGCATGACCTGTGCGAGCGCTCGGAAATAATAGAATCTATGAGTTCGTGTTGGAGGATTAAACCCATAGCTTGAGAATAAAGAAAGGGAATAAAAACAAGAAGCTAAAGAGGTGGATAGGACCTACAAGATGAAGGGTGCAAACAAAATGGAAATAGCATGCAGGATATTGAGCAACATCCTGAAGATTTCGTAGCTTACGAGTAACAAAAATATAGCAAACAAGCAAGATAAATTACCATTGCGCGGCGAGGATGGGCGGGACGGGCAAGTGGGCGGCGGGGGCGGTGGATCGGCATTTCGGGGTCAGCAACGAATGATTCAGTGAAGCGGTCCTGGTAGGGTAGATGACGGTGTTGGCGAAGCAGATCCGGTGCTGCGAGGGAGTCGGTGAAATAGTTCCGGTAAAGAGCGCCTATAGTGGAAGAGCTCCGGTGTGGAAGAGAGGGTCGGCGGTGAAGAAGCTAGAGGAAGGTCGATGTTGGAGGGGTGTGGGCGGTGAAGATACGATGGGGGGATATAGGTGGGATGACGCACATTTACGACCTATACCCCTCTATTATTTCAGTACTCCCACGGTCCTTGTTTCCGGAGCAGGGATAGAAGAGGAATTTTGCATTTGCAAAAAGCAGGGCGCGATATTTGAATAGATGCGCAGGATATTTGAATAGATGTGCGCATGATGTTTCGGCGCCATGCGGAAATTTTGAGGTTGAAGCTTCCGACGTAGGCTACTTCGACGCGGCCGCTCTCACGTGTTGGCCTCGTCTAGACCCACACGCCAGCGAGAGTATGCTTACCAACATATAAATGAGTTTCCACACATTTGCCAAAATTGATAAACAATATATTTTGAAGGCTTTCATACAAGATGACCAAGGTCACGGCCATATCTCTATTATAGTTTATAATAGCGTGTCCATATCTGGTAGATAGATGCATCTTGGCATTTCAAAAGAAGATCCTAGATTTGATGGACAATGCCCAACTTTCATGAATTTCCAAACTTTCTAGCTAAATCTATGCAATAAAATGACTTTTTGACAATCTGAAGTAAATATGTCTAATTTTGAACTAGAAAGTGTGTGATATACCTTTGCTCTTGACTTTTTAAAATAATTCAAAGATATCAAGTAGTCAAATATTTTAGAACCACCGAGAGTTTCGAAAAATTCAACTTTTTGATATGAATGGTAATGACACCTAATTTCAGCCATTTTAAAAAATACAAAGAAACATAATATAAAAAGAAATGCATCCATTATTTTCTCTCTTCGTGTCTCACTATGTTCACTAGCTAGTTTCCATGGAAAAATATAATCTTGAAATTTGATAATTTCTGAGAAAAAATTGTATCACAATATATATGGAGTACCATGTAAGAATATGCATGGCTTTCAAACCAGATGACCAAGGTCATGGCCATATCCTTTCTATAGTTAATAATAACCTATCCATATTTGTTATGGTGTGTATTGGCATTTAAAATATTATTTACAAAGGAAGCTTCCGAATTGGAAGTTATTTCAATTTTCTAATGCACAACAATGGATTTAGTCATGAAGCTACTACAAAACATGGCTTTAAATCCCACTGCCTCGGTTTTCACTCAAAGTATATATAGCCTAGGGTTAAGTAAGTTTAGGGTTCGGGGTTTTATTTTGGGTTGAGGGTTTAAGGGTTCATGGTTTATGGTTTAGGATTTTAGGGTTTAGGCTTTTAGGGTTTAGTGGTTTAGGGTTTAGGGTTGTTCAAGGTTTTAGGGTTTATGATTGTTTAGGTTTAAGGTTTAGGGAACTTTCAGTAATAATGTTCAAGATTTATATATATAGTTATATTCATGGAATAGAATGGTGTTATCGCAATTTAATAAAAGTATTTCAAAATTTGATCTATAAGTGCATTATGCCTCCTTGGTAAGGGTTTACGGTTCTAGGGTTAGGAAGTTAGAGTTCTAGGGTTAGGAGGTTATTAGGGTTTACGGTTAAGGGTTTATGATTTTCAATAATGTTCAAGCTTTATGCTTATATTCACGAAATAGAATGGCGTTACCACAATTTAACGAAAGTATCTCAAATTTTGATCTATAAGTGCATGGTACCTGCTGGTTTAGGGTTTAGGGTTGATGATTTAGGGTTGCATGGATTAGGTTTTATGGGTTGTTTAGGGTTTAGGGATTAGCGATTTTTCAATAATTCTCAAAGATTTATACTTATATTCGTGGAATAGAATGGCGTTACCTGCTTTAATGAAAGTATCACAAATCTTGATATATAAGTGCATGATACCTGCTTGGTTAGGGTTTTATAGTTTAGGTTTTATCATTATATAGGGTCTAGAGTTTAGCAATTTAGAATAATGCTCAAAGCTTTATTGTTATATTTGTCGAATATAATGAAATTACCTAATTTAATGAAAGTATCTCAAATTTTGATCTATAAAGTGCATGAAACCTTCTTGGTTAGTGTTTATGGGTTGAGGGTTTGGGGTTTTAGGGTGTCAACACCCGGATTTTTAATCCCAGATGCCTGTTATGCCATACATCGCAATCCCAGGATTACCATTTTTGCGAGACATAACACATTGGATATCATTGTACATCATCCATTAGAAATCATAATAAGGTCTTACACAAATAAAGGATCTCATGATCCAGTCTTAATACAAACAAGCAGCGGAATAATAAGCGTAGCAGTGGGCTCCAGCTTTAGTGTCACAGGCACTGCTGACGATGGGAGATGATCCTAGTTGTCGTAGCCGTCCTGTTGTCCATACTCATGATAGTCCTCCTCATAGTCTAGCCAGGGGAATAGCCAGGGATAAAGCCATGAGTACTCTTTAAGTACTCGCAAACTATCACTATCAAGTAAGGTAGTTCTAGTAGGAATCCTAAGCTCTAAGTTTATTTGCAAAACGCTATATTTATCTAAACTGAGTTTAGAAGTAAAGAAAACTAAGTAAAAATTCTAAATCACTTTAAGTTGGGAAACTAGATTTCATATTCACAACCCTGTTGTGGTCAAGTCAAAATCATAGTTCACCTCACAAGTAATTTTGAAAACATCTGACGACGGAACAGTATGGCCACTCCAACTGTCCATGATCGCGGACGCGGCTATTCGAATAGTTTGACACTCTGTAGAGGTGGTACACTTTCACCACCAAATTCGATACATCTGTCAGGGATAACCCTGAATCATCATACTTAGTATACGGATAATCAATCATAACCTTTCAATTACATACTCTAGTATAGGCACCTCCCCTATGAGCTTGGCCTCCCAGCCATGGCCATCTGCCATCCTAGGAACTGCATAGGTGGACATCATCAAGAGGTAGCCTCAGCTCAAACCTCCTCCGCGAGGGAACCCATACTAATGCATATAAACTTCCGGCTAAGCCTTACTCAATTCAGGTATTGTGGTTGTATGGTAAAATCCGGCTCATGCCTCAACATTTTCATCATCAAATCCATTTGTGTTTCTCAACACATGTCAAAACATTTCAATAGAATGACTCATCATTCCAAGGCTTTCACAACCATTTTCACCAAGTATTCCCATCTAAAGTGATCAAGTTTTATGCTTAGCACTAGCCACTAAGTTAAGAGTTTTCACTAATGAGGGATGCTAATATCAATCTCATGCCATAGAATGACATCTAGTATGGGCCTAGTTTTATACTCTTTATGCTATCTATACTACTTTCCAAAATCCTCACAAATCATTAACTAAAAGTAAAGAACCTTGGTAAAGTAAAGAGTAAAGCTTGCAATTAAAACTAGGGATGGCTATAAGTCATAATGTATAACTAAGCATGCCTAATGTATCTTGCTTAGGTTAACTATATAATTCTAGCTTGGTAAGAATAGCTTGCCTTGATTGGTGCAGTGATTGAAGTTTTATTCGTCTTCTTCGGGGTAGAACTCCTGCTCCTCCTCGTATCCTTGGTCGGTACTATCGTCTATAAATGAATACGAGGTACACAATCACCAAACAATACTTAACTAAGTCTATTCAGCACACTAAGGCTCACACTTGATGATCTAGCATCATCACAATCATCCCATGAAATAAAGAACTAGTTTTATTTAGTTTATTTGAGAAAAGTAATTTCTACTCATTGAAATTAATTAAGATTTAATATTCTCCAAATAAAATATGGGATCATGTTGACACATGTCATCACCACATATTCTAATACATGGGAATGTGGTTTAAAGGGTTGGTCACATTTTATAAAGTGTAAAATTATTATTTAATAGATTTAAAGTGACTAGAAATTCCCTAATATCATTCTTTTGGTACTAGTCCAATGTCACTGCATGCAATCCTAGATATTTTACATATTCAGATAGATATTGTCAAATGTGATTTTTGAGGGTTGGAATCAACTCAAAAGCTATTATGGTTGATTTTTAAGAAATGTTTGAAGTTGCAAAAGTCTTTGTCTTGTTATTTTTGCTAAAGATTATCTCTAACTCCAAATTATTTAAATCCAACGGGCCTGGATATATAATTTAATTATCTTTCTACCAAAATTTGAATCTTGCAATTTGGTTAAGTGAAACTCTCTGAATTGATTTTTGAATCTAGGGACAGAATCTAGTTTAAACCTAAATGGAAAAACCATATTTGAATTTCCTGGGCTGCGGGAAAGCTAAACGGGCCGGCCCAACTGCATAGCACAGCACAACGTGAGGTTGACTAAGGGGGTCCACTCGTCAGCGACACAGTTTAACCGAAATGGTATCTAAGCATCTGGACCGTGCGATCCTATTCTAATCCAACGGCCGAGCGTCATCGTCGATGACGAACAGCTCCAGCAAGGAAAATGACCTAGCACGACAGGGGCAAACGACTTGGTAAACAACGGCGAGGCGAGGCGCGGTCACGGTAGGGCTTGGGGTGGTCGGAATCGCTGGTGCCCTTCTCCTCCAGCAGCGGCAGGCTCCAGTGAAATTCCGGAACGCTGGTGCTCGCCTTGCTCCGGGGAGAGGTGGGGAAGTGGCTTTGAGGAGTGGGGAGTGAAGTAGTATGGAGAATGGAGGCAGGGGTGGCCTTCTTTTATAGCGCGGTGAGGGGACCAAGCGGTGCAGCGATGAGCTCGACGGTGGCGTCGCTACAGGCGGCTAACGTCATGGGCGAGGGCGTAGGATGGTGCGGTGTCTCCTGGCGGTTCTCTCAGACTTAAAGGCGCGGCATGGGGCGGCGTGGTTTAGTCAGGAGCATGCGATGCTCTACACGGAGTCTGAGGTGCTTGCGGTGGCGTGCGGTAGCTGCGGGTCGCGCAGCGGTGAACGGGGGTGTCTACCAGGGTGCGGTGATCATGGCGAGGCTACGCGCGCGCGGTGAGGGCAAGGTGTGAAATGGCGGGGCTGGTCGGGCACGGCGCACGGGCGTGCTCTGGACACGGTGCAGAGAGGCGGTGCGCGGCGGTGCTAGTGTGGTCCATGGCTCGGCTGCGGTCGTGGGCTGGACAAGGGGTGGCGATAGAGTGCGGCGAGGCTATTGGACATCCTGGATGGGCGCGGGGCTGTCTGGTGCGAGCTGGCCATGGTCGGCCGACGGTGACCAAAAACCGGCGGCGCTCCACTGTGCTCCACGGCGAAGGGGGGACTGGTCTGGGGCTGGTTAGACTCAGAGGGGACCAGAGGGGACCATTTGGTCGATTATTACTTTGGCAAATAGTGAAGTTAGGCTAGAGATTTTTCTATGCATGCCAAGTGTTTGATGAAATGGCCGCAAGAATTTTAAATTCAAATTTTTGGGTGGATTTTGGTGGGGGTGCTTGTCTCATGCTTGAGTGTCTAGGATTGCTTGGGATTGTCAAGTGGAATTGATTTGGTAGTTTTTTGAAAAGTGGGTCTTCCCATATGAATGAGATTCAATTTTCCATTGTCCATTTAATTGATTGCTAGATGTTTTTATAAGTTTGTAAAGTGGGCCGTGATACACTTTTACTTGGTCTAGCAAGGGGTGAAAATAAGTAGAGTTGTTTCTGTTAGAAATCTTCTTCTAGGAACACCTAAAGTGGACTAGTGGTTTAAAATGGTCAAAATGACCATTTGCTTTATTTATTCTTATTTGACTTCTTTCTCTTTGGAATTTGTTCGTAAATGGTCTAGATGATGTGGCATTCACCTTTAAACCATTTCACAACATTTAGAACAATCAATCATGGAATATACACTCAATTCTACACTAACGCAAACACACAAGCATTCATATCCATTTTTCTTAATAAAAGTTTTTGTTAACCCTAAATTTGGGTGATTAGAACTTGATAACCTTGATTAAAGATTTGGGGTGTTACATAGGGTTTAGGTTTTAGGGGTCATTTAGGGTTTAGGGTTTAGGGAATTTTCGATAATGCTCAAGATTTATGCTTATATTCGTTGAAAAAAATGGCGTTAGCAAATTAAACGAAAGTATATCAAAATTTGATGTTTAGTGCATGCTACGTGCTTGGTAAGGGTTTAGGGTTTAGGTTTTTAGAGGTTTAGGGTTTTGGGTTTTAGGAATTTTCGATAATGTTCAAGTTGCTTTATGCTTAGATTCGTTGAATAGAATGGCATTGCATCAATTTATAGAAAGTATCTCAAATTTTCATGTATAAGTGCACAATACCTGCTTTGGTTAGGGTTTATGGGTCGAGTGTTTAGGGTTATAGGTTTTTACGGTTTAGTTTATTGGTTGTTTAGGGTTTAGGGTTTAGCAAATTTTCAATAATGCTCAATATTTATGCTTATACTCGTAGAACAGAATGGGTGTTAGCTGATTTAATGAAAGTATCTCAAATTTTGATCAATGTGTGCATGACACATGCTTGGTTAGGGTTTATGGCTGAGGGTTTAGGGCTTTAGGGTTTAGGTTTTAAGTTTTAGGGGTTGTTTAGGGTTTAGGGAAATTTGATATTACTTAGGATTTATGCTTATATTCATCAAATAGAATGGCGTTACCCAATTTAACAGAATTATCTTAAATTTCTATCTATAAGTGCATGCTATGTTCTTGATGAGGGTTTAGGGTTTTGGGTTATAGGGTTTAGGGGTTTAGGATTTGGGTTTTACAGGTTTTGGTTTTCAAGAATTTTCAATAATGTTCAAACTTTATTGTTATATTCATGGAATAGAATGGCGTTACCACAATTTAACAAAATATCGAATCTCAGATATTGATCTATAAGTCCACGATACCTGCTTGGTTAGGGTTTTATATGGGTCGAGGGTTTAGGGTTTTAGGGTATTACGGTTTAGGTTTTATGGACTGAATAGGGTTTTGGGGTTTTATCGAATTTTCAATAATACTCAAGCTTTATGCTTATATTCGTCGAATAGAATATATATGGCTTTACCTAAGTCATTGAAAGTATCGCAAAATTTGATCTATAAGTGCATGATAACTGATCTGTTAGGGTTTACGGGTTAAGGGTTGGGGTTTTAGGTTTAGGTTTTATTAGGGGTTGTTTAGGGTTTAGGGTATTATTGATAATGCTCAAGATTTATGCTTATATTCATCGAATAGAATGGAGTTACCAGTTTAATGAAAATATATCAACTTTTGATCGATAAGTGCATGCTACGTGTTTGGTAAGGATTTTGGGTTTAGTGTTTAGATTTTAGGGTTTTGGGAATTTTAAATAATGTTCAAGCTTTATGCTTATATTTGTGGAATAGAATGGCGTTACCACAATTTAATGAAAGTATCTCAAATTTTGATATATAAGTGCACGATACCTCCTTTATTAGGGTTTATGGTTCGAGGGTTTAGGGTTTTACAGTTTAGTTTTATGGGTTGTTTCCGGTTTAGGGTTCAGAGAATTTTTGGTAATTCTCAGGATTTATGCTTATATTCATCTAATAGAATGGTGTTTCCTGATTTAACGAAAGTATCTCAATTCTTGATCTATAGTTTCACGATACCTGCTTGGTCAGGGTTTAGGGATTTAGATTTGATGGTTTAGGATTACGTGAATTATCAATAATATTTTCAAACTTTATGGTTATATATATTCGTGGAATAGAATGTTGTTACTGCAATTTAATGAAAGTATCTCAAAAATTGACCTACAAGTCGATGATATCCTGCTTGGTCATATTTCTTGTTAAATAAAATTGAAGGTACCCGGGTACTAAAACAAGGGAGAAAGAGGAAGAGTTCCTTGAGATTTAGGCAATGTTTTGTTGGGATCGAATTCTGGCTTTTGATTTTTGGCTTATAAAGCTATGAACATGTTTTTGGATTTGTTTTTTTAGCTTTTACTCTGACATAGTGGAATGATAGTATAAGCCAGGTTGGATGATTTTAATGATTTTATCTCGGTTTAGCGAAAAATGTTCGAATTTTGAACAACAAGAGATGGGAATCTCTACATGTGGGTCACTTGCATAGTGGATCCAAAAAGTCGGTGTAGGTCAGAGTGGGTGGGAATGTAAATATTGAAGAAGGGCTGGGAAACATAGATGGGGTGATGCACTTGGGAGAACGCAAAATTACCACCTATATCCCTCTATTATTGTAGTGCTCCCTCGAATTCTTGTTTCCGGAGCAGGGATAGAAGAGGAATTTTGCATTCTAGAAAGAGGTGAAGCATGTTTGAATGGATGCGCAGGATATTTTAATGGATGGGTGTGATGTTTTTGTGTCGTACCAAATATTGAGGTCGAAGCTTCTGGCATACGCTACTCCAGCGTGGGGCCTCTCGGACCCGCTGTCACCGTCTAGGCCCACACGCCAGCGAGAGTTGCTTCCCAGCATTTAAACGAGTTTCTAGGCATTTGCTGAAATTTTCGAACAATTTAACACTTTCATGAGGATGACCATCGTCCAAAAAAAAGGTGACCAAGGTCATGGAAATAGTTTATGATGACATGTCCGTATTTGGTAGATCGGTGCATCTTTGCAAATTAACCAATATGTCTGCTTCCAAATTTGAAGTTTGTTTTCGAATTTCTAAGTAACAACAATGTGTTTTGTTGTGAAGCAACTACAAAGATGATGGCTCAAAATGCCACAGCCCCCTTTTTTCACCCAATGTATAATGCCCTTTCAAGCTTCCAGGCTAAATTTGTCTAATAAAATAATTTTTGGGGCTGGATGTTTGAATGGATGGGCGGGATGTTTGAATGGGTGGGCGGGATATTTCGGCGCTCTACCGAAATTTTGAAGTTGAAGCTTCTAAGGTATGCTACTCCCACTTGGGATGTTGTCCCCTTCAGATAGACCCACATGCCTGTATGCTTTCCAGCATTTAATGAGTTTATAGACATCTGACAAAATTAATGAACATTAATTCAAGGATTTCAAACAAGAGTAGCAAGGTCGGACACCTGGATTTTTAATCCCAGATGCCTGTTATGCCATACATCGCAATCCCAGGATTACCATTTTTGCGATACATAACAGATTGGATATCACAGTACATCATCCATTACAAACCATAATAAGGTCTTACACAAAAAAGGATCTCATGATCCAGTCTTAATACAAACAACCAGCAGAATAATAAGCGTAGTAGTGGGCTCCATCTTTAGAGTCACAGTCAATGCTGACGATGGGAGATGATCCTAGTTGTCGTAGACCTCCTGCTATCGATCATCCTAGTAATCCTCCTCATAGTCTGGCCACGGGAATAGCCAGGGACAAAGCCATGAGTACTCTTTAAGTAATCGTAAACTATCACTAATAAGTAAGGTAGTTCTAGTAGGAAACTTAAGCTCTAGGTTTATTTGCAAAAAGCCAGATTTATCTAAACTGAGTTTAGAAGTAAAGAAAACTAAGTAAATGTTCTAAATCACTTAAGTGGGAACCTAGCTTTCATCATCACAACCCTGTTGTGGTCAAGTCAAAATCATAGTTCAGTTCACAAGTCATTTGAAAACATCTGGCGATGGAACAGTATGGCCACTCCAACTGTCCATGACCGCGGATGCGGCTATTCGAATAGTTTGACACTCTGCAGAGGTGGTACAGTTTCACCACAAAATTCGATACATCCGTTAGGGGTAACCCTGAATCAATCATACTTAGTATGCGGATAAAATCAATCATAACCTTTCAATTACACACTCTAGTATAGGCACCTCCCGTATGAGCTTGGCCTCCCATCCATGGCCATCTGCCATCCTGGGCACTGCATAGGTGGACAATTCACACTCACAAGGTAGGCTCAGCTCAAACCTCTTCCGCGAGGGAATCCATACTAATGCATATAAGCTTCCGGCTAAGCCTTACCGAATTCAGGTATTGTGGTTGTACGACAAAATTGGAATGCTATCACATCCGAACCCAACCATCATTTTTTATAAAAGGCTAAGTCTCATGCCTCAACATTTTCATCATCAAATCCTTTTGTGTTTCTCAACACATGTCAAAACATATCAATAGAATGAAGCATCATTCCAAGGTTTTCATAATCATTTTCACCAAGTATTTCCATCTAAAGTGATCAAGTTTTATGCTTTAGCACTAGCCACTAAGTTAAGAGTCTTCACTAATGAGGGGTTCTAATCTTCAATATCATGCCCTAGAATGACATCTAGGTATATGCCTACTTTTATACTCTTTATGCTATCTATACTACTTTTCCAAATAATCACCAAGCACTAACTAAAAGTAAAGAACTTTGGTAAAGTAAAAAGAATAAGCTTGCAAGTAAAACTTGGGATTGGTATAAATCAAAGGTATATAACCAAACCATTCCTAATCCATCTGGCTGAGGTTAAAACTTGCACATATATGAGGTTACAAGTGCTAGCTTGCCAATAATAGATTGCAAGTGTTAGCTTGCCTTGACTAGAGTAGTGATTGAAGTTTTCCTCTTCTTCTTCTACGTAGAACTCCTCCTCCTCGTAGCTTGGGTCGGTAGTATCGTCTGTAAATAAATACGGGGTACACAATCACCAAACAATACTTAACTAATTCTATTTAGCACACTAAGGCTCACACTTGATGATCTAGCATCATCACAATCATCACATAAATTAAAGAATTAGTTTTATTTAGTTTAATTGAGAAAATTAATTTCTACTCAAATGTATGGGAATTAATTTATTTAGTTTTATTTAGTTTAATTGAAATTAATTACCATTTAATATTCTCCAATTAAAATATGGGATCATGTGGACACATGTGATCACCACATATTCTAATATATGTAATGTGATTTAAAGTGTTGATCATATTTTATAAAGTTTAAGATTATCATTTAATAGATTTAAAGTGACTAGAAATGCCCTAGTAACATTCTTTTGGTATTACTCCAAAGTTACTGCATGCAAACCTAAATATTTTTACATATTCAGATAGATATTGTCAAATGTGATTTTTGAGAGTTGGAATCAACTCAAAAGCTATTATGGTTGATTTTTGAAAAATGTTTGAATGTAGAAAAGTCTTTTTCTTGTTATTTTTACTAAAGATTATCTCTAACTCCAAATGATTTAAATCCAACGGTCTTTGGTAGATAATTTAATTACCTTTCTAACAAAATTGGAATCATGCAATTTGGTTTAGTGCAACTCTCTGAATTTATTTTTGAATCTATGGACAGAAACTAGTTTAAACTAAAATGGAAAATACTAATTTGAATTTTCTGGGTTGCGCGGGAAAACTAAACGGGCCGACACAACTGCACTGCACAGCACAACGGGTTGCTGAAAGAGGGGGTCCACTCGTCAGCGAGTCTAACTAAACGAAACGGTATCTACACATCTGAGCCGTGCGATCTAATTCTAACGGCTGGGAGTCATCGTCGACGACGAACTGCTCCCGCGAGGAACTAAACCTAGCACGACGGTGGGGGTCTAGCTAGGCTCACCTGGGCTCCAGCTAGGGTCGGCGACGGGAGCGATCGACGTGGTAGACGATAACGGTTCGAGGCGCGGTCACGACAGATCTTGGGGTGGTCGAAATCGACGGTGCCCTTCTCCTCCAGCAGCGGAGGGCTTCGGCCAAATTCCGGCGAGAGAGAGCTCGCCTTGCTATGGGAAGTAGTAGGGTTGGAGCAGTGAGGAGTGGTGAGTGGAATGGTGTGGAGATATGAGGCAGGGGTGGCCTCCTTTTAAACTGCGGCAAGCGGATGGAATGGTGCAGGCGTGAGCTCGTCGGTGACGAGGCTACAGGCTATTATCGGCATGGCAGAGGCTAGGGGGCGGTGCGTGGTTCCCTGGCGGTCCTCACGGGAGTAATGGCGAGGCGTGGGGCGGTGTGGTTCACTCGGGAGCGTGCGGAACTCCGCACGGACGCAAAGGTGTTTGCGACAGCGTGCGGCAGCTGCGGGTCGCGCGGTGGCGAATAGGGGGTGTCTCCGGGGTTGCTGTGATCATGGCGAGCATGAGCGTGCACAGAGAGGTTAGGGCGCGGTCTATGCGAGCTGGTCGGGCGCTGCGAGCTGGTGCGCTCTGGACATGGCACAGAGACATGGTGCACGTTGTAGCTAGGGTGGTCCAAGGCTCGGCTGGGGTCGAGGCTTGGACAGGGGTGGCAGTGGAGTGTGGCGTGTCTGGTGCACATCATGGGAGAGGGCGGCGTGGCTCCTGGCGTGCTGCCCACTATCGGCTGGCGATGACCAAAAAACGGGCGGTGCTCCCCTATGCATACGGCAAAGGGGGGCTTGTCTAGTGCTTGGTTAGGCTCAGGGGAGACAGGGGTTTAAGAGGGGACCAAATGTTCGATTAATTACTGTGGAAACAATGAAGTAGGCTAGAGTTAGATTAGTGCAGGCCAAGTGTTTGTTGTAATGGCCGAAAGAAGTTTACTTTGGAATTTTTCATTCAAATTTTTTTAGTGGTTTGATCTTAAGCTTGAGTGTCTCTGGTTGCTTGGATTTGCCAAGGCGAGTTTATTTGATAGTTTTTGAGAAACTGTGATCTTAACAAATGAACTAGATTCAATTTTCAACTGTCCATTAAATTGATTTGAAAGATGTTTTTGTAAGTTTGTAAAGTGGGCCTTGATACACTTTTACTTGGTCTAGCAAGGGGTGAAAAGAAATAGAAATGTTTCTGTTAGAAATCTTCTTCTAGGAACACACAAAGTGACCTAGTGGTTGAATTTGGCCAAAATGACCATTTGGTTATTTAATTCATATTTGATTTCTTTTTCTTTTGACTTTGTTTTTTAATTGGTCTAGATGATGTAGTATTCATCTTTAAACCATTTCACACAATTTGTAGAAATCAAGCATGGCATTTTCAAACAATTCTACACTAATGCAAACACACATGCATTCATATTCATTTTACTAATAAAAGTTATTGTTAACCCTAAATTGGGTGATTAGAATTTGATAAGCTTGATTAGGGTTTTTGGGATGTTACACATACCCATGTCAGTAGCCCCCGAGACTCTACCTAAACCTGTAGTTTTCAGGTTGAGTCTCAGAGTTTTCTTTCT
The DNA here is from genome assembly GCA_023614405.1 of Avena insularis. Classification (NCBI taxonomy): domain Eukaryota; kingdom Viridiplantae; phylum Streptophyta; class Magnoliopsida; order Poales; family Poaceae; genus Avena; species Avena insularis. The sequence goes on from CM042690.1 coordinate 462,640,952, forward strand.
TCTATCTCTCATTCTGTTTGATTTTATCTTATGTAGGGATTTTGATACAACGAGTCTGATGCTTTCGACAGATCGGGAATCAGTTAATTGCTCCTAGGAAAAAACAAGGTTGACCTACCTCAGACTCAAGTCCCCAGGCTCGAGTCCGGAATTTGTAACTGGTGTAATTCATTTCGAGCCGCTAAGGCCTTACCGAATACTGAATTCTAGTTTCTATTTTATTGGGTACCCAACATGTCCATTGGGATTTTTCATCGTATCGTTGATATGGATTTTTATTGGCAGAGCGCATTCTTGTGCGATGACCAGGCCACACAGGACGAATCCTGGGGTCTTACCTTCATGTTTCTGAACCTGGGGTCTTACCTTCCTAACAGCAGTAGCCCCCGAGGCTATGTTTGGATACGTGTATCAAAACATAGGATCGAAAACTTTGTCTTTGTTTCTATAAATTTTATCGGGTGCACGACCCGTGCTCCGGATAGGAATATCCCCCGAGGCTACAATCGTAATGTTTGCACATTCGAGTCTAGTCTCAAATCTTCTCCTGGAGGAATTTACTTCGACTCCAATTTTGAATTTCCTCGGGTCATACCCTGAAAACAGCCACAATTTTTGGTGTGGTGTATTTTTGTGACGTCAGTGATGATGTATGTGATGCTGTTCGTTTTCCTAAAAACACGCCATGACAGGACGTATTGAATGTGGGCCCATATGCAGTAATGATGACGCGTGATGGCATTCTTAGCGGAGATTCTTGACTGCACGTCCCCTCGCTGCACGAGAATCGAGGCGTCATGCGCTGTCCTCCATTTTTACCGCAGTCATTGCTTCTTTTTTTCCTTTTTTCTTATCGAGACCCTTGTAAACACGTGTCGTCATCTCACAATCCTCTATCGTTTCGATCTTGCATCGAACGGTTAGGTCCTTGTGTTGTTGCTCTTTATATGGGAAGGGATGTGCTTTTGACTATTTCACCTAGCCTCCCTCTGCTCCTTCTTCCTCCTTGCGCTCTTGCCCCCTGTGAACTTTGATTTTCGTGCCTCTCGTTCTTTGCTCTGCCGCCATGGGGAAAAGCAAAGCCGTCGGGACCTCCGCTGCCGCCGCAAAGGCCACCAGGAAAAGGGCCGTCGGGTGGGCTCCCACCAAGTGCACGACGCGGGAGCTCGACGAGGCGCGGAAATCCGGCCTTCTGACGGAGGGCTCCTTCAAGCTCCTCGGTGATGAAGCTGCTCCCATCCCCGAGCTTGGCTGGAGGGTAATGTTCCTCTCCTTCCTCTTCCGCGGTCTTTCTCTCCCCGTCCATGAATTCCTGCGAGGCCTCTTGTTTGTTTATGGCGTGCAGCTTTATCAGCTCACGCCCAATTCAATCCTCCAGGTTGCTTGTTTTGTCACTCTTTGCGAGTGTTTTCTTGGGATTCATGCCCATTGGGGCCTTTGGAAATACTTCTTCTATGTTCGTCGCAATCCCACTAACACCATTGTACATGATGTTGGTGGCGCCATTTTCTCTGTCCGTTCCAACGTTGATTACTTAGACTTCAAACTCACGGATTCTGTCAAAGGTTGGAAGTCTAAGTGGTTTTATGTCAAGGACCAGCCACTCAAAGGCTAGTATTTTGGGTTAGCCTCCTTTGAACCTAAAAAAGTATGTTGTAGACTCGACTCCTGGGATCAGCGTCCCTCTGCCGAGGAAATGGCCGAAATCCAGCCCTTTATTGATCGTTTTTCCAAGCTGCAGCATTAGGTTGGCAAAGAATTGTCTGGTCTCCAGGTCCTAGCATATTTTTTGCGGATCCATGTCCAGCCGCTTCAAGCCTAGTTGTCAGGTATGTGGGCGTATATTGGGAAGAAGGACCTGATGAGGATTTCCTCGGAGGACCTCACCCTTAAGCTGTATGAGAAGAGAGTCCAGAGCTTGACAACTTTAATAGCGAAGAAACCTATTCCGTCGACTTGCCTTGTAGAGCCTTATGGCAAGAAAAAACGTCTTCTCGAGGTACATTTCTTTCGCCTTTGTCTTTTCCTTGTCTTCTGTTTAAAGATATACTTTTTTAGTTCTTCCGCTTTCTGTAGAATTTTGATCACATGAGCTCTCTTCCTCCCCTTGCTGAAAGTGTTGAGCCCCCTGTCGACCCCTCCGCATTCGACGATCTCCCTATGACTAGGATGCCGCAGATGAGGAGGGGGATATTTCTGCGTCTGACTCTTCGTCGAAGCCAGAGTCTTTTCCTTCGGCTGGCTTCGGGATTTTCTCGTGGAACGCACCGGCGAAAAGAGGAAGCAACCTTGTGGTATGGAAAGGGTCAAGGATTCGGATGACTCGACTCCTTCTAAGCCCTTCGGTACTTCTCCGATCGCAGCTACTTCTGCCCGGATGAATTTGTTTCGCTTTGCGCAGGATGTGTCTTCGTAAGTATTTGCTTTCTTCTTCTTCTGTTTTCACCGGGTGTTTTTACTGCGGGTGCTTACTCTTGGTCGTGTTATTTATAGCGATAACGAAGATCTTCCTGCTTCTCCTATTCCCACATCTATGGGCTGCTCCACGAGGAAAACCCCTCCGCCGTCAGCGGAACCGAAGGAGAACGTGATGTCTCCTTTGGATGCATCTAGCACTAAAACATGATTAGATACATTCGAATCTAGACAAATCTGAGAACATTAATATGGATCGGAGGGAGTACTCCCGCATTGTGTAAACTAGTAAGTTGCACGTGCCTTGCACGTGACACTCAGATAGTAGATGTATGCCATATCATCACTATATACAATTATAATTGGTAAAGCACAATAAATTATAAATTCGATCATCATCTATAAAGTATAGGTGTATATTTGGTCCTTGTACTCTGTATCATCATGTAGAAGTCAAAGATTATTAGCTACCTAACACATGAAATTTTTGATAACATGGTCTAGAGAAACATGGAAGAAGATTCTAGTATGATGGAGAAGTGTGTTTTGAGGTTTGTGCATAGCATTCATTATGCCGAAAACTATCAATAGAATCTTCTAGATACTAGATTGGAAAAGAAGATCCAACGGCTAGAAATGTTAGGATTCACGAGTCTTGATCCAACGGTCAACATTCAAAGTTATTCGTACACTATATAGTGGTAAGATAATATAAGATCATGTAGAAGTCAACGATTATTAGCTACGAGGGAGAAGATTCTAGTATGATGGAGATGTGTGTTTTGCGGTTTGTGCGTAGCATTCATTATGCTGAAGACTATCTATAGAATATTCTAGATGCTAGAATGGAAAAGAAGATCCAACGGTTGTAAATTTTAGGATTCGCGAGTCTTGATCCAACGGTCAGCGTTCAAAGTCTCATACACTATATAGTGGTTATATCTCTACTACTATAATGTAGCAGTTTTGAATTCGATCCATGGCACCAATCCTGACCGTTGGGCTATTAGATCCAATGGTTCATAGAATCTAGATTCATGTTGAATAGTACCTAGAGAAAACTCCACCATGCATGTTCTAGAACCATCATGTCACCACCCCCAAAATTTCATAGCACAGTAGGCTGTATTCTCTCTACTACTATAGTGGAGCAGTTTTGAATTGGATCCATAGCACCAATCCTGACCGTTGGGCTGTTAGATCCAATGGTTTGGAGTAGCTGGATTCGTGTTGAATAGTACGTACCTAGAGAAAACTCCACCATGTTCTAGAAAACTCCACCATGTTCTACCCTGATGGGCGGAGTTAGGTAGCGAGTTTGAGAACTCATAAAACACGGGAAATCTTACGTACAATATGTTGGTCCACTATATATATATGTGTGTGTGTGAAAACTTGGCTTCTAGCATTTAGATCGATATTCTTCGAAGTTCCTTTATGAGAGAGAATAATCTTGACATCACTCGGAAAATTGAGAATGGTCTTTCCTGATAGTTGGAAACTCATAGCGCCGACATTGTTTACTACAAGAAGATGCACCCATCTACCTCCGAAAAGACATTTAATTCAAGAGCAATCTATCGCACTTACTTGTAGCTCAATTCTAACTTAATTTTGTTAAATTGTCATGATGCAAAATGTTAGAAAGAAGATAAACCTATCATAAAAACTCTCAGTGGTTTCTGATATATTAATTCAACCCTCCCTCGAAGGGTACCTCCAAAAGGTTTTTCATAAAACTTTCAAAGCAACCTACAATTTACTTGTAGTTCAAATTCGACCTAATATAATTTCGATAAATCGGGATAAAGTCATTCAAGTTGGCAGAGTTAGATAGGAAGTTTGAAAGCACATAAATCATGGATATCGTCAGTACAACATGTTGGTCCACTATATATGTTTGAAAACCTGGATTGTGGCATTCAGATCCATATTCTTTGGACTTTATTTACGAAAAAGAACAACCTCGCTTGTCATCTCTCGGAAAATTGAGAATTGAATGTTGTTTCCTCATAGTTCGAAACACACACCGACGACTTTGTTTACTGTATATTGATTTTTTTCAATGAGTATACTTTTTAATACTATATATAGTTGGTCAAACTTTGTAAGGTTTAACTTTGACTAAACCTAATATGTTGAGTAATATTAAACAAATGGAGTATAGGATAAGATTAGGAGAACATCATTTTTTCGAGAACCCTCACAAGATTTTTCTTAGCATCATAGATCTAAATATTACATTGACACTGATGATTAACCAAACTGAAAACAGAGCAAACCCAAACTCATACGGAGTAGTAGTACAACTTAACGACTTATAGGGGGACCCGCGGTCTTCTCAGGCGACTTGGCAGCATCCTCCGCGGGCAACTTGGTTACGTCCTTCGCGGTAACATTGCCAAGCAGGGACTCATGGATGTTGGGCAGCACGCCGATGTGCGTGATGGTAACGCTGGCCAGCAGCTTGCTGATCTCCTCGTCACTCATGACACCGAGCATCACGTGCCTCGGGATGATGCTGATCTTCTTGCTGTCCTTCACGGCTTGCCCGTCAAGCTCCAGCACCTCGGCGGTGAGGTACTCAAGAACAACCGCGAGGTAGACGGGAGACCTGAGGCCTATGCACTAGGAGTACCAACCCTCCTTAAGGTAGCGCTCGATCCGGTAGACGGCTTAATGTAGCCCGGCCTTGACGGACCTCGACACCTACTTCTTCCTGTGGATGCCTAGTGCGAGGCTGCGACCTGGAGTGGCTAGAGAAGGATTCGGAAGCCGACAACATGTCTTCCTTTTCTCCAAGGCCTTTGTCCCTGCCACCTGGGTCTTTGATACCTTCGATCTGGATTATGGATGCAGTATGGCTGTTTTTCCTAAGTAGACCTACGTTATCGAATCCATGGGAAGCGAATGCGTAGTGAAGTTACTTTAATGGACCTTCGGGAGTTTTAGAATTCCTTTTGTGTTTTTACCAGACTAGTAGCTTGCGTCTTTTGGTTATAGTCGATGATGGAGAGAGAGGGCCTAGGGCGTTCGGTTTCACCTCTAGCTATGCAAAACATCTGATGGGAATAAAAGATAGAAAGCGCGTCTGTTTTGTGGGGAAGGGGGTGAGGCCTAGGCGGCGGAGGGTGGAAGTTAATACACAGCGCGAAGGGGTGCGGACTACGGATGGATAACTTTGGAAATTCTGACCTACCCTGCTTTGGGCACCACCATATACGTGGCCCACCTCCCAGTCACCATGGATCAAAATTGATCCAAGTTTATGTTTTACCATGGAAACTAATGCACATAGCATTGCACTTTGTGAACGAATAACTTTATGTCAAAAAGTTATTTAATTACAGCATCTTCATCTAGGAAGCTTGGAAACTCATGAAAGTAGGGCATTATCCATCAAATCTGGAATCTCCTTTGTAAACAATTGCTTGAAATGCCAAGATGCACCGATCTACCAAATATTGGCAGGTTTGTAAGCTTTGTTGGCGAAGATGCTTCAATGTACAGAGTAGTACAAAAGATGAAAAAGGTACAGAAAAAGGTACCAAATATGGGCAGGTTTGTAAGCTTTGTTGGTGAAGATGCTTCAATGCTGATCTGGCCTTCTTACTGCTCCTACTGTCTCCATACACATAAGCAGGGGGCGAAGCATCTGGCTTACTGGTCATCTCCCATTCCCGTCGTCGGGAGACTAAAAGAACTATAGCATGCCAGAAACGTGGAGTTGAGGTGATTAGACCTATACCCCGAAATGCTCCCAGCATAGGAGCCTATGGTTCCATTCTTGTTATTGTTGTTGATAGTATGATTACTCGGATGCTCACTATTCGCTACCCTACATTGGGTAAAAGGTCTACGACCCATAGAGATTCCAGATAAAATCCCAATGAAGCAACCGACAGAGACCCTTTGTTGTATTAGGGAAGAAACCACGAATCAACATTATGTTGGTATTGTAATCACGCGTGTATGAAACCTATCCGCTTACAGCTTTGAGACCCGGCCTATTATATATAGGGCGGGAGAAGACCAAGCGAGGGTACCGAAATCTAGAGGACAACTTGTAATAGAGTGTTTCCCCAATATTCAGGCGACTTTGTCTTGATTGTTTTCCTGACATCCGACAAAATCCCCAGCGTTCTGTTTTCCACGAAATCCCAAGTCCATCACCATGGGCATTGCCGAGGTTACCCCTCATCACACACACTTCATTGCTTAGTTTTGGGGTCCTTGTGCTAATAAACGCATGCACTTGGATGCAATTTTCATTTTTATGAGGTCCTTGATGTAGCTTGTGCTTTCACCAATCGTGTTAACTCTCAAACACCTCGCTCCTACTAGACCTACAATTAGATCAGCCATTCGCAGTACTTCTTATCTTATCTTTATCTTGTCTTATCTGTTACAATACCTTATATACCACTCTATAGTGTACGAAACATTGACCGTTTGATCAACACTGGCAAATCTAAGGATTGCTAATAACCAATGCATCTTATTTTCCATTCTTGTCATCTAAAAAGATTCTACTAATAGTCTTTAGCATGATGAACGCTAGTATGTGCAAACCTCAAAACACACAGTACTTCATTTCTCAGTTTTAGGGTCCTTGTGCTAAATGCATGGACTTGGATGCAATTTTCATTTTTTATGAGGTTCTTGATGTAACTTGTACTTCCACTGACCGTGTTAACTCTCAAGCACCTCGCTCCTACGAGACCTACCATTAGATTATCCATTCACAGTACTTCTTATCTTTATCTTGTCTTATCTCTTACAATACCATACCACTTCATACTGGATTAACTTTGAACATTAACCTTTGGATCAAGATAGGCAAATCTAAACATTTCTAACCGTTGGATCTTCTTTTCCATTCTTAACATCTAGAAAGTTTCTACTGATAGTCTTTAGAACGATGAACACTAGTATATGCGCAAACCTCAAAACACATACTTCATTGCTTAGTTTCATGGTGTTCTTGTGCTAAATGATGCATGGACTTGAATGCAATTTTGTTTTTTTATGAGGTCCTTGATGTAACTTGTACTTCCACCGACCTTGTTAACTCTCAGGCACCTCGCTCCTACGAGACCTACCATTAGGTCGGCCATTCGCTGTACTTCTTATCTTTATCTTGTCTTATCTCTTACAATACCATGCCACTGTATAGTGTACAGAACATTGACCATTTGTCAAGACTGGCAAATCCAAGCATTCCTAATCATTGGATCTTCTTTTCCATTCTTAGCATCTACAAAGATTCTACTGATAGTCTTTAGCTCGATGAAGGCTAGTATGCACAAATCTCAAAACACACACTTCATCGCTCAGTTTTAGGGTCCTTGTGCTAAATGCATGGTCTTATTGGATGCAATTTAAATTTTTGTGAAGTCCTTGGTGTAACTTGTACTTCCACCGATCGTGTTAACTCTCAAGCACCTCGCTCCTATGAGACCTACCATTAGATAGGCCATTCACAGTAGTACTTCTTATCATATCTTTATCTTGTCTTATCTATCTTACAATACCATACCAGTGTATAGTGTAAAAAACATTGACTGTTTCTTCAAGACTAGAAAATCCGATCATTACTAACTGTTGGATCTTCTATTCCATTCTTAGCATCTAGAAAGATTCTACTTATATTATAGTCTTTAGCACGATGAACACTAGTATGCACAAACCTCAAAACACAAATTTCATTGCTCGGTTTCAGGGTCCTTTTGCTAAATGCATGGTCTTGGATGAAATTTTCATTTTTTATGAGGTCCTTGATGTAACTTGTACTTCCATCGATCGTGTTAACTCTCAAACACCTCCTCCTATGAGACCTACCGTTAGATCGGCCATCGCAGTACTTCTTATATTCTCTTTATCTTGTCTTTTCTCTTACAATACCATACCACTACATATAGTGTAGGGATTAACTTTGAACATTGACCGTTGGATCAAGACTAGCAAATTCAAACATTACTAACTGTTGGATCTTATTTTCCATTCTTAGCATCTAGAAAGATTCTACTGGTAGTCTTTAGCACAATGGTCGCTAGTATGCGCAAACCTCAAAACACACACTTCATTGCTTAGTTTCAGGATCCTTGTGCTAAATGCATGGACTTGGATGCAATTTTCATTCTTTACGATGTCCTTGATGTAACTTGTACTTCCAGCCACCGTGTTAACTCTCAAGCATCTAGCTCCTACGAGACCTACCATTAGATCAGCCATTCGCAGTACTTATTATCTTATCTTTATCTTGTCTTATCTCTTACAATAGCATACAACCATTGTATAGTGTACGAATTAACTTTAAACAATGACCGCTAGATCATGACTGGCAAATCCAAACATTGTTAACTGTTAGATCTTCTATTTTCCCTTAGCATCAAGAAATATTCTATTGATAGTCTTTAGCACGATGAACGCTAGTATGCGCAAACCTCAAAACAGACACACTTCATTGCTCAGTTTTAGGGTCATTGTGCTAAATTCATGTACTTGTATTCAATTTTCATTTTTTATGAGGTCCTTGATGTAAGTTGTACTTCCATCAATCGTGTTAACTCTCAAGCACCTCGCTCCTACGAGACCTACCATAGTTAAAAGAAAATGCAACCGCCCCAATTATCACACAAACTAGACCAATGGTTTCTTATACATAATACCCGGGTTTTTAGAACTAAGATTTTTCAAGCTTCCTAGCAAACTTTGCACACTTCAGTGTCCTCTTGTCGATTTAACGAAATTAGGTCAAACTTGAGCTACAAGTAAGCATGATAGATTGCTCTTGAATGAAATGTATTTTCGGAGGTAGATGGGTGCATCTTATTGTAGTAAACCATGTCGTCGGTGTCAGTTTCTAACTACGAGGAAAGAAAATTCTCAGTTTTTCGAGTGATGACGAGATGATCTTTTCTGTAAAGAAAGTCTGAAGAATATGGATCTCAATGCCATAAGCCAAGCTTCTAGACATACTAAGTGGACCAATGTGTTTTACTTACGATTCCCATGTTTTATGACTTTTCAAACACCCTATAGCTAATTAACTTTTCCCACCATAATGACTTCACGCCTATATTTATTGAAATTTGTTCAAACTTGAACTACAACAACTAAATTGTAGGTTGCTTCCAAAGTATTACAAAAAACTTTTGGAGGTGTACCCATTGGGGGTCAGTTAATATATCAGAAACCAACCGAGAGTTTGGACAATAGGTTTTAAACTCCTTTCTAATTAAGATTTTGCAACATGACAATTTAATGAAAAATTAGCTCAAACTTGAGCTACAAGTAAGAGAAATAGATTTTTCTTGAATTAAATGTCTCTTTGGAGGTAGATGGATGCATCTTCTTGTAGTAATCAGTATCGTTAGTGTGAGTTTCCAACTATCAGGAAAGAACATTCTCAATTTTCTAAGTGATGATGAGATTATTGTTTGTTTTTGTAAAGAAAGTCTGGAGGATATGGATCTGAATGCCACAAGCCATGCTTTCAGACATATATAGTGGGTCGTCATGTTGTACTCATGATTCCCGTGTTTTATGAGTTTTCAAACATATTCCTATAGCTAACTTTGCCCACTTGAAAGTGATTTTATGTCGATTTATTGAAAATAGGTCAATTTTAACTACAAGTAAATTGTAGGTTGCATTGAAAGTTTTACGTTTTTTGGAGGTAACCATTGGGGGTTGATTTAATATATCACAAACCACCACCGATAGTTTTTACAAGAAGTTTAACTTCTTGCTAAGATTTTTCAACTTGACAATTTAACGAAATTAGGTCAAACTTGAGCTACAAGTAATGCGATAGATTGCTCTTGAATTAATTGTCTTTTCAGAGGTAAACGGGTGCATCTTCTTGTAGTAAACAATGTCATCGATGTGAGTTTCCAAATATCAGGAAAGATCTTTCTTAATTTTCTGAGTGATGACGAGATTGTTCCTTTTTGTAAAGACTGTCTGAAGAGTATGGATTTGAATGCCACAATCCATGCTTTTAGACATCTTACCACTACTAGGATTTTTCAAGATTCCTAGCTAACTTTGTGCACTTTAGTGACTTCTTGTCAATTTAATGAAATTAAGTCAAACTTTAGCTACAAGTAAGTGTGATAGATTGCTCTTGAATTAAATGTATTTTTGGAGGTAGATGTGTGCATCTTCTTGTAGTAACCAATGTTGTCGATGTGAGTTTCCAACTACCAGGAGAGAAAATTCTCAGTTTTCTGAGTGATGACGAGATGATTATTTTTCGTAAAAAAAAGTCCGAAGAATATGGATCTCAATGCCATAACAAAGCTTCTAGACATATTATCTACGTGGACCAATGTGTTTTACTTACGATTCCTATGTTTTATGAGTTTTCAAGGTTTCTAGCTAACCCCGCCCACTTGTTAAATGACTTTATGTCGATGTATCGAAATAAGGTCAAATTTGAAATACAAGTAATAAATTGTAGGTTGGTTTGAAAGTTTTATGAAAAAAGATTTTGGGGGTACCCATCGAGTAGTCAATTAATATAACAGAAAGCACAGAGAGTTTTGACGACCCGTTCTAGTTCTAGCTACTAAGATTTTGCATCTTGAAATTTTTGAACCCCTTTTCAAAACAATCACATGAAATAAGGAGAGAGGGGAAATGATTTTTCTATTCTCTATGGTCAACCCACAAGCTTGAGGTGCACCTTAGGCTTAAAGATAACTTTATTTTTTCCACTATGTATAAGGTGAACCTTAGCGGATGTCACATAGTAGGCCTTATTAAGGTGTGCTTTTCTCTACTACTATAATGGAGCAGTTTTGAATTGGATCCATAACACCAATCCTGACCGTTGGGCTGTTAGATCCAATGGTTCAGAGTAGCTGGATTTGTGTTGAATAGTACCTAGAGCAAACACCACCATGTTCTAGAACCATCATGTCACCACCCCCAAAATTTTATAGCACAGTAGGCTATATTCTCAATATGTTTAGATAGTTATTATTAATAGACTTAATTTATGCATTTTGGGGGTGGTGACATGATGCTTCTAGAACATCGTGGAGTTTTCTCTAGGTATGTACTATTCAACATGAATCCAGATGCTCTGAACCATTGGATCTAATAGCCCAACAGTCAGGATTGGTGCTATGGATCTAATTCAAAACTACTCCACTATAGTAGTAGAGATATAGTGTACGAATAACTTTGAATATTGACCATTGGATTGAGACTCGTGAATCCAAACATTTCTAGCCATTGGATCTTCTTTTCCATTCTAGCATCTAGAAGATTCTATTGATAGTCTTGAACACAATGAATGCTATGAATAAACAACTCAAAACACACTTCTCCATCATACTAGAATCTTCTCCCTCGTTTCTCTAGACCATGTTACCAAAAATTTCAAGTATTAGGTAGCTAATAATCTTAGACTTCTACACATGATGATACAAAGTAGAAGAACCACTTTATAGATGTTGATCAAATTTATATTTTTCTGCTTTACCTATTATATTTTTTTATAGTGATGATATGTCAGACGTCTATTATGTGAGCCTCACATGCAGGGCACGTGCAATTTACTAGTATATATAGTGGACCAACATGTTGTACTAACAATTCCTATGTTTTATGAGTTTTAAAACTTCCTAGCTAATTCTGCCACTTGAATGACTCTATGTAGATTCATCAAAATTAGGTCAAATTTGAATTACAAGTAAATTGTAGGTTGCTTTGAAAGTTTTAAGAAAAATCTTTTGGAGGTACCCATCGGATGGTCAATTAATATACTCCCTCTGAACCAAATTAGTTGACTTGGATTTGTCTAGATTCGGTTGTATCTAGACATGATTTAGTATTATATACATCTGAATCTTAACAAATTTGAGTCAACTAATTTGGGTCGGAGGGAGTATTAGAAACCATAGAGAGTTTTGACAAGATGTTCAACTTCTTCCTAAGATTTGGCATCTTGAAAAACTTGAACTACAAGTAAGTGTATATACTTGTGTTGAATTAAATGTCTTTTTAGAGTTAAATAATGAAAAAATAAAGAGACATAATAACTTAGCTAGTTACCATAACATCACACATACCAAGACTAGTATATGATTCTACAACCTAATTAATTAGGCCTTTGCGTGACACTACACACATGTTATTACCCACTATGAAGGTACATGTGCAAGTTACTAGTCTAAGTTATTTAGCACTATGTGACCATCCTAAATAAGAACGGAAGTATACGTACTATATGCCTTAAAGGCACCTGTTCCGCGGCGCTTCAAGCTGTTCACCACTCATGTCGGCTCTCACTGGTCAGACGGATAAAGCCACTAACTTGTTGATTTCATATTGTATATTGTCGATCTTCTAACAAAGAATAAATTCTTTTGCCGCTTCCAGGTGCGTGCATTCATGGAGCTACAATCAGTAGCTCAGACAACTACTACTGTGGCCCTCGAGCAATTGTGACCGTCCGTTCATAATGAACGGGAAGCATTAGACAATGGATTCTTTTTTGGTGGATGGTTGATTTTTTTGAGAGATTGTCGACTTTTTTTCTTTGAACAGAGAGATGTTCGATTTGGGATCCGGTAATAGGGGCGTAGAGGCCGACGGGGGAGAGGAAATTGGCGGTGTGGTAGGCAAGATTATTTGAGGTGGCGGCGTGTGGGTATACAGATGGTACTAGTAGCCCATTTTGTGAGCATTTTGATTTTGTACTACAAGAGTTCGAGAGTAGTATTCCAGTTTTGGTTCCTTAATTACCGGTGGAACCTTTATGTGTTTATTAGTTACAGTAGTACAGTACTTGTTCCAAATGTGCCTACACAAGATAATGAATGTAGAAGATCCAAGTTCTAAGGATTATTACGTTCAGGAAGAGGAGCTCCGAGTATACTCCAAACCGTCTCTCTGTCATGACCATTTATTTGATAGGACAGTACAGCTCCATCCCATGCTAGGCTAGCTATGTTTTACTACTAGAAATGCCTTACCTATTTACACGATAGGCACCAGGAAATCCAGAGAAGAGAGAAAAACCATACTTGGTAAGCGATATGATTTCAATCAATTTATTCTATTTTGCTTTGCCCTTCGTCCTCTTCCTATCCATCTTCTAGATGATCCCCACTCGCCCACCTTAGCACATGCCAACTCCACCATGCCACTTTCGGAGTATCTCCATAGCCCAGTTTGATAGGCACGGTAGATCTGGCAGACAGAAAGAAGGCACGCTTGGTTTTATTTCATTTCATATTTCTCTTTGCCTTGATCTCTCACGTCCAGCGTCCCGGCAGCGGCCATTCCCACTCGCACACCAATACAGGCACGCGCCAATGCCACCATGCCGCTTTAGGATCACCTTCGGCGCTCAGTTTGATAGACTGTTTTCTGTCTCTCCCTACTAGCTGCCCCTCGCCCTCTCCTCCAAAACCCAAATCAAAACCAAACGCCATCACCCCCCACCTGCTCGAGCTCTTCCTCGCGATGGCCCAATTGGTCAATGATAGTGACACTTCTAGGGTGTTTTCGGATGGCCCCCTTGAAGCAATCCCAGCTAGATGTGACGTCATCACCACCACGAGCCTCGTCGCCTGCTGCAAATGTTATCTTTACTCAGCAACACATAGTCATCCCTGGCGAAATCTCACCCGTTTGGTCTCCCCTGTGTTCTTCACACTCACCTAACTGAGCTATCGCGTGAGTACAATGTATTCTACCGCGACAATCGCATGAAGAAGTTCTATGGGGCATCTATTATTGCGGTGGGGCAAGCAGAAGCCACAGAAGAATTTCAGGTGGACCTTGTGCAAGCTGACACCACTGGACAGGTCCTCTGTAACACCCTCGAATCGGCCCTATGCAAGTTTTAGCCCTTTCCGCCAAACCCGCATAGAAACGATTCAAGGACGCCCACCAGGCACTTTCGTGCGGGTGGAAAACGAAGTAATAACATTACACAACAGTTCTTGATGGGACCCATAGAACAGATATATATACAACAGTGACTCAACGAGTCAAGAATACAAATATCATATACAAAGATCCAAATCACCTTGAAAACGATAGAGCGTCCGGCTATGGACAAGATGCAAATGGGGCTAAGAGCCCTGAAGAATAACCAATGGCGTCCATAACCCTGCCCAAGCCAAGCCGGAAGGGTAACCCTGCTAACGACGGCGATCTCAAACCTGCTAAAAAAAAGGGGTGCCGACAAGGGCAAAGGAAAAAGGGGAGCGTCAGTACTGAGGCCAGTACATGGCGAGGCTAGAATTCGGCGGCTCTCGCCTACATAGGTATGGTGGGCTGAAGCGGCAGCGCAGCGGCACTAAACAACCTATAGAGACTCGTTACACTGGCGGTTATCAGAGAGGGATAAGAAAGACCTATTCGGATCCAACCTGAAGCTAACACCAAACAAACCCATCCTGGTATTTCCCCCTCGAGACCAAACGAGGAAGTCGGGCCAAGGAACTCACACAGTTGGCAATTTTACTCATTCCGTTATAGTTGCAGCAATTACGAATCAGATATAGATAGCATGAGTCATCCTGATAGCATAAGTAGTGGGCAGTTTTAATCACCATTCCGTTGTAGTAGAAACATTTACTAGTCAGATATAATTGTTCTGAGGAATCCCAAAACCCAACAGTTGTTGACACTTTTATCACATTCCATTGGAGTTGCAATACTTACTAGGCATATATAACAAACAACCCAGATCCCCCAGTTGTTGGCATTTTTAATATCCATTCTGTTATAGTTGCATCTGTTTACTAGTCACACATTAAGTCAAATTTATAGCACTACTTTAGTTATGCTTGTCTATGATCGAGATACTGTGCTCCAAGTCGTCCATAACCACGGACACGGCTTTCAGAAAGTTTTACCCTGCAGGGGTGCACAAATAGCAACCCACACTCAATCAACCTCGGAAAAACCAACTCAAAACCCAACGAGGCTTTCACGACAAAGCGATCACATGATTCATAATATATTTCAGGGGGCCACCCCACTAAGCTACCATAGAAGTTGGCGGCTCGGAACGGACCCGGGGTTTACAGCAATGTAAACGACTAGGAACCCAAAAGTGTGACTGGACTTGTCGATACCGTGAAAACGTGGCGCGATCCAAAACAGTACAGGTGCTCCACGCACAATCTTAAATAAAGCAGTAAAGCATGGCATAAGTACAGGATAGTAATAAAGCCCCAAACTACTTTGTGGCCCCAAGAAATAGAAATGAATCAAGCTCTGGCTCAGGAGGGTCCATATGGCCTCCCGGATGTGGATAGTGCGAAAAATCAAGGAACAGGTATCAAGTACTCGGGGTCCTACGGGACACAAGTGAGCGTGGAAGAACCAAATATCATCTATTGCCCACCGATGCCTATGCATTAGTTATATCTAGCATTTTAATAGTTGTATTTAAAGTCATGATCATCTCCATCATTAAGCAGCTCCACCATAAACATCTACCAGCATTCCAACAACGGCGGTACTTGACAACACGAGATCACACCTGAGCAAGCAACTACGACTCGCAAGGCCAGCTATCTACCAAGCATAGGTAATAGGAGGTGTCCAAGGCAACATAGAGGATACACGGGATATAAATGGTGCACGGAAACTAAAGCATCGCGACACGGATAGCAATAGATCAACAGGAGGAAATAAAGACTATAAATGCAAAATAGGTAGAAGGGGGAGAGATGCTCGCCTAGGAAACACTGCCGGAGGATCATATCCGGAGAACTTGTCGATACTCGCATCCACTCATTGGACTAATCCGCGAAGACACAAACACTAGAAGAAAACACCGGATGCAATATTTAATACTACGGCAGAAGATCCGGCATGATTATGATATAATGCAGATGCGGTGCAATTAGGCAGTTTTAAGCAGAACCGGGGCCCCGACGATTAATTAAATGGTTCAAGTTGTTTAGACCCCCGCAATTTAACTGTTGTATTTAAAAAGACAAAATATGGCATCGGTTCGCTACACAAATTTAAATGGAGTCCGGAATAAGACTAGAATAGCCCGCATATAGACTCCATATTTAATTTAGGTGAATCGCCTAAATACCCCCAAACCTCATGATCCTATGTATGTAGGTATGATCAATTGTTATACAGCAGATAGATATTATATATTATAAAAATAAGGGGTCTCGGAAAAAGGGTCACACATGGGTGTTGGGCGACCTTGGGGCTCGTAAGATTCTGGGGATCGGTCTTCAGATCCGAGAGGGAGAAGAACATCAGGTTCGGTCTTCGGGATCCGCGAGGAGAACTTGATGTCCCAAGAAGGAGATCTTGGAATTGGGCATCGCCGTTTTCGGTTCCGAGAAGGGTCTTGGCCTTCCGAGATGAAGATCGTGATCGGAAGTATACGGTTACATGTCGACGACCTCGTCAATGGAAAGGTCTTGGCATCGGTCTTAGCCTCGCACGAAACATGGTTCCTCGTCTCGGTCTTGGCCATCACCAATTCGTAGTGGTACTGTTCGGATCTTCAAATACTACGGCCAAAACAAGAGGGAAAAGGTTGACACCAGGATCAACATAACACATACTTATACGAATTGCATGGAACACTGTAGGGTTGCTGGTCCACTCAAATGCTCAGGCAGTAAGTACAGGGAACCCGACCTGCAGGAACAATACGAGGAGGCAGACTTTGGCCTCAGCACAAACATGGGGCGGGCTGGCGGCATTCACGACGTCTCGCAGGGGCACGGCCGGTGCCGGCGGTGAGAAACGTCGGCGAGGTTCGGAGAGGGGTGGCCCTGGCGGCAGAGGAGGTAGTGAGGCAGGCTCGCGGAGGAGGCATGGAAGAGGCCGGTGGCGGGTGAGCCTCTGCAGCAGCGCTCCGGCGAAGCGGAAGAAGGCGCGCTGGCGACAGAGGAAGAAGGGGAGGGCGCCGACGCCATGCGACCGGAGAGGAGGCGCGGTGCAGGGCACCCGCGGCGGCGGCACTGCGGGTTGGTAGAGGGAGGCAGCGGAGGAAGCGGTCGAGGAGGCCCGGCCCGCTAGGCGGCGGAGGACGGCAGACCGACATGGGGATGGTTGGCTCCGGCGAGGAGGGACTCGGCGAGGAAGGAGGCGGTCGCCAGGGAATACGGAGGAGGTCACGGACGAGGGGACACGGAGATGGAGGAGATCGAGTAGGGGCAGGGCGGACCGACGGCGGCCGGCGGGGAAGGCCGTAGGGAGAACACCGGGCTGCTACAGAGCACGCCCGCGGCGGCGGGGCCGGCAAGGTGGAGAGAAGAACGCAGGGATTGGGAGAGAGAGAGGAGCAAGGGACAGGTGGGCAAGGGGTGGGATCCCGAGGCGGGGCTGTCGGAAGGGGAGGCGGGACAGGTGAGGTGGGGACGCGGGCCAGGGAGGCCGGTCGGTGCGGTGGGTGGGAAACGGCTGGGGCGGGCCAGGGGAGTGGCCAGGTGGCTGAGAACGAGTGGGTGGAAGGAAGGGTCAGGAGGAGGTGGCGACATAGGATTGGAGGGGGTGACGTGGCTGGGGATGGGTAGATAGGCTGGGTAGGATATTTGGTGGGAAAAGATCTGGGTGTTTTCTGGGTAGGTAGGGTTTTATCTGGAGGTGGTCGGCTAGGCTTTCGGGCCTGGCTGGCTGCCTCCTAAAAATAATAATTAAATATTTTATTTATTTAAAACGAGGCTTTTGCAAACCGTTGGTAGACAAAACAAAATACATCCGGATAGACCCGGGTTTTATATTTGAATAAAGACGGGGATTAATTAGAAAAACAAAATAGGTTTTCGAAAATAGTTTCAGACAAACAGATGCATAGTGCTGACAATGCTCAAATGCAATGTGGCATGATGACATGAGCATGCGGTCATGACGATGCAATGAACAAAAACAACGCGATTTTCTAGTAGTGGTTTTTGCGGGATGCCACAATTCGACACCATAACAAAGGATCTCGCCCTCGAGATCCGCCTCATAGTACCGGAAAGAAGGTCGGCGATCTGAATCTTCTCGCTTTGTGTAGATCCTCGTGACACCACTAACAAGGTTGTTGCTCCATCTTGAAATCTGCGACACCACCAACAAGGGGTCGTTGTCCGTGATCGTCGAGAGAACACTCCGGGAACAAAGGGGCGAAGGTAGAGGTATCAGAAGATAAAGCGACCTCTAACTTCCGGGGACGGAGTAAAATTGCTGGATCCACCGATTCAATGTACAAGAGCGAATGATAAGAGTAGTCGGATGGTGATCAGTCCATCACGCACCCAAACCATTACTCTGCACACAAATCAGAGAATTATGCAACCAACTCTCGGAATTAGATTGAAGATCTCGACAAGCAAGGTTCGGGAACAAAAGGATGATGCAGACTCTGCATCAGATCTGGCGTAGATGATGTCGTCACATTGGAAAACACTGGGAGGCACAAACAAGGAACAAAGGATGGTACCACAGATAAAGGATCACTCAGATAGCATGAAGACCGGATGTAGAAACACCGTTACCAAAGGAGGAAGCAAAACCCTGAAGGTGCGATGGAAACCTAACCACGAGAAATCCTAGACTCGAAGAAAAGATAAGAGAGGAGATTCAAAACACGCAGAGGTAAGAGGAGAATAGCAGAGGGGTAAGGAGTAAAAGCAGACCTAATCAGATCTATCCAACCGTTTTTAAAAAATAGTTTTGACACTCAACTTCGGCCGTTAGCTAAGTTATCCTACAGGCTGGACTTGTGGGGTATCGCAACTGCTGAGCTCTGATACCACTCTATAACACCCTCAAATCGGCCCTATGCAAGTTTTAGCCCTTTCCGCCAAACCCGCATAGAAATGATTCAAGGACACCCACCAGACACTTTCGTACGAGTGGAAAACGAAGTAATAACATTACACAACAGTCCTCGATGGGACCCATAGAACAGATATATATACAACAGTGACTCAACGAGTCAAGAATACAAATATCATATACAAAGATCCAAATCACCTTGAAAACGATAGAGCGTCCGGCTACGGACAAGATGCAAATGGGGCTAAGAGCCCTGAAGAATAACCAATGGCGTCCATAACCCTGCTCAGGCTAAGCCGGAA
This sequence comes from Avena insularis, assembly GCA_023614405.1. Lineage (NCBI taxonomy): Eukaryota > Viridiplantae > Streptophyta > Magnoliopsida > Poales > Poaceae > Avena > Avena insularis. The sequence continues at coordinate 462,660,451 of CM042690.1, forward strand.
GGGTAACCCTGCTAACGACGGCGATCTCAAACCTGCTAAACAAAAGGGGTGCTGACAAGAGCAAAGGAAAAAGAGGAGCGTCAGTACTGAGGCCAGTACATGGCGATGCTAGAATTCGGCGGCTCTCGCCTACATAGGTATGGTGGGCTGAAGCGGCAGCGCAGCGGCACTAAACAACCTATAGAGACTCGTTACACTAGCGGTTATCAGAGAGGGATAAGAAAGACCTATTCGGATCCAACCAGAAGCTAACACCAAACAAACCCATCCTGGTATTTCCCCCTTGAGACCAAACGAGGCAGTCGGGCCAAGGAACTCACACAGTTGGCAATTTTACTCATTCCGTTATAGTTGCAGCAATTACTAATCAGATATAGATAGCATGAGTCATCCTGATAGCATAAGTAGTGGGAAGTTTTAATCACCATTCCGTTGTAGTAGAAACATTTACTAGTCAGATATAATTGTTCTGAGGAATCCCAAAACCCAACAGTTGTTGACACTTTTATCACATTCCATTGGAGTTGCAATACTTACTAGGCATATATAACAAACAACCCAGATCCCCCAGTTGTTAGCATTTTTAATATCCATTCTGTTATAGTTGCATCTGTTTACTAGTCACACATTAAGTCAAATTTATAGCACTACTTTAGTTATGCTTGTCTATGATCGAGATACTATGCTCCAAGTCGTCCATAACTGCGAACGCGGCTTTCAAAAAGTTTTACACTGCAGGGGTGCACAAATAGCAACACACACTCGATCAACCTCGGAAAAACCAACTCAAAACCCAACGAGGCTTTCACGACAAAGCGATCACAGGATTCATAAAATATTTCAGGAGGCCACCCCACTAAGCTACCATAACAAAGTTGGCGGCTCGAAAGCGGACCCGGGTTCTGACGGCGGCTGTAAAGCAGGGAACCGAAAGTGTGGTGGGCTTGTCGATACCGCGAAAATGTGGCACGATCCAAAACAGTACAGGTGCTCCACGCACAATCTTAAATAATGCAGTAAAGCATGGCAAAAGTACAGAATAGTAATAAAGCCCCAAACTACTTTGTGGCCCCAAGAAATAGAAATGAAACAAGCTCTGGCTCAGGGGGGTCCATAAGGCCTCCCGGATGTGGATAGTGCGAAAAATCAAGGAACAGGTATCAAGTACTCGGGGTCCTACGGGACACAAGTGAGCGTGGAAGAACCAAATATCATCTATTGCCCACCGATGCCTAGTTATATCTAGAATTTTAATAGTTGTATTTAAAGTCATGATCATCTCCATCATTAAGCATCTCCATCATTAAGCAGCTCCACCATAAACATCTGCCAGCATTCCAACAACTGCGATACTTGACAACACGAGATCACACCTGAGCAAGCAACTACGACTCGCAAGGCCAGCTATCTACCAAGCACAGGTAATAGGAGGTGTCCAAGGAAATATAGAGGTTGCACGGGATATAACTGGTGCACGGAAACTAAAGCATCGCGACACGGATAGCAATAGATCAACAGGAGGAAATAAAGACTATAAATGCAAAATAGGTAGAAGGGGGAGAGATGCTCGCCTGGGAAACACTGCCGGAGGATCATATCCGGAGAACTTGTCGATACTCGCATCCACTCATCGGACTAATCCGCGAAGAAGCAAACACTAGAAGAAAACACCGGATGCAATATTTAAATACTACGGCAGAAGATCCGACATGATTATGATATAATGTAGATGCGGTGCAATTAGGCAGTTTTAAGCAGAACCGGGGCCCCGACGATTAATTAAATGGTTCAAGTTGTTTAGACCCCTGCAATTTAAATGTTGTATTTAACAAGACAAAATATGGCATCGGTTCGCTACACAAATTTAAATGGAGTCCAGAATAAGACTAGAATAGCCCGCATATAGACTCCATATTTAATTTAGGTGAATCGCCTAAATACCCCCAAACCTCATGATCCAATGTATGCAAGTATGATCAATTGTTATGCAGCAGATAGATATTATATATTATAAAAATAAGGGGTCTCGGAACAAGGGTCACACATGGGTGTTGGGCGACCTTGGGGCTCGGAAGATTCCGGGGATCGGTCTTCAGATCCGAGAGGGAGAAGAACATCAGGTTCGGTCTTCGGGATCCGCGAGGAGAACTTGATGTCCCAAGAAGGAGATCTTGGAATTGGGCATCGCCGTGTTCGGTTCCGAGAAGGGTCTTGGCCTTCCGAGACGAAGATCGTGATCGGAAGTATACGGTTACATGTCGACGACCTCGTCGATGGAAAGGTCTTGGCATCGGTCTTAGCCTCGCACGAAACATGGTTCCTCGTCTTGGTCTTGGCCATCACCAATTCGTAGTGGTACTGTTCGGATCTTCAAATACTACGGCCAAAACAAGAGGGAAAAGGTTGACACCAGGATCAACATAACACATACTTATACGAATTGCATGGAACACTGTCGGGTTGCTGGTCCACTCAAATGCTCAAGCAGTAAGTACAGGGAACCTGACCTGCAGGAACAATACGAGGAGGCAGACTTTGGCCTCAGCACAAACATGGGGCGGGCTGGCGGCATTCACGACGTCTCGCAGGGGCACGGCCGGTGCCGGCGGTGAGGACCGTCGGCGAGGTTCGGCGAGGGGTGGCCCTGGCGGCAGAGGAGGTAGTGAGGCAGGCTCACCGGAGGAGGCGGGGAAGAGGCCGGTGGCGGGTGAGGCCTGCTGCAGCGGCGGCTCCGGCGGGGCGGAAGAGAAGGGCGCCGGTGGCAGGGACAGAGGAAGAAGGGGAGGGCGTCGGCGCCATGCGGCCGGCGAGGAGGCGCGGTGCAGGGCACCCGTGGCGGTGGCACTACGGGTTGGTAGAGGGAGGCGGCGGAGGACGTGGTCGAGGCCTTGGCGGAGGGCAGTGAGGACGACGTGGGGATGGTTGGCTCCGGCGAGGAGGGACTCGGCGAGGAAGGAGGCGGTCGCCAGGGAAGACGGAGGAGGCCGCGGACGAGGGGACTCGGAGATGGAGGAGATCGAGTAGGGGCAGGGCGGACCGACGGCGGACGGCGGGGAAGGCCGGAGGGAGAACGTCGGGCTTCTACAGAGCACGCCCGTGGCGGCGGGGCCGGCAAGGTGGAGAGAAGAACGCGGGGATGGGGAGAGAGAGGAGCATGGGGACAGGTGGGCCAGGGGTGGGATCCCGAGGCGGGGCTGTCGGCAGGGGAGGTGGGGCAGGTGAGGTGGGGAGCCTTGGGCCAAAGCGGCGGTCGGTCTGGTGGGCGGAAAAGCAGGGGGCCAGGGAGTGGCCAGTGGCCGAAGCAGTGGGTGGAAGGAAGGGTCAGGATGAGGTGGCGACATGGGATTGGAGGGGGTGAGGTGGCTGGGGATGGGTAGATAGGCTGGGTAGGATATTTGGTGGGAAAAGATCTGGGTGTTTTCTAGGTAGGTAGGATTTTATCTGGAGGTGTCCGGCTAGGCTTTCGGGCCTGGCTGGCTGCCTCCTAAAAATAATAATTAAATATTTTTTTTATTTAAAACGAGGCTTTTGCAAACCGTTGGTAGATAAAACAAAATACATCCGGATAGACCCGGGTTTTATATTTGAATAAAGACGGGGCTTAATTAGAAAAACAAAATAGGTTTTCGAAAATAGTTTCAGACAAACAGATGCATAGTGCTGACGATGCTCAAATGCAATGTGGCATGATGACATGAGCATGCGGTCATGATGATGCAATGCACAAAAACAACGCGATTTTCTATTAGTGGCTTTTGCGGGATGCCACATCCTCCTCCGATGTTGTGATGCCAGATTGTGAGGGTAAGAAGTGGGCGGGCGCCCATGGAGATTGGATCGCCACTGTTGGCCTTGCCTAGAACTGGGAGCTTGTGAATGTGTTCACTCGTCATCAGATTCCTCTACCAGTGATCTTCGATTTTGAGGCCACACCCGAGGTACTTAAGTTTATGGCAGCTGGTCAGCCTACTAATAATTCACAAAAGATAGCCATTTGGTGAGTTCCCACATCTGCTAAGAACTAGAAGGATTTCTCTTTCCTGGCCATCTTCGACACGATAATTGCCTTCCTTGATGGTTCTCATGGTATGTGGATGGTTCTTCAGAACCAGTTCAGCATGTTCAGCTACCACAATGTAATTATCCACAAGGGAGTTGTCTATGTTGTAACTCAGATTGGCAATGTTTATGCATGGGATCCTCAGGCATGGGGTAAAATTTCCATCCTTAATTTTCAAGCTTCATCATTCAAATTTTGCGCAGCTGGCCTCTGAATGTGCTTTCATTGCAAGGTCCTATGCGTCTTCCGAGGCCACCTGATTTTGACGGTAATCGTGAGTACAGTCATGATTTGTGGTGGTTAGCAAGATCTCCTAATGGTGGTAGCCTTATTCTGATCAATACTGTGAGCATTAGTGATAGGCGGTATGACACTACTTATGGTGGTTATCCTGTCACTGAAAATGTTGGTTATCATCACGGCCGCAATATTTAGACCTATTCTAATGGGTTTTGCTGGCATGTGTTCTCGATTGACACTAGTAGGTTACTTCCACCGAGGCAATGGCGGAGGGTTTTAGACCTTGGAGCATTTTCTATCTTCCTTGGATTGAGCTATTCGATTACTATTCCAGTTGGCACGGAAGGACTTGTCCCTGGAGATCTAACAAGGAGAAACTGTGTATACACCTCGCCGCATGAAGTTAGTCTCGGTGGATTTAATCTTCGTCCTGAAATATGCCGCTTCAGTATGAATTCTCAAGACGCCGCTGTTGGTTTCTCAACCAACATTGGCTGGAATTTCTCTCAAAAAAACATTGGCTCGAATTGGTGGTAGACTCTGTTGTGGTTCATCGCAAGCTTGGCCAACATGAAGGATTGGAACCGGCATAATTAAGGGTTCAAGGGAGAGGGGTTGAACGTAGTGATCATATGGAATAGGGATTTACGTATCTTAAATTATTTCCTTCGCCTAATTTGTATCATATGGCCTCAGTCGTTAACTTACTGTACTCTAACACTCATTTCGCTGCAATGTAGTGCAAGGCCTACGATTTGATCAAACTTCTTTTGTATAGAAGCCATAGTTTTAGTCAGTGCGGGTCGAATATTCTGCAATTCGTTGCGCCCGCACCCCTTTATTATTTGTTGCACTTTTGAGTTCTCAAAAATGTGAAATAAATCCGGAACATTAGCTATGTCATATCTTGTGCATCTACAATATTTGGTTCCATAATAAGATCTTATGTGACTTGTGTGAATGAAAAAGAAAAAACCTAAGCGAACAATATCTTGTGTTCATTTTGTGGTAGCCAGACCATGTACTAGTAATGTTTTTGGGATAAAAATTTATAGATGAACTATATAAATATGATCTATGTTCATGATTTATTTCACATATTCTACAAACTTGGAAGTCCCACATGCAACAGCTTGTTGCCGGTGCAACTAGTTGCAAATTGGAATTTCCGTCATGGACGTACCTAGTGGCTCTAAGCACATGATGCATGTAGATTCTCACTGGCAGGTGGGGCTGACATAAACAAAGTCATGCACGTTGTCTAACTTGAGCGAAATATGATATCCGTGCATGTCTCTCATTTTGCTACGCGGTTGCATGTTGTACACGTATAATTCCATGTACCTTGTACTAGAACATATATGAATATATGCAACATGCCAAAAATACCACACACACACCCGTACAATGCATTATATCCGGTGTATATATTTTCGGTTCTGTGCTACGACTTCTGCATGTAGGGGAACAAGATGAAAGTACAGGTGTCCATGTCGCGGCTACTACTACTAGTAGTAGTAGTTCGTCCTCCTATTTTCCGTTGAAAATACTACACTATGTTGAAAAGAGAGATGTAAAAAGAAAACCCTCTGGTCAAACTGATGTGACTAGACACTACTGCACCTCTGATACGTAGTAAGTAGCAGTATTCTCAAATTACTAGCTGCGTAGCGTGCTAGTCTAACATACAGTGAAGTCTAGGAAGCGGTGTCCTCGATGTTGTTGTTGACTAGATAGAGCAAGCAAGTAAAATCTCCTCCCTCGTTTTTTTCTTTGCCTCTCCATCTTTTTCCCCAGTCCTCACTCAGCCCATGATCTCCCCCGCATTCTCTCTTCTCACCCATTCCTAACACTTCACTCCTACTGCAGAAAACCCAAGCTATGCTTGGCATCCGCCTAAATCCATCCGGCTGTGATGGTAGATTCAAAGCTCAGTGGGCGATGCAAGTGGGATCAACTCAGCGCAGACGATGTTGACCTCATCGTTCAACGTCTAGACATTTCCAGCACCATCAGGCTAGCCGCATGCTGCAAGCTACTGTACGATCGTATCGCCAACAACAAAGGTACAAAATGGACTTTTCACCATTGGAATGAACCCTGCCTACTTATGCCTCAGCCTGCTTATTGGTTCGATGAGCACTATGACGGTACGAGGGTACATCATCTGCACGACACAGTGTACGACATGGTGCCCCTCGACCATATTCAGCGCACCGCCATCCTGCGCTTCATACATGAAAAATTCTAGGTTGGCATGAACGGTGACTAGCTCGCCGCCGTGGACCAGCACGGGGCCTAGTTCCTAGCGAACATCTACACCTATTGAGTAATCGACCTTCCATCGATGGATACTTGTGGCATTGAGGTCGCCTCACCTCTAGTATATAGCATGTAATGCTACTAGCCATCCAGGGTTCCCCCAGTTACGTGTACTCATTTCTGAACTCATGCATATTTCAAAAGATTTTTTTTGGCAAATCCACAGTTATGGAGAAAAGTTCAATAAGTCGTGGGATGGATCTCTTGAGTTGTTGAAGATCGTAATCTGTAGAGTGCCCACAGAAGCTGGGGGTTACACAGACTATAAGCTCCGCACGTTGTTCGACGGTGAAATCACCTACCTGGAAGGTGGTAGCCAAGTTTGGAGATGTCTGGAGCATTCATGTCATGGAAGACGATAATACTATGGTGCCATTGAACACAGTGGCCTCATTTTGCGGTCGCAAGTCAAGGTTGCACCTACAGTTGGGATCCCATATTGGAAGGTAATTATAGTTCCATGATGATACATCGTGAGTGATTCAGTGAAGTTGTTCTTTAACTACCTTGTTTAAGTTTTACCTTCCATATGACTAAATGAGCACACCCTTTATGTCCTAAAAACAGAATGAACCATTGCCAGTAATGAATTAGTACCAGTAATATGTCCTCCAAAAATATAGTGTATGACGGTGTCCCTGCACTAGTAAGTTGTCAGAATATGAAAGGTATTATTAACCAGCATCTCAATTGTGAGCACAACACAATGAAGTCGGTTTTCTTTATCTGATTGTACTTTCAGTCCCTACTCGGATTGTAGGAATCATATAGGATTCTGTAGGACACCAATCTTTCCTTTTTAGATTTTGCCTTGGGATTCAGAGGAATTGTGTAGGATTTTAGTAGGATTTGGATCCTTAGGATTTTTCTTATAAACTGCTGTTTGATTCGAAAGCGTATAATCATTAGGAATTCCTTCAAAGGATTCCTTTACACTCTATTTTGGAGGAAAATTTCCATCCACTCCAACCTCTTTGTACAATTCCTTTGGTTTTCCTCTACAAACAAACACCACTTGATCCAAAATACTGTAGTCATCTAATCCTATAGGATTCAAGTGGACTTGCCTCTATATCAATAAAAAGTGGCGCTTCCTCTTTTGAAACTTACAATAACTAAGAAACTAAGATAAGCAAGAAATCCAAATATTTGGAATATTAGAATAAGAAATGCAATTTCTAATGTTGTTAATTTATTGAGTAATATTGTTGTCAGGATTTTCCTATTCACACTGTTAGCATGAACAATGAAGAATACTGGTGTTAGAATATGTATGCCAGTAATGCACGTTTTGTCTCGAATTCAGAGGCTGCAAGAAACAAGGAGCTTCTGTTTGTAATCCTAGCACCTATTTTGAATGATCGTCCAAGCATGTAGTTCCTCGCTCGATCGGCTGATGGTGAACACTTGATGATCATAATTACAACATATGGCATGGGGGTTTCCCATGTCGAAGAGGGTGAAATCATTTCCCATGCTCAAAATGGGACTAACCTCTGATGGACCTCCAGGGGTCATCGTTTGGAGGCAGGTTAACAGCATGGGCGACAACTCTTTGTTTCTCGGTCTCAATTATCCAATCATTGACAAGATGATGAAGAAACACGGATGCAAGGCTCCTGATGGCACATTGTTCCCATTCATGAGGAAAAACTATGTGTACACAACATACAGGAGCTTTCGTGGAATACAATTCCCTCAGATTAAACGCTGCAACCTGCAGCCAACTGAAGGTGAGCCTGTGGTAGTTATCAGCGTTCCCAAAGATGGTTGGAACTGTGTGCGATAGGCGGCAATTTGGTTTAGGCCTAGTTTACGTGTAGTAGGCTCGTTGTGCCGTCCCTAGACTGAGCTGTGGATCTTTCTGGTGTATCGCTGTGTCATCTTTTTTTGCATCGTGGTTCAACAGTTAACTGTTAGTACACTGGTTAGTGGCCAGCTTGAATCAGTTTATATGAGCGTTGCCATGCTTTTGTAATTACTATTCCCTTCCACGGTATAATCCATGTAGCGGTGCTTATTTCGTGGCGTGATTTCTATACTATAGTTTTCAGTACTGTTACTGGCTTGTATATACATGACTCGTGCAGCTTTTTTTGTACCATCGCACCTCATGAAGCTTTGTGTTTTGAGAGGAATATTCCTTCTTTCCTCTTAGCGAACAGGGAAAAGTAGGTCACTGCTTCTTATAGGGTCACTAAACAGGCCTTAACTTGGGCGTAATTGATCTTGGCTCGGTACGCCAAAGCAGACCAAGATGACCTAGGATGATAGCCGCAAATGTTTATGCTGATTTTCTCAAAAAAAGTTAATGCACACCCTTCCAAAAAAGAAAATTGTTTACGCAGACCCCATATTCTCTCTGATACATGGCATACTTTTGGCGCTACCGTGAAATTACTTATTCAGTATAGTATGTATCCTTGCTCATTCTTTTGTATGTGAAATGAACAAGTCAAGCTCTGATGTGACATGAACAAGTCAAGATCTGATGTGCTGACATTGTACTGTCCGTGCTAGTGTACAAACTGGTTGTATTATTGTGTTCGAAACTATGAACTAAATGTGCGAATTCTGAGCCTTTTTGCATGATGACAATGCCACATGTTGGCGCTAATTGTGGCATGTACTAATTTGATCGTATAGAAGCATACAACTTCGAGCAATTAGTATAAGTTGTTGCTTACCCGAGCTATCTGAAGTTGGGCAAGTCGCCTATAGTTTATATGGCATGATTACAAGGTTTTGAGTTAATCAAATCGATTGGGCACTTAGGCCGATTCAAAGCCACCCAATGATGGGGATATGCCGAAGGGGGTATGCCTAGCAGGACGTTCCGATTGGGTCAAAGACCTCGCGAGTGGGACTGTAGGATGGCGACTGGACCATGACTAAAGAGAAGGCCTGGCGATTGGAGACCGGAGGCTCAGAAGCATACCTGAGGCCTAGTCGGATTAGGTGAAAAGCCTCCGAATCCATATCTTGTTCGGTTGTATACTATAAACCCTATCGAGGTACCCCTATAGAAACCTCCCTAGGAGATTGAGGACTTATGTTCCATCACACACCCCTTCAAGCAACTCGCTGCTTAGACGCTGAGCTCGCCACCCCTGTAACTCGCTCTCCATCAATCTAATCTAGCAGGAGTAGGTCTTTACCCTCTAGGGGGGCGAACCTGGGTAAATCCATGTGCATCCGCCCCCATCTCGCATCGCAGATGGCTGCCAGCTCTCGCCCCCGATTCTATCACTCACTACCCATGGCAGCGACTACCGTGGCCATTCCCATGACAGTGGCACCCACTGTGGGGCCTGGCCGGTCTAGCATGAGTTCTGCGGCAAGATCCTACACGCCAATCGATCGGCCGATCGCCACCGGCTGCATGGTCGCCACCGGTGGGATCCTGCAAATCCTACCCAGCAGCTACATCCTGGCGTCGCGCCCGATCACACACAGTGCAGTGATGCCGATCGGCGCCATCAGCCTATTCATCGGCTTCACCGACGCAATCGACCCAGCGGGAATGATGATCGTCGGTGAATCACCGCCGTGCCATGATCTGTTCTCGGAGGAGCATGTCTTCTTCATCAATCGCCTCACCACCGAGTATGACTCGGCCGCCAGCAACGCGGTCGGGACCAACACCTCCACGGATGACGCGGCTCTCCACGACCCCTGCCTCGGTCGACGGATCCATCACCGCAGCATCACGGGGGGACTCCATCACACGGGTCTCCAACCCTAAGGACTTCGAGGATTCCTCCATCCTTGGGATCTTCGATTCCGACTCCGGCTCGGAGTCCCCCGAGGACTTCCACGCCAGATCCAATCGCTTCAACGCGATCTACATGGCGGGAAGCACGGCCGCCCCGCCAGATCCATTCTACACTGATCCCTCCAACTTCCATGGCCACGGAGGTGGAGGAAGCCCGCCTGCGACTAGAGGAGGCACAACGTAAGGAGCTAGCCGAGCGCGAGAAATTCTGCATCGAGCGATCAACGGCGCAGGAGCTGTCGCTCTACCACTAACGACGCATCAGGACCCGCCTGAACTCCAACGTCTAGGTACGCGTCCTGAACTTCAACGATGAAAGCGACCCCGCACGCGTGGCCGAGCGCAATTACTGCGAGAACGCGCCACCAGGTGGCAGAAATCGACCACCACCTGGCGCACCGGCGACTGGGGCCCCACCGCCACCCATTGGTCGCGTGCCCCCACCGGACCAGCCGCGGATCATAATCTCGCCATAGGCCCGCGGCGCCAATGGACTCCCACTATACTCCACTCCAATGAACAACGTCATCGCGGCCGACGCCGCAGTCGCCCGCCTCGACATCCTAGGAGAGGGCACGCTGCAGATCCAATACGCTAAGTCCCTACTCGCCAGGGCCGTCGATCAGTAAGCCGCGGTAGTCGACCCGTGGGGGCAGATGTATTCCCGCTCATCGGCAACCAGGACAGCCTCAAGCGGCCCTCCAACCATCGCCAACGCTGTAACCTGCCCACCACCCTAGCCCCTGGCACATCAGCCACGGGCCGCCAACCCTGCGCTCTCCACCAACGAGCCGCGGCCGATGAACAACACAGTCGCCGCCAATGGGCAACCCATCGACACTCGAACACACATCGTCAACAACCAGGCTTGGCAAGTGCGTCAGCCCAACAACTTGAGGCACAACCTCACCAACCGCGGCGACTCTGAACCTAGGGGCTCGCTCAGCCGAGTAGGCCCCCAATGCTTTGGGCCTATGATCCGAGGTGAGAAGTACCCCGCCAACTTCAAGGCACCCAAGGAGATCGAAAAGTACGACCCCACGTAAGACCTAGCAGTGTGGTTGGACACGTACCTCATGGTGATGGGAATCGCCGGCCACACCGACCTGCTAGCCGCTCGCTACCTCCCCCTGATGATGGAGGATGCAACCCGACAATGGATCAACACCCTCCCCGCCGACAACATCGACTTGTGGGAAGAAATGCAGGACGCCTTCGTTAGGCACTTCGAGGGCTCCTACACCCGCGCTACCACCATCGAGGACCTATCGCGATGCATCCAGGGACAGCGCGAGTCAACCCGCCACTGGATCCAGAGGTGGCAGGATCTATGGATCAACGCCTTCGGCATTCACTGAGACAAGGTGATTCACTACTTCAAGAACGCATGACGGTACAAACCCCTGGTCCCTAAGATCAAGACGGTCTATCGGACGCTCGGCAACATCCCTAACCTCCTCGAGATCGCCAAGAAGTACACGGAGGAGGACCCCAACTAGGACTCCGACGACGAGTCGGGAGGAAGATGTCGATTGAGCAGCCACGACAACAGGCGACAACGCGACATGCGCTACAGCAACACCCGCCTCACCGGGAAGCGCCACAATGATGGCCGAGTCGACTTCATCGCTAACGCCAGTTACGGCCAATGCGACCCGAAGAACTTCCGCCGCGATGGGGAAACTACCGCGACAGCGGAAACTACCGTGCCAACAATGCGACAAGGCCGAAATTCGACCCTGCCACCCTGCTCAACAAGCCCTGTGTCTACCACAACAGGGAGGGGAAACCTGCCACCCACACCACCGCGGACTGCCATTCTCTAAAGGAGATCGAAAAGGCAAGGAGAGCAAGGGAGGACCCCAACAACAACCCACCAAGGGACAACAGCAATGCCGGCGGGTTCGGAAACACCGTCGGCTCGCTACACACCTTCACCGAGCTTGGCACCAAACGCGAGAAGAAGGTGCTCGCCCGCGCGGTTACCGTCAATGTGGTGACCCAAGTTGACATCCCCCGCTTCCTCAACTGGTCTGAGCAAAGCATCACCTGGAGTCGCCAGGATCACGCGCCCATGAGTGAGTATCCAGGGCGAGTCACCCTAGTGGTCAGGCCCAAAGTGGCCGACTACTGGCTCCCCAAGAAGCTGATGGACGGCAGAAGCTCCATCAACATAATGTACTTGGACACATTCAAGAGGCTGCACCTCCCGGAGTCAGCGATCGAGTCGACACTCACCACCTTCCACGACATCGTCCCTGGTTGGAAGGCGTATCCGATCGTCAAGGTGATGCTACTAGTCACCTTCAGCACACCAGCGAATTTCCGCACCGGGCGGATCGTCTTCGAGCTGGTGAACTTCAACAGCCCTTACCACTGCGTCCTAGGGCGCTAGGCATTCGCCAAGTTCATGGCGACCCCGCATTATGCCTATAACATGATGAAGCTCCTAGGGCCAAGCGGCATCATCACCGTCCACGGCGACCCTGACATGGCCGTGGAATGCGAGGACAAAGGCGCCAAGCTCGCCGACGCTGTCATCGCCGTGGAGACCGACCACGTGGAAGAGCTCGTGAAATATGCGGGCAGCGTCAACAAGGATGACCCCACCATTATGAAGAAGCCAACCGCCGCTAGCTCCACGTTCGAGGCGACCACGCACAACTGCACCGTCGAGCTCATCACGGGCGACTCCAGCCAGACGGTCACCATCGGGGTGCACATGAGCCCCGCATAGGAAAGCGTGCTCATCGAGTTCCTCCGTGAGAATCGCAACATCTTTGCATGGAAACCATCTGACATGCCTGGTGTTCCGAGGGAACTGCTGAGCACAAACTCAACACCGACCCCAAAGTGCGACCAGTAAAGCACTGCCCTTCAATGAAGAGCGCCAACGAGCAATCACCAAAGAAGTATAGTGCCTGCTAGCCGCAGGCTTCATTCGGCCAATCAAGTACACCAAGTAGCTGGCAAACCCAGTCTTGGTCCTGAAAAAGAACAACACCTGGAGAATGTGTATCGACTAAACCAACCTCAACAGCGCTTGCCCGAAGGAGGAGTTCGTCCTACCACGCATCAACCAGATCATCGATTCGACCGCGGGATTGGAGTCGATGTGCTTCCTCGACGCGTATTCTGGCTAAAACTAGATCAAATTTACGGACGAGGATGAGGAGAAGACGGCATTCATCACGCCATTCGGCGCCTTCTGCTACACGGCCATGACGTTCGGCCTCAAGAACGCCGGCGCCACCTACCAAAGGTGCATGCAGGAGTGCCTCGCAAGCCAAATTGGCCGCAACATACACGTCTACACCGACGACGTGGTGGTAAAATCCACACGCGAGGACGACCTGCTCGCCGACCTGGCCGAGACCTTCGAAAATCTGCAGAGGTACAACATCAAGCTCAACGCAGGGAAATGCACCTTCGGTATCCCCACCGGACAGCTCCTAGGGTACGTGGTCTCCAAGGAAGGTATCAAGGACAACCCCACCAAGATCGACACCATCGCGCGACTCGGGAAACCCGAGTGCCTACGTGACGTCCAGAAGCTGGCCGGACAAGTCGCGGCTCTCAGTCGCTTCATCCCTCGGCTCGGTGAGAAGGCGATGCCTCTCTATTGCCTGATGCTCAAGAACCCCACGTTCCAATGGGACGAAGAAGCAGACAACATGCTCAAGGCACTCAAAGAAGTACTACTTGCGGCACCACTGCTCGCCGCCCCAATCGACAAAGATCCAATGCTTGTCTATGTTGGGGCCTCCACTCGAGTCGTCAGCACCGTAATGGTCATCGAACGGCCAAAAGAGGGCAAGAGCGCCCCATCCAGCGACCCATCTACTACATCAGCAAGGTCCTGACAAACTCAAGACAGTGCTACCCGCAGTACCAAAAATTGGTGTATGTGGTCTTCGAGGCCCAACGGTGACTCCCGCACTACTTCCAAGAGCACCCCATCACGGTCGTCTCTTCTGCGCTGCTGCAGGATATCATCCGCAACCGCGAGGTGATCGGTCAAGTCGCTAAATGGGTCATCGAAATCGGCGTCCACAACATCAAATACGAGCCACGAAAAGCAATCAAATCACAAGCCCTGGCCGACTTCCTCGCCGACTTGGAAGAGGCACAGCAGCCAGAGAAGCTCCCCTACCTACACTACTGGTCGCTCCACTTCGATGGCTCCAAGAACGCTGATGGCGCTGGGGCCGGGGTCATACTGACCTCCCCCAAGGGAGACAAGCTTCGCTATGTACTCCACCTCGACTTCAAACCCTGCACTAACAACATGGCCGAGTACGAGGCTCTCCTCCATGGCATGCGGGCCACCAAGGAAATGAATGTCAATCGCCTACGATGCTACGGCGACTCCGACCTATCGCCGGCCAGGTCGCAGGGACCTGCGACACCATCTTCCCGACAATGATAGCATACCGCCAAGCGGTAGACCAGCTGGGAGGGAACTTCACTGGCTACTCAGTCGAGTGGATCGACATGCGCAAAAACGAGGAGGCAGACGCCCTCTCCCGCATCGGGTCGGCCCGGTAGACGCCACCCACAGGAGGCACGAATGATAGTGCACCGTTGCAAGTCCTTCGTCATCATCAATGGCGAGCTCCATAAACACAGCGTGACCGATGTGTTCCAACACTGCGTACATCCAGAAGAAGGACGCAAGATCCTCCAAGACATCCACGTCGGCGACTGCGGCCATCACGCTGGCACCAGATCGCTGGTCGCCAAAGCCATGCGACATGGCTTCTACTGGCTCACCGCACATTCCGATGCAACCGACATTGTCCAACGGTGCATCGGGTGCCAGAAGTACGCCAATCAGGCGCATCTTCCTAGTTCGGCACTCAATACCATCCCCATCACCTGGCCATTCGCCGTATGGGGCATGGACATGGTCGGCCCGTTCAAGAAGGACCCATCAGGCTTCATCCACCTCCTGGTCGCGGTTGACAAGTTTACCAAGTGGGTCGAAGCCAAGCCAATCAAGAAGTGTGACGGCAAGACCGCCACCAAGTTTCTCCGAGAGCTCATCTACCGGTACGGTTACCTGCACAGCATCATAACGGACAACGGCACCAACTTCGCCAAGGGCGCCATGGCAGAATTCTGCGAAGAACACAGCATACAACTCGACCTCGCCTTAGTCGCCCAGCCGGAGTCGAACGGCCAAGCAGAACGTGCTAATTAGAGCGTCCTCCACAGGCTCAAGGCGCGACTTCAAGTGCCTCGTGAGCGAACCCTAGGATGCTGGGTCGAAGAGCTCCCCTCTGTAATATGGGGGATCCGCACCTCCGTCAACCGCTCCACGGGGTTCACGCCCTTCTTCATGGTGTACAGCGCCAAGGCCGTAATGCCAACCGACCTGGAGCATGACTCACCTTGAGTCGCCAACTATGTCGAGGCGACAAACGAGATCGCCCGCCAAGACAGCGTCGACCAGCTTGACGAGGCACACGACCTAGCTGGCTCCCGCACCGCCATCTACCAGTAGGGACTCCGCCGCTACCATAGCCGTTGAGTCCGGACCCGTACCTTCCAGGAAAGCTACTTGGTCCTACGACTGGTCCAGGACAAGAAGGGCATGCAAAAGCTTCCTTGGACTCGCCACGGGACTGGCTTTCCGAGCCAGGGGAAGAGACGTGTTATAAACAACACATCAGACCTTACAATAGGCACACGCCCGAGACGACTAAGTACCACGCTTGGGGACTCGCCCAAACTGACCTCATTCGCACACGGGGACTCGGCTAAGTACATAACCCCTTCGGAGTCGCAAGGCGACTGGCCCCACACGCCACGAAAAATCAGTTCCAACCAAAAAAAAACCCAAAGCAAACACACATGCACATAGACGAGTTATGCCCCATTAAAGGGCGGACGCGCTCGAGGACTCGCTCAAACAAAAGCCAACATATCACAAAATTGACCATGCATTGCAAGTCGATTGACTCCCCACACTTTCATACATATGCATTGTTCATATTACAAAATGGCCATCCGGCATAATTTACAAAAGCCCCCAGGGCAGCTATCTATTTTGCAGGCTCTGATGAAGAAGCGCTGTCACCGCCCTTGACCCGGACGAATGGCACCTAGGGATTTGTTGGGTAAGTCGTCAGCGACTTTGACAACACCGACCGGAAGGGTTGCTCCGAATTCAGGTCGCGATGCTCCGGCTCGGGGTCGCCCGGTGCCACCACTGTCTCCTGATACGGCAATAAGTCCCCCATCGCCAGCACCCGATCCGCGAAGGGAGCAGCCTTGGCGGTCAACCTTAACACCTTCGACATCTCCACCGAGTCAGTCTCCGAAGGGTAGCCACTGGTGACGTCGTCGAGGTCGAAGTCGTCAGGGAAATGCGCGAGCCCCAGGCTCAATTCCGTGGTGGCCCCGCGCCTAAAGGCCGAACGCGCCATCCACTCCACAATGGCGGGTGCCTCCTCTAGGTAGCGCCATACTTCAGTCAGTCCCCCAGGTATAAACTCGGTGGGGGACATCCCTTGAAGCACAACCTGGACGCACAACACCGAGGCCGTGGCCGCGTTCACCACCACTGTCACACATTGTGAGGCATCGAAGGTCTTTACCACCGGATCGCCTTGTCCTATCAAAGCTGCAATGTCAAACACCAAATGTCACTACGGACTCACCCACTCGGGGACTCACCGCATATATCAAAGGGGAGAGCAACCACTCACCAAGGAGTTTCCGACAGTTCTCCGTCACATGCTTCTCAAGGGCAGCAAGATTGCTCTGTAGCTCAAGGATGATTGAATCAGCAGCCTTCCGCTCCTCCTCCGCCGCAGCCACCGCGGCCTTGGCCCTCTCCTCAAAAGAGATCATTGACACCTTTGCCTCCTCCAACTCCTTCACCAACGTGTTGATCCGCCCATTCGCTATGTCCAGCTCCGTAGCCAGGACATACCCCTCTCGGGCCTTGGCAATAGCAGTCGGACGACCATCTAAAAGGAATAGCAACAAAATTCAGTCTTCTGCAAACACCAGCAGCTCGTGATCACCAAGTAAAACATCACCAGCAGTCTCCTGGAGTCGTCGGTTAGCCTCCTGCACCACGCGCAGGTCGCGCTCCAGGCACTCCTTCGCGGCTTGTCGATCTGCCGATTCCCTCTACAAGCCCTGCAAACAGAATGAACGATCAGCAACTACAAAACCACAATTTTTAGTGCCTAGCCGCTGAAATTCAGCAACTAGACACTCGCGGACTAGCTACTATAAGAATTTTAATGCCTAGCCACTTAAATCAGCGAGTAGACACTCGGGGACTAGCGACTAGAAGAATTTTAGTGCCTAGCCACTGAAACACTCAAGGACTGGTGACTAGAAGAATTTTAGTGCATAGCTGCTGAAATTCAGTGACCAGGCACTCGGGGACTAGACATACCTGAATGGTAGCACGAAGCATGCCATGATGCTCGCTGGCGTCCGTTGAAGGAACTACAAAGGAGGTACACCCGCGACGAAGCCCAATCTCCTCATCAACAATCTCTAGCATCTGTGGAGATTGGTTCTCCGCCACTAGCGGAATCCCCTTCGCCATGAAGCACGGAAACAACGCAGCCGCCCTCGTCGAGGCACTAGTCGTTGGGGCCAGTGGCTCTGTCGATGGAGCCCCCTTAGCGGGCTCCGATTGGGTGACCGCCACCTCCTCGGCACCGGCAGTAGGGTCATTCCCCCTGGTGCTGACTTCTGCCGCAGCATCGTCGGCATTTCATCTCTGCTTCTTCGCGCCCTTAGCAGGCGCGACCTCCGCAGTAGGCTTCCTCTTCCAGGGTTGACCGGCCTCCCCTGCGGTGACGACCGGCGAAATCTTAGCCACCGAAGGGCGACCTATCTTCTTGGCGCCGGACCTGCAAAATCACCAAGGTCAGCAAAGAAATCATACAAGAAAGCACCCAAGAATAGAAAGGAAAATTTGCAACTCACTTCGTGACCGGAAGAACGCGTAGCCCCGTGCTGATGTGGGCGGGTTTATCTAGTTCCGGGCCCAGCTTGCGCGAGAGACCCTTCTCAAAAACATCTGAGGCCCATGACATTGCGGGCTTCTTCGATGATGAAGCCGCGGTCGCTGGAATTTCTAGGCCAGACGACGCGGTCGTCCCCACCGGTTCCGGTGACTTGTTCGATGCAGCTTCAGCAGCTCCTGGCTCTGATGCGGCCGAGATAGTCGGCGCGATCACCGCAAGCGGAACTCTATCTCCACCGCCGCGTCCGCTACCTCTGGTCCCATCATCGGAGTTGTATCCTCCGGGACCTTAGGCGAGATCTTGGTCACGTCATCATCGGACTCATCGTCCGATCCAAATGCCACCGCCGACCTGGGTGGCGACGCTGGCTTCAGAACGCTTTTCTTTGTGGGCGAATTCGGTTTGCGCAGGGGTTTCGCCGGCGTGGCGGTGCGCCGTTAACTGTGGTACTACAAAATGTCGTCGTCTTCATCCCGCTTGTCAAGACTGCGGCTCGCGTCGATCTCGTGCTGCTTCTGCATGGGATTCTTGCGAGCCATGGGTGCTGGGTGTGGAACCTCCCTCTCTTCTTCTTCGCTCTCGGAGGAGTCCCCTTTGGACCCCTCTTCGAGCTATCTAGGAACCTCGTCGTTGAGTGGGGGAAGCCAGCCCTCAAGAACCTGAAACAACTGAGAATGGCCACAAACAAACATCAAAGGATGCGGTTGCAAATTGCCCCGCAAGAGTCACGATTGAAGATAAATCTAGTGAGAGTAGCTTACCGTAGGAGCTTCATTCTTCTCGGGCACATACAAGGCGAGCCCGGCCGATGTGGTGGTAAATTCTACATCGGTGATCTTCTTCAGGGTGGTCTTGTAGTCTACGGTGTCCCACGGCTCCTTGCTTGTCCGGGAAGGATCATTCTTCCCGGTGTATTCGTACATCTAGTGAGGCCGGGTCACCAATGGGACCAAGCGCCGCCCAAGCCAGCAATTGTACAAGTTGATCAAACATAAACCCTTGTCCTCTAGCACCTAGATTTGGTCCATGATCTCCGTGATGGCCATCCTCTGATCGTCGGGAAGCTTGTTCGCCATCAATCGACAGGGTTCGCTCCTTTCCGCGACGTACTCGGGTAGCGCCACTTTGCCGGAGGGGGTGGACTCCTTCACATAGAACCAACTTTTCTTCCACTCACTCGTGGCCTTCTTCGGCAGCATGAGCTTGAAGAAGGTTGCCTTCGTCTTCAGCTGGAATGTGACGCTGCCCGCCGCTAAGACGGGGCCGCTAGATCCGTCGTGCCCGATGCGGCTGTGGAATAATTCTAGCCACAGCAGGAAATAAGGGCGGCATCCAAGATAACATTCGTAGAAGGCGACGAAGATTGCTAACTTCTTGATACTGTGAGGCCGGTATTTGACGGCTTGATCGCATAATATGCGCAGAATCACTAGAAGAAGACGGAGGTAGGGACCCCAAACCCCTTTACAGATGGCTCAGAAAGCAAATGAACTTGCCGGCACGAGGCCTCGGCTTGACCTCGGAGGACGCAAGGATCCGCCAGTTCCCTTTGCCGAGGACCCCCGCATCCTCGAACGACTGGAGGTGCGCGGCGGTGCATTTCGATTTCCCCTAGAAATCCTTTGGAGGCGCCATTGAGGCAGGGCTGTTCGGTCTGGAAATTTCGGATCATGAGGAGACGAAGAGACTAGGGAGCACAGGAGCAAGGAATGCGGAAGAAGATCTGTGAACTTTCTCACCACGCTCCTTATAAGAGCAACACGACCCGCCAAATTCGGGATAGCCGTTACCGGCGGTAATTATGCCGAAGTTACCGTTGGATTAACCAACGACTAGTTTGACCAGGCTGACGGTCCAACTTCTGTCCACTCGATAGGAGCAGCGATTCGAGCAAGAATACAAGCGCCAAAGTTGCAACTGGGAATCGGGTGGAAAATTTCCTCCATTCTCGATAGAGTCCATCACCGATTCGACTAGGCATCCAAATTGGACTCGCCTACTCCGACTGTCAAAGAACACCTGCACTGAATCAATGATGGCCTGGGGGACTACTGATGGGGATATGCCGAAGGGGGTATGCCCAGCAGGACATTCCGATTGGGTCAAAGACCTCGCGAGTGAGCCTGTAGGACGGCGACTAGAAGATGACTGAAGAGAAGGCCTAGCGATTGGAGACCGGAGGCCCAGAAGCATAGCTGAGGCCTAGTCGGATTAGGTCAAAAGCCTCCAAATCCATATCTTGTTCGGTTGTATACTGTAAACCCTAGCGAGGTGCACCTATATAAACCTCCCGAGGGTAGATTGAGGACTTACGTTCCATCATACACCCCTTCAAGCGACTCGCTTCTTAGACGCCGAGCTCGCCACCCCTGTAACTCGCTCTCGATCAATCTAATCTAGCAGCAGTAGGTCTTTACCCTCTGGTGGGGCAAATCTGGGTAAATCCATGTGCATCCGCCCCCATCTCGCACGCTGTAAGACTTGATATGACATGATTTTATGTCAATCAGTCAAACTCCCTCCAGTGCTTTCCATGTTCGAATCCTGTGCTGCCCAAGTTTCTCGCAATGTAAAACTCTTAATAAGGCATAATATCGATCACTTTTCTCCCTTTCCAACTTCATTCTTTTGGATTCGGTGTAGGTACAGCCAGGTCAGGTGGACCATCGACCTTCAGTATAATGTATTTTTACTACTTAGCCTATGAAAACGAATATTTGAACCCCACTTCGGAAAAAAAACTTCCCATATTCTTGTGTCAAAAAATCCCCTTAATTAGCCTTTCGTGGTTAGCAGAGTATATGTTTTTTAGGGTACCAACTACATTTTTTTGAGGATGGGGTACGAACAACATTGAATTTTCACTAAGGATCTAGCAAAAAGATTGAACATTCGACCCAACCCTGGCCCAAAACCTTGCAAATTTAGCTTGCTGGATCAAGTGGACTGTCAACCCCTCACATATTGAGTACATTGAATTTTTAGTGAGGAGGTTATTAGAAAATAGTACTAAATTCTACCCAACTGTGGCCCAAAACCTCGCTAATTTATCCTTCCGAGTTCAGGTTGGTCGTGGGCCGCCAACCCTCAACACATTGTTACTTGGTTTTTTAAGCATGAACCACACTAAAGAAGTTTCGGTAAGGAGCCCACGATAAGAAGCCCATTTGTTCACAAGATTGGACCCAAGTTATTTTTTGTATCGCCCAAAATCGTCTTAATTTAGCATTTCCGTCACATTTTGATAAAGTATAGGACAAGCTTCTCCTACTCATGTTGTATTTATACAGAGCATTTCCCATTTTTTTAGGCAAGTCGTCAGTGTCGCTACCTTTTCATTTTAAGTGATTTCAACATTGCTAAATGTAATATTTTCTAGCAGTGGCATAGATGGTTCTGGCGTAGTGGAAGCGCAGGCGGTTCCCGTTTGTGGAAGTCTTGAGTTCGATTCCTAGGTTTTTCAATATAAATATATAATATATAGTATAATATCTGCCATTATTTTACATTTTTTCCAGCATCCACACGTTTCTTACACAGAGAAGGCTGACATCTGGGACCCAGCAACGTTGCCAAGGTAAAAACAATGGAGTCCATCATACATATGTTGCATTTGCAGAGACACTGACATGTTGGACACAGCAGAGACCTTATACAGATGTTGCATCGAGCAATCAATGTCTCATTTATAGAGAGGCTGATATGTGGGACCCAACAGCGCGACCTTATATAGATGCTGTATCGAGCAATGTTGCCAGTTCGAAACAAGGAGGCACGAGCGAGAAAAAAGTTCATCATGCACACATTTCTTGTAATGATAGGCTGAAATGGGGGACCCAGTAGCGTGAGCAAATGGCAGATTCGTTGGGCAACGCTCTATCTAATTCGGAACAGAGTAGCGCTAGAGAAGAAAAAAATTCCATCATACCCACGATACAACAAGCTGGAGCATAACATTTCGAAGAAAAAACTGGAGCATAGCATAACAAATATTAGCTGAAATTGCTACATGCTATTCATGTTACAAAGTAGAAACTATATGAACTAGATAAAGTTAAACAAATAGTTGAACAGGTTGATACATGACAAAACAAAAATAGGATAATAAGAACTACAGTGGCAAGAAAAACTACAGATTTAGATGCACAAATAAGAACTTCAATCATCACAGTCAAGTAAATGCTTAACAAAAGCACAACAAACTGCAGGTGTTGTTTGCAAAATAAAGATTGTTTGTATATACATTATAACTTGCAGTGATGCTACTCATACAAAGCATCTGAAAAGTAAGAGAAGGAGAAGGTTTAGAAGCTCAGATTGGTGAACAGGTTGGTAATCAACTCACCTCCGGAAGTTAAGAAAACATGGACAAAGCGCGAACTTCGGAAGACTCAAGCAGAGGCTGGTCAGCGCGTCTCGAGCCCCGTGAATTCCTCCGCCCGCGACCTCACGCTGCAGCAGAACTAGGTCAACCTATGAGAATAACCAAGCAAAGTAGCTGTCAGTAAGCATCAAGCATGTTGCTACTTCATCATCACATATGAAATCAAGTAATGTACATAGTTATATCAGGCTAGTACTATCAATGATCACAACAGATTCATCTCAACTTATGCAAATGAGCACAAGTTCAAGTATGTATAACTCATTTCTAGGGCAGTAGGTGATATAATTGCCCCCCCTTAATTTCGTAAGAGAAACATTAAGCTTTGCGATTCTTCCATTCTATTTTGTTTAGTTTTTTAATGAAAAAAGACCAATCAAGCGTCTATACACAGGGACATATACAAAACAACAAGTATATGAAACTGTTCCTACAAAACAAGGACCATGTTTTCCTTTTCAAATAGAAACCAATTATGCGCATTCATGAAATTGTTCTAGTGTAAAGCTTTTTACCTATAACATCCTATAGTAGAGTGCATTATGTACTTACTGATTATCACTTAATCAAGTCAACTGTATAGTGGAATGGTGAATACATTTGATCAATAAGGGCTTGAACATGCACACAAACAAATACGAGCATATTAATCAAGATTTCAAATAACTAGCACATCAGATTACCTATAAGCATGTTGTTTTCCTTCGGAAGAAGAGGTTTACATAGAGTAAAGAAAGAAGTGCTGCTTGTTCATATTTTTGATCTAAACAAATACTAGGGGGATTATGAACTACACTTCATCCTCGAAAGAAATTGGGTTGTGTTCCAGAACTAACTACGGTAACTACGACCAACCGACAAATAATCCATGTTGATCCATCGTGAATCCCTGAATCGCAGTACAACCAGACTATAGGGAGTGGGGGTGAGCAAGCAAGATGTTGGCTATTACCGTAGTGGGGCGGGGCCTGGTCGTCCTCGGTGCTCCGCTCGACCTCAATGAACTCCTTGACGGTGTTTTGCGCCTTCCTTACCACCATCATCGAGGCAGTGGTGGCGGCAAAAGTGCCCTCGGACGCATCGGCGACAAAGGAGAAGAGCTCGCATGCTCCCTCTACGCTTGCTTCCTTGCGTCTGGCTTCATGACCAGCGGATCCGGCGCGTCCAGCCTTGCACCTACCTGATCTGGCCTTGCCACCATTGAGGTGGGGGAGGGGAGGCGGCGGCGCATCTAGAGGAACTAGCCTCCCTTCTCCCAGATCGAGAGAGAGGACATGTGGGTCTCAATGTGGAGAGCGAGGAGAGGTGGCGGTGTTGAGTGTTGGGGCTGGGTCGGGCTTGAATGGTGAGCAGTGTGGTGAGGAGAGGTGGGTCGCGAACTCACAATGTGGATCAAGGGATGCGATGAAGAGCGGTTGTCGAGCGAGAGAGGAAGAAGTGGCGGCGGGGATTAGGGTTTGGAGTCAATCCCTCTTAACCGCGTTCACTTCTGTGAGGGTGGTGTGCATGATATGATGAAATTACCCATGATCATTTCTGTGGTGAAGTCTATGGGAATTCTAGGGCATTTCTGTCATTTCATGTATAGAGACAGGGCCGGCATGGAGGTGTAGGATAAACTTTAAGGTGTTGGATGGAGGGCTTGTAGACGGCTGAGATCATCTTTGGTGGGGTAATCCGTGGGTACTCTGAT
This sequence comes from Avena insularis, assembly GCA_023614405.1. NCBI lineage: Eukaryota > Viridiplantae > Streptophyta > Magnoliopsida > Poales > Poaceae > Avena > Avena insularis. Next base: position 462,684,925 of record CM042690.1, read on the forward strand.
TCTTTATTTTGATTGGCTGGCATTATTTGTCTATTTTCGAGCGCCAAAAATGAGTCGTTTTGTGAAGAAAACACCAAAGGGCTAATTCAAAATGACACTAACCCATTTAAAAAAATACTAGACCAAATTACATGGCCAATGTCCCATCCGGGGGATATCAAACCTTTCCGGACACCCCTCGTGAAAAAGACAAATGTTTGCCAATCGGCAGGAAATGGGTCCGATTTGAACTACATGTACATGATCTAACGCTCGTGACTTTTTGCAAAAATCATTTCTAGACTCACAATATGCTATTTCATCATAGATCCGATGCAAGTTTGGCAAGGCTCATCCCCTACCAAAGAACCTTCATGCCCGCCATTTTGACCATAGTTTAAAATAGGCATAAAAAATTCAAAAACAGTTCAAACAATATAAAACCTTAGCGTGGTGTCATATTATGTGACATATTTGCGAGGAAAAATATCAAACTTGGTATATTGATTGTGTATCAAAAATGACCTATCATGTTCGAGGTTTCATGGCTTTTAGGCCAAACGACCAATGTTATGGCTAGAGTCGTGGCATAGTTTGTGATAGTGTGCCCATATTATGAATCCATGTGCATATTGGGATGGCGAACAATGTTGTAGGAGGATGTTTTCCTTTTAATCAGACGAAAAAACCATTTTCTATTTTTCGAGCGCCGAAAACTGAGCGTTTTGTGAAGCAACCACCAAATAGAAGTTTCAAAATGGCACCAACCCATTTAAGAAAATATTGTACCAAATTACATGGCCAATGTCTCATCCGGGGAATCTCAAACATTTACAGACACCCCTCGTGAAAAATACAAATGTCTCCCGAATCGGTAGGAAATAGGTCCGATTTGAACTATAGGTACGTGATCTAACGCTCATGATTTTTTACAAAAATCATTTTTAGACTCATAATATGCTATTTCATCATAGATCTGATGCAAGTTTGGTGAGGCTCGTCCCCTACCAAACAACATTCATGCCCGCTGTTTTAACCATAGTTTAGGGCATAAAAAATTCAAAAACGGTCCGAATATTGTAAATTCCTCGCGTGGCGTCATATTATGTGACATATTTGCAAGGAAAAATATCAAACTTGCTATATTGATTATGTCTCAAAAAACCTTCTCAAAAATGACCTATCATGTTCGAGGTTTCATGGCTTTTAGGCCAAACGACCAATGTTATGGCTAGAATAATGGCATAGTTTGTGATAATATGCCCATATTCTGCATCCATATGCATTTTAGGATGAGGAACAATGTTGTAGGAGGAAGTTTTCCTTTTCGTAGCACGAAAAAGCCATTCTCTATTTTCCGAACGCCGAAAACGAAGCATTTTTTCAAGCAACCACCAAATGGAATTTTCAAAATGGCACCAACCCATTTAAAAAAAATACTAGACCAAATTACATGGCCAATGTCCCATCTGGGGGATCTCAAACCTTTTCGGACACCCCTCGTGAAAAAGACAAATGTCTACCGAATCCGTAGGAAATAGGTCTGATTTGAACTACAAGTACATGATCTAATGCTCGTGATTTTTTGAAAAAAATATTTTTAGACTCACAATATGCTATTTCATCATATATCCGATGCAAGTTTGGCGAGGCTCATCTCATACCAAAGAACCTTCATTCCCGCCGTTTTGATCATGGTTTAAAACGGGCATAAAAAATTCCAAAACGGTCCAAACAATGTAAAACCTTCGCGTGATGTCATATTATGTGACATATTTGCAAGAAAAAAATCAAACTTGGTATATTGATTGCGTCTCAAAAAAATCTTCTAAAAAATGACCTATCATGTTCGAGATTTCATGGCTTTTAGGCTAAACGATCAATGTTATGGCTAGAATCATGATATAGTTTGTGATAATATACCCATATTACGCATCCATGTGCATCTTGGGATTGCGAACAACGTTGTAGGAGGAAGTTTTCCTTTTCGTCGCACGGAAAAGCGATTTTTCATTTTCCGAGCGCCAAATATGGTGCATTTTTTGAAGCAACCACCAAATTGATGTTTCAAAATGGCACCAACCAATCTTGAAAAAATACTAGAACAAATTACATTCACAATGTCCCAATCGGGATATCTCAAACCTTTCCGTCCACTCCTGGCGAAAAGACAAATTCATGCCGAATCGGTAGGAAGTAGGTCCGATTTGAACTACAGGTTCATTATATGATGCCCATTATTTTTTGCAAAAATTATTTTTAGACTCAAAATATGCTATTTCTTCAGAGATCCAATGCAAGTTTAGCGAGGCTCAGCCCCTAGCATAGAACATTCATGCCCGCCGTTTTGACCATTGTTTGAAACGTGCATAAAAAATTCGAAAACGGTCCAAACAATGTAAAACCTCCGTGTGGTATCATGTTATGTGACATAGTTCTAAGAAAAAATATCAAACTTCATAATTTGATTGCGTCTTGAAAAAACCTTCTCAGAAATGACCTATCATGTTCGAGGTTTCATGGCTTTCGGGCCAAACGACGAGTGTTATGCCTAGAATCAGGGCATAGTTTGTGATAATCTGCCTGTATTGTGTTCACCATCTTGGGATGGCGAACAATGTTGCAGGAGGAAGTTTTCCTCTTCGACGCACGGAAAATCCATTTTCCATGTTCCGAGCGCAAAAAAGGGACGTTTTGTGAAGCAACCACCAAATGTCTAATTCAAAATGCTATCAACCTATTTTTAAAAAACACTATACCACCTTACATGGACAATGTCCCAACCGTGGGATCTCAAACCTTTTCGTTCCGCACTAGTGAAAAAGGCAAATTCCTGCCAAATCGGTAAAAAGTCGGTCCGATTTGAACTACAGGTATATGATTTGATACTCGTGATTTTTTATAAAAATCATTTTTAGACTCACAATATGCTATTTCATCAGAGATCCAATGCAAGTTTTGCGAGGATCGACACCGAGCTAAGAATATTCATGCCCGTCATTTTGACCATAGCTTGAAAAGGACACAAGAAATTCAAAAACGGTCTGAACAATGTAAAACCTTCACGCGGTGTCATGTTATGTGACATAGTTGCAAGGAAAAATATAAAACTTGGTATATTGGTTGTGTCTCGAAAAAACCTTCTCATAAATAACCTATCATGTCCGAGGTTTCATGACTTTCAGGCCAAACGACCAATGTTATGGCCAGAATAATGGCATGGTTTGTGATAATGTACCCATATTATGCATGCATGTGCATATTGGTATGGCGAAAATTGTTGCAGGAGGAAGTTTTCCTTTTCGTTGCACGAAAAATCCATTTTCCATTTTTCGAGCACAAAAAACGGGACATTTTGTGAAGCAACCACTAAATGGCTAATTCAAAATGCTACCAACCCATTTTTGAAAAATACTAGACCATCTTACATGGATAATATCCCAACTGGGGGATCTCAAACCTTTCCGTCCACCCTTGGTGAAAAACATAAATTCCTGCCAAATCGGTAGGAACTAGGTCAAATTTGAACTGCAGGTACACCATACAATGTAAACATGAGAATTCTCCAACGCTATAGTTTTTATCTCATCGAGATGAACTGAATTGATTTTTGGATCCCCTCAATCCGAGATTGTATGCAAATTGTATGGTGAAATTACTCAAATAACTTTCGAAAGTTTGTAAAAATAATAATTCAAAGTCTATTAGGACTAAAGTTCCTATGGGCCATATTTGCCCTAAAGTCAACTCTCTAACAGTATATGGGCCAAGGGCCAATTCTGTTCTGCAAAAGGTAAAGAAAAAAATAAAAGAGAGGAAATCAAACGGGCTTGTGCGCTTTTGCCTAGGCCCAACTCTGCCGCCAAATTTCTTAAAGGAGAAGTGCTGCGGTTTTATAACACAAATGAAGCGCTGGCTCATTGGTCCTTGTGCATAGGAGAGCTGGTGAGGTCACCGGATCGGATATCTCCGGCTTCTTGTTTTTTGGATAATTCCTTGCTAAGGATGAAGCCTCTTCAAGTACGCCTGGTTCCTTGGTTTAGACATGAATTCATTTGTGGCTTGTTGGTTGAACTCCATGGAGGCGAGCGAGAAGACTCGGGTTCGAATCCCGCACTAGCTAATTTTTGCTGCACACATTACAACTCTGACCAACGGGACCTGCCTGTCATGGCCAGGTATATAGAGATATTTAAATAAGAATTGACACTTAGATACTCCACGTAAGCGAAGATGACACATGGACATGACACGTAGACATAAATGATTATGTGGCCGACCAGTCATTTAAATGTATTTTATTTTAGATACTATGACGATTTAATTTGGTCATAGTCATCTATAAATAAGGCCCTAAGTTGTATTATGCACATTATGACGATTTTGTCTATTAAAATTATGACGATTTTGTTCGAAATCATCGTAATTTAATAAGATTTTAGCCCCTAAACGGCTTACGACCATTGGGTTGGAAATCATCATAGAACTATGACGATTTCGTCTGCGGTCACTATTAGAAGGTCATAGAATAAAAGATTCCTTGTAGTGCTAGGGGATCCATATGTGGTTAATGAAAAGAACACACATGCAATAACACTAGTGGATCCATATGTGGTTTATGAAAAGAACACACATGCAATGACTCTAGTGGATCCATATGTGGTTTGTGAAAAGAGTACACATCGAGTGACTCTAGATGTGGTTTATTAAAAGAACGCAGATGCAATGAACTCTGGTGGATCCATATGTGGTTTATGAAAAGAACACACATTCAATGACACTGGTGGATCTATATGTGGTCTGTGAAAAGCACACACGTGCAATGACACTGGTGGATCCATATGTGGTTTGTGAAAAGAACACACATTTCAATGACACTTGTGTATCCATATGTGGTTTGTTAAAAGAAAAGACATGCAATGAACTCTGGTGGATCCATATGTGGTTTGTAAAAAGAACACACATGCAATGAAATTCTCGTGGATCTATATGTAGTTTGTGAAAATAACACACATGCAATGACTCTAGTTGTGGTTAATGAAAAGAACACACATGCAATGACACTAGGGGGTCCATATGTGGTTAATAAAAACAACACATATTGCAATGACACTGGTGGATCCATATGTGGTTTGTGAAAAGAACACGCATGCAATGACACTGGTGGATCCATATGTGGTTTATGAAAAGAATACACATTTCAATGACAATGGTGGATCCATATGTGGTTTATGAAAAGAATACACATTTCAATGACAATGGTGGATCCATATGTGGTTTGTGAAAAGAACATACATGCAATGACTCTAGTTGTGGTTAATGAAAAGAACACACATGCAATGACACCGGTGGATCCATGAGGTTTATTAAAAGAACACACATGCAATGAACTCTGGTGGATCCATATGTGGTTTGTGAACAGAACACACATGCAATGACACTGGTGGATCCATATGTGGTTTGTGAAAAGAACATACATGAAATGACACTAGCTGTGGTTAATGAAAAGAACACACATGAAATGACACTGGTGGATCCATATGTGGTTTGTGAAAAGGACACACATGCAATGAACTCTGGTGGATCCATATGTGGTCTATGAAAATAATAGACATGCAATGCCACTAGTTGTGTTTAATGAAAAGAACAGACATGCAATGACTCTAGCAGTGATTAATGAAAAGAAAAGACATGCAATGACACTAGTGGATCCATGTGGTTTGTGAAAAGAACAGACATGCAATGACTCTAGCTATGGTTAATGAAAAAAAAACATGCAATGACACTGGTGGATCCATATGTGGTTTGTGAAAAGAACATACATTCATTGACTCTAGTTATGGTTCATGAAAGGACACACATCAAATGACTCTACTATGGTTTATGAAAATAACACACATTTCAGTTACACTGGTGGATCCATGTGGTTTATGAAAAGAACATGGATGCAAATGACTCTGGTGGATCCATATGTGGTTTGCAAAAAGAACAGACATTCACTGACTCTAGTTGTGGTTCATGAAAAGAACACACATGCAATGACACAGGTGGATCCATAGGTGGATCCATATGTGGTTTATGAAAAGAACAAACATTCACTAACTCTAGTTGTGGTTCATTAAAAGAACACACATTCAATGATTCTAGCTATGGATTGTGAAAAGAACAGACATGCAATGACTCTAGCTATGGTTCATGAAAAGAACACACATGAATGACTCTGGTGGATACATATGTGGTTCATGAAAAGAACACACATGCAATGTCTCTAGTGGATCCATATGTGGTTTGTGAAAAGAACACACGTGCTCATGTGGTTTATGAAAAGAACACACATCCGATGACACTAGTGGATCCTCATGTGGTTTGTGAAAAGAACACACATGGAATGACACTGGTGGATCCATATGTGGTTTGTGAAAAGAACACACATCCAATGACTCTAGTGGATCCTTATGTGGTTTGTGAAAAGAACAGACATGCAATGACTCTAACTGTGGTTGATGAAAAGAACAGGCATGCAATGACTCTGGTGGATCCATATGTGGATTGTGAAAAGAACACACATGCTCATGTGGTTTATGAAAAGAACAGACATTCACTTACTCTAGTTGTGGTTTATGAAAAGAACACACATCCATTGAATCTAGCTATGGTTTGTGAAAAGAATAGACATGCAATGACTCTAGATGTGTTTCATGAAAACGACACACATGCAATGTGATACGTCCTAAACGTATCTATAATTTTTGATCTTCCATGCTTGTTTAGTATCTACTTTCTTATGTTTAGTCCACACTTTGAGGTATTTTTATACATTTTATGGAACTAACCTATTGACAAGATGCCACAGTGCCAGTTGCCTGTTTTCTGCAGTTTTTGGTTTTAGAAAAGCTGGAAAAGAAATATTCTCGGAATTGGACCGGACAAAAGCCACAGTCAATATTTTACGGGAAGACTCAGAGAGCCAGAAGACGAGACGGAGAGGGGCCAGGGGCTGGCCACACCACCTGGTGGCGCAGGCCAGGCCAGGCCGCGCCAGGGGGTGGTGTGGGCCCCTCGTGACTCCACCGACCTTGCCCCTTTGCATATATATTCCTCCAGGGTCGAAAACCCTAAGTAATATATCAGAATTCTAGGAAAAGTTCCGCAGCACCGCCGCCACCGAAGAGGAGATTCAGGGGACAGAAGTCTCTCTTCCTGCACCCTATCGGGTCGGGGAAGTTCCCCCGGAGCCATCTGCATCGACTCCACCGCCATCTCCATCGCCGTTGCTGACTCCCATGATGAGGAGGGAGTAGTTCTCTCTCGAGGCTAAGGGCTCTACGAGTAGCTATGTGTTCATCTCTCTCTCTATGCATGATCTTATTGAGATCATGATCTTTATAATCTATAGATCTATTTTGCTACTCAAGTGCTTTAATGAATCTCTGCTTATCCCCACGTGTGTGAAGTTGGTAGTGTGCACACCGTGTGGCACTTTGGCTATGGTTACGTAAATACTTATCATGAGTATAATTTGAGTTGGATGTCTCTATGAGCTTGTGGTGTTTGTTGGAACCATCTAGTTCTCAAGGTGATAGTGAGGGGTTATCTAGATGGGGAATGCATACTTTAAGGTGTGCTGTTATAGCCCTACATCATGCAACCGGAGAGTACTTCAGGATAGAATGTAGAGAAGATATTTATATGAGAGTTTTCACTAGTGAAAGTATGATCCCTAGGCCTTGTTTCTAAGCATTGAAACACCATTTACAATTAGTCATGTTACATGTTTGCTTGCTGCCACTCTTATTTCAGATTGCAATTACCACTTATAATCATCCATATCACTTGTATTTCACTATCTCTTCACCGAACTAGTGCACCTATACACCTAACAAGTGTATTAGGTGTGTTGGGGACACAAGAGACTTCTTGTATCTTGATTGCAGGGTTCCTTGAGAGGGATACCTTTGATCACTTCCTCCCTAAGTTCGATAAACCTTAGGTGATCCACTTAAGTGTAACATCCCAGCATTAGAGCTTAGAAATAAGCTGAGATAAGGTGTGTGCATTGAATTCATGCATAGAAAATCTGGGGAATTTTCACGCAAAACTAAAGAAGTTGGTGAGGGATCGGGATCTCTCTTGCTCTGATGGAAACATCCGGGCAAGTGCGATAGATTTCGACATGACCTCCACTGTATCTTTGATTTTAAGGGGGTAGCTATTCAAATTTGAGCATTCAAAAGTTATGTTTGAATTCAAATAGAATTTGAGATGAATTTGGAAAATAAATTGCAATAATAGAATAAAGTACACCTTATATTAATAGATATAATACATTATTGTTTGTGATAAAGGTATCTCAAGACAAATGAAAGACTATATTAACAAATGAGAATACACGAAAATATAAGTACAAATAATAACAAGCCTTAAACTCCAAAAAGGAAGAAAAAATCAAACTTTATTATCTCAAACAAATAATAATACATTGTCTTTACACATACATGAAAGAATAAATGAATTACAAAAGAATCCAGAATAAAGATTACAATTAGGATCAATAATAATAAAAAGGTCCTAACTATTCCTTCATCTTGTGTCTTCATTCTTTACTCCGATTCCTGCAAAACAACACAAAACATAACAAACAAAAGTAAAAGAATAAAATAAAGGGAATTGTTTAGATTAATGCTACTCTCAGTCTGGCATAGTGTTGCTATGCTAAGTACATCATTGAGTATGGGTTAAAGGGTCTACATAGGATCTGTTCTTATCTTATTCAGGCTTCATACTTGTGCATCATTAGCATAGAGTTAATATTCCACTTGGCAATTAAAAATAAAGGTCAAGATCAGATAATACCAAACCAACCGAGCACATCCTTAGCAAAAATATCCCACAAATGAAACCTGGACAAGGGGAGGTTTCCTGGACCAGCAGCACACAAGCAGCTTAGTCATGCATGCACAAGGATGTGCTGTCAACACATTACAGACAGAGGCAATTGCCATTTGAGGCAACACAACCGTAGCAAGGGTGCTAGCCAGCACCAGCACCATATCCCTCCTTATACACGAGAACATCTCTCTAGAAAACCACTTAATCTTCCCAACTTATCACCAAGAGCATTCATCCACACAAATCACTATTCTTCACTAGAACAATAAATCACCAACTCGTTCACAGAAATCAGACCCAGCTAAAGTTCGTAGGCTCACTTAGAGGAGATAGGAAACAGATCAGCACCAGGTGGAGAAGGACATCAACATCAATACTTAGTAATACCAGTAGCAGATTCATCTAGGAGGAGGAGTAAAATATTAGAAGGACAAGTTGTAGCTGAACCAGTGAACTCAAGGGACATCAACACCACTATCATCTCCACTTAGAAGAAAAGAAGTGGATCAAGATCCAGAAGTATACATCATACAAGGTCAAGCCTCAGGTTAATCACCACCTCAAATTATAATCATTGTTTCTATAATACCCGATCAAAGAATAGTTTGGGTGGGTAGAAGAGTTACTCTCAGTCTTGAATACAAGTGGTATGCAAGAATCATCATTGAGTATTTACGGAAAGAAAGTAGCAGATCATGCTTCTTAGACCTACTGTTGTGCACACTCCACATGGGAGGCACCACCACAATAGATCTTGTAGCTGCAGAAGCCACCAAGTTGGTTAAACACAAAACCAGTACCAAATCTGCTCTTATTTAAATTATGGACTTCAGACTTTGCATCATAGGTCAAGCCAAGAAATCAAGCATAATACATGTTCTTATCAGTTTTTAGAGAGAGGGAGAAAGGAAGTCAAGCAAAAAGGGGAGCTTGATCAACCAGTTGAGCTGTGATCCCTGGTGTAACCAGGAGCTCATACCCTAACCACATAAAAAGAGGACAGAAAGATATAGTGTGAAGAGCAGCACTGATGTACAACACATATACCACATGTTCCAAAACAAAGAGAAGTGTATTCTTTAAGCATGACACCTAAATATTTTTAAATGAATAACAAGCACACTTTGCACTTGATAACACAAATATGTCCAAGAAATTGTAAGCATATGATCAGATAGTCAATGACCATTTAAATCAAGTAGAAAAGCTACTAAGCAAATTATTTGAAACGCTACAACATTTAATTATAAGTCAATCACAACAAATACACAGAAAAGCATTTCACATACTTTCACATACACCACAAGATCAAAAGCACACGATTAAAGGTAGTTTGTATCTATTCTTATCAATTTGATACCCTACAACACCCTTCACAACCACATAATAAATCTTCTAAAACAAATCCTTAATCCCAACCAACATATACGTTACTGTATTTAATCTCTAGTTGAGCTCAGATGAATATATCCAACTAAAAATAATCTTCTGATACCCAAACGGAGCAAAGAACCATTGTAGTGCTTTTAACTGTATTTTGTTCAGTTAACAACAGTGCTAGTATTTAGTTTTGTCAGAGATAAACAAACAACAAACCACACATGTCGAGGATGACCACATCATCCAATTTGAGACACCACATCTAGCACTTACCATATATCGTTTGAATTAAAGCTTGTCTTGTTCAAGCAATACCTCACAGAGCACAACATCCTCACTAATGCCTAGATGATGAATTCATCCAAACATAAGCATCACCTAGCTCCATCACCAGGAGGAGATCAAATCATCTAGCTAACAGTCAACTGATCAACTAAAGCAAATCATGGACATAACACACATCCAGGAGATTACACACAACCAAAAATCTGCAATTTCCAAAAGCTAAACCTAAATCCTACGCCTAGGGTGGTTCTTCGGCTCAAAGGCCGGTCACAGAAGAATTCCCTGAACCGGAGGCGTGGTTGACGCATCAGAGGCATCATAGACGAACTAGGCAAGGAGATCAATGCCGGGGTTGCAGCCACGCTGCAGTCCTGCCGGCAACGACTTGAGGAAGGCATGGCGGAGAAGGAGCATGCGCAGGAGCCCGAGAATTGGTAGTATTCTGAGACAAGCCAGGGGGTTGAACTGCATCACCATTGATGCTGAGCCTTGAGGAGGATCAGGAGGAGCTCATGGTGAGAAAGGTCACGCGTGACGAGGAGTCGCTGGGGCACAGATGCCGAGCCGGCGGCCGAACCCTAGACAGGGATAGGGTTCCAGGGGCACGCGTAGGGGCGTAGGCGCAGATAGAGGTGGCGGGAATTAGGTGGAGATCTTGGAGTGTAGCTTAGTCGGTGAGCGGCCACAGCTGATCCGAGCGGCGGCGGAGTGGCAAGCGGATCAAGGCGTGATGTAGTCGCCGATAGGAAGGCGAGGCCGTGGTCGTAAAGCGTGTGTGTGAGTGAGAGCAGGAAACGGGGTTGGGCTGGGGTGGGGTATGACCCCAAGCCCAACTGGGCAGGTTGGTCTTAACCAGCCCACGGGCCAGAATAATTGTATAGGAAATAGAAAAATAAATATTGTAAAGGAAATAATAAACCAAATGTAAAATATCCAAAGTATCCCTAAAATTGTTTTAGCCCTAGAAAAATATAGAAAAATCCAAAAAATGCATATAACATATTGGAATGATCACAAAAATAATATCTACCTAAGAAAAATATAACATTATTTGTTTGAGTAAAATAAAATGCAGATAAATATTAACACCATTAAAACCTAAGTGAAATTTCACAAAATAATGAAAAGACCTAAAAATGAATAAAAATCATTTTTGCATATGAAAATAAATCTACTATTATATAAAAATACTAACTTAATTTTTTTTCAAATAAATCTTGAAGCAAAGATTTAAAGATATATAATCCTTTATGGAATTTTGTAAAAATAAAGATAACACTTTAAAAGTAAATAAAATTCACTTCTAAGATCTTAAGTAAGTATGTTTTAATAGAAAAATACTAACTATACTATTCCAACACATTTTAAGATTATTAAGAAATAAATCCTTATTTATTATTTAGTTGGTAAATTCTTTAGCAACATTCTTAAATAAGAAATAATCATAATTTTATATAGAACCATAAATCTTGTACATTGAAATACTATTTCTAAAACCATCACTTAAGTCTATAATAATACTTAAAAGTAAAACTATTAACATTCAGAAAACTCACTTAAACTAAAAGTAAATGATTCTATACCTTCAAACATGCTTGTTATAAGATTTAAAGTTTATTAATACTTTTAAACACATCACACCCTAGATCTAATTATGTTTTATAGTTAACTTTTGTCTGTTCCAAATTAAGTTATAAGGCATCTCAAATCCGAACTTATCGAACAAACGCAAATGACATCGATCACATTCTACTAACCATAAAGATTGATTAAATCTAAACAAAGAAACCTTCTTTTCAAAATTTATTCGTTTTGCCACTTCAAATAACAATCTCATAATAAGTTATTCAACTCTTATCAACCTAAAACATGGACTTCCATAATAGATACACAATATCAAATAACTCTAAGCATGTATTGTTATATTTACTTTATCTCATACATGTTAGTTTTAAGTTCCTTGTATAGGTATATTGGCTTATAAAGTAAACTTATAGACAAACTAAATCTTAAAGAAATCACCTAGGTTTAACTCATTCACCATATTAGGGTATTACTTCTAGGTTTTCAAACTACATTACATTACTTATGCATAACTGTATCTTGCTTCTTTAAACATTAGTCCTTACCGGACAAATGATGTTGTTTACAGAATTTGGATCTTCTATTGTCTTGAAGACCGTGAGTGCATAATCTTGCAATCACAAAAGGCAAGTTCACAACTTGCTCATGTCCTTTGATTATTCTCTATGCTTGTAACTCAACTGTGTCATCACCTGCATTTCAAAAAGGTCAGAAAACACTATTTTCATAATAATATGATTATGGATTATTTACCAGATGGTAATAATCTATTGATACAGTTATAGTGGTAAAGCAACATAATATCTAGGACTTAACAACCAATGTCGCCAGTGATTCTAGCACTGTATATTACGCGTCAACCATGAGACTTGGAATGGGACGAGAAAGTCAGATGTATCTTCTACCTTTCGTATGGATGGATGACCTTATCGTGAGGCTGTTGATTTCTCGTGGAGTTCCAGAGAATCCAGCACATGGGTGGGACCCCTTAGTTCCCCTCGATCTAGGTGTCTAGATTATCTGTGCATCTCTGAATGGGTCTGAGTTCACCATAGTTGATGGTGACCGCCAGACAGAGCTGCGTACGGAGTCTCCATGAGGCTACCCAAAGAGTAACCGTGGTAGTTGTCTCGAGGTATCGTGTCTCATACAGGGTCACGGAGAGGGCAGTACTGGCTTGGATCTTAAGTTGGGCCTCAAACCATGGAAGTTTGAATAGGGACATACTCCCGTCTGTGCAACAAGGCTTATGGTCTCTTGTGGGAAAAGTGATGCACCTCTGTAGAGTGTATGAATTGTGACATGTTACTCCCTGTTCCGAGAAGGAGCTATGAACGCGGCAGGAAAGGAACCCCACGAAGGTTCTGGTCAACCTATGAAGGTTGTCGGACATAGTTTTCAGAATAAAAGCAACCTTTGAAGAAATGTTTACGAAAACCTGCATTGCCTACGACCTATGGTCTGTGGCTGTAGAGATAGTGCATCATACACTCCTTTTTAGTGAACTTGCTGAGTACGCCCGTACTCAACCATACATTCTTAACCCTTTCTAAGTTCTAAGCCATTGAAGACGACGTCAACATCAATTTCTTCTAAAGAAACCATCATCGACAACTCAAGTTCTTGAATAAAGTTAATCTATTCATAAACTGAAGTGAAGATAAAGTGTCGGTTTAGATAGGAGTAGTTTCTCTAGCCATAAAACCTATTTCTATAGAGCATTGCAATAGCAGCAATGGCAAGCCAAATAGTTTAGATACTATCTTAGTTACTAGATAGTTCTGAGTTATTATTTCTGGTTCTTCTTTGTAAGAAGTTCTTTCTCTCTCATTAACCTAGACTGTTCTTTGGATCTTTTGTAAAGAGTCGCGCTTTAATCTATAGTCATGTCTTGGACCGGCTGTGTTTCTGTTGCACCACTCTGAGGGATGTAATACTAGTGAATGGTGTTTCATTGGTGTTATGTCAATGACTTTAGTGTACTACATCATGCAGTGGTATGCTGGGTCACCGCATTAAGGGAAACTTGCTGCTGTTCTACAAACCTCTGCACTTGGAAGCCTAACACTGTCTACAAGAATAGAAGCATGCATAGACATCAAGCTATTTTCTAGCACTGTTGCCGGGGAGGTAAGGTAAAAGGTACTCACATCCTCTGGCTACTAAGCTATATTCTAGTACTGTTGTTGGTGTGTTAGTGCTCGAAGTTATTTCCTTTAGATTCTGCAATTAAATCTTTTTGTTTCTTGTTTTTATTTTCACTAGTTAGGCTTAATGTAAAACCAAAAAATTAGAGAGCTTTATAGTATTTATCTTGAGCTAGGACATGAAGTGTTTGAAGAGAAAATTGAAAAACTATGGAACTTTATTTGCTTGCTAATAGCAATGTTATTAGTATCAATTCTTTGAACACCATTATTGCTAATGCTATGGAAAAGTCTAAGCTTCGGGAAGCTGGTTTTGATGAGCATCATCTTTTTAGTCCGCCGGGCACGGCGGAGAAAATTTACTTTAATGATATTATACCTCCAATATATGATGATTACAATGATGAATATGATATTTTCAGTCCACCTACTATTGAGGAGAAAAATAATTACAATATGACTCCTTTATTTGATGATTATGGTGATGAGAATAATAATGATAGCTATTTTGTTGAATTTTCTCCCACTACGATTAGTAAGAATGACTATGCTTATAGGGAGAGTAATAATTATTTGATGCATGTGGCTCATGATAAGAATGTTTTATGTGATAGTTATATTGCTAATTTTATTCATGATGCTACTAAAAGTTATTATGAGAGAGGGAAACATTTTTTTATGTATCTCGACAATATTAAGTTTCCTCTCTTTATGTTGAAAATTTTGAAGTTGCACTTCTATTGCTTTCCTATGCTTGTTGCTTTGTGCTTTCATGACTTATTTATTTACAAGATTATTTTTCATAGGAAGTGATTTGGACTTAAATTTGTTCCATATTTGCTTCTTGATGCTCTCTTTTACTTCAATCCATATTTCTTATGTGAGCATCAACGAAATTATCATGCCTATCTTAATGGCTATAAAGAAAGAGATTTTGGGAGACAACCCATTATATTTTTTACTTTCAGTTTATTTTTGTTTTGTTGAGTCTTGAAAGTTATTGCTTCACTAATAACCTCTCATTATTCTTTTTGTGTGGTTTTTGTGCCAAGAATAACCTCTAATAAGAGAGAAATAATGATTGGGAAAGTTGTTGTCCCAAAACAGATTTTTGTGCTTCGCTGTAAAAATTCGTGAAAAATCTCTGTACAACGGATTGAGCTGTAATTGTTTGTGCTTCTGCCCCAGGTTGTTATCTAACTTCTATTAGTTTAACCCTTTTCGATTTGAGTAACAGAAGGTCTTCGGAAAAATCGGTTTTACCTGCTGGTCTGCTTTGACAGATTTCTGCCATTATTTGCATTTGCCCCTTAATCTCTTTCTCTTTGAGTTCTCCTTGATCATTTGAACTTTTAAAAGGAATTTCTACAGTAGCTTGTATTTTAATGGAAGTTCTACTTGTGTTTAAACTGAACCTAAAGACTTATTATCTTGAATACACTAATGTTGCTAATGAAGACTGTGTGAAGTTTTGTATGAAGGAAATTTTAATGTAGGGAAGATCAATGTGATGAGATGAAGTATGGAAAAAAGCTCAAGCTTGGGGATGCCACCCGTGTCACTCCAAGAAATATTCAAGAAGTACAAAAGTCAAAGCGTGGGTATGCCCAATAGTGATTAAACTTGTTATGTGAAAATTAGTGATTAAAGCTCTCACGAACATGATGGCACACTTTACTTTTCTTGCACTCAATAAATTTGAACCATTGTGCCCATCTATGTTGCATATAGGCTTTTGTTTTATAAGTTGTGAATTAGCAGAACCATGCTATCATGGGAAACGCTTTCAACATTGCACTTTATTTAGTTGATATCATGTTCTTTTGCTTATGGATCCTGGCAGTGTGAAATGAAAGGGGAGCTTGTAAGGCTCATGCAGTTTGTATATCTGTTAGAGAAACGCCTGGGCGGCTGGTCTAATCCATGCCTAAACATGGTGGAAACCTGCAGTGTAACCATAATGAGCAATCTATGAAGCATCCTCTATAAAAAACATATGCACATAGGAAAGAAGAAAAGAGAGAAAAAAAGAAAAAAAGAGCCTATGCAAATAGGAAATAAAAGGATTGCTGAGATTCTCATTGTCTGCTTGCCTTGTCATTTTGATATTGGGATTCTTCCGTATCATCAGGCAACGGGTACCCTATTGGCGGTTCTTTATGATAAACATTTACTTACAATGACAAGAACATACCTATGACTAAACTTGAGTAGCATGAGGAACGGTACTCGTAAGTAAGGGGCATGAGATTTTCAGCTTATAACTTGTCAAGCATATCCTCATATTTGTTCACTTTAACCTTAATCACCTAAATATGCTTATGATAGGGGCAATGAGAGATGAAAGCTTTAAGTACCATAATTTTTGGAAGCTCTTTATGAGACTTGAATCCCTTCTTCCTTCTATGAAGGGCCTTTCTTTTACTTTTATGTAAAGTCTCCATATTCTTTCTCTATGCACCTATTGAGAGAGCCTAGTGGTAATTCTTAGTTTAATGTGCATTGTCCCAAAACTTGTTGATTGATTCATAACTTTGATATTGCTTGTTCTTAAATTGTTTGTATCTAGTCACCCTTATGAACTTTGAAGGTGTCCTATGCATTTATGATTTGCTACACTATGAGGGACAAGATGAATACCATTCTCATTATGTTTTCTATATGTGAAACAAACAAACTTCTTTCAAAGCATTGTTATTCATGAATATTTTGTTTGTACCTTTTCATGTTACAACATAGTTGCAATGTCATATTGTTAGAACTATATCTTTCATGTCTATGTTAGAGTACTATGATCCCAGCTATCAATGTTTTTCAAATACCTTCATCAAGATTATGATGGTGCATGTCACCTCAAAAATTATTCTTTTTTATCACTTACCTACTCGAGGACGAGGAGTTAAGCTTAGGGATGATACGTCGTAAACGTATCTATAATTTTTGATGTTCCATGCTTGTTTAGTATCTACGTTCTTATGTTTAGTCCACACTTTGAGGTATTTTTATACATTTTCTGGAACTAACCTATTGATAAGATGCCACAGTCCCAGTTGCCTATTTTCTGCTATTTTTTGTTTCAGAAAAGCGAGAAAATAAATATTCTCGGAATTGGACCAGACAAAACCCAAAGTCAATATTTTACCGGAAGACTCACGGAGCCAGAAGACGAGACGGAGAGGGGCCAGGGGCTGGCCACACCACCTGGTGGCGCGGGCCAGGTCAGGCCATGCCAGGGGGTGGTGTGGGCCCCTCAGGCCTCCACCGACCGTGCCCCTTTGCCTATATATTCCTCCCGGGTCAAAAACCCTAAGTAACAGATCAGAATTCCACGAAACATTCCGCAGCACCGCCGCCACCAAAGAGGAGATTCGAGGGACAAAAGTCTCTGTTCCGGCACCCTTCCGGGACGGGGAAGTGCCCCCGGAGCCATCTCCATCGACTCCACCGCCATCTCCATCGATGTTGCTGACTCCCATGATGAGGAGGGAGTAGTTGTCTCTCGAGGCTAAGGGCTCTACAAGTAGCTATGTGTTCATCTCTCTCTCTATGCATGATCTTATTGAGATCATAAGCTTTGTAATCTATAGATCTATTCCGCTACTCAAGTGCTTTAATGAATCTCTGCTTATCCCCACGTGTGTGAAGTTGACAATGTGCACACCGTGTGGCACTTTGGCTAAGGTTACATAAATACTTATCATGAGTATAATTTGAGTTGTGATAGTGAGGGGTTATCTGGATGGGGAATGCGAACTTTAAGGTGTGTTGTTATAGCCCTACATCGTCCAACCAGAGAGTAGTTCAGGCTAGAATAATGAAGAGAAGATATTTATATGAGAGTGTCCACTAGTGAAAGTATGATCTGTAGGCCTTGTTTCTAAGCATTGAAACACACCGCTGATTAGTCCCTGCTTGTTGTTACATGTTGCTGCAATCTTATTTCAGATTGCAATTACCACTTATAATCATCCATATCACTTGTATTTCACTATCTCTTCACGAACTAGTGCACCTATACACCGACAAGGTATTGAAGTGTATTGGATGTGTTGGGGACACAAGAGACTTCTTGTATCTTGATTGCAGGGTTGCTTGAGAGGGATACCTTTGACCACTTCCTCCCTGAGTTTGATAAACCTTGGGTGATCCACTTAAGGGAAACTTGCTGCTATTCTACAAACCTCTGCACTTGGAGGCCCAACACTATCTACAAGAATAGAAGGGTGCGTAGACATCACAATGACTCTAGTGGATCGATATGTGGTTCATGAAAAGAACACACATGCAATGACTCTAGTGGATCCTTATGTGGTTTGTGAAAAGAACAGACATGCAACGACTCTAATAGTGGTTTATGAAAAGAACAGGCATGCAATGATTCTGGTGGATCCATATGTGGTTTGTGAAAAGAACACACATGCAATGACTCTAGTTGTGGTTAATGAAAAGAACAAACATGCAATGACTCTAGTTGTGGTTAGTGAAAAGAAGACACATGCAATGACACTAGTGGATCCATCTGTCGTTTGTGAAAGAACAAACATTCACTGAATCTGGTTGTGGTTCATGAAAAGAACACACATACAATGACACTGGTGGATCCATATGTGGTTCATGAAAAGATTACACATGCAATGACACTGGTGTATCCATATGTGGTCTATGAAAAGAACACACATGCTCATGTGGTTTATGAAAAGAACAAACATTCGCCGACTCTAGTTGTTGCTCATGAAAAGAACACACATGCAATGACACTACTAGATCCATGTGTGGTTTGTGAAAAGAATACACATCCAATTACTCTAGTGGTTCCTAATGTGGTCTGTGAAAAGAATAGACATGCAATGACTATGGTGGATCCATATGTGGTTCATGAAAAGAACACACATGCAATGACTCTGGTGGATCCATATGCGGTTTGTGAGAAGAACATACATGCAATGACTATTGTGGATCATATGTGGTTTGTGAAAAGAACACACATTCAATGACACTGGTGGATGCATATGTGGTTTGTGAATAGAACACACATCCAATGATTCTAGCTGTGGTTAATGAAAAGAACAGGCATGCAATGTCTCTGGTGGATCCATGTGTGGTTTGTTAAAAGAACAGACATGAAATGACTCTAGCTGTGGGTCATGAAAAGAACACACATGCAATGACACTGGTGGATCCATACATGGTTTGTGAAAATAACACACATGCAATGAACTCTGGTGGATCCATATGTGGTCTATGAAAAGAATAGACATGCAATGATACTAGTTGTGGTTAATGAAAAGAACAGAGATGCAATGACTCTGGTGTATCCATATGTGGTTTGTGAAAAGAACACACACGCAATGACTCTAGCTGTGGTTAATGAAAAAAATAAACATGCAATGACACTGATGGATACATGTGGTTTGTGAAAAGAACAGACATACAATGACTCTAGCTATGGTTAATGAAAAGAACACACATCTAATGACACTAGTGGATCCATATGTGGTTTGTGAAAGGAACACACACGCAATGAACTATGGTGGATCCATATGTGGTCTATGCAAAGAACAGACATGAAATGACACTAGTTGTGGTTAAATAAAAGAACAGACATGCAATGACTCTGGTGGATCCATATGTGGTTTGTGAAAAGAACACACATGCAATGACTCTAGCCATGGTGAATGAAAAGAACACACATGCAATGACACTAGTGGATCCATATGTGGTTTGTGAAAAGAAAACACATTTCAATGTTTCAATAACACTGGTGGATCCATATGTGGGCTATGAAAAGAATAGACATGCAATGACACTAGTGGATCCATATGTGGTTAATAAAAAGAGCACTCATGCAATGACACTAGTGGATCCATATGTGGTTTGTGAAAATAACACACATGCAATGACACTGGTGGATCCATATGTGGTTTGTGAAAAGAACATACATGTAATGAACTGTGGTGGATCCATATGTGGTTTATGAAAAGAACACACATGCAATGACTCTAGCTATGGTTAATGAAAAGAACACACATGCAATGACACTAGGGGATCCATATGTGGTTAATGAAAAGAACACACATGCAATGACACTGGTGGATCCATATGTGGTTTGTGAAAAGAACACACATGCAATGACACTAGTGGATCCATATGTAGTTTGTGAAAAGAACACACATGTTCCTGTGGTTTGTGAAAAGAACAGACATTCATTGACTCTAGTAGTAGTTCATGAAAGGACACACAACCAATGACTCTACTATGGTTTATGAAAATAACACACATTTCAATGACACTGTTGGATCCATGTGGTTTATGAAAAGAACGGGCATGCAAATGACTCTAGTGGATCCATATGTAGTTTGTGAAAAAAACAGACATTCACTGACTCTAGTTGTGGTTAATGAAAAGAACACTCATGCAATGACACTAGGGGATCCATGTGTGGTTAATGAAAAGAACACACATGCAATGAACTCTGGTGGATCCATATGTGGTTCGTGAAAAAAACACATGAAATGAACTCTGGTGGATCCATATGTGGTTTGTGAAATGAACACACATATAGTGACTCTAGCTATGGTTTATTAAAAGAACACACATGGAATGAACTGTGTTGGGTCCATATGTGGTTAATGAAAACAAAAGACATGCAATGACTCTGGTTGATCCATATGTGGTTTGTGAAAAGAACACACATGCAATGACTCTAGCACTGGTTAATGAAAATAACACACATCCAATGACACTGGTGGATCCATGTGGTTTGTGAAAAGAACACACATGCAATGACTCTAGTTGTGGTTAATGAAAAGAACACACATGCAATGACACAGGTGAATCCATACATGATTTGTGAAAATAACACACACAATGAACTCTGGTGGATCCATATGTGGTCTATGAAAAGAATAGACATACAATGACACTAGTTGTGGTTAACGAAAAGAACACACATGCAATGACAATAGGGGATCCATATGTGGTTAATGAAAAGAACACACATGCAATGACACTAGCTGTGGTTAATGAAAAGAACACACATGCAATGACACTGGTGCATCCATATGTGGTTTGTGAAAAGAACACACATGCAATGAACTCTAGTGGATCCATATGTGGTCTATGAAAAGAATAGACATGCAATGACACTAGTTGTGGTTAATGAAAAGAACAGACATGCAATGACTCTGGTGGATCCATATGTGGTTTGTGAAAAGAACACACATGCAATGACTCTAGCTATGGTTAATAAATAGAACACACATGCAATGACACTGGTGGATCCATGTGGTTTGTGAAAAGAACAGACATGCAATGACTATAGATGTGGTTAATGAAAAGAACACACATGCAATGACACTGGTGGATCCATATGTGGTTTGTGAAAAGAACACACAGGCAACGAACTATGGTGGATGCATATGTGGTCTATGAAAAGAACAAACATCCAATGACACCAGTTGTGGTTAATGAAAAGAACAGACACACAATGAACTCTGGTGGATCCATATGTGGTCTATGAAAAGAACACACATGTAATTACTCTAATTGTGGTTAATGAAAATAACACATATGCAATGACACTAGGGGATCCATATGTGGTTAATTAAAAGAACACACATGCAATGACACTGGTGGATCCATATGTGGTTTGTGAAAAGAACACACATGCAATGACACTGGTGGATCCATATGTGGTTTGTGAAAAGAACACACATGCTCATGTGGTTTGTGAAAAGAACATTCATTGACTCTAGTTGTGGTTCATGAAAGGACACACATCCAATGACTCTACTATGGTTTGTGAAAATAACACACATTTTAATGACACTGGTGGATTTATGTGGTTTATGATAAGAACAAGCATGCAAATGACTCTGGTGGATCCATATGTGGCTTGTGAAAACAATAGACATTCACGGACTCTAGTTGTCATTCATGAAAATAACAAACATGCAATGACACTGGTGGATCCATATATGGATTGTGAAAAGAACACACATGCTCATGTGGTTTATGAAAAGAACAGACATTCACTGACTCTAGTTATGGTTCATGAAAAGAACACACATCCAATGACTCTAGCTATGGTTTGTGAAAAGAACAGACATGCAATGACTCTTGCTGTGGTTCACGAAAAGAACAGACATGCAATGACTCTACTGGATCCATGTGTGGTTCATGAAAAGAACACACATGCAATGACTCTAGTGGATCCATATGTGGTTTGTGAAAAGAACACACATGCTCATGTGTTTTATGAAAATAACACACATCCTATGACACTGGTGGATCCTCATGTGGTTTGTGAAAAGAACACACATGCAATGACACTGGTGGATCCATATGTGGTTTGTGAAAAGAACACACATCCAATGACTCTAGTGGATCCTTATGTGTTTTGTGAAAAGAACAGGCATGCAATGACTCTGGTGGATCCATATGTGTTTTGTAAAAAGAACACACATGCAATGACTCTATTTGTGATTAATGAAAAGAACAGACATGCAATGACTCTAGCTGTGGTTAATGAAAAGAACACACATGCAATGACACTAGTGGATCCATGTGTGGTTTGTGAAAGAACATACATTCACTGACTCTAGTTGTGGTTCATGAAAAGAACACACATGCAATGACACTGGTGGATCCATATGTGGTTCATGAAAAGACCACACCAGCAATGACACTAGTGGATCCATATGTGGTCTATGAAAAGAACACACATCCTCATGTGGTTTATGAAAAGAACAGACATTCACTAACTCTAGTTGTGGCTCATCAAAAGAACTTACATGCAATGACACTGGTGGATACATGTGTGGTTTGTGAAAAGAACACACATCCAATGACTTTAGTGGATCCTTATGTGGTTTGTGAAAAGAATAGACATGTAATTACTCTGGTGGATCCATATGTGGTTCATGAAAAGAACACACATGCAATGACTCTGGTGGATCCATATGTGGCTTGTGAGAAGAACAGACATGCAATGACTCTGGTGGATCCATATGTGGTTTGTGAAAAGAACACATATTCAATGACTCTGGTGCATCCGTATGTGGTTAACGAAAAGAACAGGAATGCCATGACTCTGGTGGATCCACGTGTGGTTTGTGAAAAGAACAGACATGCAATGACTCTAGCTACGGTTCATGAAAAGAACACACATGCAATGACACTGGTGGATCCACATGTGTTTTAGGAAAAGAACACACATTCAATGACACTGGTGGATCCATATGTGGTTTGTGAAAAGAACAGACATGCAATGACTCTAACTGTGTTTATGAAAAGAACAGGCATCCAATAACTCCAGTGGATCCATGTGTGGTCTATGAAAAGGACAGACATGCAATGACTCTAGCTGTGGTTTATGAAAATAACGAGCATGCAATGACTCTAGTGGATCCATGTGTGGTTTGTGAAAGAACAGACATTCACTGACTCTAGTTGTGGTTCATGAAAAGAACACACATGCAATGACACTGGTGGATCCATATGTGGTTTGTGAAAAGAACACACATGCAATGACACTGGTGGATCCATGTGGTTTATGACAATAACACACATGCAATAAACTCTAGTGGATCCCTGTGGTTTATGAGAAGAACCCACATCCAATGAACTCTAGTGGATCTATCTTGGCGTAATTTGATGTATGCCATGATGTATTTCATTGTACAAGACACTCACTTTCCATTTTTATACTACTTAGGTTTGCCCTTGGTTTTATGATACTACTCAGTTTTGCCCTCTCTCTCTCTCTCTTTCATAGAAGCCCAAACCTATGCTCACTTTGTCTGCTACGCCCTGATTGGTTGTCATAGTTGTCACCCGGATCGTGCACACCAACTGTTGATCCTGTGTGATCCAACGAGGATCGTTGCACACGTCATGCCCTTCATAGTACAACGTGAGATAGCACGGATGTCTCCCTCAGCGAGACTTCTACAAGAAGGAACACGAAGCCGTCGATGGAAAAAGTCGTCGAGGTCATGTCATGTTTAATCAAATCTGAAAATCCTACTACTGCTACTACAACACATGCATAGGACAACAGGGTCATCGAGTACATGGTTGTCGACGGGTCGCTGCAATTTATTGCCACTTGATTTTAATAAGACATATCCCTTTTTTATGCAGTGCTCTCAATCTCACTTCCAACTAGGCCCTACCGCAAGTAACTTCCATGAGTTATGAGGGCCCCTCGAGTAGATCTAACGTTGCTAGAAATTGGTTCCGCGCCACTTGCATGCAGTGGAATCGATGTCTGCCATGAGCGTGTTTTCAATGCAGTTCTAAAGTGGAGATCGTGGTTGTTTCAAAAAAAAAGTTAACCCCAAAAAAGGTGGAGATCGTGGTAGACCCATCCCCCCCCCCCCCGCCCACCACACGTGTCCACTCGAGGACTACGAACGGTCCAACATTTATAAACCCACTCGACCTTCTTCTTCCATGAGCTCGTGTCATTTCCCCAATCTGTCTTGTCCCAAAACCTCAATCTGCACCTACCACGCGCGCCGAAGCTCCTTCGCTTGCACCACCTCCTTCCCTAGGTGCGCCAAGAAGCGTACGCGTGGAGACGAGCCGGAGGTGAAGCTAGTTGAAGGCGCAGCATCAGATGGCTCAGTCGTTGCCAAGCAGGTGGAGGCGTCTTCTCCGGGCACGAACACCGCTCGTCGCCGCGCCATGGAGGGTTCGAGCTCATCCGTCCAGCCAGTAGCCGTTGCTGTCGAGCAACAGGTGGCCGACAACGTCGTGGTGCCAGTGGCAGATCTGGATGGGGGGCAGGCGGCAGGCGGAGGACATCCGGTGCTCTACATCAACGACCCCATCGTTGTCCAAGAAATATTCGACGCAATCATGGAGAGTGACGAGTTCGAGGAGGAGGTCCCTGATGAGGAGTCCGAGGTACTAGATTGCTAGCTTCTCTAGTCGCAGCCATAGATTTCACTGTTCATACATAAGATTTGCTCAATGGTGTATAGATTATTTTGCTCTTGAATTAGGGTAGTATATATATGGTTCGAACGGTTGATTGATGCATTTGCCATCTAGTCACAAAACCCCAATCCGTCTAGTCACAAAACCCCAATCTGCTCATCTGCCATCTAGTTGAGTTTGCTAGTTGAGTGTTGATTTCGTTGCACAACATTCCTATAACATTATATGTCTATTCCTTTACTAAGCCCAATGATTCAATTTTGCCCCAAAATAGTGCAAGAGCATCTGATGTTGTCATTTTCTTAGCGATGGTTAGTGAACCTGAGGCAGGAATGTACATAAACAATATAGGTTGTGCTGTTGACATTTTGGTTCTCCAACTCCATCTCTAAAAAAAATAATGAGGCCCTTAATTTATTCTCATATGGAACCTATATATATAATCTTTGTATTGTTTCTGATCTTTGAATGAGTCATATGATGCATATGTATATCCCTGGATATTTTTTGTACGATTACATTTCAGTTACGTATTGTGGCCAATGATTCAAATTTTCCCCAAAAGAGAGGCAGACACATTGGTGTCAGATTTTTTCAGGGATGAGTTAGCGAACCTGGGGTCATGTAGAAGAACAATATAAGTTGTACAATTGTTACTTGGTTCGCTTACGCCATCCCTGAAGAAACCGCAATCTTTATTCTTCATTCATAGAACTATGATATTTGAATTATCTATTCCATGCATTCATAGTGTATAAGAATTACATTTCAGTTAGTCACCGAGGCCGATGATTCAAATTTCCCCCAAAAGAGTTCAAGGGGAGACACATATGATGGTGTCGGGTTTTAGGGATGGGTTGGTGAACCTGAGGCAGCAATGCACACAAACAATATAGGTTGTGTTGTTGGTACTTTGGTTCTCCAACTCCATATCTGAAACAAATTTTGAGGCCCTTGATTTATTCTTATATGGAACTACATATATGATCCTTGAATTGTTTTTGATCTTTGAATGATTCATATGATGTATATGTATATGAATGGCTTTGATTATAAGTATTTTTAACATGTACCTAAAGATTAGTTGTTTGGTTTTTTATTTATAATTACAATATTTAGGCTTGTTTTTGTACCTGACTATGTATATCCCTGAATATTATTTTGTACGATTACATTTCAATTTCTTATTGTGGCCAATGATTCAAATTTGTCCCAAAAGAGAAGCACACACATTGGTTTCAGATTTTTTCAGGGATGAGTTAGTGAACCTAGGGCGATGTACAAGAGAAATATAGGTTGTGCAATTGTTACTTGGTTCACTCACTCCATCCCTGAAGAAACTTATGAGGCCCCTAGATTTATTCTACATACACTCTGATCCAATTAATTGTCATTTTGTTGAGATGAAATGATATATAAACTGATCAAACTATTGTTGAGATGCTTTCTCTTTGATATCAACTTAATATTGTCTTACATATATATGTTGTCAATTCTTGAGTTGTAATACAATTCAATCATATGTATGAGTTCTAAGTTATGTTCTTAAAAATCAACAGGAGGATGATGAGGACGTGGATGATAGCAAGGAATCCAAGGACAACAAGAGCCGCTACGTGCTGAGACGGTTACGGTGTGGGCAAATCCGTTTCTACCATAGGGGAAACTGTTTTGCCCATTCTATGGCAGAGAAATCTATGTGGACCTTGACAGCAAGATCGAGCACACGGTGGACGTTGGCAAGGGCAGAGGAAGAAGGCATAAGCTGATTACCTTGGCGCGGCACGCAGCCTTCGGCAAATTCCTATGGGAGTATGTCAGGACTGTCATGTATCCCCTCGACTAGGCTGCCCCTGCCCTACTAGGTGTCTCCGTGTCCCGGCCTCCTGCTGCTGCCCTTGCTTTTATTTTGTTTTAGTTAATTATTACCTGTGTGTTGCATGTAAGACAATATATCCATGGTGTCTCTGGTGAACCTTCTATATATATATATTAATCTACTCCTTTATATGGAGCACCTTAAAATTTCTAGTATTCAATTATATTACTGATCATGCTCATGCACACTACCAAATATTTCTAGTGTTCGATTATATTATAATTGTCAAGGAATGCATCAACAAGTTAAATTGGTCAAAATTTCGTATTGAAGCTGGACGTTGGCAGAAGCCGAGGCCGAAGGCATCAGCCAAAGACCTTGGCGCGGCACGAAGTCTTCGGCAAATTCCTTACAGGTTCAACAACGGGTTGCTGCCGCCCAGCTCCGAATTCGCTTATATGTTCAACATGGCAGAACTTGAGCTACCACAAAGACCTCGGCAGAGGTGGCAGAATGGTGCGGGCACGACCATGTCAACGGAGAGGTCGGAATCTGGAGGAGGAAAATAGGACCGAGCATGGTCGACATGGTGACAGATCTCACTAGGAACCAATTCTCGTCCTTGCACCTTGCCATGGGTGCGGCCATGCTGAGGGCGAGCTCCCACTCGGGATGGGGAGGAGAGCGGGGCCGAGTAGGTTCGTCATGTCCCGGCTCCACACCATGGCCGTGACCATAGAATGCTGCTCCAGGGAAGAAGAAGACGCGTAATGGATGCAGGCGCCAATGCTGCAAGCCTAATTGACGCCTAAGTGACAAGAGTGACATAACAGCGAAAACTGACAGGGGCCCCAACTTGATGGCCGTTAGCCTGATATTTTGTATTGAAACGTAAAGTTGAATTTGTGCCAAAAAAGACCCTCTAAGTATTTGGCACACCAACTATGGTCATCGCGGCTGATTACAGACAACTTGGGTACCGCATTTCCTGGGCGCCTCAACTTTTGGGCCGCAAAATCATATTCTCCTCTACCCGGTGGTACAACAAGTGAATAAGCAAGTCAGAGATAGAATGCGACAAGGCCTCATGAAGCTCTACGAGGACACAAGGTCGACGACAAAGGCAAGGGATGGATTCAAGACTCTAGACACCACACCCAAAGTCATCACTTCACAATACTCGGCTTATGGAAAGAGGGGCCATGTTCCCAAAACTAGCTCAATGAAAAGAGCAAGAGTTCCGAAGTTTGTGGTGGATTACGATCTACGAGACTTGATGGCCTTGGAAAGACTAAAACGGAGGAAGGATTTAAGAGAAGTTCTCTATTATAAGTGTGGAGACATGGGACACTATGCATATAATTGTCCTCAGAAAAAGGTTTATGACAATGGGATTAATGGCAACTACGGCGAGAAGCATAACAAGGATCTTAGGGATGTCACTTGTTTCAAGTGCCTTAATAATGGGAATTATGCTATCAACTTCCCACAGAAGAAATCGCGAAATGATGAACCCTAGAGGATGCACAAAGGCTTGAAGAGCGACATCATGCACACCCTAACTCGGGCAAGAAGGGACAACATATTAGAGTAGTTATCCTATCAAATACCGTAGTACCTTTAACAATTTCTTTGTAATGCTTAGCTATAATCAAACTCAGTGTGATTGAAACTGGTTGATAATTTTTGTGTGTTTCTATGTGTGATGCATAAGGATAGAGTTTATTTCATAGCCTTTCTAAGTCTTACCTTTTGTATAAAAACCTTAGATGCCGCCAAGACGTGAGAACTATGTTCTACCTCCAGAGATTGCAGAACTTCTGAACTCCTAGAATCAGCTGATCCAACTCCTTACCCAAAATATGCAAAACAACAACAACAACTCGCCGCCTCCGCCACCCTCGCCGCCTCAACAGGATCGCTTACCTCAGTTTTTGAAGTTAAACCCTCATACCTTCTCAAGCAGCCCTGAACCAACTGTAGCAGATGACTGGCTCTCCACAATCAACAAGAAGTTGGACACCGTCCAAGCTGTTGGAGCAGAAAGGGTGTGGTTTGCCGCACATCAACTTGAGGGGCATGCTGCAGAATGGTGGGATAATTATCAGGTCACCCATCTGGATATTGATGCTATTCCATGGAACCAGTTTGAAGAAGCCTTCCGCACTCATCATGTGGCTACTGGTGTCATGGCTTTGAAGAGGCGTGAGTTTCGTGACTTGCAACAACTGCATTGCTCTGTCTCTAAGTATGGAGAGCTTTTCAACAAGTTGGCATGTTATGCCCCGGATGATTTTTCCACTCATGCCAAGAGGCAGGAAGAATTCACGAGAGGACTTAATTACGAGATATCCATCCAGCTTGTGGCTCTGAAGTTTGAAAACTACCAAGGACTCCTGGATAGAGCAATTATAGTGGAAGCCAGACAGAAGAGCTTGGAGAATCGGAAAAGAAAGTCTACATTCCACAAGCACACCTCCGGTTCATACCAAAGGCATCACACTACTTCTCCACCACCCCACGAGCATGATGAATCCCATTTGGACGAGCACAATGGCCACAACGGTCATAAGCATCAAAACATGAATGGGGGAAATTTCACCAATGGCGGAAAAAGGAAGGACACGAGTAAAGTCCTTTGTTTCAACTGTCACAAACCTGGACACTATGCCGTTGATTGCGAGGAATCGAAGAATGGTAATGGGAATCTTCACATCGAGATAGTTTACGATAAACCTCAAATAACTCAATTTGGGAGGATTCAACAAAGACAATCTTTTAAGGGTGGTAGCACCCTGGTGTACCCCGAGCCAATTTTCTTGCTAGCCTTCTCGAATCTCGATGACGAGATTCCGTTTTAGGGTGGTAGTCTGTAACATCCTCAAACCTTCATACTTTTGGAATGTTAAATATAATTAAATAAATTGATTGAATTGTTTGGTCTTTTTGAAATCTTTGAGTAAAAAGAAACTTTTGATGATTTGTTTGAAATTTTAACATGACTATCACATTATTTGGGAAGTTTGAACAAACCAAAGCAATGTACTTGCCATGCATTCATGATACCACATCATTGCATTCATACAGGTTCTCAAATTAAAACCCCATTTGCAACACTCTAATTTGAATTACCAAAAATACTCCTACAAGAGTTCAAAAAAGGATTCAAAAATCCATTTATTTTAAATATAAGATTATAGCCAAAAAGGATCCTATGATGGAATAAACTCATTTGGAGATCATATACAAAAGATATAAAAGAAATGAGAAAAGAGAAAAGAATAAAAGAAATAAAAAACTAAACTAAACCTAACTGAGCCAGGCGGCCGAGCCAGCCCAACCCATCTACCCCTTCTCCCCCTCCTATCCGCGGCGCGCTTTAGCTAAGTTTAGCAACACCAACAAGGTAAGCAATCTGGCTGGCCCAAACCAAACCACCAGCGCGGCTCTCAGCCCGTCCCTCTTCCGCTGTGGCTGACACCAGGGGCCCACCCCATCGCCCCCTTCCTCCGGTGGAAACCGTGAAGAACACGAGCTCTACCGAACCGTATGAAAATCCCAACAAATTCGGTCGATTTGGGAACAAATCGAAGAACCTCTTGCACGGAAACTCCCTCATATATACTTCTGCATCTACCCGGCGCTGTTTCATTTTTTCAAACCCTAGCCCCATGCTCGTTTTCAATATCGCCAGAGCCGCCACCGCGGGAGCTTCGTAGGTTTGCTCCCTCGTTGTTTCTGAGGTCCTTTCTTCCCTTTTTTCTATCCTTTGCATACATCTCTAACCACCACATTTCCTCTTGCCTTTTTCCCCTATATCAGTGCACTGCGCCACCTCAATTGGTCAACGGAGGACTGCCGGAGACCGAGAAGGCTAGCGGATGATTGCCAGCGTTCCGGGAAGGAAAAGTATCCACTGGGGGGCCGAACTTGTTCGCGAGGTGGAGAAGATCGCTGTCGTCGATTTTCCCGGGCTAGAGGATCACCACAACGCCGTCGACTGCTACCACCGATGCCATCGCCGCCGTACGCCGCCATCGTCACTACCGTGGGTAAGAGGACACGTTCCCCTCCGTCTGATCTCTAACCAATGCCGTAGATTAGATCGACATACCGAAGGGGTATCGCCCAAACATGTCACGCCATGTGGCACACGTCGTGTCAGCATCGTGTTGTCTACCTGGGCCAATCTGAAGCTACCACTTGTCGCCTGCGTGTGTGTGTTGTCTAGAATTTGTGTAAATAGTCAGAAAATAGTATAAATTGGAAAAATTCATAGTAAATTATTTATTTGGAAAAAAAGTACAAATAATATACCGTTGGATTCAGAAACATATGTAGAATATCAATATGAGATTAAATATAGGTTTTACTATATGGTTTTACTGTAGTAATTTAATTGGTTTAATAGCCCTTTAGACTAAATAAATTATAGTAAATTATATGTAGATCAGAAAAATACAAATAAGGTATCTATGTATTCATAATTTAATTTATGACATTAATATGATGTTAGATCTAATTTTCATAGTGTATAATTACTGTAGTAAGTTAATTAGTTTTAATGGCTATATAGATTATTAAATTCATAATAAATTATTTATAGATCAGTAAAATATAAATAAAATTCTCTGGATTCCAAATTTCACGTAGAATACAGATATGGTCTTAGATATAATGTTTGACGAAGTAAATATATTAAATAATTTAACCTTTATTAAATAGTAAATAAATCATAGAAAAAGATCTACAACTTCGATTAGGGTGAATCCAATTCCTACTAGTTTGTATTAATGTCCTCTATCTAGTAAAACTTAGAACCAAGTTTTATTAGACAATTAGGATAGAAGTTGCAGCATAACTATTAAAAACACCTTTAATGGCAATCAAGAATTAATAATAAATGTCCTATTGCGTCAAAAACTTCTATGCATGCATCATGTGATCTAATATTGTTCGGAGAACTAAATATAACCACTATGTCATTATATCATCATGCATGGTTGTGATAATCATTGTTCTGTTTGCTATGGTTGCAATTGTTTTGATTGGAACTACTTGTCCTTGCGTTAGATTGTGCGGAGTGTGCGGTTGCTACGAAGGAATTCAATCGTCATACATATATTCAACATAAGGCAAGTTACACCACTTGTTCATGTTTTTGTTCTAGTTTTAACTATGCATGTTTTGACCTTCAAATTCTGTAGAATGCATGTGTAGAATGTTCTAGTAGAATTTTTTAGTATTATTTTGCAAGTGCGATGATTTTGAAGTATGCCATGTGTAGCTCTATACTTAGGATTTATCCCTCCTAATAGGTTACCCCTATTTTGCTAAGTGTTTGCTTGCTATGCTATATATATATATATATAAAGTACCGTTAGGGGGTTAGGAAGGAAAGAAAATTTCTAAGTATAAAAGCTCTCCTGAGTGATCTTTTCTTCTCAAGTCCACTTAAAAATAAAAACGAAGTTTTCTTCTGGGCGGAATGGTTGTCGGGTTAACGAGTGGAATTTGGTGGAGGACGGCCACCCAGGAATCAAAGAAGTCTGCCATGTTTCAGAATTCAGAAGCTTCTAGTGCAACCATAATACATATGGGCTCTGTCTTGGCCTAGTACTTAGTCGGAAACCTCACCTAGGTACCAACATTTGGAAGTTCTTGGCACGATTGGATCCAGAAGGTAGAGGGGGCTACTAAGAGAAAGCCTCGCCATGGTCTTGTCTGTAAAAGGACTTGATCGTGGATTGCGGGTAAATTGCACAAACTCTCGAGAGTAATAAACTGATCGATCAGCCGTGTTCACGGAAATAGAACAACATTGAGCGTCTGAAGGATGGAGCCTCTGAAGGATTTTCCTCTATCTTTTTCAAATAAAATTTTGCAAACCTAAGTTGTGAGTTGCATCTTGTGGGATCTGTGAACTCAAACTTAGTGGGATTATTTTGTGTGCCAGGTGTTGGGTTGAGAGTTGGTAGCCTGGAGGACCTAGTGCGAGCCACTCGACCTTATTTTTTACTTACTAAAAGTCTGCAAATTAGGACAAAATATCCTCTGTGTACTTCTCTTTTAATTAGTGAAAATTGGCTTTATGCAAAGAAACCACAAAGCCATATCTTACCCTTGCATGTAGAAATAGCCAAGTCTTTTTCTTCATGGTGTAATTGGCCAATACATTCAAAGTATTGACCAACTCATTTGGCTGCACGTTTTATATGCAGAAATTGGAGATCATCATTGAAAGGTGCACTAGGATCACGGCTCTTCACTCAACCTGCCTGTGGCATTGATGGGACTCCAAGATATACTTATATCGCTACTATTGTAATAATGTAAACTCTTGATTATTATTTGATTCATGTAATAAAGACTTATGTTCTACATGATAATTCATCGACTGTGAGTGCTAGCTATTGATCCAGGGACTAGCATGTTAATCAAAAGGGACTTAGGATCTTTATCGATCTGAGGTCACTACACTCATGCTGCTCGCTACTTTTATCCATTCATATTGGCAATTGATTCACCTCATAACAGTGTTCTAACTAAAGGTCGCCCCATGGGCGTAGAGTTATCTAGTAGTGCATTAGAAGTAGGAGATGGTGGTGGTGTTTCAACATGCGTTGTTTGCAATGTTGTTTATCGATCTTGTAAAACATTCCTTTTTATTTTCCTTTCATGTGAAAATTGTACGGAATCACTTACTATAAAAATTCGACCTTGCCCTTGAAAAGAACACAGGAATTGCCAAGGAACAGAAGTCGTGGTTACCTTCCTGAGGAAGCAGATCCAAAACATGCAGAAAAGGATCGCGAGGAGGGTGGCCGAAGCCGAATGCAGAACCAAGATGGCACTCGACGTTTTATCCCGCCGCACACGGCTAACTTTTAGAAGACATGCGTCCCATCTCTGAACAAGCTGTTGTATCTATACTTTTAGAGTAAAGGAAATATATTAGCATCAAGATGATACCAATTACACCCAACCACTACAACAAAATTATTTTTAGAGAAATTCTGGACATCAAGGAGGCACATAACCACAAAGCAAAAGAATAAAAAAAGAAAAACCACGTCAAAAAAGTCAGATACTCGCAACAGCAAGAGCACCACTAGTGGTGGCGACACTTAGAGTCCAAAAAAATTCTCTAAAATGACGCCTCTAGGAAGTTAACGGTGCATAAACATTGTGAGATCCTGGCGCATTTCTTAATAGGATTGAAAAGGTACCCATACTAATAAGTTGCAACTTGTTTTTCAGGGATCATCTTCAAAGGAACTCTAGGTTAAACGTGCTTGTCCCAAAGAAATTTGAGAATGGGTGGCATGTCGGGAAGTTTTTCCTGGGTGAGCACGAGTGGGGATAAAGTGTACAGAAATACTAGTGTTGGTAGGTAGGGCTAGTCTAGAAATCCTAGAGAGTTGTCAGAGGTAACAACCACGGGCTCGAGGGTGGCCTAGGTGTTATAAGTGGTATTAGAGAGTTGATTCTCGTAGTTACACAAACGTGACAGTTTAGAGGCGTGGACATGTGGCGCATGGCATGTGTGACCTGTCATGGCACACGACATGACACAAGTGTTGACACTAGAAATGCAAATGTGTGCCAAGAGGGGACGTTCCTAGCCTAGGTTTTGATCGACAATGACATTGGTCTTCGAAGGGTCGGTGTATGTATGATCCTGGAGCATGGCTTAATAAGATTGATAGGATACCCAAGCCAGCAAGTGGCAACTTCTTTTCTGGGGTTCATCTTCAAAGGAACTCTAAGTTAATTTTACTTGGCCTGGAGCAATTGAGGATGGATGACCAACTGAGAAGTTATTCCTAGATACGTACGACTAAGGACAAAGTGCATAGAAAAGACTAATGTTGGTAGGTAAGGCCAATCTAGAAATCATAGAGAGCTGCCAGAGGTAACTGAAGGAGATATGCCCTAGATGCAAATAATAAAGCGTATTGTTTGATATATCTCTTATATGTCATACTATAATATAACTGTATTAAAACGAAATGTTAATACACGTGTGGTATGTAAACAAACCAAGTCTCTAGTTACCTCTAGCAAACTATTTCAGTGGTCATGAGGATGATCTAGGGTTTCGAGATCATGGGCATTTATGCCAATTGACAATGAGGTCATCTCATTAGTTGAATGATGTGATAAATAGCCCAACAATTTGTATCGTAATGAGATCTAGTTAGAAAGTTCACCATTAATGATAAATTAATGAATCATCGCAACCTAATCCTTAGACCGTGACATGATGCAAATCACCGTTCTGGAGGGATCTTAGATGGTATCAAGTATCATACCGTGGCTGGGTGATCAAAAAGGTGCTACTCATGTTTGCCAAAGGAGCACATGGAGGAGTACATATCAAGACCAGGATTTTCCAATCCATATAACAGATAGATACATGTGGCCATCTCGGTGGCATTGCATTAACGAAGCTTGCAAACATGTGACTTGGTCACGAAATGCAACGACATGGGAACGAGAAAACAAGTTCATCGATAACGAGATCAAACGAAGGAATGGAGATACCGTAGATAAAATCTCGGGTGAACTAGGTATCAATGACAAAGGGAATGGGAAACGACGTTTAAGGTTCAAACGACATTATCATTGTGAATGCTCATGGGTCATTATGGGCATCCCGGTCCCTCTATTGATCATTGATGGAGATCATGTCTGTGCCATTCCCGAGCGGTGGGGAAATACACTTAAGGGTATGATGATCTAGAGATCCTCTATAAGATGGAATCACCATATGAAAGAGCAAAGGAAACCGAAAAAGTCCTGTGAGAGAACCGGAATCGTTCCAGGAAGTTCTGAAGTCGTTCGGAGGAAATCAATAGGGAACCGAAAGGTGTTTTGGGTCAAATCAGATTTTGTAATATGTATTTAAATGTTAGTTAATGTAATTAATATTAAATATAGTATTAAAATCTAATTGGAAAGGGTATTCCACTAATGGGCCAAATTCCTAGGGAAAAAGGGCCTATGAGGGAAAACCGCAAGTGGCATGGGCCAAGGGCGAAAGGGGCCAAGGCTTATCCGCCATATGGGGCCCACCCGGCCAGCCTAGGGTCGTGTGTGGGGTGGGGCCCTGATACATTGCAAATGTATCTATAATGTTTGATGTTCCATGCTTGGATTTTTCCACTTTCTTGTGTTTTGTTCCAACTTTGGAGTACTTTTCATATGATTTCTTGGGCTAACCTATTAACAAGATGCCATAGTGCCAGTTGTCTGTTTTCTGCTATTTTTGGTTCCAAGAAGTCAGAACATGAATATTCCTCAGAATTGGACAGGACAAAAGCCAAAGTTACTATTTTTTCGGAAGACTGACGGAGCCAGAAGGAGAGTCGGAGAGGGTCCACAGGGTGGCCACACCACCCCATGGCGCGGGTCCACCTAGGCCGCGCTAGGGCATGGTGTGGCCCCCCTGACATGCCACCGACCTTGCCTCCTTAGCCTATAAGAGCCTCCCGATACCAAAACCCTAGATCTTCAATCAAAAATCCATGAAAAGTTCCGCAGCACCGCCGCCACCGAAGGGGAGATTCGGGGGATAGAAAGTCTCTGTTCCGGCACCCTACTGGGATAGGGAAGTGCCCCTGGAGCCATCTCCATCGATCTCCACCGCCATCTCCATCACCATTGCTGATTCCCGTGATGAGGAGGGAGTAGTTCTCTCTCGAGGCTAAGGGTTCTACCGGTAGCTATGTGTTCATCTCTCTCTATGCATGATCTTATTGTGATCATGAGCTTGTAATCTATAGATCTACCTTGCTACTCAAGTGCTTTAATAGATCTCTGCTCTCCCCATGTGTGTGAAAGTGACAACGTGCACACCATGGTGGCACTTAGGCTAGAGATTACAAATACTTGTTATGAGTTATATTTGGAGTTAGATTTCTCTATGAAATTGTGGTGTTTGTTGGAACCATCTAGTACTCAAGGTGACAGTGTGGGGTTTTCTAGATGGGAAAGACTTACTTTGAGGTGTGTTGTTATATCCCTACCATCGATTAGAGTGTCTAACCGGAGAGTAGTTAAGAGTAGTATCATAAAGAGAAGATATTTATATGAGAGTGTTCACTAGTGAAAGTATGATCCCTAGGCCTTGTTTCTTAGCATTGAAACACCGTTTGCAATTAGATCTATTACATGTTTGCTTGCTTCCTTCTTTATTTCAGTTTGCCTTTAGTTTATTCCACGCCATCAATCTATTATCTATCACCGTTACCACTTGTATTTCACTATCTCTTCGTCGAGCTAGTGCACCTATACACCTGACAAGTGTATTGGGTGTGTTGGGGACACAAGAGACTTCTTGTATCTTGATTGCAGGGTTGCTTGAGAGGGGATACCTTTGACCACTTCCTCCCTGAGTTCGATAAACCTTGGGTGATCCACTTAAGGGAAAACTTGCTGCTGTTCTACAAACCTCTGCACTTGGAGGCCCAACAACTGTCTACAAGAATAGAAGTGCATAGACATCAAGCTATTTTCTGCGCTGCCGGGAGGTAAGGTAAAACGATTCACACCGGAGGATTAAGAAGAAGAACCTCCCACAAAGAACGCCTATTTTCCTCGCGCTGTTCGGGAGGTAAGGTAAAAGGTACTCACATCCTCTGGTGTGAGTGCTCGAAGTTATTTCCTTTAGATTCTGCAATTTTGTCTTTTTGTTTCTTGTTTTCACTAGTTAGGCTTAATGGAAAACAACAAAGAAATTAGAGAGCTTTTTAGTATTTTTCCTAAGTTAGAACTTGAATTATCTAAAAAGAAAATTAAAAAACCCATGGAACTTTGTTTGCATGCTAATAGCAATGTTATTAGTATGAATCTTTTGAACACCTTTGTTACTAATGCTATGGAAACGTCTAAGCTTGGGGAAGTTGGTTCTTATGAAAATGATCTCTTTAGTTCCCCAGTCTTAAGGAAGAAAATTTGCTCTAATGATACTTGTGATATTTTAAATCCACATACTAAAAGCATCCCTTTTAAAATACCTATAAAAATTATTGATCGTGTTATGGATAACTACTATTTTGGAGACGGAACTGTACATCCCGGTGATCATTTGCTCTTTATACACGAATTATGCGGGTTGTTCAAGTGTGCAGGTATTACAACAGATCACGTCAGGAAGAAGTTGTTCTCTTTATCACTTAAGGGCAAAGCAAGGGAGTGGTATGAGCTACTGGATGATCCTCATCATTTGGAGTGGAAGGAACTTGAATCTCTCTTTTACTCTAAATTTTATCCTCCTCATGAAATTCATAAAGATAGGAATTATATTTATAATTTTCATCCTCATGGTGGAGGAAGTATTTCCCAAGCATGGGGGAGATTGAAGTCACTAATGCTCAAATGTCCCATTCATGAGCTCCCCAGGAATATTGTTATTAATAATTTCTATGCAAGGCTTTCAGGACATTACAAGGACTATCTAGATACTTGTTTAGAGGGATCCTTCACGAATAAGGAGGTCAAAGCTAAGTGGGATCTTCTTTAAACAATTCAAAGCAATACCGAAGATTGGGATAACAACAAAGCTAAAGAACCAGGTATAAACTATGAGTATGATTGCATTAAGTCTTTTGCTGAAACTATTGATTTTCAAGAGCTTAGTGCTAAATATGGTCTTGATCCTCAAATTCTTGTTGATTGTTATAGAACCTTTGCTTCTCATATTAATGCTCCTAAAGAAAATTGGGACATGTATCATGAGCCTTATAAAGACGCTTGCATGGAAAATGAAATTGTTATTAATGATAGTAATAAACATGCTCAAACCTCTGAAAGTACTACTTCTTATAAGCATGTTAATTTTTGTGGAGTACATAGACCTTGTGAGAATAATCAAATTGAAGAAAAATATTGTATCACCCACAGGAATGAAAAAACTAGAATGTGGTATAGGGCTTTAAATGATCTTGGTAAAAAAGTTTGTGCCCTTTATCCTTTCATTTGTGAACTTTGCTTCGAAGTGGGTCATTTCAATTTTCAATGCTCAGGCCATAATAATAGCCCTTCTAATCCAATGAGTACTGCAAGTTTGTATTGTGATGACATGATCACTCCTAATCAGCATGATGAACTTACATTATTTTTGGGATGTGAAGAGTTATCAAGAAAACCCTCTTTGGTAGATATGGGTGCTTTTGATATGAATAGTGTCATGCATGGTTGTCATCTTTATTGTGTTGATAATTGCCACACAAATACTTACAAAATATTATAGAGGATGAGATCTTACCAGAATATGACATGACTAATATGTGTTTTGGTCTTATTAATGAAAAGGAGGAATCCTCCAAAGTTTCTTCTATTGTCTCTAATAATGAACCAGGGTATATGGAGAAGCTTCCTTTCAAGCCTCTCCCTCCTAAAGATAAGAAGAAAAAGAAGAAAAGGAGGAGTAAAAGGAGAGAGGAAACGGTATTTTCCCCTAAGCATGTTGCTCCTATTATAGTTTTTGATGAGTCTGAACTCGATGATGTTCCTATGCCTGTTACCTATAGTAGTGATCATGATTGGGAAAAGCACACTACTTTTGATATTGAAAAGCTCTTTGGTACCAATTCTGAAAATGATGATATTAATAATTGCTATACTATTAGTGCTATCCATGATCCTTCCAATGATGATGAACACACTTTGGAAGATAACTATTCTATTTCTTATGATGATACTATACCTCCAATATATGATGATTACAATGATGAGTATGATATTTTCAGTCCACCTACTATTGAGGAGGAAGTTAATTATGATTACAATATGCCTCCTATATTTGATGATTATGGTGATGAGAATAATAATGATAGATATTTTGTTGAATTTGCTCCCACTACAATTAACAAGAATGACTATGTTTATGTGGGGAGTATTAATTCTTTTATGCATGTGGCTCATGATAAGAATGTTTTATGTGATAGTTATATTGTTAATTTTATTCAAGATTCTACTGAAAGGTATATTGAGAGAGGGAAACATGGTTCTATGCATCTCAATAATATTAAGTTTCCCCTCTTTATGTTGAAAATTTTGAAGTTGCACTTGTTTTGCTTTACTATGCTTATTTCTTTGTGCTTTCATGACTTGTTTATTTACAAGATTCATTTGCATAGGAAGTGGGTTAGACTTAAATGTGCTTTGAATTTGCTTCTTGATGCTCTCTTTTACTTCAATTCATATTTCTTATGTGAGCATCTTCTCAAATTGTCATGCCTAACTTAAAGGCGTTAAAGAAAAGTACTTATTGGGAGATAGCCCAAAAGTTTTAGATGAGTTTTGGAAGTTATTATCTCTATAATAACCGCTCCTTATCCTTTTTATTTGCTTTTTGTGCCAAGAGTAACCTTTAATGAGAGAGAAGTAATGATTGGGAAAGTTGCTGTCCCGAAACAGATTTCTGTGCTTCACCCTAAAAATTCGTGTAACATCTCTGAATGTCTTTTTGAGGCGTGAATTTTTGTGCTTCTGCCCCAGGTTGTTATCTAACTTTCGTTAGTTAAACACTTTTTGATTTGAGCAACATAAGGTCTTTGAAAAAATTCGTATTTACCTGCTGGTCTGATTTGACAGATTTCTGCCATTTTCTGCATTTGCTTCT
Organism: Avena insularis; assembly: GCA_023614405.1. Classification (NCBI taxonomy): domain Eukaryota; kingdom Viridiplantae; phylum Streptophyta; class Magnoliopsida; order Poales; family Poaceae; genus Avena; species Avena insularis. The sequence goes on from CM042690.1 coordinate 462,725,582, forward strand.
TGTTGGTTCCTTTTTAAGTTCTTTTGGGGAATTAAGCTTTTTGAGGGAAGTGCTACAGTAGCTAGTGTTCTAATGGAAGTTTATTTGGTGTTAGAACTGAACCTTAAGACTTATTTATCTTGAAAGCACTAATGTTGCTAATAAAGATTGTGTGAAGTTTTGTATGAAGGAAAAATTTCAGGTGTATCGAAGGAATGAGTAATGAGATGAAGGATGGACTAAAGCTCAAGCTTGGGGATGCCACGTGTGTCACCCCAAGAAATATCCAAGAAGTACAAGCGTCAAAGCTTGGGAATGCCCAAGGCATCCCCTTCTTTATCAATAAAAATTCCAGGTTTCTTCCAAACGCTTCATTTTTATTGTTTCATGCACAGTAGGGTAACGGGTAGGCTACACTAGTGTAAAATCAAAAATTTCTACCGCGTCAACCAGGAATACTATAGTCATAGATCACGGGATTACCGCTAGACGCGCAGGTGCGGAACTCGATGAAGCACGTCGCGGCAGTGTAGATGTTCTATGTCTCCTCCTTGCCCTCGTCCCACGAGCAGCTCCCCTGCGCGGCTCGTCCAAGTGCTACAGATGCAGCACCTCCGAGGTATCCACACGTCTGGAGTGGAAGTTGTCACACGCCAGACTGCTAGGTCTGCACGTGCAACATAGGCGGAAGAGGAGTGGCGGCTGGGTGGAATGCTCAACCCTATTCAGCTCGCCTCACTCTCTCTTATATAGGCATCCCTGGTGGGCTTCTACATTAGCATCCCATTAGCAGCCCATTAGCAGCCTAATCCTGGTCTAATTCGGATCCAATCCTCATTAGGCTTCTAGCCCCTAAAGTCTGTGACCCTATAGGTTCATACACGTATAGACATGACATGAGTACACTTACTCTGTCAATAGTTGGTAGCGGCCTCTAGCAAGACGTGCCAACTCCTAAAGGCATATAAAGAACATTCGGACGAACCATCACAAGGTTGAGTACATGTCTTTCCCTTTGCCTCACGATATTTGGTCTAGCTCCAAGCTGACCTCTCTTTCGACATCGTGATTCGAATCCCTTTACTAGGTTAACTCTTAACCATATGTAGCACGGCCATGCATTTCTGGATCCGATCACTCGAGGGGCCCAGAGATATCTCTCTCAAGAAGAGAGGGGCAAATCCCATCTTGATTGACCGATGCCTTGCAGCATGTATCAGGACAAACCCGAAAGCTACCTTTATATCTACCCTGTTACGGAGTAGTGTTTGATAGCCCCAAAGTAGGTCGATCCACATCTCAAGTACATGCAACAATCTCAGGTCTAAGGACAAAACGTACACGATGTGTAGAGAGAGCTGCAAGTATTATTGCTAGTCTCAAGTTGGGTCAGTCCAACCCCATGTTCGTAACATGTGTCCACATCATTGGTTTGACATCTCCATGTCTATGACTTGCGAAACATATTCATCAACCAATCGATGTGCTAGTCTAATATTCACGTGTGTCCTCACATGAACTCCGACTAGGGACAATTATTAGATAACCATACAAGTAAAGAGTTTCACAGACAATTCACATAATTGCCAATCAATACAAGTTGCCTGGTATATGGATATTCAAGGAACATTATAATAACTCATGGATACAGATGAAATACAATCATCTCTATAATTGCCTCTAGGGCATATTTCCTTCAGTCTCCCACTTGCACTAGAGTCAATCTAGATAGTATCTAATACCTATTGCTCTTGTGTGCGCTTCATGCGCAGGCTGCGGGAGTGGCTTAGTCAAGGGATCAGCAACATTTGAGTTCGTATGTATTTTGCATAACATGACACTACCATCATCAATTAACTCACGAATCAGATGGTAACGCATGCAAATATGTTTGTTCTTCTGGTGCTGTCTAGGTTCCTTGGCTTCTGCAATAGCATCATTGTTGTCACAATAAACGTCCAAGGGATTGGACGAGCCCTGAACCACACCAAGAGCGATCAGGAAATTCCTAATCCAAATAGCTTCCTTTGCAGCCTCCTAGGCAGCAATATATTCAGCTTCTATTGAAGAGGAGGCCACTGTATCTTGCTTGGAACTTTTCAAGCTCACAACACCACCGTTCATGACAAACACATAACCTGATTGCGATTTCGAGTCATCTGAGTCGTTAAGGTAACTCACATCTTTGTAACCCTTTACACTGAGTTCAACCTCACCTCCATAAACTAGGAACATATCCTTAGTCCTTCTCAAGTACTTAAGGATATTATTTACCGCTATCCAATGACTCTTACCTGGATCAGCCTGGTATCTGCTCGTAACACTTAGAGCATAGGAAACATCTGGGCGAGTACATGTCATCGCATACATGATGGATCCAATATCCGAAGCATATGGAACCCTAGTCATGCGCTCTCGCTCATCAGTGGTCGAAGGACACTGAGTCTTGCTAAGTTTAATGCCGTGAGACATGGGCAAGAACCCCTTCTTAGCCTCTTCCATGCTGAACCGTTTCAACACTTTGTCAATGTACGTACTCTGGCTTAATCCAATTAGCCTCCTTGATCTATCTCTATAGATCTTGATACCTAGAATATATGCCGCTTCTCCTAAGTCCTTCATAGAAAAACTATTTTTCAATGAGGTCTTAACAGACTCGAGCATAGGAATGTCATTTCCAATCAGTAATATGTCATCTACATATAAGATTAGAAATACAAGTGATTTCCCATTTTCTTTCTTATACACACAAGGTTCTTGTTCGTTTTTGATGAAGCCAAACTCCTTTACAACTTCATCAAATCAAACGTTCCAACTCCTAGATGCTTGCTTCAGCCCATAAATAGACTTTTGAAGTTTACATACCTTTCGGCCTTTCCAGCATTGTTTGGATCGACAAAACCTTCGGGATGCATCATATACACGTCCTCCGTAAGGATTCCATTTAAGAAAGCCGTCTTGACGTCCATCTGCCATATCTCATAGTCGAAATATGCAGCAATGGCTAGAGTGATCCGTATAGATTTAAGCATCGCTACGGGCGAGAAAGTCTCGTCGTAGTCAACTCCTTGAACTTGTCGAAAACCTTTTGCAACAAGTCGAGCTTTATGGATGTGAACAATTCCATCCATATCAATCTTCTTCTTATAGATCCATTTGCACTCGATGGCTTTAAAACCATCAGGCAGATCAACCAAGTTCCAAACTTGATTGTCTCCCATGGACTATATCTCGAATCTCATGGCAATTAGCCATTTCTCAGAGTCTGGGTCCACCATCGCTTCTGCATAGGTCGTTGGCTCATCATTGTCTAACAATAATAATTCCCGCGCTTCGCGGAGCCTCGCTGACCTTCGTGGTTGTGGTGCTTCTATTGCCATGGGTTCCTCAACTTGTTCTGCTACAATAGCATCACTCATAGAAGCATCCCCGACTGGCTCATCTTGAACTTCTTCAAGTCGCACCGACCTTCCACTCGTTCCCTTTGTGAGAAACTCTTTCTCTAGGAAGACACCGCTACGAGCGACAAACACTTTGCCCTCTTCTCGGTTGCAGAAGTAATACCCTAAGGTTTCCCTTGGGTATCCCACAAAAATGCACTTATCCGATTTGGGTGTTAGCTTGTCTGACTGAAGTCACTTGACAAATGCATCACAACCCCAAATCTTTAGAAAAGATAAACTGGGATTCTTTCTAGTCCACATCTCATATGGTGTCTTAACTATGGATTTAGACGGTACCCTGTTTAGTGTGAAAGCTGCTGTTTCTAGCACGTAACCCAAAAATGATAATGGTAAATCCGACTGGCTCATCATCGATCGAACCATGTCCAACAAAGTTCGATTACACCATTCGGAGACCCCATTTCTTTGAGGCGTTCCGGGTGGCGTGAGCTGTGGAACAATTCCGCAACTCTTAAGATGATTGCTAAACTCGTGACTCAAATATTCACCTCCGTGATCAGATCGCAAGGCCTTTATTTTCTTTCCACATTGATTCTCTACCTCATTCTGAAACTCTTTGAACTTTTCAAAAGTTTCAGACTTATGCTTCATCAAGTAGACATAGCCATATCTACTGAAATCATCAGTGAAAGTAATGAAGTAGTGATATCCTCCTCTGGTCGTGTGCTCATTGGTCCACATACATCAAGATGTATGAGTTCCAACAAGTCTGCCGCTTCTCGAAACCCCATAAAAGGCGTCTTGGTCATCTTTCCAAGTAAACAAGCTTGACATGTCTCGTATGATTCAAAATCAAACGAAGTTAGAAGACCATCACCATGGAGCTTCTTCATGCGCTTTTCACTTATATGCCCCAAACGACAATTCCATAAATAGGTAGGACTCAAATCATTTGGCTGAAGCCTTTTAGCACTAACATTGTAAACACATGCATTATCAAGATTTAAAATAAATAACCCATTCACCATGGGAACATCAGCCACAAACATAGCATTCTTAGAGATTACACAACCATTGTTTGTAATCGCGAATGAATAACCATCCGTCATCAAACATGAAGGTGATAAAATGTTTTGACCCATACTAGGAATGTAATAACAATTATTCAATTCCATGATAAATCCTGACGGAAGGTGAAGTTGCATGATGTCGACGAACAATGTAGCAACCCTCGCTTTATTTCCGACGTGAAAATCCACTTCGCCTTTCTGCACTTCTCTAGTCCTTATTAGCCCTTGCATCGAATTGCAAATATGAGCAACCGATCTGGTATCAAATACCCAAGAGTTAACATAAGAATCTGCGAGAAAAATGTCCACAACATTTACAACAAGCATACCTGAGTGGGAAGTACTCTTACTTCCACCCTTCTTCAAAGAAGCATGGTACTTGCTACAGTTTCTCTTCCAGTGGCCATATTCATGACAAAAGAAACACTCAATGTCTCCTGTAGGTCTAGCCTTTTGCTTGGGTACAGGGTTTGGCTTAGGGATCGTATCCTTAGCCTTGCCCTTCTTCTTCTGCCAAGAAGTGCCCTTTTTATTGAAGCTAGGCTTGTTCTGCACAGCCATCACATGGCTATGCCCTGCACACTTCTTAATGTCACATTCTGCTGTTTTCAGCATCCCACATAATTCATTAAGGCCCCTCTCCACCCCATGCATATGGTAGTTCGAAATGAAATACCCATAGCTAGATGGAAGATATGCCAAAATGAAATCAGTGGCCAACTCTTGGCCTAATGGAAAACCAAGCTTTTCCAAAGTCCTGATCAGAACCAACCATTTTGATCACATGGGGGCCTACAGCTGCTCCCTCTGCCAGCTTGCATTCCACAAAGGACTTCGCGACATTGTACCTCTCAGTCCTAGCCTGAGTCTAGAACATGTCCTTAAGCACAACGATCATATCGTATGCTTCCTGATCCTCAAACTGCTTTTGAAGATCAGGTTCCATGCATGCAAGCATAAGACAACTAACCTCAAGAGGTTCATCACATGCTTTCTTGTAGGCATTCTTAAGGGCAGCAGTTGCATTATCAGCAGGTTCATCCGGGATTGGGGTATCCAGAACAGTTTCCTTTTTCTCAGCCCTGAGAACAATTCTGCCACGGACCATCAATAGTTTGTTCCATTTAGTTTATCCTTTTCAAGATTCGAACGCAAAGCAAACGGTGATGAATTGTTCGGTGCCATTGATCTACAACAAAGATATGCAAAATACTAAGCCATGTAACCATGAAAGAGTAAAACATATTAAACAATTGAATAGCATATACTCCCACTTAAATCAACATCCCTCTATTGATAGTAAGTGATTCAAGATCCACAATTAACAAGTCGATTAGTGAGCTTTAGCATCACTGCTAGAAGACAAGGTAAATCGGTAAGCAACCTTTGCTAATCATATCACATATGACTCTTGTTGTTGGGTGACATCTCTATGTCAAACCTAGGTGCCCAAACTTTATGCCCCAAGGTCCTTAACTATTAAGATGACCTTGTTAAGCTCACCAACCCTTATGCGTGTAGGTATCCGATACAAACCCATCCAGCCAAGGAAAACCGTGACACCCTAATTTCATAGACCCACCAACGATTATACATGGCATAGGATGGTGCAAGGTTTTTGTCGTCGGATTGATGACAAGTACGCCATGAGGGGGTCCTCGAGGCATGCGGAAGAGAGGGGTCTGAGACGTACGGTGATCCGGGACGGTGAGCACACAAGTTTACCCAGGTTCGAATCCGCCGGCTTTGGACGGATCCTACTCCTGCTACCAATCCAGTAATACGGCAGAGCCGGAATATGGGTTACAAGGGTTTCGCCTGTGCGAGTTGAGAGTTTAAAGTATTGGGTGTGCCCTAAATGCTCTCCCTAGGACGGCTTATATAGATATCCATCCTAGGGTTTATAGGAGAGATCTATCCGGCTACGACTAAGAGTCGGTTACAGAGTATATCTTGAACTACAAGTAACATTATGGGCCTAAGTCGGTAAGTCTTCTGGGCCTTCCCATAGCCGGATTGGACTCCGTCTTTCTCCCTGACTGGGCCGCCCGTGAAGCAATGCTCTAACCTGAAGTGGGCCACCCTGGTCAGTGAGGAACTGTGAGGATACCCGGAAAGTATATCCCCAACAGCAGCCCCTGGAGGCCTCCAAGATCCAAAGTCGTATTTATCATCGTCTAGCTTGATCTTCGGCTTGCAGAATCTTGAAGGGTTCCTGAAACTTCACAACAAAAATACGATCCAGGTCTTAAAAAATAAGTCGGACCTATCAGTAGGTTACTCAGATTTTCCAGGTCGATTTCAAACTAAGCCGGAACTTGGTTCCCAATGCCACCTAACACACGTCATGGTCAAGTCACGTCGTCTGACAGGCATTCTGTCAGCACGACCGTTGGTGGGTCCGTGGTTCGCGGAACCGAGGCTCCGTTTCAATGCGTGCATGGAGATCGAGGAAACGCAATCATCGCGTGGGTCCTTCCCAGTTCCCTCCACGATGCGTGGCAGTTACACTGTAGCATTTGGCGTAGTTAGGTGGATATAAGGGGTTTGGATTTTTCCTTCTCCTTTCCACCAGTCCTTTGTCGTTTCCTTTCCTCCCAATCCTCCTGCGTGCACAGAGCTTCCTCGTTCTTCCCCCCACAGAACTCCCAGCGCTGCCCCTTTTAGGTCATCTTATCACCGAAGAAATGGCTTCATCTTCTTCCTCCGGTTTGGCGGCAGCGGCGGCGGCGACGGAAGAAGCAGCAGCAGAGCAGGAGAGTTTCCAGGGAATCTAGATTCCCTGCACTCTCAACGAGGAGGGCCTCAGGAACGTGGAGAAGCAGGGACTTCTTGCCGCCGGCGACTGGCGGAGCGGCTTTGAAGAAACCGTCCCCAACCCGCGCGACGGCGAGCGGGTCCACTTCGACACCCATCTCGACCGAGGTCTATCCTTTCCTCCCTCGGAGTTCTTCTCCGAGGTGATAGATGATTATGGAGTTCAACTCCATAACCTTCCTCCCAAATCTCTCTTAGAGATGAGTGCGTATGCTTCGCTTTGTGAGGGCTTTCTCGGCATTAGGCCAAGTTTGACTCTCTTCTGGTATTATTTCCATGTCCGGAGAAATTCCATTACCGCTGGTGTTCCTTACATCACCGGCACTATGAGCTTTTCACTTAGACGCGACCGGGCTTAACCCAAAATTCTAGCCAGTGACTCGGTCAAACAATGGCCGGCCACATTTTTCTATCATAAGGATATTTCGGCTCCTGACAAAGCTACCGCTTTGCCGGCTTTTGTCGATGGAGTCACCATGGTCCAGCCTTCCTGGGACGAGGCTGCTCCGGCTCTTTCCGATGATCTGATCCTCGCTAAGATGCGGATCGAATATTTGATTAAGCACAATGGTCTGAAGGGATCCGACTTGGTCTAGTGCTGTGTCTCACGTCGGATCCAGCCACTTCAGTACCACGGGGATAGACTGATGCACTCCATCACGTCTTCCAAAACCGACTCCCTCCGCATTAGCCCCAAAGCCTACACCACTCAAGGCTACATAAGCCAGATCAAGTGGCTGATCAAGGAGCGGATCGAGAGGAGAATTCCGGAGGTTTCTCTGGATATGCATATGGCGGAAAACCCCGTGGTGCCGGTAAGCTTCCATCATCACACCTTTTATGTGTTTCATTCTTTGAGTTATACTGCAATACTGATATGTTTTCTTATTTTCAGCTTGCTGACCTCCCCGAGTCGGAACTTGCTCCGCTCGAAGGATATCCTCCGGAGTTCTCTCAAGAGGTGGAGGTAGTTCCATTGCCAGATCTTGCGCTCAAGAAGCGCAAAGCTCCGACAGTGGTTGTTGGCACAAAGGAGGTGCCCGTTGTGAAGAGGTAACATTCAATCATAACTTCCGCCTTTGTACCTTATTCAAATTTCTTTCTGAGATGTAATGTTTTCCAACTTTTACTACATTCTCAGAGCAAAACCGCTCGTCAAGGCCAAGGGGAAAGGGATTCCTTCGAAGCCGCTGTGGCAGACGAAGCTTACCATAGCTTCCCCTGTCGTGGCTCCTCCGCCTCCTGCCCCTCAACCTTCTGCAACGCCAGTTATCTCGCCGGATGTTGCAGAAGATCCGGCTCCTTCAATAGGGCCTGCGAATCTTGGATCGCAAATTGACGTCAGCACGGGTGCGTCAGATCTAGATAAGGGTGAACCCTCTTTGGGTAATGATCCCTCGGCAGAAACCTTCGCCGAAAACCTTCTGAGCAATCCGGGACATGCCAAGTTTGGCTTGTCTCGGAAATCTGCCGAAGAAATCCAGCGGCTTGCCAAGCAATGCTTGGACAGGAGAACTTTATCCGCCGAGGAAGAAGCGCAAGAAGCAGAGGACGTCAAGTTCTCCGACCTTCTTGCTCAAGTGCGCCTCCGCGACGAGAGGATTAGGACTGGTGAGCTTCCAACAGCCCTAGTGATTCCTCTAACTCTCACCGAGAAGGTGGCTGCTGAAGTTAACGCGGGTTTGGATAAACTCACCCGCGAACAATATGTAAGTCGGAATTCCAACTCCTGTTTTTTCCATTATGTTATATCATATCCTCTAGCCCCCAAGCATGAAGTAGGATATATAATCCGGGTTTATGCTTCATTAGGATGCCAAAGAATGAACTAGTGTACCCCCAAGGCTCGTGCCGATATTTAACAAAAATATTAGCCCGAGTCTTAAGTAGCTTTATGACTTTGGGTATTCTGACTTACAGAAAGTATGTTCCTATAACCAGGAATTACTGACCAATGTCTGCGATAAGCGGAGAGAGATCAAAACTCTCCGGCTTAAAAATGCTGAACTCAAAGTTGCCAAGGATGAGGCCGAAGGTAAACATTCTGAGACTCAAACCTTGTCCTTGTATTTTCAATGTCGAATTTTTCTGAACTTTTGTTCTTTTTGACTTATAGCGCTGGTGAAACAATCCGTCGCCATGATTGAAGAGGCCGAGAACGTCAAGACCCTGGTGGTGGAGAACAAGGAGCTTCGCCAAGAGCTGGACCAGCTCAAGGCAAATCATGAAAAGAGCATAGCTCAAGTCCTTGAATCCTCCTCCATGGCCACTGAAGAGCATGATTGCAAGATTGCTGCTGAAGATAAAATAATCTCAGACTTCGAGAATGAACTTTACAGAGAGAAAGATATGTCCCAGGCGCTCCGGGCTGAACTCCAGAGTCTCTGGGAGGAGAAGATCAAAATTGACGACGTCATTTATGGTACGTTCCATCTATCTAACTTGTCTCTTTCTTCGACTTTTATCAATGTCCAATTTTTCTTAACTTGTTTTGTGCATAGGTCCTCTGAACTTGACGGACTCTTCCTCCTCCGAGCCCCGCACCCACCGGCTTACCCAAGTCGGTGACCTGCTTCATGACTTCCGCCAGTCCCTTGAGGACGTCGACGAAGCTCTCAAGATTCCGGACATGCCAAGCATGTCGGATTTTCAGGTGTGGGACAAGGCGAAAGAGATGCCGCAGCTTGTTCGGGACTGGAACATGTCCTATGCATGGACTGCTGCGCAGAACGCTCTCACCATGGTCATGAGCCACCATGGAAACATGGAGATATGGCAAGTGACCAGAGGGTACTGCAAGGTAGACGAAGACGGCTAGTAGCAGGACCTTCAAGCCATCATGCACTCCTGCACCGAATATGGGTGTCACGTGGCTGACCTGACCAGCAGCGAGATCCCCTTATTCACCCGCGTAGATACTCCGCCTCCTCCTCCGGAAAAACCAACAGAAGTTTGCGATAATGAACGCACCATCTCGGATGCGGACATCTCAGAACGATATCAAGGCGGAATCTCCAGCGAGCCGGCAGCTCCTTCATCTCCTCCTGCATCATAGGCCAGAAATTTTTCTATTATCCTAAAAGAACATGATGCGTTTTGTAAATGTAAAGTACTATGACTTTGCTAGTGCTAAGATTTTGATCTATTCAGCACTTTTGGCTTTAATTTTTTGTGTGCCTGAAATGTTTACATAAGCACTTGTATTTTTTCGTCTCTACTTATCGTTTATCTGGCTTTCCGCCTCATCCCTTTCGTGAGCTGGCTAAACCTTCTGCCAGAAACTTTGCCGAGCAACGGAGCTCAATTGCTAAACCAGTTTAAACCCCGAAACAAAGCCGGCTTATAGTACCAACAATTCACTACTCGGAAAATGCGCGCATCCAGCAATCAGACAAATAACCAAAGTAAAGACTAGAAACTTTAGAGTTATACCCAAGGGTAGCAATTTTAGAATCGGAAATCTAAACCAGAACGAACATGAGCATAAAGTACTTTCAAGCATTATGGGATTTTCGACTATGACATGACCATTCGGAATAAGATGGTAAAAACTTCTCAGAAAAATTTGAGGCAACCAAAACTTTTATTTCTCACAGAATCATGTACATATATATGATTACAAAGAAGGATAAACTAAGAATAAAAGGGACGTAGCTGAGCAATATTCCACTATCATCTAACTCATCCGGATTTGTACTGCCTCCAGCTCTCTTTCTCTTCTTAGTAGCAGGTCTTTCTTTGACTGGCCTCATGTCAGTTAAGTAGTACGATCCATTGTGCAATACTCGACTAATTAAAAAGGGCCCTTCCTATACTGGGGAAAGTTTGTGCTTTCTTTTTTGCACAAGCCGGAGAACCAAGTCACCTTTGTGGAAAGATCTATCTTGGACTCTCTAGCTATGATACTTGCGTAACTTCTACTGATAGGCTGTAGATCTCATTTCAGCAACGACGCGAACTTCTTCGACTAAGTCGAGATCATTTTGTCGAGAAATCTCAGCATCCTCTTCGATATACGCGACCACTCTAGGAGAAGTATGAATCAAATCACTAGGAAGAACTGTTTCTACACCATAGACCAAGAAGAAAGGTGTGTATCCTGTTGACCTGTTTGGAGTTGTTCGTAAACTCCAAATTACAGAGGGTAATTCCTCTGCCCAAGCCCTCGCAACACGTCGTAGTGGTGCTTCGAGTCTCGGTTTTAGGCCTTGTAGAATTAAACCATTTGCTCTTTCGACTTGTCCGTTAGCCTGTGGATGTGCGACTAACGCAATGTCAAGCCGGATATTTTGCTCGTTGCAGAATTCAGCCAATTCTCCCATAGAAAAGTTACTCCCGTTGTCCGTGATAATTCTATGTGGATAACCATACCGGATTATAACATCCTCGACAAATATTTTGGCTGTTGCTCCATCACAACTAGTGACGGGTTTAGCGTCAATCCACTTGGTGAATTTATCCACCATCACTAAGAGGTGAGTAAATCCACTTGGAGCTCGTTTAAAAGGTCCTACCATGTCAAGTCCCCTGACCGCAAAGGGCCACATTATAGGTATTGTTCGCAGCTGATCAGTCGGAACATAAGCTTGCTTGGCGTACTTCTGGCAGCCTTTGCACATCTTGACTATTCGGCATCTACCTGAGCTGTAAGCCAGAAAAATCCGTGTCTAAAAGCTTTTGCCACTAAAGATTTGGCTGCAGCGTGGTGACCACTCTCACCTTCGCGGATTTCCCTTCAGATTTCCACTCCTTCTTCCGGAGATAAACAACACTGAAAAACCCCAGAAACACTCCGTTTCTGGAGCTCGCCTTTAACAGTAGTATAGGATTTTGCTCGTCGGATAATCTGCCGGCTCAGCACCTTGTCTTCGGGTATTCTGCCATCTACCAAATAATCGAGGTAGGGTTGAGTCCAACTGGAAATTATAGCCAGAACTGCTATCAACGGTGAGTCGGATTTGGTCGGATATTCCTCATCTACTCCCTTTATTGAGGGAACTTTGAGGTGCTCTAGAAAAGCGCCATCCGGGACCTCTTTCCGCTTAGAACCTATTCGAGATAGTGCATCTGCTTCCTCATTTTCTGCTCGAGGGATGTGTTGGACTTCAAACCCTTCGAACGATTTAGATAGATCATCCATGACAACTTTATATGCTGCCATGTGTTTATTTGCATCACAAATATCCGACACTTGCTGAGCAACAAGATCCGAAACTCCGTAATACATCAAACGTCGGATGCCAATATCCTTAGCAATCCGGATTCCATGCAGCAGTCCTTCATACTCGGCAATATTATTTGTTGCTGTGAAGTGTATCTGCAACACGTATAAATGTTTATCTCCTTAGGGTGATTTGAGCACCACGCCAGCCCTCGATCCCCCTCGAGCTTTAGACCCATCGAAAAAGAGGGTCCAATATTCCGACTCAGGGAGGATCATGTTCTCCTTCGTCTCTGTCCAATCAGCGACAAAGTCGGCAAGGATCTAGGATTTAATTGCTGTCCGAGGTTTGTACTCAATATCAAAAGCTGAAAGCTCTATGCCCCATTTGGCGACGCGTCCTGTGGTGTCGCTGTTGTTGATTATATCTCTCATGGGAGCTGTGATCACCACGGTAATTGGATGCACCTGAAAGTAGTGTCGTAACTTACGAGATGCTAGAAAAACACCCTAAGCCAACTTTTGATAGTGCGGATACGCTGTTTTGATTCTGTCAGAACCTCGCTGACAAAGTAAGTCGGACGCTGCACCAGGTGTTCCTGATTTTCCTCTGGTCTCTCCACCACCATGACGATACTAACGACCTTATTTGTCGCAGCAAGATAGAGCAACATCGGTTCCTTAGGTTCCGGCGCTGCAAGGATAGGAGCAGATGAGAGTACTTTCTTCAGGTCTTGTAGTGCAGCTTCAGCTTCATCAGTCCAAACAAAATCTTTGGTCTTTTTCAGGAGTTTGTATAATGGTGCGGCTCTTTCTCCAAGCCGGCTTACAAATCGACTGACCGCAGCAATGCAACCAGTTAGTCTTTGTACGTCCTTCAGGCGGGTTGGCCTGGAAATATTGAGTATAGCCTTGATTTTGTCTCGGTTCACCTCTATGCCTCTTTGAGACACGATGAAACCTAACAATTTTCCGACTGGTATTCCAAAGAAGCATTTCTTCGGGTTAAGCATGATGTTGTATTTTTGTAGATTGGCAAATGTTTCCTCCATGTCGGAAATCAGCGTTTCCTTCTTTTTGGACATTACCGCAATATCATCCACGTATGCATGTACACTGTGTCCGAGTTGGTCGTGGAGGCAACGCTGCATCGTGCACTGGTACGTAGCTCCTGCGTTCTTCGGCCCAAAGGGCATTGTAACAAAATAGAAGGTTCCGAAAGGGGTTATGAATGAAGTTTTGACTTTGTCAGATTCCGTCATCCGGATTTGGTGATAGCCGGAATATGCATCGAGAAAACAGAGGAGTTCCGAGCCTGCCGTAGAATCGATAACTTGATCAATTCTAGGCAGAGCGAACGAATCTTTTGGACAAGCCTTGTTCAAGGCAGTATAACCAACACACATCCTTAAATCAGTGGTGTCCTTTTTAGGGACCATTACAGGATTGGCCGACCATTCAGTATGGATGACCTCTTCTATGAATCCGGCTAACTCGAGCCGCGCTAGTTCCTTAGCTATTGCCTTACGCTTTTCGTCACCAAACCGTCATAGGGACTGTTTGACGGGTTTTGCGTTCGGGTTTACATTTAGAGAGTGCTCGACAAGTTCCCTAGGTACTCTGGTCATGTCAGATGGTTGCCATGCGAAGATGTCTTGATTTGCTTGGAGGAACTTGACGAGCGCGCTTTCCTATGCGCTACCTAGGCCTACGCCTATCTGGGTCACCTTGGAGGGGTCATCATCCTTGAATGGTGCTTTCTTCGTCTCTTCTGATGCCTTGAACTCCGGGTTTGGCTTTGTCACTTCCTTCTTCGTTGCGGGCATCTCGGACGGATCTATGCTCTTCTTGATCTCCTGGTATTCTTGGGCGTGCAGCACGGCTTCGGCAAAGGAGGCATTTCCATCCTCGCACTCTCGCGCTTTCTTCGGGTCTCCCCTGATGGTGATCACGCCGTTGGGACCTAGAATTTTCATCATATTGTAAATGTAACAGGATGAGCCATAAAAGCCCAGTAAGCCGGACGTCCGAATATAGCGTGGTATGCGCTCTTGAACGGGACCACCTCGAAGGAAAGTGCTTCCGTCCGATAGTTCCTTGGAGTTCCAAAGGTAACATCCAAGGTAATCTCTCCCAGGGAATTAGCTTGTCTTCCTGGGACAACTCCGTGAAAGATCACAGAGCTATGGTTCAGCTGGGTCTCCGAGATCTTCATCCGCGTGAAGCGTTCGACATAGAGAATATTGATGCTGCTACCACCGTCCATGAGGGTCTTGGAGAAACCATAACCGTCAATAAGTGGGTTGACGATTAAGGCGTATTTTCCTCGCCTGTGTAACTTAGGCAGATGATCATCGCGGTCAAATGTGATTGCCACTTCCGACCAGTCCAGATACTGGGGGATAGCCAGAACTGTTGCATTGAGCTCGTGTAGAACTGCTTTCTTGACCTTTGATGGTTGAGATCCGAGGAAAGTGACATAAGTGTCCTTCTTAGTGGGAAAAGTTTTCTTCCCTTCCGGCTTGGGATTTGAAGCATCAGCTTCCTCCATGTCGGAATCTTCCTTGGTCTCCTTGTCCTTTTCAGGATTTTGCTTTCCCTTCTTCCGCTTAGCTTTGTAGCCCGCGGTGTCATCTCTTTTGATGTCGTCATTGAAACGACATTCAGCGTTGGTGTGGGACGAGCCCCCATTGGCATCTAGGTGATGCACACATGGGTTATTGGCAATGTCGGCCCAAGAGTAGGTTTTTCCTGATTGCTGTTCTCCTATACCTTGGACACTTGAAGTCCCACGGCCACGCCCGCAGCCTTCGCCATGTCCTCCTCGTCCTCCATATCCGGAAATAGTAGTAACTACCGCTGTTTCCGCGTTGGGTTTTTCCTCCGAGGTGTTCTTGCGCTTTTGAGCTTGTTGCTTTGTTTTTGTTGACTGAGGTACAACTAGGGAATTGAGCAATCCCTCTATCATTTCTCCCAAATCAGTGACCTTGTCACACTTCAAGTGATGACGCAGTAGACCAATTGGGAGACCTGCAATGAAAGCTTCAATCGTAGTTTGATCATTTACTCCCTCACAGGAGTTCTTGGTGTCGATCCATCGTCCGCGGTAGTCCCGGCAAGTTTCTCCGGCTTTTTGGGTGCAACGCTATAGGTCTCCGACCGTACAGGGCCTCCGATATGTGCCTTCGAAATTCCAAAAGAACACACTTTGCATGTCATACCAGTTATGGATGGTGTTCTCTGGAAGTTCATTGAGCCATGATCGTGCCGTCTTCCGCAACATAAGTGGGAGATATCGAGTTGCAACCAGACTGTTTTCGCCTTTGGCGATGCAGCAAGCTTGGAAAAAATCCTGTAGCCAGGTATCTGGCCGAGCAATGCCATCATAGGCTTGGATATGTCTTGAGATAGCAAATCCTTCCGGGAAGTTTGTAGCTCTGATGCGTGGTCCGAAGCACTTTGGGCCCATGTAGATATCATTGTTTTCGTAGCGCCGAGCCTCTATGTTGGAGTTGATCCTGTGCCTTGCGTCGTTCGGGGATAAAGATCGTCCCGAATGTCGGCTGTGGCTGCGGTGCCTTGGAGCCGGACTTCGCCTTCTGCCACCACCACCTCCGCCGCGTCATCCTCCTTGCCCTCCTTGGGAGCCGTTGTGATGACTGTGTGGTGGAGAGGTGGGGCAGCTGGATAGTTTCCTGCTGATCGCTGGCCTCCGCCCGGGACGTCATTATTCCGATTCCGGGGAGGGTCTTGACTACGACGAGCCCCCTGCCGGCTTGTTCCGGCGTGGTTTCTGTCGTTTCTTCCTCCGTCGTTCCCACCATGGTGGGGCTCAGCCGGACGGCTTGCATGTCTACGAGGTGGCAATTTTTGACGATCCTCCTCCCGACATTTCTCTTTATCTTCTCCCCTTCGATCGTTAGATTCTCGTCGGGGAGGATTCCTCAGATTCAAAGCAGCGATGGCCTCTTTCTCGGCCGTTGGTGCGATGTTGCTCCAGTCGCGTCTAGTCCTGCGATGCTGTCCTGACGATCCGGTTCTCAAATAATTGTCTTCCCGTCGTTTGGGGCGATAATTCTGCTCCGGAACATGGTGAGGTCTTACGTCAGCCCATGCCGGATCTGTTCGACATTGGTCAGAATCTGAGACCAGATTTTGACTTCCGGACAGGGCGACCTTTTGCTGCTCTAGTCCCTTGTTGAGTAGCATGATACCCAAACGGATCTCCTCTGGTCCTGGATTAGCCGATAGAATTTCTCGGGCCGCCACAGTATTCTGTACTGGGGTTGGATATACCCAATCTCCTTTGCTATCTTTCCGTGGCTTCCCCATCTCATCTCCGAAAAGGACGGCACGGATATGTGGGAATTGATTGTCATCTGTGTGACGCTTCCGTGTCTTCTGATGCAACTGAGACATGTAGTCCTTGGTTGCCTTGCGTTTCTTCTCCACCTCGATGTTTTTGGTTTCATCGAGGAGTTGTTCACGATGCGCTTCTAGGGCTTGGGCCCTTTCGTCCAGCTCTTCAGCAGTAAGTTCTGCAGTTGTAGGGATAGGTGTGGTTAATGCAGCATCGATGAGTTTTCGCGCACCTTCAGTGATCACGTGTCCATCCATCGATTCTTCTTTTTCTGCTCGTCTAGGATAAGTGCTCCATCCGAGTCTTCTTCGTGTTCCCCGGATCCTTCATCCATGGCTTCTCCTTCTTCTGCAGCTTTGGAGTTATACTCCTCTTCATATTCCACGGAGAACTTTCGGAAATCTGCCGACGTCATCGATTCATCCGAGGATGCGGGTACGTCGGCGTTTTTTCCAATTGCCTCCAGCACCGAGTCGGTGTTTTCTCCAGCATCGGCAGAGCTGGATCCGGATCCCACGTATCCGACGAAGTGCGACACGTGCTTCCTGAGGTACCTGCGGCTTTCACGATCAGCCATGTCGAAACTTTTGATGGTCTCGAGGATTGCATCTGCGCTTTCGCCTTGCAGTATCATATGTCGTAATGTGTACCTTAGGAAAGGTTTGTCTGTCTTGGCGTCATCAGAGCCGGAATCAGTGTCACTGAAATGTTCCTCCTGGATTTCGACTTCCGTGGGTGGGTCGATCTGGGATCCGGCTCCTCCAGGGAGATCCACTCCATATTCGACTTGGACCGCTAGGTCTTCTTCAGGCTCGGATTTCTCCACTATCTCCGCAACTGGTGCGGGCTGGGTGGGATTAGGGTTTTCTGAGATCCGGAATTCTACCGCCTCCATGGACAAAGGGGACCCAAAAGATTCTTCTGCCTCTATCATCACCGCTGGGGTGGGTTGGGCAGTTTCAGCGAAACCAATGTAAACATCGATCTCACCAAAAGACATGATTGTGTAGACAGTCACGGCCTCCCTAGCCGGAATCCAAGTCTCGTCGAGAACGATGAGAGGGACGTCGCTGGCGTAGAGGATGCGACCGACGGCGATAGTCTCGCCGATTCCGATTCTTGTAGATTCCACTCGGAACGTAGATCCGAAGCTCACTTGCCCCATGGTGGGCGCCAACTATCGTCGGATTGATGACAAGTACGCCATGAGGGGGTCCTCGAGGCGTGCGGAAGATAGGGGTGCCAGCTTTGGACGGATCCTACTCCTGCTAGCAATCTAGTAATACGGCAGAGCCAGAATATGGGTTAAAGGGTTTCGCCTGTGCGAGTTGAGGGTCTAAAGTATTGGTGTGCCCTAAAGGCTCTCCCTAGGACGGCTTATATAGATATCCGGCCTAGGGTTTACAGGAGAGATCTATCCATCTATGACTAAGAGTCGGTTACAGAGTATATCTTGAACTACGAGTAACATTATGGGCCTAAGATGGTAAGTCTTATGGGCCTTCCCGTAGCCGGATTGGACTCCGTCTTTCTCCCTGACTGGGCCGCCCGTGAAGCAATGCTCTAACCCGAAGTGGGCCACCCTGGTCAGTGAGGAACTGTGAGGATACCCGGAAAGTATATCCCCAACAGTTTGGTTGGGAGGGCACGGTTTAACTTAAACTTTGTGAGGGATCGTTCTACTTCTATCATCTAAGCATGCATAGTAGTAAAACGTATAAGAATAGCATTCACGTAGATGTGATACAGTATGGCCCATTTTTATCATGGTGATCTCCATCGCCATAGAACCTGTCCACCATGATGTTCTCAGGCTTCATGCTCTATGCGAGCCATCCTCCAAGTGATGAGTTCTCCAAGAACTAATACAAGCTATTACTCCTAACAACTAGTAATCAAAATTACATGGTATTGGGATCATCACAAGTTGGCACGCAGGCCATTACAATAATTGATAACACATATGGCTCCAGCCGTGTTGCCCTACTCACGACACGCGGGTCATGAAAAACACATACATGCATCACATACATTTTTGGGCCATACTGATCACATACATCCTGCAAAAACAAGTTGTGCATAGAATCGCATTCTATTGGATAATGTGAAATCGTAGCACATATGAACCTTAACGTGATACAGAAGGGGCTATGACTAAGGGGGGTCTCCCCCTGCGGGGTTCGAAGGGGCAGCGCCCCTCACGGTATCAAATTTTCCTTAAGGATTTTGATCCGCAAATCAAATTTACCATAAACC
Organism: Avena insularis; assembly: GCA_023614405.1. Lineage (NCBI taxonomy): Eukaryota > Viridiplantae > Streptophyta > Magnoliopsida > Poales > Poaceae > Avena > Avena insularis. The sequence continues at coordinate 462,744,629 of CM042690.1, forward strand.
CACCATAGTTCCGATTCGACCAAACTCCTTTGATCACGGTACATTGATTCAGATCTAATTCCTGATTTGATCAATCATATTGATCTTCGCGTGATTCAAAATGATTTATGTGTCACTGTCTACCCTGATGGTGGAAACCGACCGGTAGGGGTAAATCGTTCGATGACCTTAGAATCACAATCACGGAAAATAAGATCATAGATCAATCCAGAACCACCGCCATACAGATGATCACCTCATCCATATCAATCTACATATCACCATATGCAAACTTCCCGAAACTATGACTGAACAGCATCGGCTCAGATACCACTATAGGGTAACGGGTAGGCTACACTAGCGTAAAATCAAAAATTTCTACCGCGTCAACCAGGAATACTGTAGTCATAGATCACGGGATTACCGCTAGACGCGCAGGTGCGGAACTCGATGAAGCACGTTGCGGCAGTGTAGATGTTCTACGTCTCCTCCTTGCCCTTGTCCCACGAGCAGCTCCCCTGCGCGGCTCGTCCAAGTGCTACAGATGCAGCACCTCCGAGGTATCCACACGTTCGGAGTGGAAGTCGTCACATGCCAGACTGCTAGGTCTTCACGTGCAACAAAGGCAGAAGAGGAGTGGCGGCTGGGTGGAATGCTCAACCCTATTCAGCTCGCCTCACTCTCTCTTATATAGGCATCCCTGGTGGGCTTCTACATTAGCAGCCCATTAGCAGCCTAAGCCTGGTCTAATTCGGATCCAATCTTCATTAGGCTTCCAGCCCCTAAAGTGTGTGATCCTATAGGTTCATACACGTATAGACATGACACGAGTACACTTACTCTGTCAATAGTTGGTAGCGGCCTCTAGCAAGATGTGCCAACTCCTAAACGCATATAAAGATCATTCAGACGAACCATCACATGGTTGAGTACATGTCTTTCCCTTTGCCTCACGATATTTGGTCTAGCTCCAAGCTGGCCTCTCTTTCTCGATATTGTGATTCGGAATCCCTTTACTAGGTTAACTCTTAACCATATGTAGCACGGCCATGCATTTCTGGATCCGATCACTCGAGGGGCCCAGAGATATCTCTCTCAAGTAGAGAGGGGAAACTCCCATCTTGATTGACCGATGCCTTGCAGCATGTATCAGGACAAACCCGAAAGCTACCTTTATAACTAAGGGTTCATGATGAGGAGGGAGTAGTTCTCTCTCGAGGCTAAGGGTTCTACCGGTAGCTATGTGTTCATCTCTCTCTCTATGCATGATCTTATTGTGATCATGAGCTTGTAATCTATAGATCTACCTTGCTACTCAAGTGCTTTAATAGATCTCTGCTCTCCCCATGTGTGTGAAAGTGACAGCATGCACACCATGGTGGCACTTAGGCTAGATATTACAAATACTTGTTATGAGTTATATTTAGAGTTGTATTTCTCTATGAAATTGTGGTGTTTGTTGGAACCATCTAGTACTCAAGGTGACAGTGTGGGGTTTTCTAGATGGGAAAGACTTACTTTGAGGTGTGCTGTTATAGCCCTACCATCGATTAGAGTGTCCAACCGGAGAGTAGTTAAGAGTAGTATCATAAAGAGAAGATATTTATATGAGAGTGTTCACTAGTGAAAGTATGATCCCTAGGGCTTGTTTCTTAGCATTAAAACACCGTTTGCAATTAGATCTGTTACATGTTTGCTTGTTTCCTTCTTTATTTCATTTTGCCTTTAGTCTCTACCATGCCATCAATCTATTTTCTATCACCGTTACCACTTGTATTTCACTATCTCTTCGCCGAACTAGTGCACCTTTACACCTGAAAAGTGTATTGGGTGTGTTGGGGACACAAGAGACTTCTTGTATCTTGATTGCAGGGTTGCTTGAGAGGGGATACCTTTGACCACTTCCTCCCTGAGTTCGATAAACCTTGGGTGATCCACTTAAGGGAAAACTTGTTGCTATTCTACAAACCTCTGCACTTGGAGGCCCAACAATTGTCTACAAGAATAGAAGTGCGTAGACATCAGGCCCACCCCTGGCTGTCCGGCCCATGAGGCCCATGGCGCCTCCCCCTCTCTCCCTTGATTAGTCCCACATGGAAAACCCAAAGGGGAGGGCACACCTCCCTTCCCCTATATAAAGGGGTGCCCATGGGTAGGATTAGACACACAATTTGAGATGTTCTATAAGGAATTTTCCTTAGAGAATTCCTCCCTCTCTCTCTACATAGTTGTCTCCACGCTATTTACACGGTCCCAAGAACGGAATTCGCGCAAGAGATGGCGCACCTGCAGCACGTCGTTGTGCTGTAGGGATTACAAGCTAGAGATCTACTTCCGCAATCCTGGCAGGATCGGGGAGCCGGAGGTCATCATCTTACACCGAATATGTACAAAACCGCGAGGGGCCACACTTGGTGCACCTTGGAGGTCGTGAGATGGATATGATGTACGATGAAGGTGGAGCAAGGGGTGACCTGCGAGGAGCATCATGACCTTGAGGTCGGTTGTGAATTCGACTACTTCAACCACATTCCCCTCAGAACATTAACCACGTACGGTCTACAATGATATGTATTCTATACGCTCTGGTCATTACCGCATTACTACATAGGTTGATCTTGGTGTTAGGGAGTTCCAACGTATGATTTTTTTGTTTTCTTCTACGGAACCCTTTCAGTGGTATCAAAGGAGATCTATGCATATGAGTGTTGTACGGCAAGTACGCACAAGTATTATGCGGTCATTGATCCTCTAGTTGTTACCCTCTAATGTGTACTTGTTTATACCGCGGTATTGTTTGATGAAGCGGCCCGGACCGACCTTACGCATATTCGTACGCGAGACTGGTTCCACGCTCGACATACGACTTGCTTTGTATAAGTGGCTAGTGTTGGGCCGTGTAGATATAAACAAAAACTTTTCCCCTACGCGGTGCTCCCAAGATCTAGCTCGGGTGTTAAGCCACGAGATTTACCACTAGACGCGCAGGTGCGGATTATTGATGAAGCGCGTCGGTTGATGCCGTGCCGAACGATCCCACGTACATCATGTCCAGATCCCCCTAATCCTCCTTGTCTCTAGTGCCGCATGTGCAATGCCTCTACTGGTATCCAAGACATATAGGGAGGAGCTCTAGGCAGAAGACTGCTAGATCCTGTCTAGCCCGCAATGGGAGTGGAGAAAGTGACGGCTAGGTTAGGGACTATCCCTTGTTACTCCACTTATATACACGCCTAACTGGGCTCAATGCTTGAGGCCCATTTAGGTTGTACCCCAATCTCCACATGGATCGAATCCATATAGGCTCATTTCCTTTAAGTGTGTGATGTTGTAGGTTCACGTACACCTGGACATGACACGAGTCACCACTCCGAGTCGATAGGTCGCAGCAGCCTCTAGCAAGACGTGTCAACTCCCAAGAGCCGTAAAGTCAGAAGACAAACCTTTCTCAATGTGAATTTTTTCCAAGTCCCTTTGCCTCATGATATACCTTTTCGAGCTATAGGCGAGTAGTTGCCATCCCATTAATAGCTCAACTCTCTTTTATCGTTCTATGATATAAGATTCATTGGACTAACACTTAGTCCGACTCCTTGGTTAACACTTAACCAAGTCGCGCATGACCATGCTTCTGAATCATATCACATTAGAGGGCCTAGAGAATATCTCTCTATAACGGAGGGGAAATCCCATCTTGATATTCCACGTCATGCAGCTTGCTTCACAACCATCTGAACTCTACCTTTATAACTACCCATTTATGGAACAACGTTTGATAGAACCTAAGCTGGCGACCCACAACTCGGATCATGCGATTACCTCAGGTCGAAGGATTCCATTGCTTGAAACTACAAATGACAACATGCTTGTTGCATCTCAATTGTGGGTCATTCCGACTCACTAAACTCTTTAGCCGAGTTCGTGTAAGTTGGAATGGCATCACCATGCCCATGACAATTGGAACAGTGTCATCGGCCAACGTGCACATTTGTCTAAGTTGTGTGTCTAGAACAACCTTAATAACCAAGGATAATCTAGTATGAACAAACATGAATATATAGTTCCAACAATTGAATCACACATTCAGTGATATATATCTGATGTTCATACAAGGACAACTTTATTAATTTATGAATACATTGGGAATTCATCATACATGATTGCTTCTAGGGCATATTCCCAACAGCTAGCGGGTGGTTGTCTCTCATTCAATAGTTGATATGACATTCACAACGGAGGGCCCCGAAATAGGTGTAATAGAGACAACTGTTGGATCCATGTTGTGGTTGGAAAGTTCGTAGATTAGAAACGGTTCTATTACAAAAGCCCTAATAACCATGTAAAACTTGCAAAAGATAAAGTAGAGGCGTCTAACTTTGTTTTGCAGGAGGTCTTGTGTTATGATATGGTATTGGTCTTTATGAAGGTAAAGTAGTTTACTTTTTTTTTACTAAGTAGTATACTAATAGTCATCGTTCCGATGGACGACCTGCTGGTGGCGTCGTGGACTTGGTGTCAAACCAGGGGCAAGATAGAGATCATGCCAGAGTGCTCGATGGAGATGAAGGCGCAAGAAGGACCATATCATATCACAATATACATGTGATGTTGATACGTGTTTTACATCTTATTATATGCTAGTATTAGATACTCAACAGTAGCAAATAAGATAATCCCTAAGTAATTCCAATGATAGTGTTCCCCTTGTGTGTGCACCACCAAGAAAATTGTCCGTTATGAGGCAGGCCATGACGATCGTGTGTCAGACATATCTGCATTCGCATACAGTGGGTGTAAGTCATGTTGCACTGCAAATACATACAATTTAGATTTGGCAAGCCTAGCATGTGTAGACATGGCCTCGTAACACAAGAGACCGAAAGGTCGAGCATGAGCCACATGGTTGATGTGATTGACATTGGGGAATGTTTACCTTTGAAACTGCATTGCCAACCATGATGACCATGGGTGGTGTAGCGGATTGGGATCGTGTGATCACTAAAATCGTCCAGGGGATGACAATTTTAGTGGGAGCTCAACTAGGATTGTACTCACACTATGAACTTAGTCTAGATGTCTATTTGCAAATATCTTAGTAGATCATGGCATATCCCATTGAGGTCCTTTACGACCATGGGAAATCTCTTGCTTGATGTGGAACTTAGCAAAAGGGTCCAATTTCATAGATTTTATACCCACGCATGAGGGATATCCTCGTAATAAGCTGATCTTCTCTTCTTGATACAATAACCATTAGGAAATAATCTGATAACTCCACAACATTTGTGTTTTCTCCATAACCATCCAATAAGCCATTCTCCATGCGATGGAGAGTTGGACTACAATGAGCCGTTGGATGAGTATTCCTCCATCATGGATGAATAGAGAATATTTGGAGAATCACTTAGAAATATTGCATTAGCGTTGAGAACTCTTAGAAGGGCTTGATTATGATGGAAATCGTGGATGAAAAGAATATATCTTAGATATACAAAGTTATAAATGTAATTCTTGCAAAACTCATTGCAGTTTACATACATATTGGATACTTGTCCCGTTTTGTGAAACAAGATGGTCTGCTTGATAATTGCTGGAATTGAGGCAATGTGGCTTGATGATGGCAAGCAAAACATTTGATGGCCGACATCACCCCTTTCCTCAAAAGTTTATCATTTGGATTAGTGGACTTGATATTATTTTGTAATCCTTGTTTGCGTGTCTTGCTTTTAGCAAGACAATTGTTCATATGAATAAGTTACAAGCCAATTGTACTGTTCTTGCTTTTATGATTGTAAATGAGTTATTCTCATCACTATGTTAATGATAATAGTTTAAGCATTTATAAAGGATTAGAATGCTAAAGGCTATCCAAAGTTTAATAATGACGTGAACTATTGTTTAAGTCATGATGGTTATTGCATGTTCTTCATTCTAAATGAAGATCGGGGTCTTAGATACTTGATCTAGAGACTTTGCAAAACCATGTCTCGCTGAGCAGAATGACTAAAATTCCGCATTCTAGTAAAACGGTGATATGCAAAGAAATGTTGAACTTCATACATAACGATGTATCTTATTTTCAACAAGATAGTGGAAATCATTATTTATACTTCATGTTGAATCTTATACATAGTGATGTATCATATTTTCAACAAATAGTGGAAATCATTATTTCATACTTCATTGTGGATTTAAGTAAATATGAGTATCTACTTAATGAAACATAAGTTTGAAATTTTTTGAATTGTTCAAAAGATTTAAATGTGAAGGAGGATATTGAATTAACAAGAATAAAAAAGTCTCTTTGATTTGATCGATATGACTAAAGTATTTAAGTTAATTTTGGCATAAAAGGACTTGTGAAAGATTTTTCACAAATTATGAAAATTGGACAAATTCAAACTCTATTGAAATGTCTAAATATCATAATCATGTTGTATTAGATACATATGGTATAATCTTATCTCTTATCGGGGTTATAGTTATCGTTTAGTTAGAGATCGAAATAAGCAAACACTCGTTTGAAATACAAAGGATGATCTAAGAGATTCGTGGAAACAACACCATAAGAGTTATGGCACGTTTGAGTTTCTAGAGATTTCGATAATTCGAAATCGTAGCGAATAAACAAGTCTTTGTAGCGTATTCTTAGGAAACTATGAATACATATTCCCCAAGGGGAAAACCTAATGTTGTCCTAAGTTGATGTGTCTTGATGAAGATACATGTGGAAGAAAGTAAAACATCACAACAAGGTATTTGACGTTGCCTCTAGATTGTTGAGTGGCATAGTGGAATTTGTTTCGTGAAACCAAACTCTACAAATAGAGGAGAAATTAATGATAATGATCATAAAGCTTTAGCGAATACTTTTACTAAAGAAAGAGGATTCGATGATATATTCTACAAGTTTGCAGAATTATATTATAGATTCAGTTGTCATGTTATTTGAACAAGACATACCTACGAACTACAAAGAAGCATGATGTACCTAAGTGCGAGAAATGACTGGGAGTCATAAAATCCTGTATTAAGTTAAATTTAAGATTGCAAAGTAATATGTTACTTGATCTTATTAAGTAAAGTAGTTTACTTGATATTTTTGAATGACTTCAAAGTCATAAGATGGAAATGAAACTTAATGGAGACGTAAACCTTGATTTGTCACAAAGTATGGACAAATTCAAGGAGTTGACTACAATTGTAGCGATGCTTGAGTCTATTAGATTTACACCAGCAATATATGGATATTGGAATCTTGTAGCTGAAATTCTCAATTTGATGATGATCAAAGAATTTTGGAATGTCCAAGATTATTGAGAGGACCTGCACTTGAGTGGGAGCTAAGTATCTTGGATAAATCTTAATATGTAGCAGACATATTTTGAGTGGGAGCTAAGTGAAATCCTTGGATCTCATATATGGATACCATATTTGAGTGGGGGCGTGACATTATTCTGAAATATGTGGATGCCATATATGAATGATGTGATTGGTACTGATAACATTTAAGTTGGTAAATATGGATGAAGTTAAATAAGTTATGAAACAACGAGATCTATCGAGATAGGTTGGTAAGTTTAATAAACAGCATAGTTGAATGCTTCCTAGACTTGATTCTAAAGATGTTCAAAATATCCTAGACAGGATTCGGAAGTAATTCAGAATGGGACAAGGTAAGAAATAAGTTCTTACTTTTATGAAGCATTGCATTAGTCTCAATAATGCAACCATGGTTAAAAGAAAGAAAGAGATGTGTTGCATCTCCTATGCCACAGTCACAGGTTCTTCCATACAATCATATTGTATACTCGATGTAATGTGACCCGAGGTTCTGGTTGGAAGGACAAGCTCTTAACTATAAGAACATGTCTTGAAGTGATTCTTGAGTTAATCACTGAACCAGGATTAAGTTTATGGCATGAAGCAAAGTAAGGCACATAGTTGCATTTCATGCACTGGGATATACATAGATAAAGAAGTATAAGGGAACCATCTAACATGATGTATATTTTTGTGGCGGGACTAGTTTGTCTTTATGAAGAGTGTGTGTCCCAGGGCACAATGCCCATGATAAAGCTCATTTTGGCTAATCTAACATTACTGCTGGCTCCTAGAAACTGACCTTAATCTATTGCCATAAATACTATACATACACAAGGAGTGCTAAGTGTGTTTCAAAGTTTAAGTGACAATAGTGAAAGCGGCTGTCATGGTAAACACTAGAAACAAAGTCTCACTTTGTCACTAAACGAATACTTCAACCCATTATGAGATAATGGTATGAATGTCAAAGTTAGGAAGACATTAACGATTTGCGAAGACATAATGATCTGGTAAAACAGAACATGGACATGACGTTTTCCATAAGCATGCATGATCAATAAACACATATGTGGTATGGTTTATGATGAGTAAAATGTGAGCTATATTATTTGTACTCTAGTGCAAGTGGTAAACTGAAGGAGATATACCCTAGAGGAAAATAATAAAGCGTATTGTTTGATATATCTCTTATGTTCATAATACATTTCATACTGTGCTATAACTATATTAATACAAAACGTTAATACACGTGTGGTATGTAAACAAACTAAGTCTCTAGTTATCTCTAGCGAACTAGTTCATTGGTCATGAGGATGATCTAGGGTTTCGAGATCATGGGCATTTATGCCAATTGACAATGAGGTCATGTCATTAGTTGAATGATGTGATATACAAACATCCCAACAAGTTGTATCATAATGAGATCTAGTTACAAAGTTCACCATTAATCCTTAGACTGTGAGATAATGCAAATCACCGTTCTGGAGGGAACTTAGATTGTATCAAGTATCATACCGTGACTGGGTGATCAAAAAGGTGCTACTCAGGTTTCCCAAAGGAGCGTGTAGAGGAGTACATACCAAGACCAGGATTTGCCAATCCATGTAACAGATAGATACATGTGGCCATCTCGGTGACGCTTCATTATCGAAGCTTGCAAGCGTGTGACTTGGTCACGGAATGCAACGGCATGGGAACAAGAAAACAAGTTCATCGGTAACGAGATTGAACAAAGGTATGGAGATACCGTAGATCATATCTCGGGTGAGCTAGGTATCGAGTGGCAAAGGGAATGGGAAACAACATTTATGGTTCAAACAACATTATCATCGTGGAATGCACAGGGGTCATTATGGGCATCCTAGTCCTGCTATTGATCATTAATGGAGATCATGTCTATTCCATTCCTATGCGGTGGGGAAATACACTTAAGGGTATGATGAGATAGAGATCCTCTATAAGTTGGAATCACCATAAGAGAAAAGGAAACCAAAAAAGTTCCGTGAGAGAACCGGAATTGTTCCGAGAAGTTCCGAAGTCGTTCGGAGGAAATCGAAATAGAACCAAAAGGCGTTTTGGGTCAAATCAGATTTTGTAATATGTATTTACATGTTAATTAATGTAATTAATATTAAATATAGTATTAAAATGTAATTTGAAAGGGTATTCCACTAATGGGCCAAATTCCTAGGAAAAAAAGGGACCATGATGGAAAACCGCAAGAGGCAAGGGCCAAGGGCGAAAGGGGCCAAGGCCTATCCGCCATATGGGGCCCACCCGGCCAGCCTAGGTTGTGTGTGGGGTGGGGCCCACCCCTGGCTGGCCGTCCCATGAGGCCCATGGCGCCTCCCCCTCTCTCCCTTGATTAGTCCCACATGGAAAACCCAGAGGGTAGGGCACACCTCCCTTCCCCTATGTAAAGGGGTGCCCATGGGTGGGACTAGACACACAATTTGATATGTTCTCTAAGGAATTTTTCTTAGATAATTCATCCCTCTCTCTCTACATAGTTGTGTCCACGCATTGGCATGGTTCCAAGAAAGGATTGTTCGCACAAGAGATGGCGCACCTGCAACATGCCATTGTGCTGCAAGGATTCCAAGACATAGATCTACTTCTGCACTCCCGGCGGGATCGGGAAGCCAAAGGTCGTCATCGTACACCGTATGTCTACGAAACCACGAGGGCCACACTTGGGGCACCTTGGATGTCGCGAGACGGAGCTGCTGCACGATGAAGGTGGAGCAAGGGGTCACCTGCGAGGAGCATTGCTACCTTGAAGTCAGCTACGAGTTCGACTACTTCAACCACGTTCCCCTTGGAACATTAACCGCATACGGAACCCTTTCAGTATGGAACCCTTTCAGTAACAACCATTGGTCCCGAGGTGGCCGAGGTGTTATAAACATGGTAGTCATTCGGTCTAATCAGCATGGTCATATCCTGGGTTTTCATCCTGGAGAAGATCTAGTCTTTAAACAATGTCTTCAAAAACAAAATGTCTATGGAGCCTCCATTGCCAAGTACAACCACTGATAGTCAAACCTAGGGTTTTCACACTAGAAGTTGAGACCTCCAAGAACGAAGTCTTCTAGTCACCACCCCAACTTGCTGAGAACACTATTGAAAAATACCAATTGTTTGACACACATACTTCTCCTGAACAACTGCGAGTACTTCCTAGAATCTTCACCGACTCTCGACTCACCAGGAGCATACGAGATGGAACCTCCTAATCTACCCGATCTTATTCAATCATGATCGCCATGATCCACTCATCAATGCCACTTGGTAATCTTGACAATGAAGATGCCACGGTGGACCTAAGGTGAATGGGGGTTGCCAATATAAATGGGGCCATGGATCTTCATATCCCATCAATAATGACAAACACATTGGGCAGCACTCAAGTGGTTGAGGTAGAGCATGCAAAAATCACATAGCTCAACCTATCATAGACACCGATCTGACACGAGTTGATCCAAGCACACACACACACGCCTCCTAGGGGAATTGCAGTGCATGTGCCCAACCAAAGCATCCCACATGACCCCCACGGAGTCGCCCTATTGGTGCAAGGAACCTGCTGCAGGAGGTGCACCGCGGATCCCTTCTCCCAATCTACTACAACACCAACTGGTAGAGTTGCACAAGGCTAAGATGACAAAAATAGTTGGGGCCAGAGTTGTTAGCATAAACCACACATTTCAAACAAAATGTCTAAGAACTGCCTTTGAACGTGAATTGATAGAGTGATGACAAGCCTGGAACACCGCATGTGCGGTGACCCAGCACAATACTATAGGTTGTAGTGCACAAGTCAGTGACATAATAATTATGAAGTTCCAATTCACAAGTATCATGTCCCCGAGAGTGATACAACAGAAACATTACGGGTACACAAATTTTACATGTTTATTATTATCAACCAGAAGTGTACAAAATATTTGAGATCCTCCTCGGTCCAGTGAGGATTCGCGGACGACTGAAGATTCATACTAGATATCTTTAAAAGCAATGGTACCACTAAGCTTAGCACCATTGGAGCTGAACAACTTATATAAGTAATTCTATGTAGCTCATCTCATCTATCCTATTCTATCATGTCTACGCTTCAACTTATACTTCTCCATCTTCGTCCTCAACTCAGTAAAATATATCATAGACAATGTCTTCAATGCCACCGAAAAGATAAGGCTCTTAGCTATAAACTTCGCCTTCGCCTTCTAGCTTATTGAAAGTCTCATTGTTCCAATTCTCATAGTCTAAGCAAAGTTTAAGAAGTACAAATGAGTACAAAAGGTACCCATCAAGTTCTACCTATTTGGGTGTTTGATAAATAGCCGTGGACTAGACATCATAGGCCTGTGCAAATTTTGAAAATGGTTTTCATAGAAAACGTAAGTTTTATTTATAAAATCTATGTCCGTCAGTATTCACAAGTTGTTATAACTTCATGGAGTTCCTTTCCACATTGCGGTCATAGTTCATTCCCCTCTAACAAGGAGTAACATCTCATGTTATATACACTCTACATAGGTGTGCTACTTTTTCCACAAACATTTCTTTGCCTTATTGCTATCATTCACACTTCCTTAGGTGTGAGGAAAATTACCAAGTATATTCCAGTAATGTCGAGCACTACTTAATTTCGTCATCTATCCATTGCAATTAACCCGGTCACTGACTAGTATTAACTGCAATCCCTTCTGGGACACTAGAGCCCTCATCTTGCAGCACAAGATGGGGACGTTATGGGATCCCACCTGCTGTCATTCCTAGCTAGGAATACAACCCGCCTAGAGGTCCGAAGATATACATAATAAGGAAGATATGTCCTACTCGCTTGTCCAAACCCTAGAATCTTCAGTAACCAATAAGAAGACTTAGATTAATTCAATGGTTGCAGTGCAACACTTTCTTATTGGTTGTGTTAACTGAATCTTAAAATCCAGTTCACTTGTGTTTATTTAAGTTGAGTACTTCTCTGTCAGTGCTAGACTGACTGAGGATTTTATCTTAAATGTTATTTTGCATTAGTGATTCATTTCCTTAGCTCGGTTTGAATTACTATACTAATTTAATTGTATTTCCGACTTTTCTTCTTTAGTTTTTGCCTTTTGGACCTAGTTTTCACCTCTCATCTACCTTTGCCTGTACACATCATGCATCAGATCTCACTTGATCGTTCAAACACTATGTAGCCTTTTCATATTAAGCAGATTTGGACCAAGAAGGAGGAGTCACTAGCATCAAAGACAAAAGGAGAGAATCCAGAGAGGATTCTTCATCTTCCACAAATCGATAATCTACTCAAGTGGTGCCACTTCCCAACCGGGAAGACATGTTCCCACACAAGATGGATATGCTCAAGCATGTGGAACAAAGGAAGAACAAAGAAGATCACCCACACAACCCCCACAGGTATAATCTGCGTGGATCCTCTCTCAAATATTCTCCTAGTTCCTTTCCCAGAAGGAAGGGACACAAGACAGGATTAGAGATAAGATCACGAACCTTGAATAGGTTTCCAAAGCATGTGTTGAAACCATTGGAGAAGGAGTTGACTCCTACTGGATGATGGCCAAAAATCATGAAAATAGGATTGATGACATCGATGTAGAGTTCAATTTATTACTAAGATTATTGTTGAGATGGCTGATGACAGGAAGGTGCTCTACAAAATAATAAAAGAGCAACATATTAGCATTACAAAACTTTTCACTTGTTTTGCGTGTATTTTTCAAGCTTCCAGCCTTAAGGCAGACGAAGAATGAGAAGATTTCTTCACCCCAAAGAAGGAATAGGTACTTGCAAGGAGTTATGAGATCTCCCCCACCTTGATTCCAAGCTTTGGGCGATCCACAAGGACCTTGTAATTTACCTACTTATTTTAGCATGTTAACTTTTCCGCATGCATATTAGTTTGTGATTCCATATTATGGATTGGTTGCTTCATCAACCTCCTTTAGTCCAAGGAAATAATTATATGCGTTGAGTTTTGAGACTTTATGATATTCTAAGTGATTATTGATTCATGATTATTGTATTAGATGTATGAATTAGGTTGAGTGATATGATACTTGTAGCACCCTTATGATTTCAGGGTCTCCCACACCAACAAAGTATTGATAAATTATGGGAAGAAAATCTTGACAGCATGTTATAGTCATAAGTTTGAATTAATATGAGCCATAAAGAGTATTAATGTGATCTAATACTATTGTTGAATAAAAATAAAATACTTTGCTATCAAATAATTATAAGGATAAGAAAAGTACAATATTGAAAATTTTACTCGAGCAATGATCATGAATTATCTATTACTCAAATTAAGTGCTCAAACAATAAACTTGATGATTTTATAATATGCCAAATTATTAAAAACTTCTTATAACTTATTGATACGGAAGGTGTGGAAGCCTCAAAGTCATGTGATGTTTGAAGATGTTATATAACTCACGATGCAGTTCTATATCCGATATTGTAATACTTTTTAAAAAATTTATGGCTTCGCAACATAGAAAACCAAAAAATCCTATGATATGAACAACTAAGCACCAAGATCTATCTACCTAGATAGATCAACAGGTGGATATACATCCATAGACACTACAAGAAAAGTTGGCTTTTACAACGGACGATTTTCGTGGTTGAAGGCCCGTTTTTCATGGCGAAAGAGTGTTCCGTGACGGATGGACTTCGTGGTAAAATCCCCGTCACAACTGAATTAACCACGGTTTTTTCGATCGTGGCGGATCGCACCCTTCAGCCACAAAACCTTGTTCCATCGTAGATCTATTTGCCAGCCGCGCTGACTACTAACGTCATGAGAACTGCTAGGTGGCAGCCGTCGTTAGTGGCCGGTTACCGCCGTTAACGGCCATAGAAACCATGGTAGAAGCCAAGACCTGCTAAATACTAACTGGGTCGGCCCATAAGGGGAGCCCAATAAGAAGATGGCTCATTACTGTTTTGTCTTGTACTGTTTCAAATGGCCCCAAAAATGCAGCCAGCAGCACCCCGTGAACTTTCAGGCCTGATTCTGTTTCGGCCTACATAAGGCCCATGTTGGTCCAACACTGTGTGGCCCATTAGCAGCCTATGCCAAGTATCTCCTGTAAACATAAGGCCTGCGGTCAGCCCATCACTATTATCGCAGCTCATCGTCGACCGCCTACTGACGGCCCTTCTCTGAGATGGTCCGTTATTGTTCTAGCATGTTACTATTCTAGCCTTTTGCTGTTCTGGCTTTTAGCTGTTTAGGCTCACAAAAGGCCCTTTACTGTTCTAGCCTGGTAAATTTGTCGGCATGTTACTACCCTCGTTCAGGAATTTCTTGCCCCGTATTGTTCAGGCTCATCACTGTTCTAGCCATTTACTATTGTGGCCTGCTATTGTTTTGTCCTGATACTGTTTTGTGATTTGTGCAGTTTCTTGCCTATTACTGTAATGGGCTATTTCTATTCTGGCCTACTATTGTTATGGCATGCTTCAGTAACGACATGTTTCTGTTACAATCCATTAGGCCGATTACCACATTCGCATTGGCCCATTACGTTTACGGCCTTTTGCAGTTTTGTCAGTTCTGAAGCTCATGACAATATCATAAAACGTGTATAATAATCCAGCATTTTTTTACTGTTCGTTGTCGGCCGAATACAACACGGTACTATTCCCTAATCGACCTGCCTGGCATAGTTATCGTAACAACTACCACAATGTGTGGACAGCGTCAACTAAATGCCTACATGGCCTACGCGACTTATCTAGATATTACATCATTTGTAAACTTTTTAAAATTATTACATATTATCAACTCAGGGGAAAGAAAAATCGGCATTTTAGTTAACAATCAAGTTGATAACAGAGTCCTCAATTTGCTTTCTCAATCGATCACCTGCATCTTCCATTGAGTGTGATAGCAACATTGGAGGAGACATGATCTTGTAGCCCCCTTTTTGGTGGGGCTAGCAATAATTGCAGTCTGAAACAAAGTAATAACAAGTTAATACATCAAACAAGACAAACTACTCATTTGACTGATATGACAGGAGCTATGAACTAGAGTAATCAAGTATTGACCAACTGGTCAATGGTTCAATTATTGACCAACCCATCAAACAAACATGACAAGAAAGCATGCATTAAACAAGTGTGACTACCGTGAAACGAGCAATCAGAAAATGTGTGTGTGTGTGGCTTAGAATTTTAGCAGATATAAACTAGCCAGGTCATTTTAAACAAATATATATGGAAGCAGTTCTATATCCTAAAATGCAAGAGACGTTGGGTTACTCGGAATTTGCGCTGAGCCACAAAATGGCATACAGTTACTATCATAGCGAAGAATGAACCAGATAGAAATTATAACCGCATCATACGAGAACTTGTAGAGCAGGAATGCAAACCACGTATGAACTATATATTGTAGAGGATAGATATGTCATGACTTAGGACGAACCAGACCTAGAACCAGATGCGAGATATAATGCCGTCGCTCGTGAACTTGTAGAACAGGACAAACACGCATTAGAGAAGTGTGCCTAGAATGAAATGAGCAATCAAACAAAGTGTTTCTTAGAATTTCAGCAAATATATATGGAAGCTGTGGCATCTCCTGTAATGCATAGAGTCGTTGGGTGACTCAGAATTTGCGGTGAGCTACACAATGGCAAGTAGTTACTGTCATAGATAAAAATCAACCAGATAGAAATTATAATGGCATCATAAGAGAAATTCTAGAGCAGGAATGCAAACCACGAGTGAACTACATAGTAGAGGACAGTTATGTCGTTGCTCAGAACGAAACAACGTCAGATAAGGAAGTAATGGCATCCCTTGTGAACCTGTAGAATATGCTATGCAAACCAACATGTTCATTGTTCCATTTTGAGCTCTATGCAAGAAAAAGGAAATAGTTAGTGGTGCAGCTTCACTACAAGGAATCTAGCCTTCTATGACCCTCCATTTTCGTCACAGAATGGTTACAGTAGTCCATCTATGACGATTCTATGACAAAAATGTGATCGTCGAAAGCTGAGCGTCACAAATAAACTATAACGACGATTTTTGCGAAATCGTCATAAGTGTCTATGACGATATTGGATCGGCATAACCTCTATGACGATTCAATATCGTCACTGGCCATCTAGACAGGATATGTCAGGTCCTACGTGGTCGATCCGACATGGCAAACCTATGACAAATTGAGACCGCGGTAATGCAAATTTAGCCCAGTCCGGTTTGGTTGCCTAGATGGGCTAAGCCCATTAATTCAGTCTTTACTCTTCTAGGACATGGACTTTTTAGGATCCATTATTGGGGGGCCTTGTTCCTTTCATGTCCATGAATTTTCTATTTTCAACCTTTTTTATCCAGAATCTTATGGGCCATGGCCTTATTACAAAAGTATTATTTGGTCCAGTGTAAAATACAGATATTTCCTTTTAATAGTGCAATACTATTTGGGCCTAGGCCTCTTTAGGTTCAGCTGCTCAATTATATAGATGAAACACATATATTAAATAAGGTAATTTTCCCAATAAATATACAATGAAACACGTTCACAAGTTGATAGAATCTAAATAACAGAATAAATCTGACTCCATTTGAATTACAAGACACCATGACAGAGCCAGGTTCATAGGTTCACACACAACAATATTATTACATAAATGTATCTCCCAGCAACAGGTCTCTACATCGAGTAAAAGTATGTCCAGCAAGCTGACACCATGTAACTTCCTCCGAAGGACATCCTTCTGAAGCATAATTTCTGAAGCAATTAGGCTGACTTTTCTATATATTTTACATGTTACAAACACACATGATGCTTGAGAGACGGAACAGATAGAGCGCATATAGGAGATGGAAATCGGAATTCACTAGAGGGTTATCACAGCCGAGGTTGAACCGTCACGGGCTACTTGCAGTGCGCCGCCACCACACTAGAAGCCATAGGGGCGAGCAGCAAGAAAGCCGCCCAGGGTACACAAGTTAAACACAAGGTCATGTCAATGTATAAAAATTTATAATAGGATTAAAACATTGTAGCCTACATCAGCTAGCTCTACATACAACCATAAAGAAGCAAAATACATTGTCCAGTTGGTTGCCACAACCAATACACACCTTATAAGAAAAAGACTATAAAGTAATGTGTACTGCCATGGTGTTTTAGCCGTTGAAAGTAAAAGCCTCAGCTAAATGTTGCCATCAAACAAAGAAAGGCTATGGACATAACCCACACACTCCAGTTTTATTGGAAACCAAGTCAACATCAGGATTACAAATGTTGCGTGTATCCAAGTCAAGATCAGGATTAAAACAATGTATAATAAACAAACTATTAGGATATGCAGGCAGTTTCAGTTCCAGTAAATGACATTATATATGACAGCCAACAGGAACACAATTAGCTTAGCTTGATTGATCTTATTTCAAACAGCACTCAGAAACCTTTTGCATAGTGGATATCCTAGGTGAAATAATTCCCACAAGCTTCGTGCTGGTGCACTTAACATGAATCAGTACAAAGACTGCTACTCCAGTGTATGCTTAAATTACAGAACTACTACTAGAGCATACCATTCCCTTGCACAATTCACACGTATTGATTGATTGCCATCAGGCAAACATTTGCACTAGCTTTCTAGGTCACTGAACTACTACTAGAAATAACAGCTTCCTAGTACAAATGTTTGCCCGCGTAGTTAGTTGCCGGCCAACGGGATCAACATTGCAAGATACTAGTAATAGAGTCACATGTCCCCCACAAATTGTTCCATCGAGAGCAAGCAGCAGGTTGGATGGTACCTAAAAGGCGATCTCGAAGTACTCGCAGGGCACGGTCTAGCAGCCCAAGTAGGCCTTCCTGGTAGCTGTCTTACTGTATACTCCCGGGCACCCCTACGGATGATCGATCGAGTTGAATTGCGTCATTAGAATTGTTGATTATCATCATAACAGTAATCTTCTCTGAAGGGGAGAGGACAGAAGAAGAAGAAGTGGACCTGGTATGCGACCTTGAGGCCATGCGTGTTGGTTTCCCCCATCAGATCCACGCTCGTCAGCGGCCCTGCATTCTCCAAACAAACATATGCACACACATTCAATTCCAGCAGCGGAAGAAAGAAGCAGCAAACAAATTACCCCGGGAAGGAAAGCTAGAGCGGGATATTCTAGCTTACAAGGCAGCGCGATGGTGGTGTGGCGGGAGGCCGGTACCAGCAAGGGCACGCCATTGGTTCCGTCGTCATCGCCTGGTGTCTGTTGCGGCAAGCAGGCGGAGACGGAGACGGAGACCGCGGGGCAGCGAGCCAGCCGCCCGCATAGTCGTGGCCTGCGTTGCATCGCCTCTCGCATTGAGGAGTACATCTTGGACGTCAGCGCTTATCTATTGCAGGGGCTCGGAGCCGGGCGGAATTTGGTTGGAGGAGGTGGGGATGGTGGAGTAGTTCGGCGCGCAACGGAGCGCATCCACTACCTTGGTCGCGAGCATGCTAGGGTTCGGGCGCGGCAGCATCGTTAGAGGTGCGGGATGGCGGCATCCGCGATGGATATCAACGCCCAACATAGGGTGACAACGACGGCCTCCGATTGAGGGTGTGATGGGTCGCGGCTCTACGGCACGAGCGTGAGAGGTGCGCTGTCTCGCTGGCGGAAGATGCAAATGTAGGGGGGGTTGGAAGGACAGGCCTCGATGGGATCTGGAGAGGATTGGGGCGGCGCTGCAACGGGTAGGAGCTGGTGGCATCTGGAAATTAGGGTTTCGGTCCTGGGCGTCTGGTGTCTATCTAGCATGGAGGCATGGATGTGTGCTTCGTGGCATTGGATGGTGGGAGCTTAATGTTTCAGATCAAACCAAGATTGTCGATCCGTGGGAGGCTGACCCCTGTGATTTCATTGGTTGTAGATGAAAAAGTAAATTTCCATTTACAAAGTGCTAAAAAGGGTGTATTTTGGGAAGCATCTATCAAGAAAATGTTGTGAAATTGTAACAGTATATTTTGTGAAAATATTAGATCACATTAAAGGAACAAATCACCAATTGGTTGCATCTAGGATCTTTCCATCCATCCCTCGTGAAAAAGACAAATTCCTACAGAGTCGGCAGGAAGTGGGTCCGATTTGAACCACGGGTACATGATATGATGATCGTGAGTTTTTGTGAAATCATTTTTAGATTCACAATATGCTATTTCTTCAGAGATCTAATGCAAGTTTAGCGAGGCTCGGCCCCTAGATAAGAACCTTCATGTGTGCCGTTTTGACCATAGTTTGCAATGGGCATAAGAAATTCAAAAACGGTCCGAACAATGTAAATCCTTCGTGCGGTGTCATATTATGTGACATATTTGCAAGGAAAAAATACCAAACTTGGTATATTGACTGCATTTCAAAAAACTTTATCAAAAATGAGTTATCATGTTCGAGGTTTCATGGCTTTTAAGCCAAACGACCAATGTTATGGCTAGAATCGCGACATAATTTTTTATAATGTGCCCATATTGTGGATGAATGTGCATATTGGGATGGCGAACAATGTTGTAGGAGGAAGTTTTTCTTTTTGTCGCATGGAAAAGTCATTTTCTATTTTCGAAGTGCCAAAATCGGGGCGTTTTGTGAAGCAACACCAAACGGCGAATACAAAATGCTACCACCCCATTTAAAAAAAATACTAGACCCACCTTATATGAAAAATGTACCAACCGGGGATTCGCAAACACTTTCCGTTCACCCCTGGTGAAAAAGACAAATGCCTGCCGAGTCGTTAGGAAGTGGGTCGAGTTTAAACTACAGGTAAATGATCTAATGCTCATGATTTTTTGCAAAAATCATTTTTAGACACACAATATGATGTTTCTTTAGAGATCCAATGCAAGTTTTAGAGAGGCTCGTCCCCTATCTTCATGCCCGTCGTTTTGGCTAGAGTTTGAAATAGGAAAATTTTGAAACGGACATAAGAAATTAAAAAATGGTCCGAACAATGTGAATCCTTCACGTGGTGTCATATTATGTGACATAGTTGCAAGGAAAAATAACAAACTTGGTATATTGATTGCATCTCGAAAAAACCTTCTCAGAAAGGACCTATGATGTTGAGGTTTCATGGCTTTCAGGCCAAACGACCAATGTTATGGCAAGAATCATGGCATAGTTTGTGATAATGTTCCCAAAAATTGTGCACGCATGTGCATCTTGGGATGATGAACAATGTTGCAGGAGGAAGTTTTCCTTTTTGTCGCACGGAAAAGCCGTTTTACATTTTCCGAGCGCCAAAAACGGGGCATTTTATGAAGCAACCACCGAATGAAAGTTTTAAAATGCTACCATCCCATTTTTCAAAAATACTAGACCATCTCACATGGACAATATCCCAACCAGGGATTTTAAAACCTTTTCGTCCACCCCTGGTGAAAAAGACAAATGTCTGCTGAATCGTTAGGAAGGGGGTCCGGTTTGAACTACAGGTACATGATCTAATGCTCGTGATTTTTTGCAAAATCATTTTTAGGCACATAATATGATGTTTCTTTAGATATCCAATGCAAGTTTTAGCGAGGCTCGTCCCTATCTTCATGCTCGTCATTTTGGCCAGAGTTTGAAATAGGAAAATTTTGAAACGGACATAAGAAATTCAAAAATTTTACACGGTCCGAACAATGTGAATCCTTCACGTGGCATCATGTTATGTGACATATTTGCAAGGAAAAATACCAAACTTTATATATTGATTGCATCTCGAAAAAACCTTAACAGAAATGACCTATCATGTTCAAGGTTTCATGGCTTTGAAGCCAAACGACTAATGTTATGGCCAGAATCACGACATAGTTTGTGATAATGTGCCTATATTGTGCACTCATGTGCATCTTGTGATGGCGAACAATGTTGCAGGAGGAAGTTTTCCTTTTCGTCGCACGGAAAAGCCATTTTCTATTTTTCGAGTGCCAAAATCGGGGCATTTTGTGAAGCAATACCAAATGTTCAATTAAAAAATGATACCACCCTATTTTTCAAAAATACTATACCACCTTAAATGAACAATGTCCCAATCAGGGATTTTAAAACCTTTTCGTCCACCACTGGTGAAAAAGACAAATATCTGCCGAATCGTTAGAAAGTGGGTCTGGTTTGAACTACATATACATAATCTAATGCTCGTGATCTTTTGCAAAAATAATTTTAGGCACACAATATAATGTTTATTTAGAGATCTAATGCAAGTTTTAGGGAGGCTCGTACCCTATCTTCATGCCCGTCGTTTTGGCTAGGGTTTGAAATAGGAAAATTTTGAAACAGACATAAGAAATTGAAAAACGGTCCGAACAATATGAATCATTCACGTGGTATCATATTATGTGATATAGTTGCAAGGAAAAATACCAAACTTGGTATATTGATTGCATCTCAAAAAAACCTTCTCAGAAATGACCTATCATGTTCGAGGTTTCATGGCTTTCAAGCCAAACGACCAATGTTATGGCCAAAATCACAACATAGTTTGTGATAATGTGCCTGTATTGTGCACTCATATGCATCTTGGGATGGTGAACAATGTTGCAGGAGGAAGTTTTCCTTTTTGTCGTACAAAAAAGCCATTTTCTATTTTTTGAGTGCCAAAATCGGGTTGTTTTGTGTAGCAACCACCAAATGAAAGTTTGAAAATGCTACCATCCCATTTTTCAAAAATACTAGACCACCTTACATGGACAATATCCCAACCGGGGTATCTCAAACCTTTCGGTCCACCCCGCGTGAAAAAGACAAATGTGTACCAAATTGGTAGGAAGTGGGTCTGATTTGAACTACATGTACATGATCTAGTGCTCGTGATTTTTTGAAAAAATCATTTTTATTCTCACAATATCATATTTCTTCAGAGATCCAATGCAACATTAGCAAGGCTTAAGCCCAAAATTTTGAATTTAAACCCCTATTTTCAAAATTATATTTTGAATTATGATATTATACCTACCATGGACTAATGTGAGATTAGTAAATCCACTATTTTAAAATAATAAAAATGTTGATAATTAACAAACTAACAGGATATACTGAATTTTATAAAAATTTAGGTACAAAAATTAATTCATTTGGACTTCTTATGAAAAAGATACAAAAGAATTAAAAATATAGAAAAAGGAAAAAAACTTTCCTAAATGGACCACCCAAGCTGAAACGGACCTTATCTACCAGACTCCAAGGCCCAGTCCGCCAAGGGAAAAAATAAAAGGAGAGAAGATACGGGGAGTCTGTCCGCCAAGGCCCAGGCCCAACCAAAGATGCATATTCATAAACGTGTAGTGCGGTTCTTATACCAAACAGAAGAAGTGGTCCAGTGGTTATGCACGCCTGTTCCCTGTAGGAGGTCCCCGGTTCGATCCTTCCAAACTCCTATTTTTGCGCTATTTATTCGCGAGAAAGGCAAACATATGATGACAACCGAGCGGAAGTAAATCAACAATGGTTGTGTAGCGTGTTGGTTGTCATTGTTAATAAATTAGTGAAGTCGTGGGTTTGATCCCTGGATCCACACCTTTTTAAATTATTTTCTAAACAGCGAGTCCAGATGGTTAGATCAGTGGTGATATGATGACAAATGAGTGAAAGTAAAACAACAACCGTGGTGTAGTCTGTTGGTTGTCATCGTTTATTAGTGAGCAAGGTCATGTGTTTGATTCCTGGAGCTGCACCTTTTTTTATTTATTTTCTAAAGAGCGGTCTAGTTGGTTAGATTGCTGATGGTTCATGGTGTCAGTGGGTATGCCTACATGCTAGGTAGATTGACACATAGATTTACATATATACGAAAATGGACATATAGACATGCCATGTAGACATAAGTGGTGATGTGGCCAACCAGTCAATTCGATATATCATATTTTAGACGATATGACGATTTAAATTGGTCATAATGGGGCATAAATAAGGATCTAAGCTATATCCTAGAGTTTATGACGATTTCTTATGCTGAAATTACGACGATTTTGACCAAATCATCATAACTCTATAGGATTTTGACCTCTCCAAATAGCCTATGACCATCTTGTGCGGAATCGTCAGAGATCTATGACGATTTCATTCCTCATCACTACGAGAAGGTCACAAGTTAACACATTTCTTGTAGTGCTTTTGAAGAGCCAGATGGCATTATGGCAAAAACAAAATTATAATCGAATTATTACGAAGAGTTTAAACAACTACTATAGGATAGGAGAACGATGCCAAGGAGGAAATAATAGCAGGAACTGATCTCAGGACGAACCAGATAGATTCAGCAACTGTAGAGCAGGGAATCCACACTAATTTTTTCCACTGACTATAGATTTTACAAGAATTACACGATAGCAGGCAATTACTGTTGTATGGAGTAGCTTAGAACGTGTGCATGACAAAATAACAAACATGTGCATGACTTGAAATTTGTAGAGCAGCGAATGCAAACCAATATGTCTAATGACCTTGCATGTACTAGGACGAAAAACAGGCGTGTCTAATGACTTGTATGTACTAGCATGATTACAAAAATGCAGTTCACTGCGACAGGTTTGAACCTACTATACTGCTGACAAAACAAAAACGGGTAGGAGATTAGGTTAACCTTGGTCGGAGAGGTGTCTAAGCATCGTCAGTACCATGCGATTGACGTCCAAGTCACCGAGGGTGCTGTGGTTCCGTTGCTATTGGCGTCGGGGAAGCAGATCTTGGGCGGTCGATGCCAGCTTGAACGTGGTGGACGAGAGTGTCACTGAGGCAGATCCGGTGCAGTGAATGGCGACAGTCGTGCAGCTGGTCTGGAGCGATGGACATGGAACTCCTTGAACTAGAGAACGTCAGGTGGACACCGGTGAAGCGGATCTGGTATGGTTGCGTAGCTTTCGGCGGCGAGGAAGCAGAGCTTGGGCGGTCGATGACGCCATCGGTGGCTAGGAAGTAGAGCTTGGGCGGTCGATGACGCCATCAGCATGGTGAACGACAATGCAGCTCTAGTGAAGTGGCAGAGAGACCCGGTGAACATGATCCGGTGGGTGAGCGTCGGTGAAGCGGCTCTGTGGCGGCGCACGTGACCAGAGATCAAGCCGGTGCGCGCGGTGGCCGTGGAGGAGAAAGAGGAGCTTGGGATTTTTGGGAGGTCCAGGGGAAAAACTGTGCGAATCGGGACCATAGTATAGGTGAATAGCAATATAATTATGATCATGCCCTTGAGGTACTGACTTTAGCATGCGCATCTATCGTCTGAAGAATGGGTAGAACAGGAAATTTAAAGACAAAAGTTTTTGAAACAGAAGGGCCCGAAATGCTTCAAGTTCGGTGTGTGATATTACTGCTTGATTGGGATTTGAATTTGGCCCGCGTCCAGCTAATAATAATAGAAAAATACTACTATCCGGTGGGAGATTTTGGCTCAAAGGTTTTGAATCGGTGGGGTGGGAAATGTTTCAAGGTCGGTGGGTGATTTTTCCGCTCGATTTAGATTTTGAATTTGGCTAGCGTCCATCTACTAATAGAAAAAGGTAGTAGACCATAACCTATCTGTCCAGGAATTCAAGGACAAGAGTCACATCAACTAATCATCCATATCCATACTAGTAAAAGTCATGTGACACAATTTCCATACCACTATATAGTGCTTGACACTTCTTTTCAAAACAAAAAACGACTATGTTGCTTCACAATTTCCATACCACTATATAGTGTACGAATAACTTCGAACATCGGCAATTGGATATAGATTGGCAAAACCCGACATTGTTGACCATTGGATATCTTTCAGTACATTTGATTATGTCATGTCTAGCATATAGAAGATCCCATTATTGTTGGCCTCTAGCACCATGAATATACTATGCATGTAAAATCAGAGAACATGGTTTTGAATGCCACAAGCCAAGTTTCCAGATATAGTGGACAATGTTTTATGTACGATTCCCAAGTTTTATGAGTTTTCAAAGCATCCGAGATAACTCGGACCACTCAAATGACTTTATGTCTCTATTAACAAAATCATGTCATATTTGAACTAGAAGCTCTAGAAAGTGGTAGATTTCTATCGAAGTTCTACAAAAAACTTTTGGGGTATGCATTAGGTAGTTAATATATCAAAAACAATCGAGAGTTTTGACAAATTCAACTTCATGCTAAGAATTTGTATCTTGACAATTTTGAACATGTTTTGAAACAATCGCATGTAATAAAGAAAAACAGAAAAACAAATATTTACGCATGGCATCCTATCATGTCACATGTACAGCATACCAGGAAACTGATAACCATGGGATTTGACTACTGAAACCAGCCACAACATATTTTCCCACCATGTATGAATATTATTAGGTTCCCACCATCATAGTTAATGTATTGTTCCCTCATTAATTTGGTATATGGGTGCATCTTGGCGTAGTACGAAATGCTGCCGGTGGGAGTCTCAACATTGGGCCTATTTTTTGTTTTTTTTAACGGCAAGGGATGAGTTTGCCCTTTTTCTCCGAACACACACCATCATTGGAGCAAGCAAGACTGACAATTAAGTCTGCATTTGTGTGCATACCTCGTTCTTACATCAATGCATGTGTGACCAACATATATGCAACCCAAGAAGCCCAGGACTCATCTAGATTGAGAAGGCCATGTTTCAAAAGAAAAGCAAAACAATCTACTGGCATTGATCAAAACAAGTACTAGTACAAGAGTATTCGTTCTACAAAATACTTTAATAATAGCAACATGAGCACATTTGATAGATTTGGTAGCTTTTGAAAGATTCAGCAGTACAGGCCATATTCTGCACTCGATCTGAACAATTCCCAGTACATAGGAATTATTACAAAATATATTAGCAGTTGCAGATCTCCATACAAAATACTCGGTAGAAGTATAAAACTACTCTTAGTAAAACCTTAATCCAGCTAGGAAAAATTACATGTCCCATCATATACTCCAAACATGGATAAGAGAAAGAGAGAGGTCATAATCACCACGAGATCTGTATGCCAATGATTCAGCGTGTCCAGGTCGTGGCCGGGTAGCGCTTGCTTTCCCGCCTGGCACGCTTCTCTCATTTTACCGTCGTCTCTGGATCCTCATAATAGGCTTTCGCCGGTTCACCCTTTGCAAGATAGATGTAAAATTCACGGACCTTTCCAGCCATTTCCACCACTCCGATTGCAAAAGGAATTTGCCACTAAAATAAAAAAGTAATTAATATTAGAATAGAGGGACTAGAAAATTACATATACATTAATATTAGGATCATCAGGAGAATATTAAGATGTGATATCTCATAATGGGTTGATGTTGTCTTCGATCCAACATTGGAACTCCACGAGGAACTCCGACCAACAATTGAGGAGCTTAACAATAAGTCCCCGCTACCGATAGGTAATAGTTGAGCACCTCCAGCGCGGCTTTGGCCGGCAGCTGCCCAATCTTTGGCTCAGTATCAAACTCGAGCGGATAGAACCCACGACAATCGACCAATGATGATATCCTCACCTCGTAGTCCTCCAATTCCCACGCCGTGGACCTTACGCGGCTGACAGAAAGGACAATCTCCGTGCTGTCCCCGTCAATATGGCCGATGAACAACATGCCTGTCTTCCCGATGCCGATGACATTTGTTCTCCGCGAGCACCCTGCAGGCACCGGCTTAGACAGGTCCCATTGTTTGACATTGTAAAGGACTATGGGTACCTCGATCGAGTGGGTGGATTTGAGGTGCAGATACAATGTTAATTTGTTGCCGACCCAGTTGCATCCTGGCGCCGTGCAGATAAACAGGCTATGGATGAAGGAGATCATGTGGCCATAGAGTTCGTTGAAGGAGACCACTTCTAGGCAGTTGTAGTTCCGACAGCTGTAACCTTCTCCACCGATGACTTGGTAGTGTAGCTCCTTAGAGCATGCGGCCAGCCGGACGGTGCTTTTAGCATCGAGACGCTCAGCGATTTGGTTGACGATGTTGCCGCCGACCTTATTAAAGCCGCTGCACCGCCGGCTCTCCCTTGAACCTCTCCAAATTTTGTACAGACGATCCTCCATCGCATCGAGGAGGATTGGGGCGAGGGCGGATCTATATAGAACTGTTTGGGTTTTTTTGGAGGATATGGGTGGTGGTCTGGAAGGATAGATGCACCGGGCGAGATCACGAGGAAAATGTGTGATCAGCGTGGTGGAGAGGATCCCAAATGCGGCCAGGCGGCATCGGTGAGTGTGGATAAACTAAACGGAGATGTGTGTTTTGAGGTTTGTGCATATTAGCATTCATCCTGCTAAAGACTTTCAGTAGAATCTTTCTATATGCTAATAATGGAAAATAAGATCCAATGGTTGTTAGCAATGTTTGGATTTGCCGGTCTTGATCAGACGGTCAATGGTTTCTACACTCTATAGTGAAGGTATGATATTGTAAGAGATAAGAGAAGATAAACATAAGATAAGATAAGAAGTATTACGAATGGCCGATCTAATGGTAGGTCTCGTAGGAGCGAGGTTCTTGAAAGTTAACACGGCCGGTGGAAGTACAAGTTACATCAAGTTCTTGAAATGATAATTATTGCATCCAATTCCATGCATTTATTAGCACAAAGACCCTAAAACTGAGAGCAATGAAGTGTGTGTTTTGAGGTTTGCGCATATACTAGCGTTCATCATGCTAAAAACTATTAGTAGAATCTTTCTAGATGCTAAGGATGGAAAAGAAGATCCAGCAGTTGGCAATGTTTGGATTTGCTACTCTTGATCCAACGGTCAATGTTCATAATTAATCCGTACACTATGAAGTGGTTTATTGTATTGTAAAAGATAAGACACGATAAAGAGAAGATAAGAAGTCCTGCGAATGGCCTATCAAATGGTAGGTCTCGTAGGAGAGAGGCGCTTGAGAGTTAACACGATCGGTGGAAGTACAATTTACATTAAGGACCTCATAAAAATGAAAATTGCATCCAAGTCCACGCATTTATTAGAACAAGGACCTTGAAAACTAAGCAATGGAGTTTGTGTTTTGAGGTTTGCGCATACTAGCGTTCATCGTGCTAAAGTACTCCCTCTGACCCAAATTAGTTGACTTAGTTTTATCTAGATTCAGACATATCTAACACTAAAACAAGTCTAGATACATTTCAATCTAGACAAATCTAAGTCAACTAATTTGGGTCGGAGGGAGTAGAATGTTTCTAGATGCTAAGAATGGAAAACAAGATCTAGCGTTTGGAATGTTTGGATTTGCTAGACTTGATCCAACGGTCAATGTTCAAAGTTAATCCATACACTATGCAGTGATTTATTTTATTGTAAGAGATAAGACACGATAAAGAGAATATAAGAAGTACTGCGAATGCCTTACCAAATGGTAGGTCTCATAGGAGAGAGGTTCTTGAGAGTTAACACGGTCAGTGGAAGTACAAGTTACACCAAGGACCTCATAAAAATGAAAATTGCATCCAAGTTCAAGCATTTATTAGCACAAGGACCCTAAAAACTGAGCAATGGAGTTTGTGTTTTTAGGTTTATGCATAGTAGCATTCATCGTGCTAAAGTAGAATCTTTCTAGATGTTAAGAATGGAAAAGAAGATCAAGAGGTTGGCAATGTTTGGATTTGCTAGTCTTGATACAACGGTCAATGTTCAAAGTTAATCCGTACACTATGCAGTGGTTTATTGTATTATAAGAGATAAGACACGATAAAGATAAGATAAGAAGTATTGCGAATGGCTATCAAATGGTAGGTCTCGTAGGAGAGATGTTCTTGAGAGTTAACACGGTCAGTGGAAGTACAAGTTACATCAAGGACCTCATAAAAATGAAAATTGCACCCAAGTCCATGCATTTATTAGCACAGGGACCCTAAAAACTGAGCAATGGAGTTTATGTTTTTAGGTTTGCGCATAGTAGCATTCATCGTGCTAAAGTAGAATCTTTATAGATGCTAAGAATGGAAAGAAGGTCAAGAGGTTGGCAATGTTTTGATTTGCTAGTCTTGATCCAACGGTCAATGTTCAAAGTTAATCCGTACACTATGTAGTGGTTTATTGTATTGTAAGAGATAAGACACGATAAAGAGAAGATAAGAAGTACTGCACATGGCTATCAAATGTTAGGTCTCGTAGGAGAGAGGTTCTTGAGAGTTAACACGGTCGGTGGAAGTACAACTTACATCAAGGACCTCATAAAAATGAAAATTGCACCCAAGTCCATGCATTTATTAGCATAGGGACCCTGAAAACTGAGCAATGGAGTTTGTATTTTTAGGTTTGTGCATAGTAGCGTTCATCGTGCTAAAGTAGAATCTTTCTAGATGCTAAGAATGGAAAAGAAGATCAAAAGGTTGGAAATGTTGTGATTTGCTAGTCTTGATCCAACGGTCAATGTTCAAAGTTAATCGGTTAGCAAAGTTTGACCTAATTTCATGAAATAGTGAGCAAAGTTTGACCTAATTTCATTAAATAGTTAGAATTCAAAATCTTAGCAAGAAGATGAACCTGTCATCAAAACTCTCGGTGGTTTCTGATATATAATAATTGACCCTTCCCCCTGATGGGTATCTCCAAGAGCTGTTTCGTAAAACTTTCAAAGCGACCTACAATTTACCTATAGATGACCTTGGTCGTTCGGGTTGAAATAAACCCAATAGTGTCCATACACATGGTAGGACAATAATTGAAGCTATTTTTCCAAAACTTATCTAATCCCATTATTACTGTTTTCATGGCACGTGGTGCACAAGACATGATAGGACATCATGAGTAAAACTTTTGTTTTTTGTTTTTCATTTATTCAATGTGATCAATGTTCAGAACTGGTTCAAAATTGCCTTCCTTCTCGATGTTTGGCTAATCTTTTGGATAACCTTCCCTCCTGATGTTTGGGAAGCAAGTGAAAATTGCGATAACCGAAAAAGTTTGAATTTTTGTGCCGCCAAGGACCAAAGTGGTTTCCTTCCTATGTACTCCTCCTCGTCCCTACTCCACACCAATGCGCGGCTGCTGAACACGCCAGAGACACAGAGCCACCGTACCAAGGCACATGTGCGCAGCACCACGTTGTGGATGAGGGGAGAGAGATCAGCCAGACCGGTGCGCGAGGGGAAAGGGGGGTAGAGATGGAGCATAGGGAAGGAGAGAGAAAACACACGATTTGTTTTGCGTGCATAGGTCCTGAATTTTACTACTAGTAGAGTGTACACTGTAAGGCCGAAGTAGTACCTCGTGTCAGAAACCCATCATAACTTTGCTCTGACATGGAAACGCCTTCAACTTCTCTATGCTGCCTGCAAACATTTTATTCTCTCAGCATGTACATCGCGTGGACAGAGGTGACCATATGTCTAAGAAAAGAAATATACTACTCCCGCATTGTGTAAAAAAGAACACATTAATAAGGCTCAGATAGTAAATCGTATGACATATCATCACTATATAAAATTATAATTAGTAAAGCACAAAAAATTATAAATTTGATCAACATCTACTATATAAAGTATGTGTGTATATTTGTTCCTTGTACTTTGTATCATCATATGTAGAAGTCAGAGATTATTAGCTACCTCACACTTGAAATTTTTGGTAACATGCTCTAGAGAAACGAGGGAGAAGATTCCAGTATGATCGAGAAGTGTGTTTGGAGAGGTTTATGCATAGTGCATTCATTTTGTTCAAGGCTATCAATAGAATCTTCTAGATGCTAGAATGGAAAAGAAGATCCAACGGCTAGAAATGCTGGGATTCGCGAGTCTTGATCCAACGGTCAAATTCAAAGTTATTCGTACACTATATAGTGGTTTGTAATAAAGACTATCAATATAATATTCAAGATTCTATAATGGAAAAGAATATCCAACGACTGGAAATGTTGGGATTCGTGAGTCTAGATCCAACGGTCAATATTCAAAGTTGTTTGTACACTATATAGTGGCAAGATCATTTAGAAGTCAACGATTATTAGCTACTAGTAAATTCCACGTGAGACTCAGATAGTAGACGTATGACATATCATCACTATATAGAATTATAATTGGTAAAGCAGAGAAATTTATAAATTTGACCAACATCTACAAAAGTATGGGTGTACATTTGGTCCTTGTACTTTGTATCATCATGTAGAAGTTAAAGATTATTAGCAACCTAACACATGATTTTTTTTTGATAACATGGTCTAGAGAAACAAATGAGAAGCTTCTAGTATGACGGAGAAGTGTGTTTTGAGGTTTGTGCATAGCATTCATTATGTCGGAGACTATCAACAGAATCTTCTAGATGCTAGAATGGAAAAGAAGATCCAACGGCTAGAAATGCTGGGATTCGCGAGTCTTGATCCAACGGTCAACATTCAAAGTTATCTGTACACTATATAGTGGTAAGATAAGATAAGATCATGTAGAAGTCAATGATTATTAGCTACGAGGGAGAAGATTCTAGTATAATGGAGAAGTGTGTTTTGAGGTTTGTGCATAGCATTCATTATACTGGAGACTATCAATAGAATCTTCTAGATGCTAGAATGGAAAAGAAGATCCAACGGCTGGAAATGTTGGGATTTGCTGACTCGTGTATTAACGAGCTCGTTGGGGACCCCAAGAGGAAGGTATGATGAGCACACAGCAGTAATTTTTCCCTCAGTTATGAAACCATGGTTATCAATCCAGTAGGAGCAAGGAAACACCTCCAAGGTGTTGCTAGCTAGACTTTGTCAGGGAGCACTACCGGCGCCAGTAGCAACGTGGAAACCTGCACAACACAACCACAAAACTTTTCCCCCAACTTATAGTGAGGTTGTCAATCTCATCGGTTTTGCTGAAAACAAAGGATTAAACGTATTGTGTGGAAGAAAGTAATAGCTTGCAGAAAGTAAACAGAAAACAGTAAACAGTTGTAGATTGATGGTAAAAGAAAGGACCGGGGTCCACAGTTCACTAGTGGTGGCTCTCCTTAAGATAGATGACATGTTGGGTGAACAAATTACAGCAAGGAAATTGGCAAACATCGAGAAAGCAATCATGCATATACTAATCATCTTGACTCCTTTGAGATTCGATTGGGCATTACAACATTATACATAGACCGTAATCCAACTACATCTATGACTAATAATCCACATTCAGGTTATCATCCGAACCCCCTCCAGTATTAAGTTGCAAGCAACAGATAATTGCATTACGCATTGCATGTAAAGTACACAATACGATTGTTCTATGAACAAAGGATTGTTGTTTTCTCCCTAGTAGCAATAGCACATCTAGTACCTTAGAGATTTATGTCACTTCCCCAGATTACTAGAGGAATGAACCCACTATCGAGAATAACTCTTGGATTTGCTAGATCTACTTGGCTAAGATAGCTACTAACAACAAAAAGCATGCAAGATTACAAATAACAAAGACATGATAGAATTAATAATCAATCTAAAATAGCATCTCAATATCCATCGGATCCCCGCAATCACAACATGTAGGATTACAAATAGATGATCTTGATCATGAACGGAGCTCACAAGATCTAAACATGATAGCACAAAGGAGAAGAACCAGCCATCTAGCTACTACATGGACCTGTAGTCTAGAGATGAACTACTCACGCATCACACCGGAGGCTTGCATGATGATGAAGAAGGCCTCCAGGGTGAATTCTCCCCTCCGACAGGGTGCCGGGAAGAGCTTCAGATCTCTCCTGGTCTAGGGATGGAGATGACGGTGGCTACAGACTCTTTCGTGGAATTTTTATCGGGTACTTAGGGTTTCTATATCAGAGGCATCTTATAGGCGAAAGGGGAGACCGAGGGGGTGCCCGAGGCGGCCACACCACCACCTAGCACGGGCCAGGCCTGGCCGCGCGGCCAGGTGGTGTGGCGGCCCTCTGGCTCCTCTCTGTCTCGTATTCTGGCTCTGTATCCCCCTCGGTGAAAAACTGACTTTGGCTTTTGTCCCGTCCAATTCCGAGAATATTCATTTTTTGACTTTCCTGGAACCAAGAACAGCAGAAAACAGGCAGCTGGCACTGTGGCACTTGTTAATAGGTTAGTCCAAGAAAGTGTATAGAAAGTACTCCAAATTGTGGACAAAACATAAGAAAGTAGATAAAAACCAAGCATGGAACATCAAAAATTATGGATACGTTTGCAACGTATCAACATCCCCAAGCTTAACTCCTGCTCGTCCTCGAGTAGGTAAGTGATAAAAAAGAAAGAATAATTTTTGAGGTGACATGCACCATCATAAACTTGATCAAAGTATTTGTAAAACATTGATAGCTAGGATCATAGTACTTCAACATAACTTGAAAGATAAAGTTCTAACAATAAGACATAGAAACTATGTTGTAACATGAAAAGGCACAAACAAAAGATTCATGAATAACAATGCTTTGCAAGACGTTTGTTTGTTTGACATAAAGAAAACATAGCATAGTGGCATTCAGCTTGTCCCTCATAGAGTAGCAAACATCAATGCATAGGACACCTTCAAAGTTCATAAGGGTGACTAGATACAAATAGTTTAAGAACAAGCAATATCAAAGTTATGCATCAGTCAACAAGTCTTGGGACAATGCACATAGAACTAAGAATGTCCACTATGCTCTCAAAGTAGGTGCATAAAGATAGAAGGTGGTTACTCAACATTAAAGTAAAATAAATGCCTTCATAGAAGGAAGTAGAGATTCAAGTTTGATAAAGAGCTTCCAAAAATTATGGTACTTAATAGCTTTCATCTCTCATTGCCCCTATCATAAGCATCTTGAAGTGATTAAGGTTAAAGTGAACAAACTATGGAGTATATGCTTGACAAAGTATAAGTTGGAAATCTCATGTCCCTTGAATACGAGGGCCGCTCCTCATGCTACTCAAGTTTAGTTACCGGTAAGTTCTTGTCATAGTAAGTACATGTGTATCATAGAGAACCGCCAAAGGGGTACCCCTTGCCCGATGATACGGAAGAATCTCCATATCAAAATGACAAGGCAAGCACACAATGAGCATCTCAGCAATCTTCTTATTTACCCATGGGAAAATGGTGCTTTTTTCTCTCTTTCCTCTTTTGTCATATCTCTTTTTTTTTCTTTTTCTCTTTTTCTCAATATCTAACTATTTTTTTTAAAGAAGATTGCTTCATAGACAACTCATTATGGTTACGCTGCAGGTTTCCACCATGACGGCATGGATTAGACCAGCGGCCCAAGCGTTTCTCTAACACAAATACATAACTCCATGGACTTACAAGCTCCCCTTCCATTTCACACCGACGACATCCATAGACAAGACAACATGATATCAACTAGGTACAAAGCACCGATGCAATGTTGAAAGCGTTCCCCATGACAGCATGGTTCTACTAATCCCCAACATATAGGTGCAAGCATATACAACATAGACGACACAATGGTTCAAGTTTATTAAGGGGAAGAAAAGTAAAGTGTTCCATCAAGTTCATGAGAGATTTAATCGTTAGTTTTCTCATAACAAGTTTAATTCGGAAGGTAGATAAAAACATGAACATACATGGAATAGCAAATGCTAATAGGTAGATATGGTGGACTCTTTGGAATAACTTGGTTTTAGGAGTTGGATGCATGAGTGGAACTCATACATGGTTATGGAGGCTAGCAAAAGACTGGGAGCGACCAACTAAGAGAGCAATAATGGCCATAATCATGCAGAGCGACAAAACATCATTAATCAAAGCATAAAGTGATATTACAAGTCGAAATATAAAGGATAATAAAGGCTATTGTGACTTGGGATAGTCATAACATGGTGTGAGCATGCGCCAAGTCTACCCAAATAAAGCATCAAAGGAGAATACCACAATATCATGCTTTAATATGCTAAAACAACGCATGATTCTTCCAAGGCACATTAAGCAATCTCAATTGTTTATAACATGTCATGCTACAGCAAAGATCACTAAGCATAAAGCCAAAACAATATCAAGCATGGCATGACAAAGCATAGGCCACAGTCAAAAACAAGTTCCTTTTACCACTTAAGCATGAATTTTTCCTACTCTTTTTCCAATCCAAACCAAACTATTTGAAAACCAATGCATGAAAGAGGGGGTCCAACCAATTTATTCAAGCAAACTAAGAAAACCAAGCAAACAGAAAACCAAAATGAAAATGAAAAAGAAGACGGTCGAAGAACAACACAACTGTGCATGAAACAATAAAAATGAACTGTTTGGAAGAAACCTGGGATTTTTATTGATGAAGAAGGGGATGACTTGGGCATCCCCAAGATTTGACACTTGTACCTCTTGAATATTTCTTGGGGTGACATGGTGTGGCATCCCCAAGCTTGAGCTTTAGTCCATTCTTCATCTCATTACATCATTCTCTTCATACACCTGAAATTTTTCCTTCATACAAAACTTCACATAATCTTTATTAGCAACATTAGTGCACTCAAGATAATAAGTCTTTAGGTTCAGTTCCAACACCAATAAAACTTCCATTAAAACAAAAGACACTGTAGCACTTCCCTCAAAAAGCACAATTCCCCAAAAGAACTCAAAAAGGAACCAACAAGAAGCAAATGCAAATAATGGCAGAAATCTGTCAAAACAGACCAGCAGGTAAAAACCAATTTTTTCGAAGACCTTCTGTTGCTCAAATTAAAAAGTGTTTAACTAACGAAAATTAGATAACAACCTGGGGAATAAGCACAAAAATTCACGCCTCAAAATGATGTACATAGATTGTACACGAATTTTTATGGTGAAGCACAGAAATCTGTTTCGGGACAGCAACTTTCTCAATCATTACTTCTCTCTCATTAGAGGTTACTCTTGGCACAAAAAGCAAATAGAAAGGATAAGGAGCGTTTATTACTGATGTAATAACTTCGAAGACTCATCTAAAACTTTTGGGTTATCTCCCAATAAGTACTTTTCTTTAACGCCTTTAAGTTAGGCATAAGAAGCAAGAAAAAGAATCAAGTATTCTCAAATGAAGAAGCATTAAGAGCAAATTTTGTTTTCATAGGAGAGGCGAAAGAAATATTTTCTATCTTCTTAGGGAAGTGTTCTATACCTTTCTTGAGTGGGAGTTGGTATTTAATGGTGCCTTCTTTCATATCAATAATGGCACCAACAGTTCTAAGAAAAGGTCTTCCCAAAGTAATAGGACAAGAAGCATTGCATTCAACATCCAAAACATAGAAATCAACAGGGACATAGGCATTGTTAACCATAATAAAAACATCATTGATACTCCCCATGAGTTTCTTTTTAGCATTATCATCAAGTGGAACATTCAAATAACAATCTTCCAATGGTGGCAAATCAAGCATATCATAAATCCTTCTAGGCATAATAGAAACACTACAATCAAGATCACATAAAGCTTTGAAATCAAAATCATTCACTTTCATATTAGTGATGGGTTCCCAACCATCTTCTTCTTTCATAGGAATAGAAGCTTTATGTTTCAACTTTTCTTCTTTAATTTTTATGAGAGCATAAGTAATGTGTTTTGTAAAGGTCATATTCATAGCACTAGCATTAGGACTTTTATCAAGCTTTTGTAGGAACTTAATAACTTCACAGATATTAAAACCATCAAGATCAAAATCATAATTATCATCTAAAGTAGTAGAGCTATTACTAGCCTCAACACTAGTGGTAGTGATAGTAGAAACACTAATGTTTCTAGCAAATTCATCTTCTCTTTCCCACTTAGCATGCAATTCAGCTAATAGTCTAACATTTTCATCAATTCTATCGTGTATGGCATTAGTAGGAGCAAAGGGATTCTCATTAGTTTCAGGTTTAGCAGCCATTTTGTTCCAAGAAGATTGAGCTTCAGCCAATGATGCTATATTTCTATCAACATTAGAGAGTTTCTCCTCAACTGTTTTATTGAAAGCAGTTTGTTTACTAATAAAGTCTTTAAGCATAACTTCAAGTTTAGATGGAGCACTGCTGACTCGTGTATTAACGAGCTCGTTGGGGAACCCCAAGAGGAAGGTATGATGAGCACAGCAGTAAGTTTCCCTCAGTTATGAAACCAAGGTTGTCAATCCAGTAGGAGCAAGGAAACACCTCAAAGGTGTTGCTAGCTGGACTTTGGCAGGGCGCACTACCGGCGCCAATAGCAACGTGGAAACCTGCACAACACAACCACAGAACTTTGCCCCAACTTACAGTGAGGTTGTCAATCTCACCTGTTTTGCTAAAAACAAAGGAATAAACGTATCATGTGGAAGAAAGTAATAGTTTGCAGAAAGTAAACAGAAAGCAGTAAAGTTGTAGATTGATGATAAAAGAAAGGACTAGGGTCCATAGTTCACTAGTGTTGGTTCTCCTTAAGATAGATGAAATGTTGGGTGAACAAATTACAGTGGAGCAATTGACAAACATCGAGAAAGCAATCATGCATATACTACTCATCTTGACTCCTTTGAGATTTGATTGGGCATTACAACATTATACATAGACCGTAATCCAACTACATCTATGACTAATAATCCACCTTCAGGTTATCATCCGAACCCCCTCCAGTATTAAGTTGCAAGCAACAGATAATTGCATTACGCATTGCATGTAAAGTAAACAATATGATTGTTCTATGAACAAAGGATTGTTGTTTTCTCCCTAGTAGCAACAACACATCTAGTACCATAGAGATTTTTGTCACTTCCCTAGATTACTAGAGGCATGAACCCACTATCGAGCATAAATACTAACTCTTGGAGTTGCTAGCATCTACTTCGCCAAGATAGCTACTAACAACGGAAAACATGCAAGATCACAAATAACAAAGACATGATAGAATCAATAATGAATCTGAAATAGCATCTCAATATCCATCGGATCCCCGCAGACACAACATGTAGGAATTACAAATAGATGATCTTGATCATGAATGGAGCTCACAAGATCTAAACATGATAGCACAAAGGAGAAGAACCAGCCATCTAGCTACTACATGGACCCTAGTACAGAGATGAACTACTCACGCATCACACCAAGGGCTTGCATGATGAGGAAGAAGGTCTCCAAGGTGAATTCTCCCCTCCGATAGGGTGCCGGGAAGAGCTTCAGATCCCTCCCGATCTAGGAATGGATATGACGGCGGCTACAAACTCTTTCATGGAATTTTGATCGGGTACTTAGGGTTTCTGTATCGGAGGCATCTTATAGGCGAAAGGGGAGGCCGAGGGGGTGCCGGAGGCGGCCAGACCACCCCTGGCGTGGGCCAGGCTAGGCCACACGGCCAGGTGGTATGGCGCCCCCTAGACCCTCTCCATCTCATACTCTGGCTCCTTATGTCTCTCGATGAAAAACTGACTTTGGCTTTTGTCCCGTCCAATTCCGAGAATATTCATTTTCTGACTTTCGTGGAACCAAAAACAGTAGAAAACAGGCAGCTGGCACTGTGGCTCTTGTTAATAGGTTAGTCCAAGAAAGTGTATATAAAGTACTCCAAAGTGTGGACAAAACATAAGAAAGTAGATAAAACCAAGCATGGAACATCAAAAATTATGGATACATTAGCAACATATCAACATCCCTAAATTACTTTCCCAATCATTACTTCTCTCTCATTAGATGTTACTCTTGGCACAAAAAGCAAATAAAAAGGATAAAGAGCGGTTATTACTGAAGTAATAACTTCCAAGCCTCATCTAAAACTTTTTGGTTATCTCCCAATAAGTACTTTTCTTTAACGCATTTAAGTTAGGCATAAGATGCAAGAAAAAGAATTAAATGTTCTCAAATGAAGAAGCATTAAGAGCAAATTTTGTTTTCATAGGAGAGGCAAAAGTAATCTTCTCTCTCTTCTTAGGGAAGTGTTCTATATCTTTCTTGAGTGGGAGTTGATATTTAATGGTCCCTTCTTTCATATCAATAGTGGCACCAACAGTTCTAAGAAAAGGTCTTCCCAAAGTAATAGGACAAGAAGCATTGCATTCAACATCCAAAACATAGAAATCAACGAGGACATAAGCATTGTTAACCATAATAAGAACATCATTAATACTCCCCATGAGTTTCTTTTTAGCATTATCATCAAGTGGGACATTCAAATAACAATCTTCTAATGGTGGAAAATCAAGCATATCATAAATCCTTCTAGGCATAATAGAAACACTACTATCAAGATCACATAATGCTTTAAAATCAAAATCATTCACTTTCATATTGATGATGGGTTCCCAACCATCTTCTTGTTTTATAGGAATAGAAGCTTTATGTTTCATCTTTTCTTCTTTAATCTTTACGAGAGCATTAGTTATGTGTTTTGTAAAGGCCATATTCATAGCACTAGCATTAGGACTTTTAGCAAGCTTTTGTAGGAACTTAATAACTTCAGAGATGTTACAACCATCAAGATCAAAATCATAATTATCATCTAAAGTAGTAGAGTTATTACTAGCCTCAACACTAGTGGTAGTGATATTAGAAACACTAATGTTTCTTGCTATTTCATCTTCTCTTTCCCGCTTAGCATGCAATTCAGCTAACAATCTAACATTTTCATCAATTCTAACTTGTATGGCATTAGTAGCAGCAAAGGGATTATCAATATTTTCAGGTTTAGGAGCCATTTTATTCAAAGAAGATTGAGCTTCAGCCAATGATGCTATATTTCTTTCAGCATTAGAGAGTTTCTCCTCAATAGTTTTATTGAAAGCAGTTTGTTTACTAATAAAGTCTTTAAGCATAACTTCAAGTTCAGAGGGAGCACTCCTATTATTTTTGTAGGAATTTCCATAAGCATTACCATTGTTGGGAGGATATGGCCTATAATTGTTGTTACCAAAATTATTCCTATAGGCATTATTGCTAAAATTGTTATTTCTTATAAAGTTCACATGAACTTGTCCTTCTTGAGCAACCAAAGAGGCTAAGGGAACATAATTTCGATCAATATGGGCTTTCGCATTAACAAGCATAGACATAATAACATCAATTTTATCACTCAAGGAGGAGGTTTCCTCAACAGAATTTACCTTCTTACCTTGCGGAGCTCTTTCAGTATGCCATTCAGAATAGTTAACCATCATATTATCCAGAAGCTTTGTTGCAGCACCCAAAGTAATGGTCATAAAGGTACCTCCAGCAGCAGAATCCAATAGATTTCTTGAAGAATAGTTCAATCTTGCGTAAAAGGTTTGGATAATCATCCAAGCAGTTAGTCCATGAGTGGGACAATTATTTACCAAAGATTTCATTCTTTCCCAAGCTTGAGCAACATGTTCATTATCAGATTGTTTAAACTTCATTATTTCACTTCTCATAGATATAATCTTAGCAGGAGGATAGTATTTTCCAATCAAAGCATCTTTGCATTTAGTCCAAGAATCAATACTATTCCTAGTTAAGGAATTCAACCATTCTTTAGCTTTTCCTCTCAAAGAGAAAGGAAACAATTTAAGCTTAATGATATCTCCATCTATATCCCTATGCTTTTGCATCTCACAAAGTTCAACAAAGTTATTTAGATGAGCAGTAGCATCTTCATTACCAATACCAGAAAATTGTTCTCTCATAACAAGATTGAGTAAAGCAGGTTTTATTTCAAAGAAAGTAGTTTCAGGAACAGGTGGAGCAATAGGTGTGCTCATGAAATCATTGTTGTTGGTGTTAGTGAAGTCACACAACTTAGTGTTTTCAAGAGTAGTCATTTTTTGTGTGTTTTTAATAAAGAAAGAAAACTAGTAAATTCTTTTTTTCGTGTTTTTGATAAAGAAAAAAGCAAACAAAGCAGAAATAAACTAAGCAAAACAAAAAATAACAAAGTAAAGAGATTGGTTATGAGGGACTCCCCTTGTGAACATGTCCTTGACTCCCCGACAACGGCGCCAGAAAAGCACTTTTGATGGTGCGTGGTTGACGTGGGAGCTTCTTCTTCTTCAGTCCCTGGCAACAGCGCCAGAAAAGTACATGCTGACTCGTGTATTAACGAGCTCGTTGGGGAACCCCAAGAGGAAGGTATGATGAGCACAGCAGTAAGTTTCCGTCAGTTATGAAACCAAGGTTATCAATCCTGTAGGAGCAAGGAAACACCTCAAAGGTGTTGCTAGCTGGACTTTGGCAGGGCGCACTACCGGCGCCAGCAGCAACATGGAAACCTGCACAACACAACCACAGAACTTTGCCCCAACTTACAGTGAGGTTGTCAATCTCACCGATTTTGCTGAAAACGAAGGATTATATGTATCGTGTGGAAGAAAGTAATAGTT
The DNA here is from genome assembly GCA_023614405.1 of Avena insularis. Taxonomy (NCBI): domain Eukaryota; kingdom Viridiplantae; phylum Streptophyta; class Magnoliopsida; order Poales; family Poaceae; genus Avena; species Avena insularis. The sequence goes on from CM042690.1 coordinate 462,786,117, forward strand.
TGTAGAAAGTAAACAGAAAGCAGTAAACAGTTGTAGATTGATGATAAAAGAAAGGACCAGGGTCCATAGTTCACTAGTGGTGGTTCTCCTTAAGATAGATGACATGTTGGGTGAACAAATTACAGCGGGGCAATTGACAAACATCGAGAAAGCAATCATGCATATACTACTCATCTTGACTCCTGAGATTTGATTGGGCATTACAACATTATACATAGACCCTAATCCTCCTTCAGGTTGTGGGGCCCCTGGATTAATCCTCCGAGAATCCCTGTTATGCATACACCACGATCCCATGATCAGTTAGTCCTGGCACATAACCAACAAGTATCAAAGTAAACATCCATTATTTAAACGATACATGTCATACCTTATTTGCCAGTATGGCTACATCGATCATCATCAGCGGAACTTCATATAGCATAGAGCCCAAGTCATGCCTTAACCTATAGGCAACTGATTGGGAGAACGTCCTAGCTCGCATAGTCGTCAACTCCACCATCTTCTTCATATCTCACCAAGTTAATAGCCAGGGACAAGGCCTGTGAGTACTTTGAATGTACTCGCAAACCACCTTAAGTTCACAATAATAACAAGAGGATACGCATTATGGCTATGGTAGTAGGAGGGATCCAAGGGAGGTTGTTTTCTCAATTAGTTTCTCTTGTAGATATAGCATCTACATATCTTTGTTGAAAACTTTTGTAAAGCCTTTTTGAGAACCTTTTTAAAAGTTTTGTAAACACTAGGATTGGGGTACCCATTTGTTCCCGTCTTCAGGTCGTCCCACGACCAAACTCCTTTCTCCTCCTTCCAACCATCCCATGGTCAAAACCTTTCTCCTTTACGACCATCCCATGGTCAAAACATTTCCAAAGCCATTTCTTTTCCGAAATCCTTTTTGAAAACAAAACCAGCACCGCTCTACAGCAACCTTCCCAACCGTCCATGACCGTGGACACGGCTATTCGAATTGATTTACACTCTGCAGAGGTTGCACACTTTACCCACACCATCCGGGTACACTACCCTGATCTACACCGATCGTGGGTCGAGTAACCGATCAAGACTCTTCGGATGCCCACTCCAATATAAGTGTCTACCCTATGAGTGTTGTTCCCCTCAAAACCGGCATGTCGGGTACCGAGGACCAACCGGAGCGCATTTTACACTTCACACAGTGGGCGCTTTCAATGAGGGGCTCATAGTAACGCCTGGCTTCCCGCAGATAGTTCGTTCCTTCTCCAAGTCGATGTCCCACATGGACCTTTACGGGAGAAGGCCCGGCCTCTGGGGATCGCGACTCCCTGTAGTAGTTGTGAGGCAGCTTATACCAGAATGGACAAACATAAAATCTAGTCCCGTCCCATTCCAGAGTAATGTGGTTGCACAGGTTAATTGTTCTAGCAAAACCGCAAAGAACCGGGTGCATTTTCGTGAACCTTTTTCCTCCATCTTTCCTTCAGCATTTTGTAAAACAAAACCTTTTTCTTTCTCAACATCTCTTGGGAGGTCCCACCTTGCCAAGCTTTTATCATAAAACATGTGGTAAAAAATTTGTCGGGGGTCTTCCCATCCTCTAGTTATTGCTTCGGCTAAAATAGGGTCTCCAAAGGGTATGGTGTATTACACCATCTACCATACTAGGGACAAGTAGGTGCATCAAGGGGGTTGTACTTAATAGTACAAAAGTGTAATAGTTCGGAGGAGCCAAACCACTACCATATATACACCAACATATAGTAAATCAGTGTAGTTTTAATAAACCGTAGATAAAACATGCATAAGTAAAACAGTGGGACAAGGCTTATGAGAAAGAAGGTGGCTTGTCTGATGATCAGCAATATGGCAATATGTCCCTGGACTTCTTCTTAGAATACCCAATAATACCAATAATAACCACTTCATCTGATCTCCGATTTAATCACATCTAGCGTCGTTATGGATCACATGCAAGCAAACAAAGGGTGCAATCAACACAAGGCAAATAATCACCATCCCATACAGTACAAACATACCACATATTACTTCAGTAGTTTTGATATATTGATATTATAGCATATGGAAATGCTTTAATTGCCTTTGAGAATTTGCCTTTGTGATTTATTTGTCCAATACCACATACGGAAGGGGTCTTGACTAATGCTTGATTAGGTAAGATAAAAATGTGCACAAATGATACCATCAGGTAGGTATTGCCAAAACAAGGACAACAAAAGTGGTTTCATGATTTCATCACTTTTCTTAATTTAGTTATAAATTTTCTAGTGAAATAAACTCTGGTTTTAGGAGATAATTCACCAGAAAAGTTCTGGAGCTCCAAAAATTATTTACTTGGATGGTTAGGTAGGGTTTGTTGTACTTATTCACTAAGAGTTGGAATCATGTCAATTTATTTAACAGAATGTCCTCAGGAAAATCCCAAAGTCAATTATGTAACTAATTTGTCTTTTTCACCAGATTAATTCTACGGAAGATTTTGATATGATTCCATGGGAAAATGATAGTTACTTTGGGTACCTTTCTTTAGGAATTGGATTCACTCTTTTTGGAGTTGTCCAACTCCTTTAGTGATTTTTCTATTGACATGACACTATACAGAGAAAATTAAATCACTAATTAATCAATAAATTATGGTGTTCTAGGTTTAGTTAGGTATTGAAGGACCACATCACTGGGAGTTGGAATCAGGTCAATACCCATTTTGGTGTGACCTGGAGAATTTCTTAAAGACAGAAATAGGCTGTGTTTATTATTTTTCCTGCAGTCAAACTATAGTTCAACTCTGCATGAGACAAATTCCCACAGATGGGTAATTCTAATACCTATCAGATTAAATTTGATTCATTCCATTTGGTTATGTAAATCTTACTGAGTGATTTATTTATTGCAACAGATACATGTTGGTAGATTAAATCTCAGAATTTAGGGAATATTATTTTAGCCAAGTGGATGGTTCTGCATGTCTAAGAAGACATGTAGGTATCTAGTAAAATTTAGATTTGTGCAATTGGAGTTGTTTAGAATATTTGGAATGATTTAAACTAATAGCCAAACTTTTGGATTTTTAAAGAGCTACTAAAAATAAAAATAATTGGGCAGCGCTAGGCCGGAATTCCACTGCGCGAGGCGGATCTGGGGCGGGCCGGCCCAACTCGCATCGAAGGCAGGAGCGGGAGGGATTTCAAACCGCCTACGGGTGGGGGTCCGCCTATCAGTGAGTGCGGGAGGGCGAAGGGGTAAGGAGCAGCGTGGGCTGTTGGATTAGGATAAGATCGACGGTGTCTGCTCCGTCTCCTACCTCCGGCCGCCGAGAAAAGAAACCCTAACCCTAGGCGAACTGCGGCGAAGGGGGTGATGCAGGGGGATGCGGAGCTTCGTCCTGAGCTCAACAAGGGGTGGCACGATGGGGTTTGACGCTGGGTGTCGTGGTGGTGTCATGGTAGATGCCATGGATAGGCTGAAGGTGGGGACTAATATGCGCTAGGGGAATCCAGGGACGGATAGTAGAGTGATTCTCTACACAGAAGCTTTGTATTGATGTTCTATCTCCCAGATTACAAGTGCTCCTTGAGCTGTATTGACAAGAGGAGGAACAAGAAACTCTCTTACTCTTGCCTACCAACTAGCCCAAGAACCCTAGATCCACTAGTGCTCAACCAACTAGAATTCTCCCAATTTTGTATCAGAAAAAACCCATCCCCCCTACCAGAACCCTAACCCCCCTTATATAGAGGTGGTTCGGTGGTGGCCTAGGGCATACGTGGAGGCATATTCCTAAGAATATGCCCCTCCCAAAGTAGTAACCCGACAGGGGTGCTTTTCCCCCGCGTCACAGTTGCTTTAGCGACGTAGCCTCTACGGCGCCCGCGTCAGCCGACGTGAGCGTCGTCACCCTTGTCGGCCATGATCCGGTGGTCCTGCCCTTTCTTTATTCGCTCATCCAATACGCACCGGACCTTGTTTTTTGACCAGAGAGATTCCTTCCTTCTCCTAGAAGACAAGCGAGGATCCGGATCACAGTTGATCCGGCCATACCTGTTCCTGCATATAAGCTAGACAAGCATTTCCGACTTACTCCTTAAGTCGGACGAGACAATGTTAGGTGACCCCCTGGTCCGGGTTACTCCGTGATTCGGCCTGCCTTGAGGTGACTCAGCCAGCATCCGCTTTGACCTTGCCAAACCTCGGCTAACTCGGCCCTTATACCCAGGAGTGACCCTACCGGGGGTTATCCCCCCAACATTAGTCCCCGAAGCTGGTGCGGCCTTAGCAGCCTTGGTCGTTAAGGCTACATCAGGTTCATTTGTATTCGAGCCTCGGACGTTTTAGTTCTGGGTTAACTTCTTGTCTCGGATTATATGGATTTACGTTCCCTTTGCACGTTCCAAGTTTTCACTTGCCGGCCAGGTTACCATTGTAGCTCGGGTCCTATGGTTTTACTTTCCCTCTGCACATTTCAAGTTTTCACTTGTCGTCCGGGTTACCATGGAGGCTCGGATCCGGGCCTTGCTTCCTTCTCTCATACGCCAACCCACGTAAAGGTTAATCATTACGTTGCCTCATTTTAAGGGCCTGCACTATAACTGTCGCAGTAACTGTCAGTGATTACTGTGCGTGGGTTACGTCACGCCTGTCTCCTCGTTTACCGCAACTGCACGTCGTGTCATGGGATCATATTTACTCTGTGGCCTCCGTTGTGGCTTCTCTCTGATTGGCTAATGCCGGTGATACACGGCCACAGCGTGTGGCTCTCCAGCGCAGCGCGATCCCACTTATCGATTACTGGGGGCAGTTAAATAGGGGAGGGGCGCGCCCCTTAGCACTTTTCCAACTCCGCGCCCCTTCGCCTGCTCGCCGCACCTTCTCCCTGCCTCCGCACCACAGCCACCGCTGCACCACTGCTTAGCCACGGGTCCTCGTCAATCTAGACTGCAGAGCCCCGCCGCCGCCAGCTCCAGTGAGGACAGCGGATTCGAGATGACAGAGGAGGAGCTCATCGTCATCGAGCAGGAGATGGAGGAGGACGCCGGCGCGGCGGACCGCGGCGTGTGGGCCGGTTCGTGGGTCTGCCAGGACGACATCGACTGGCTCTATCGGACCCGGCGTATTCCCTCCGGCGTCGCCGTTCGTCTTCCTTCCTCGGAATTGGCCCCCTCACCCAATCCGGGTGAGTTCGTTGTTTTCCTATCTCATTTCCAACGGGGATTTGGTCTTCCTGTGAGTGATTTCTTCCGAGACTGGGTCCGGACCTATCACCTGCAACCACATCATCTCCCGGCGAATGCCATCACCTCTCCGTCCGCTTTCGTCTCTTCGATCGAGGGCTACACCGGACTATGGCCCACGAAGGAGCCGTGGATCCGGTTCTTCGGCCTCCGTCGCAACATCGTCCCCAACATCCACGTCGAGTCAGAGGACAAGCAGCTCACTCAGTTCGGAGCCGCCTCGATCTCGCCTCGGAGATTTTCAATCTTTCCCTGGGTCACTGGGCTTGACTCCTGCAAAGGATGGGCCCGGACCTTCTTCTACGTCCGGAACGAAGGCACCGAAGACTTGATCCGGTTGCTGCCCTATGCTCCGGGTCCCCCGGACACGGATTTCTGGGAGGAGGTCGCCAAAAAACCTACATCTCTGGCCAACCAAGTCCACAAAAGGTTCGTGGAGCTGAAGAAGCTCGGATTGCACAACGAAGATGCCATGATCACATCCGTGCGCAACCGAATCTCTCCCCTCCAGTGACACACTCAAAAGTTGTGCCATATGAGCTTCAGCCGCGACCCCAACCGAACCTCCTTGTTCGAGTTGAGCAATACGGAGATCTTCCGCCGGGTCAAGGCTCTTTTCACTACCCATAAGGATTTTTCCGCCAAATGGACGTGGGGAATCGAGCATTACTGCCGTGACAGGCTCCCTCCCACGGTAAGCTTCACGGGGTAAACTTATTTCGGATCAATTACGTGTCGGTTCTTATCATATTTTTGACTCTGCTCCTTGTGCTTTTTTCTCAGCTGTTTCTCCAGCAAACCCTCGAGGACGGTACTGATCCGACCCTTAAGTGGGCCCCGGACCGAGAAATCCCGGATGAGGAGGAGCCGGACCAGGAGATGTTCCTCCTCACAACCGACGCCACCAAACGACCCAGCGGTAAATTGTCTTCTCTTAGAGATTGGCCCGACGATGAGGATGACTCGGATATCGACATGATTGAACCCGTTGAGGCTGTCCCTATTTCTTTTGCCTTCCCGGCATCAGCTAACCCCGGTGGGCACATCCATGAGGATCCTCCACTTGCCACGGGCGAGCCTGTTCCGGTGGCGTTGAAGAAGAAGCGCGGATCCGCGTCAAGTTCTTCTTCCGAACCTTCTCAGCCTACCAAAAGGCAAAAGAAGGCCGGAGACAAGACTGCCTCCAAACGGGCAGGCAAAGCCTCGGCACGGAGGGCCCGGAAACCTAAGGAGGTCGAGACCTCGGATGCGTAAGTCATTTTTCACTGCACAACACACTTCTCCCTGCATCGGGGTAATTTCACTCCGGACATTATTTTCTTTTGCAGGGCTCATGTGGAGGTCCCTTAGAGCGGATCGAGCATCTCCTCTCCCCTTCGGTCTAGTCCTTCCCCTCCTCGTGACGACGAGTCACGCCCGCTGAGCCCTATTTCGGAGGGCTCTGCGGCCACTCCGGGTTCCACAGTACCTCCTTCAGAGGAACGCGACCTCGGATCGGGAGGGGTCGGATCGGCCGAGGCAACGGTGTTCATCACTTCGGCATTGCCGCAACCAGCAACCACCAAGTCTACCGCAACTCCAGCACCAGCACCAGCTCCAGCACCAGCCACCGAACCAGCGCCTGTCCCGGCTCCTAAGAAACCAACAGCAGCTCCTAGTCCTGCCACCAAAGCTCCCGTGCCAAGTTCGTCTGCCTCGTCCGAGTTATCCCAAGCTCGGCGAGGAACCACTCCAGCGGCTTCCAAGGGCAAATCCACTGTGGTCACATCCTCCCAGCAAGCCAAAGGCAAGTCTACCTCCGTCGAGGCCGGGCAGCGAACCTTGTCGTCAATGCTTCCAAAGAAGTCACCAGCAGCGACAGATCCTCCTGCCGAGCCAGCCGATTCGCAGCAGATGGTTCTTTACACCAGCCTAGCTCTTGCCCTGATTGAGAGGAAGGAAGCTCACGCAAAGGGCTTGGTGGCACCCCACATGCCCACTGGCGAATGGTACCCTCCGAGCCTTATCGAGTTTGTTATGAACTGGAATAAGGCGGAGTTCGTCTACAACGACGATCTCCCGGAAAAGTTCGGCCCTGCTGAATTTTCCGCTCAGATGAATACCGCCGCCAAGGCCATTAACCTCGCTGGGCGAATGATGGAGGTACGCCGTTTCTTCTTTACACGCTGTAGATAATAACCATTAGTCCCCGAGCCTCCGGCGGAGTAACTTATTACTCGGCCGGATGCTCATTAAAAGATCAATGTAGCTGTATGTAAACTTCAAATATGCACACACCTAGAGCTGGGTTACGTTCCACTTGGCCTGGATCTCGCACACTTCGAATATGCACATACCTAGAGCTGGGTTAAGTTCCGCTTGGCCCGGATCTTGTATACTTCGAATATGGACACACCTAGAGCCGGGTTAAGTTCCGCATGGCCCGGATCTTGTATACTTCGAATATGCACACACCTAGAGCCGGGTTAAGTTCCGCTTGGCCCGGATCTTGTATACTTCGAATATGCACACACCTAGAGGCGGGTTAAGTTCCGCTTGGCCCGGATCTTGTATACTTCGAATATGCACACACCTAGAGCCGGGTTAAGTTCCGCTTGGCCCGGATCTCGTATAGTTCGAATATGCACACACCTAGAGCCGGGTTAAGTTCCGCTTGGCCTGGATCTTGTATACTTCAAATATGCAACGAACTAACTTTACACTCCTGTACCTTTGTCAGGTAACTAGCAATCGCCGGAGCACCGAATTTCAGCGCCTGCTTGATACCCACAAGATCTTGCGCGCAGAACATGTTGCACTTGGCACGGAGCATGAAAACAGGGGTAATTTCCTCTCTCGACACCTCTCTGTTTCATTTGTTTCAGCCGGACTAACCTCCTTATTCGGTTTTTTGCAACTGGGGTGGAGGCTGAAAACAAAATTATGCGGAAGAACTTGGAGGAAATCCGAGGTATGTCCTCTTTCGTCCAACGTTGTTGTGTTTTCCATTCCTTCTTCTCCTTGGCTCGGCAAACATTTACTCCTCGGCTTTGCCGGGTCAACACACTATTTCAGCATCGCTTGAGGATAGTGTGCCCGTGCCTGATATGATGCTGCATTTTCTCGAACAAGCAGGATAGCATCAAGCCGAGCTGAAGAAGAAGAATGATGAGCTTGCCCTCCTCCGTACCAAGGATGACGAAATAGCCAAACTCAAGGCCGATATGGAGAAGATGAAAGCCCAACACAAAACCGAACTCCAAAAAGTTGGCCAGAACTTCACCGAAGAGTGTGAGCGCTTTACCCTTCAGATCTCCAAGGACCAGGACCTTCTTAAGGAATCCGAGGTCTAGCTTGGGTCGGTGCTCGCTGAGCTTGAACAACTTCGCCAGAGATGCGACAGTTTTTATCAAGGAGTTGACCCGGATCCATCGTCATATCTCACGTAAGTTTCTTCCCCTTGTCCGACATAGTTTTCCGGGTTAGCTCATATGCCTTTGCTTCAGCATCTTCCCTTTCCTTATTTTCAGATAACTTTCCGGAGGGTACTCCCATCGCCAGTGCTGCCGTTGCCAAATTCCACCGAGAGAGGGGTACTCCTGTTGCTCCTGATGGTGAGAGCATCCCCTTAGACATGGAGGACCTATTGGTCAGCGTGTCAGCTTGGGTGGAAACCATCAAGAACTATGGGAAAGATCTCCTCGACGTTGCGGTCCGGATCTTCAACACTTTCTGGCCAAGCGAGAGCGCTCCGAAAAGGATCACACTCCTTGCTGATAAGCTATTGGAAATCGAGACACAGCTTGATCTCTAGAGAGAATCCGCCGGGCGTGCCGCAGCAGATACCCTCCTCCATCATATCCTTACATGGTACGAGAAGATCGACCTGAGCCTCCTCACACACCGGCGCACCGGATCCAAATGGACCGATGATCCGGAGTGGGTAGCTTGCGCCTACAGCCTTGTTGAATATTCTCCCATCCATGACTGGGTTGAGGGGCCGAGCTTTCTGGAGTCCAGCGAGGAGGAGCAGTTGGAGAACATGGAGGATGGGTCGGGCGAGGATGGAGAAGATGCTGCTTCAGATATTGAAGACAGTGATGATGACGCCGAACTTCCTCCTCCTACCACTCCTTAGTGGAAAAAACTTGAAAATTTATCAGATCCCCGGTATGCCGGGTGCCATTGTATGCTAAATACATGATATTTTGCTACTATGCTTGTATGCCGGATTAACTTGGGCGTAGTCCCCGAGTTTCATTTTCTTGTTCGTCCAATTCTCTGGCTCGATCCGTGTCTACCTTGATTCGGTTTTATGACTTACGAATCCGAGGCTCAAGAATCGTTTTAACAATACTGAGAAACTTTGAGTCTTGGCTCAAAATAATTCAACATAATAACTTGAAAGTAAATACGGTGTTAGTACGAAAAAGCAAACGTTAGCTGGAATAAGATCATTTCCTTAGTGGTTTTTCATGTGCTACGCAATTCCAAACTCGTCCCCTTGCTTGCCATGAAGCCAATTCTTGTTGGACAGCAGCAAGTCGAAGGGTTGGGCTTCTGGTGCTCACACATTACTAATCCGGGTTAAGCGAAACGAGTCATTCCATCTAGCGCATAAAAAGTAACAACAATTGTTTATTAAGGCAATCCCCGAGTTACTGCTCGAGGCTCCGCTATTTCATTGATCAGCTCATTGCCGACATACATATCGACATATGAGATGACTCGGATACATACACTTCTTAGCTAAGTGTAGAAGGGACGAAGTAGTGCTACATTCCATGGTCGCTTCGATTCCTCTCCGGACCTGTCCACCTTGTTCTTTTCCTGTGGCTTTGCATCTATGAGATAATAAGAGTCATTGTGCAATGCTTTGCTCACAATGAATGGCCCTTCCCTTGGGGGGATAATTTATGCATGCTAGTGGTACGCTGTACCAACCGGAGCACCAGATCGCCTTCCCGGAAGACTCGGGGGCACACTTTCCGGCTATGATAGCGTCGGAGATTTTGCTGATATATGGCAGATCTGGACAGTGCCAGTTCTCTCGCTTCTTCTAGCAGATCAACATCATTTTGCCGGGCTTCTTGCACTATGGCTTCTGTGTATTGGGTGACCCTAGGCGAATCATGCTCTATGTCGGCTGGTAATACAGCTTCTGCCCCATATACCAGAAAGAACGGCATGTAGCCTGTTGATCGATTTGGAGTTGTTCTTAAACTCCACAATACCGCTGGTAGTTCTTCTATCCAGCACCCCGCTGATCTTTGCAGCGGCTCAATGAGCCGGGGTTTTATCCCGGATAATACTAATCCGTTGGATCTTTCCACTTGTCCGTTTGATGCGGGGTGGGCTACCGAGGCTACGTCGAGTCGTATTTTCTTGTCTCGGAAAAAGCGCGCAAATGCTCCTTCCGTGAAATTCGTTCCATTGTCAGTTATAATGCTGTGTGGATAACCGTACCTCAAGATGATGTCTTTGAGAAACGTCATGGCCGTAGCTCCATCACATTTTCTTATAGGCTTCACTTCGATCCATTTTGTAAACTTGTCCACCATGATCAGAATGTGTGTCATGTTTCCTCTTGCTGGTTTGAACGGGCCAACCATATCCAAGCACCACACAGCAAATGGCCATGTAATTGGTATGGTTTTGAGTTCTGACATAGGCATATGTGTCTTGGTGGCGTATCTTTGACAACCATTGCATTTTCTCACCAGATCTTCTGCTTGCTCCAAGGCACTTGGCCAGTAGAATCCATGCCGGAATGCCTTTGCCACTAAGGCCCGGGATGAGGCATGATGCCCGCATTCTCCTTGGTGTATATCTCGGAGGATGTTAAGTCCTTCTTCCGGGTCAACACACCGCTGGAGGACATTGGTTACACTCTGTTTGTACAACTCGGAATTGATGATTGTGTAAGCTTTGGCTCTCCTCTGAGTTTGCCTGGCTAGCACTTCCTCAGTGGGTAATGTTCCATCTTTCAAGAACTGGTATATAGGCAGTGCCCAAGATGGTATTGTTCGCGCAGGGAACATCTCCTCATCAATTTCCATCCGATCCACTGGCATAACTTCAGCCGGATCATGCTAAACAGTCCCTGGGTCTAGCGAGGTAGTCCCCGGGTTTGCCGAGGTAGTCCCCGGGTCTAGCGTGCTACCTCCCATGTCAATGTCCATGGGCTCAGCTCCGGATTCCGCGTTTTCCGGGACATATATTGAATCGGTTCCTGGGGACGGCCTGATAGATGGTTTTCTAAGGTGCTCCAATGCTACGCCTGGTGGAATTGCCTGTCGGGTCGATCCGAGCTTTGACAGCATGTCGGCAGCTTCGTTTTCCACGCGAGGTACATGGTGAAATTCGCATCCCTCAAAGTAACCCGAGATCTTCTGCACATGAAATCTGTATAGCGCCATGTTTGGATCCGAGGCCCCACACTCCGGACACTTGTCAGACATTAGATCCGAGTCATCAAAGCATATTATCCGACGTATGCCAATCTCCTTCGCCACTTTGAGACCATGCACAAGAGCCTCGTACTCAGCGACATTGTTTGATGCCGCGAAATGGATCTGCAATACGTACTTGAGCTGATCCTTCTTTGGCGAGGTAAGCACAACCCCGGCACCTAACCCGGTTTTGGTTTTCGATCCGTCAAAGTGCATCCTCCAGTAGTTCGGATCTGGCGGCGGTGGTTCGTATTGTACCTCGGCCCAATCCACGAAAAAGTCCGCCACAGCCTGGGACTTGATCGCTTCTCTCCTATCATACTGGGGTGCGTAAGGTGCTAGCTCAATTGCCCATTTCGCAATTCTGCCATTCGCATCTTTGTTACCCATTATCTCGGATATGGGGGCTTCGCATATCACTTTGATGGGATGCTCCTCAAAGTAGTGCTTTAACTTCTTTGCCGCCATATAAACACCGTATGCCACCTTTTGAAAATGCGGGTAGTTCTGTTTTGAGGCAGACAATACCTCGCTCAAGTAATACACTGGCCTCTGCACCGACTTACCCTCTTCATCTCGCTCCACTACAATCACTACACTTACAACTCGGTTGGTTGCGGCTATGTAGAGCAACATTGGCTCCTTTGACAGTGGAGAAGCTAACACTGGTGCAGTGACCAACATCTTTTTTAAGTAGGCAAAAGCTTCATCGGCCTGCGGCGTCCAAACGAATTTATCTGACTTTTTCATGAGTTGGTAGAGAGGCAGTGCCTTTTCCACTAACCGACATACAAACCGAATCAACGACTCCAGGCATCCAGTGAACTTCTGGACGTCGTTGAGACACTTCGGCAGCTCCATTCGTTCGATGGCTCGGATCTTAGTTGGATTAACCTCGATACCTCGGCTGGAGACGAGAAATCCGAGTAATTTCCCAGCTGGGACACCGAAGGTACATTTCTCCGGGTTAAGCTTCATCCGGAATCTCCTCAAGTTAGCGAATGTTTGCCTTATGTCGTCAAGGAGCATTGCGCTTTCCTTGGTCTTAATAACCACATCATCCACGTAGACTTGTACATTTTGACCTATTTGATCATGCAAACATTTTTGCATACATCTTTGGTACGTTGCTCCTGCATTTCGTAAACCGAACGGCATAGTGCGATAGCAATAAGCCCCGTATGGGGTAATAAAGGCAGTTTTTATTTGATCATCCGGTTCGAGGTATCCGTGGAAACCAGAATAGGCGTCAATGAATGACAACAGTTCACATCCCGCGGTAGAGTCGATGACCTGATCTATCCTCGGCAGTGGGAATGGATCTTTCGGACACGCCTTGTTCAGGTTCGTGTAATCGATACACATACGCCAAACCACTGCCACGTTTTAATCATCCTTCTTCTTTTCTACCAGCACCGGATTAGAGAGCCAATCCGGATACAGCACTTCCATGATAAATCCTGCTGCTAGCAACCGAGCTATCTCGTCACCAATGACCTTTCCCCTATCCTCGGCGAAGCGTCGGAGAGGCTGCTTCACCGGCCTTGCTCCGGGTCTTACGTTTAAAGAGTGCTCGGCCAACTCCCTCGGAACACCTTGCAAGTCCTGTGTGGACCAAGCAAAAATATCCCGATTCTCACGGAGGAAGTTGACGAGCTCGCTTTCCTATTTGTCAGTTAACCCGGCACCAATTGTTACGGTACGCTCCGGAAACATGTTATCCACTGGAATCTTCTTGGTGTCCTTCGCGGCTTGAAATGAAACACTTCCATGCGGGTTGCTTAACGCCGGCATATACTGCTGCACGGACTGAGCTAATGCCGCCACCTCTTGGATTTTTCTTTTCTCTTGCGCAATCACGAGTGACTCGGCTAGGTTAGACCCGGCTGAGGCGCACTCAATAGAACATCGGAAATCCCCAGCGATAGTAATTGCTCCATTTGGCCCGGGCAACTTCATCTTCAGATAACTAACATGGCAACTTGCCATGAATTTGCTCAGTGCTGGTCTCCTGAGTAATGCATGATACACGCTCTCCAAGTTCACCACCTCAAACTCCAGATTCTCAGTTCGGCAGTTATCTCTCGTACCGAATAGCACGTCGACCCAGACTTTGCCTATGGGCTCACAGGATATGCCTGGTACGATACCATGGAAAGTTGTTCTTGTAGCCTGGAGCATGTTCTCCGAGATGCCCAGTTTGCGCATCGTATCCGCATACATGATGTTAATGCTACTGCCATTGTTGATCAGTACCTTGGAGAACCTCACATTAATGTTTGGTCCAATGAACGTCGGATCTAACACTAGTGCATACGAGCCCGGACTTGGCATAAGCTTGGGATGATCTTTGACGCTCGAGGTAATTTCCTGGTCTGACCAAGACATGTACCTCGTCACTGAAGGCATAACCGCGTTAACCTCCATATGTCGGTGCTGCAAGCTCTGCCTATCTGTTTCCTCTGTTGTGAACACACAATAGCTCTGGTGATGTTCCCTGTACTCATTCCTTCCCTCGTTTCCGGAGTACCTCTGATCCGATTGTTGCTGGTTTTCCACCTGATGCACTGCATCCCTTCTCTCACTGTTGTCATACCTCGGCGGAGGGGGAGGCAACATCAGTTGTTGCGTGTTTTCTCCGGAGAGCAGTTGCTGCCGGGGTAACTCCTGGCGAGGTTGATCATTCCGGAGTGCCTGAGCATTCCCCGAACCACCTTGTTCTATCTTACGCATCCACTCACATTGCCTCGTTGTGCGACCCGTCGGACTATTCGGATTTGGCGTGTGAAATTTACACGGTTGGTCCAACATTGACTCATAGGTATACCTCGGACGATCTTTCTTTTCTTGCCATTGCTTTTTCTGCTCCGGAGTCCATGTTTTCTTGCCATCGTTTCGAGGAATCCATTGCCCTCCCGTTTTCTCGCGTTGGTTGCTCCCTGCTCCGGGCTGATCTTGATTCACAGCTGCAACTTGTTGCAAACTATACCGATGATCCGGTCTATCGTCTCTCCTTTTTCCCCTGTAATCATTCCTCCGGGATGACCCGGCTCCGTCCCTCAGATAGTACTCCTCATTTGACTCGTTCGACGCGATGCTTTGTTGAGTCGGATCACCCAAAGCATAAGAATCCGCAATCCGGATCATCTCTGCCAACGTGACTAGCATTTTCCTTTGCAATTTCATCCACAACTCGCTGCCATATCTGCACCCTTGTGCGAACCATGCTATAGCCTGTGACTCTATGACTCCCTCACACGAGTTTCTCACGGTACACCACCGGGTCAAGAATTCACGATTCGTTTCGTTAGATCTCTGCTTGCACATCGCCAGGGTCTGCGGTCTATTCGGTCTCTGATATGTACTTGAGAAGTTGCTGATAAACATTTCTTCAAAATCTATCCGGCAATTGATGCTTCCGGGTGGCAAATTATTCAGCCATACCCTAGCTGGACCTTCCAACATTTGGGGCACGTATCGTACAGCCCATCTCAAGTTGCCAGTTGTAATTTTTACAGCTGTTGCGTAGTTTATCAGCCAATCCTCCGGCTTTGTACTGCCGTCATACGTCTTCGTGCCCCTAGGTAATTGGAAATTGGGTACTAGCGGTTCCTTCATGATCCGGGGTCCAAAGCACGCTGGACCCGGAGGACCTTGACATTCGATCTGTTCCGACCTATACAGGCGATCCAGCTTTAACCTAGCGTCATCCGGCATCAAATCCCTACTTCGCAATCTCGACCCTATCACATGATAGTCCGGTATTGCGTATCCCGCATTCATCATCTCCGAGTCTCCGTCATTGTATCGGTCTTGCTCTCGTTGTGCTCCTCTCTGTTGCATACCATGGTCGGCGCTTTGCTCTTGCCTTGGTATATTCCGCTGCTGGGGTTGACCTGCTCCTGCTGAGTTTCGCTGTCCGGCATTGCCGTTGGCAGCATTCCCTTGACCGGCATTGCCTTGGTCGTGATTACCTCGGCCCGCTTCACCTCGGCTCACACTTCGTCGATCGTCGTTTTTCTGCATCTCTTTTTCTTTTCCCGCACGCGTTGGGTCGTATGGAACGATCTGCTTGTTCCGTCTGGCCAAGGTTACTACCTCTTCTCTCCTTGGGCCACCATGAGGCGACGATGCGGCTCCAGCGGATTTCTCCGGGTTACCCATCGCCGAATGGACGATCTTAGAAGCTCCAACTCTCTCCGGGTTACCTCTCAGCAGCTCCTCGTTCTGCCTGTTCGCGATCCGAACCAGCTCGTTAACCCGGTCTTGCTGTCTTTGACGTGCTTCACCCGTCAGACCCTCTACCTCGGACGCCACGGCATCTGCTACTCTGAGGTTCTTCGCCGGGGTACTATACTTTGGCAACCCCACGGACAAATAGTTTTCCTACCCTTCTGGTCCATCATCACCTTCTCTGTTCATCTCACTCATGAGATTTTTCCCTTTTACCCTTACTGCATCAACCTTGCTTGCCTTCGCGTACTCGCGCAACGTCATGTTCAACGACTGCTGAGCCGCTGCTATTTTCTTTGCGCCCTCCAGTATCTTTTGTCGGGTCTCCTCTAGCTCGGCCTGTGCCTGAGCCGGATCTACCACTGCTGCCACCGGGTATGCCAAGCTATCCATAGCTTCCCTCAGCACGTTCTCAGGCCTCTCTAGCGGAGGACCCCTAGCTTTCCTCGGTGCCTTAGGCGTTAGCTCCGGGTCTAGCGCTGGATCCTTGCTCATGCCCGCGCTTGGCGCAGTCATCATCACCTCTGCATGGTCCGGGGAGTGAGCGATACGTGCCCCGCGAGCCACAGCGAGGGGTGGTTCTCCTGCATCGACGACGCGACGCGGATGAACGCAAGACACGTCCACAGCAACGTAGACCTTGTGTGCACCGAGCTTGACGAAGATGTCATTGCGCGAAAGGGGGCGCGTGCCGAAGCAGCCAGCGTTGCCGCTGATGTAGTCCAGCGCTCCAAAGCGCTGGACGAGCCCGGAGACGATGCATTTGTCGGTGCCGATGAGGTTTCCCGTCCGGATCTTCACCCCTGCTAGCGCTGCTAGCCCCACGGTGGGCGCCAACTGTCGTGGTGATGTCACGGCAGATGCCATGGATAGGCTGAAGGTGGGGACTAATATGTGCTAGGGGAATCCAGGGAGGGATAGTAGAGTGATTATCTACACAGAAGCTTTGTATTGATGTTGTATCTCCCAGATTACAAGTGCTCCTTGAGCTGTATTTACAAGAGGAGGAAGAAGAAACTCTCTTACTCTTGCCTACTAACTAGCCCAAGAACCCTAGATCCACTAGTGCTCAACCAACTAGAATTCTCCCAACTCTGTATCAGAAAAACCCCAACCCCCCTACCAGAACCCTAACCCCCCCTTATATAGAGGTGGTTCGGTCCTGGCCTAGGGCATACGTGGAGGCATATTCCTAAGAATATGCCCCCTCCCAAAGTAGTAACCCGACAGGGGTGCTTTTCCCCCGCGTCACACTTGCTTTAGCGACGTAGCCTCTGCGGCGCCCGCGTCGGCCGGCGTGGCGTCGTCACCCTTGTCGGCCACGATCCGGTGGTCCTGCCCTTGCTTTATTCGCTCATCCAGTACGCACCGGACCTTCTTTTTTGACCAGAGAGATTCCTTCCTTCTCCTAGAAGCCAAGCGAGGATCCGGATCACAGTTGATCCGGCCATACCTGTTCCTGCATATAAGCTAGACAAGCATTTCCGACTTACTCCTTAAGTCGGACGAGACAATGTTAGGCGACCCCCTGGTCTGGGTTACTCCGTGATCCGGCCTGCCTTGAGGTGACTCGGCCAGCATCCGCTTTGACCTTGTCGAACCTCGGCTAACTCGGCCCTTATACCCCGGAGTGACCCTACCCGGGGTTATCCCCCCAACATCGGGATCTAGCTCGCGCGTGTGCGTCCGCCGAGAGAGCTCGGGAGCTCACCGTCACCGCCGCCTGGGGCTGCTGTAGGGAGAAAAGAGAGCGGGTTTATCTCGGGGAGGTGGAGAGGGGGTTTGCGGTGTCACATGCATCGGGGGAGATGCAGTGGGGAGGGAGCTTAGCTCGACGGGAGGAAGGAGGCTGAAGCTTATCTTCTTTTCTCTCTCGGGTTGCACAGAGCAGGAGAGAGGGAGAGGACCTCTAGGGAGGGTAGGTGGGTGGTGAGGGAGCAAATGAGCAAGGAAGGAAATGCTGGGGTGGCATGTGGCCTTTTTAACCAAAGGAGTATGGTCTAGGGTGGACAATCTCCATGCTTGGATAGAGGGGAGGGAGGTGGTCGATGGTTGGCTGTGAGGGGCGATGGAGAGGTCGTGGGTGGGGTTATGTGAGCTATATAGGGCAGAGAGAGAGGGGGTGCTGCTCCCAAGGCCTTAAAGAGGCAAGAAGATATATTACTTGTCTCCTCTTCCTCCAAGCACATAGTACAAGGGAGAGGGGTTGCTAAAGTAGCTTATCTATAGTGCACACGACCAGGACTGAGGGGTGTCGTGGTGGAGGCTTGCTGGGGAAGATTGATGAGGTTTGATGGAGGTTTCGCTTGGTGTTTGGTACTAAAAGGATAAATGTTCAAATCTGCCATAAAGGATGATCAAGAGTTATTTCTTGATTTTTGATCTTGACCAACTTAGGTAAGGATGTTGGTAGATGGGTAAGGTTAAGATGCATCTCTGAGATTTATTTGGGATTTTTCAGAGAATTCTAGATGCACTTTATATCAATTATTCAAATAGTGCAGAAATTGTTTTTAGGAATTTATTTGGTATTTTTGAGTTGGATAGGTGGAGTTTTTGATGTGGTATCGTCCCAAGTGTGAATACACACTTAGCGGAATTTTCCTAAGATTTATTGAGGCATAAAAGCATTTAAATTAATTATTATTCCACTTCTACCATTTAAGAAAATAGGCAAAAAGAAATAACAAAGGATCCCAAAAATATTTATTTTTGAGATGGGAAGGTAGGGTATGATATATATGCCTCAAAGGTAGCTTTAGTTGGCAAGGTGCTTTGGTGAAAAGCGATCTTGCCTTTAGAAAGAGAGTTTTGGAGTTTTTGGCAATTTAGGAGATTTAATAGATTTTGGTCCATAATATATATATGGTAATTATTGATAAATCTTTATAAGAAGGGTATATGATTAACACAAGGTGGAACAAGCATTCTCAACCTTGGGATTTGAGAAGTCAAGGAAAAAGGGATCTGGAGTAAAGTTGTTGTCATACCAACAAAACCTTGTTGGATCTTCGAGCTCAGAGCTCCCCTTGGGGAATGGGTTAGATGGATGGATAGACTAAGTGATGTACATAAACATGGTATAAAGGTTTGAGCTTGATCTTGCTTGAGTTAACCAAGAATTGATTTCAAACTTTGGATAAAATAAGCCTGCCAAGGCAGATTATCAACTAGCCTTCAAAACCTTGTTGGTTTAAGAAGCACAAAGATCCACTTGGAATAAGTGAAGTTGATATTGATAGACCTATATGAGTAGAACACAACCATGCAAATATTTGGTCCATAGAAGGTTGTATGATGGTGTGAGCTTCTGTCAAAGTAGGCATGTTGACTAGATTTGCAGGAATAGTTATTTTCTTGCCTACAAAACCATCAATAACAAGTGGGTTGGAGGCTCATCTAACCAAGGGAAAGAGTGGGCATTGGTAGTCCTTAGGATGGTTAACAATATGGTTCAAATGCATTTTCAAAAATGCAAAAGGGTTGAGAAAAGGAGGCATTCAAAAAAGTGATGTTGGAACAGATTCCAGACTTAGCCAAATTTGGTAGATTTAGGGCTTTTTGTCTTGAATGCGGGTGGTGATTATTTTGATGGGTTGCAAGGTACCAAAGCATCATCAAGAGGATTATGTTTAAGTGTAGATTGATACTGGTCTTCATTGACTTGGGAGCTTCTAGAATTAGATCAGTTCAGAGCTGATCTGGTTAAGGGTTTTAGATGATCACCTAGTAGCTAGGGATTAGATCCAGCTTTGTAGTCGTGCTTAGGATTTGGGGGTTTAAAGTATCTTGATCCTAGTGATGAGATCCTATGGTGGCTCACTTAGCTCCCTAAGCAAACAAGTCAAACAGCAGATCAAATCAATTCATCAGACAACAGATCAAGGCACTTCATCTTAACAGATCAAGGCAACTCATCTTACAAAGAAAGCAAACCTACTACCGGGGTTACCAGCAAGCCTGGCTTGAGGTAAGGATGGGTATTTTGAGAAGGTTGTGGTTGGAATCATGTGAGAGTCCTTGGTATCTCTACCAAGAGTAGAATTCAAAAGCTTTAAAAAGAGGTTTTGAGAAACCTAGAGGTAAGAATAGTTGAAGGTCTGTTTTGAAAACATAAGGGAATGCACATTGGTTTAGACAGGTGGTGTCTGTATAGATAATATTATAGACAACCTATACAATAGTCTATCTGTAAGATATCTATTTTTAGCCAGGTATGTGTGAGTATAAATTATAGACACCACTCATACAACAAAAAAATACCGTCTATAAGATGTCTATAACATGACTACAGACTGTCTAAAACTTTACAGACAGCCTTACTCTCTCTCCTCTCCACGTCATCAAAACCATTTATAACCTCCCGTTGCAGAGATCTGACTAAGCATTATTGTACATGCCCTAAGGAGATAGTATTCTATAGCTCTCCATAGTTTGATCAATGGAAGCTAAAAAAATAGTTGGTTTGCAAAGGCTTCTTGGCTCAGGTTTTGAAATGCCAGAACATTTGAGAATATGGAAATTAAGCCAAGACAGTTTTGGGAAGTAGCTTTTTCCAACAGGGGTTGAGGTAAGGAGTATATCTTCTAGTACACAATCATAAGCATAAACATAGTCAAATAACAGGCAAACACTTCATCACTAAACAAGAAAAAGTTTTTGTTCCCCCTGATTTTTGCATTCTGGACAACTAATCAGGGTTGCTGAAATTGGGATGTCACATAGGTTATCATCCAAACCCCCTCTAGTATTAAGTTGAAAGCAAAAGATAATTGCATTACGCATTGCGTGTAAAGTAAACAATACGATTGTTCTATAAATAAAGGATTGTTGTTTTCTCCCTAACAGCAACAACACATCTAGTACCTTAGAGATTTCTGTCATTTCCCAGATTACTAGAGGCATGAACCCACTATCGAGCATAAATACTAAATCTTGGAGTAGCTAGCATCTACTTGGACAAGATAGCTACTGACAATGGAAAGCATGCAAGATCACAAATAACAAAGACATGATAGAATCAATAATCAATCTGAAATAGCATCTCAATATCCATCGGATCCCCGCAAACACAACATGTAGGAATTACAAATAGATGAACTTGATCATGAACGGAGCTCACAAGATCTAAACATGATAGCACAAACGAGAAGAACCAGCCATCTAGCTACTACATGGACCCGTAGTCCAGATATGAACTACTCAAGCATCACACCGGAGGCTTGCATGATGCTGAAGAAGGCCTCCAGGGTGAATTCTCCCCTCCGGCAGGGTGCCGGGAAGAGCTTCAGATCCCTCCCGATCTAGGGATGGAGATGACGGTGGCTATAGACTCTTTCATGGAATTTTGATCGGGTACTTAGGGTTTCTATATCGGAGGCATCTTATAGGCGAAAGGGAGGCCGAGGGGTGCAGGCGGCCAAACCACCTGGCGGGCAGGCTGGGCAGCGGCCAGGTGTGGCGGCCCCCTGGCCCCTCTCCATATCGTACTTTGGCTCCTTGTGTACCTCAGTGAAAAACTGACTTTGGCTTTTGTCCCGTCCAATTTCGAGAATATTCATTTTCTGAGTTTCCTGGAACAAAAAACAGAAGAAAACAGGCAGCTGGCACTATGGCTCTTGTTAATAGGTTAGTCCAAGAAAGTGTATAGGAAGTACTCCAAAGTGTGGACAAAACATAAGAAAGTAGATAAAACCAAGCATGGAACATCAAAAATTATGGATACGTTAGCAACGTATCAAGCACTGCTATTATTGTTGTAGGAATTTCCATAAGCATTACCATTGTTGGGAGGATATGGCCTATAATTCTGGTTACCAAAATTATTCATGTAGGTATTATTGATAAAATTGTAATTTCTTATAAAGTTCACATCAACTTGCTCTTCTTGAGCAACCAAAGAGGCTAAGGGAACATGATTTGGATCAATATGAGCCTTCCCATTAACAAGCATAGATATAATAACATCAATTTTATCACTCAAGGAGGAGGTTTCCTCAATAGAATTTACCTTCTTACCTCGTGGAGCTCTTTCAGTGTGCCATTCAGAATAGTTAACCATCATATTATCCAGAAGCTTTGTTGCTGCACCCAAAGTAATGGTCATAAAGGTACCTCCAGCAGCAGAATCCAATAGAGTTCTTGAAGAATAGTTCAATCCTACATTAAAGGTTTGGATAATCATCCAAGCAGTCAGTCCATGAGTGGGTCAATTATTTACCAAAGATTTCATTCTTTCCCAAGCTTGAGCAACATGTTCATTATTAGATTGTTTAAACTTCATTATTTCACTTCTCATAGATATAATCTTAGCAGGAGGATAGTATTTTCCAATGAAAGCATCTTTGCATTTAGTCCAAGAATCAATACTATTCCTAGTTAAGGAATTCAACCATTCTTTAGCTTTTCCTCTCAAAGAGAAAGGAAACAATTTAAGCTTAATAATATCCCCATCTATATCCCTATGCTTTTGCATCTCACAAAGTTCAACAAAGTTATTTATATGAGCAGCAGCATCTTCATTACTAATACCAGAAAATTGTTCTCTCATAACAAGATTGAGTAAAGCGGGTTTTATTTCAAAGAAAGTAGCTTCAGGAACAGGTGGAGCAATAGGTGTGCACATGAAATCATTATTGTTGGTACTAGTGAAGTCACACAACTTAGTGTTTTCAAGAGTATTCATTTTTTGTGTTTTTAATAAAGAAAGCAAACTAGTAAAACTAATTTTTTTGTGTTTTTGGTAAAGAAACAAGCAAACAAAGCAGAAATAAACTAAGCAAAACAAAAACAACAAAGTAAAGAGACTGGTTATGAGGGACTCCCCTTGTGAAGATGTCCTAGACTCCCCGGCAACGGCGCCAGAAAATATACCAACTGACTCGTGTATTAATGAGCTCGTTGGGGAACCCCAAGAGGAAGGTATGATGAGCACAGCAGTAAGTTTTCCCTCAGTTATGAAACCAAGGTTATCAATCCAGTAGGAGCAATGAAACACCTCCAAGGTATTGCTAGCTGGACTTTGGCAGGGCGCACTACCAGTGACAGCAGCAACGTCGAAACCTGCACAACCCAACCGCAGAACTTTGCCCCCAACTTACAGTGAGGTTGTCAATCTCACTGGTTTTGCTGAAAACAAAGGATTACACGTATTGTGTGGAAGAAAGTAATATCTTGCATAAAGTAAACAGAAAACAGTAAACAGTTGTAGATTGATGGTAAAAGAAAGGACCGGGGTCCATAGTTCACTAGTGGTGGCTCTCCTTAATATAGATGACATGTTGGGTGAACAAATTACAGCGGGGCAATTGACAAACATCGAGAAGCAATACATGCATATACTAATCATCTTGACTCCTTTGAGATCCTATTGGGCAATAGAACATTATACATAGACCGTAATCCAACTGCATCTATGACTAATAATCCACCTTCGGGTTATCATCCGAACCCCCTCCAGTATTAAGTTGCAAGCAACAGATAATTGCATTACGCATTGCGTGTAAAGTAAACAATACGATTGTTCTATGAACAAAGGATTGCTATTTTCTCTCTAGTAGCAATAGCACATCTAGTACCTTAGAGATTTTTGTCACTTCCCTAGATTACTAGAGGCATGAACCCATTATCGAGCAGAAATACAAACTCTTGGAGTTGCTAGCATCTACTTGACCAAGATAGCTGCTAACAATGGAAGGCATGCAAGATCACAAATAACAAAGACATGATAGAATCAATAATTAATCTGAAATAGCATCTCAATATCCATCGGATCCCCAGAAACACAACATGTAGGATTACAAATAGATGATCTTGATCATGAACGGAGCTAACAAGATCTAAACATGATAGCACAAAGGATAAGAACCAGCCATCTAGCTACTACATGGACCCATAGTCTAGAGATGAACTACTCACGCATCACAACAGAGGCTTGCATGATGATGAAGAAGGCCTCTAGGGTGAATTCTCCCCTCCGGCAGGGTGCTAGGAAGAGCTTCAGATCCCTCCTGATCTAGGGATGGAGATGACGGCGGTTATAGACTCTTTCGTGGAATTTTGATCGGGTACTTAGGGTTTCTGTATCGGGGGCATCTTATAAGCGAAAGGGGAGGTCGAGGGGGTGCCCGAGGCGGCCACACCACCCCCTGGCAAGGGCCAGGCCTGGCCACGTGGCCAGGTAGTGTGGCGGCCCTCTGGCCCCTCTATGTCTTGTATTCTGGCTCCATGTCCCCCTCGGTGAAAACTAACTTTGGCTTTTGTCCCGTCCAAATCCCAAAATATTCATTTTCTGACTTTCCTGGAACCAAAAACAGAAGAAAACAGGCAGTTGGCACTGTGGCACTTGTTAATACGTTAGTCCAAGGAAGTGTATAGAAAGTACTCCAAAGTGTGGACAAAACATAAGGAACAGGAGGGATACGTTTGCAACGTATCAGGATTCACGAGTCTTGATCCAACAGTCAATATTCAAAGTTATTCGTACACTATATAGTCGTAAGATAAGATAAGATATCTCTACTACTATAATGGAGCAGTTTTGAATTGGATCCATAGCACCAATCCTGATCATTGGGCTGTTGGATCCAATGGTTCAGAGAAGCTGGATTCATGTTGAATGGTACCTAGAGAAAACTCCACCATGCATGTTCTACAACCATCATGTCACCACCACCAAAATTTCAAAGCACAGTAGACTGTATTCTCTCTACTTATACTACTATAGTGGAGCAGTTTTGAATTGGATCCATAGCACTAATCATGATCGTTAGGCTGTTAGATCCAATGGTTCAGAGCAACTGGATTTGTGTTGAATAATACTCCCTCCGCCAAAATATAAGGCGCCTCAGGATTAGTCAAAAGTCAACATTTTTTTAAGTTTGAAAATAATTATACACAAAAATATAAAAATTTAGAGTAGTAAATTAATATCAATAGATTCACCATAAAGTATATTTTCTTAATATGTCCATTCAATATTGTAGATGTAGATATTTTTTTCTAAATATTTGGTTAAAGTTAGTAAGGTTTGACTTTTGACCAATCCTTAGTCGCCTTATGTTTTGGGACAGAGCAAGGGCGTATAGACCTAGATGCTAGAATGGAAAAGAATATCCAACGGTTAGCAATGTTTGGATTTGCCAGTGTTGATCCAACGGTCAATGTTCAAATAAGTTAATCCCTACACTATTTAGTGGTGGTATGCATGGTATTGTAAGAGATAAGAGACAAGATAAAGGTAAGATAAGAAGTACTGCGAATGGACGATCTAATGGTAGGTCTCATAGGAGCGAGGTGATTGAGAGTTAACACGGTCGGTGGAAGTACAAGTTACATCAAGAACCTCGTAAAAATGAAAACTGCATCCAAGTCCATGCATTTTAGCACAAGGACCCTGATACTAAGAAATGAAGTATTGTGTGTTTTTAGGTTTGCACATACTAGCATTCATCGTGCTAAAGACTATCAATAGATCGAATCTTTCTCGATGCTAAGAATGGAAAAAATATCCAACGGTTAGCAATGTTTGGATTTGCTAGTCTTGATCCAACGGTTAATATGTTCAAAGTTAATCCCTACACTATGTAGTGGTATGGTATTGTAAGAGATATGAGACAAGATAAAAGATAAGATAAGAAGTACTGCGAATGGCCGATATTATGGTATGTATCATAAGAGCGAGGTGCTTGAGAGTTAACATGGTGCGTAGAATTACAATTTACATCAAGGACCTCATAAAAAATGAAAATTGCATCCAAGTCCATGCATTTATCACAAGGACCCTAAAACCGAGTAATGAAGTACTGTGTGTTTTGAGGTTTTCACATACTAGTGCTCATCATGATAAAGGCTATCAGTAGAATCTTTATAGATGATAAGAATGGAAAAGAAGATCCAACGGTTAGCAATGTTTGGATTTGCCAATCTTGAGATCCAACGGTTAATGTTCAAAATAAGTTAATCCCTACACTATGTAGTGGTGGTATATATGGTATTGTAAGAGATAAGAGACAAGATAAAGATAAGAAGTACTGCGAATGGCCGATCTAATGGTAGGTCTCGTAAGATCAAGGTGCTCAAGTGTTCGGTGGAAGTAAAAGTTACATCAAGGACCTCATAAAAAATGAACATTCTATCCAAGTCTGTGCATTTGGCACAAGACCGAGTAATAATGAAGTACTGTGTGTTTTGAGGTTTGCGAGTGTTCATCGTGCTAAAGACTACCAGTAGAATCCTTCTAGATGCTAAGAATGGAAAAGAAGATCAAGAGGTTGTCAATGTTTTGATTTGCTAGTCTTGATCCAACGGTCAATGTTCAAAGTTAATCGGTTAGCAAATTTTGACCTAATTTCATGAAACAACGAGCAAAGTTTGTCCTAATTTCATTAAATACTTAGGATGCAAAATGTTAGCAAGAAGATGAACCTGTCGTCAAAACTCTCGGTGGTTTCTGATATATATTAATTGACCCTTCCCCCGATGGGTACCTCCAAGAGCTTTTTCGTAAAACTTTCAAAGCGACCTACAATTTACATGTAGATGACCTTGGTCGTTCGGGTTGAAATAAACCCGATAGTGTCCATACACATGGTAGGACAATATTGTGAAGCTATTTTTCCAAAACTTATCTAATCCCATGATTACAGTTTTCATGGCACGTGGTGCACAAGACATGATAGGACATCATGAATAAAACTTTTGTTTTTTGTTTTTCGTTTATTCAGTGTGATCAATGTTCGAAACTGGTTCAAAATTGCTTTCCCTCCCGATGTTTGGCTGATATTTTGGATAACCTTCCCTCCTGATGTTTGGGAAGCAAGTGAAAATTTCGAAAACCGGAAAAGTTTGAATTTTTGTGCCGCCAAGGACCAAAGTGGTTTCCTTCCTATGTACTCCTCCTCGTCCCTACTCCACACCAATGCGCGGCTGCTAAACACGCCATAGACACATAGCCACCGTACCAAGGCACACGTGCGCAGCACCACGCTGTGGACAAGGGGAGAGAGATCAGCCGAACCGGTGCGCGAGGGGAAAGGGGAGTATAGATGGATCATAGGGAAGGAGAGAGAAAACACACAATTTGTTTTGCATGCATAGGTCCTGAAATTTACTACTAGTAGAGTGTACACTGTAAGGCCGCAGGAGTACCTCGTGTTAGAAACCCATCATAACTTTGCTCTGACATGGAACCGCCTTCAACTTCTCTTCACTGCTGCCCACTTCCCCTGCCACGTTTTATGCTTTCAGCATGTACAACGCGTGGACAGAGGTGACCATATGTCTAAGCAAAGAAATATACTACTCCCACATTGCGTAAAAAACACACCTTAATAAGGCTCAGATAGTAAATCGTATGACATATCATCACTATATAAAATTATAATTGGTCAAGCACAAAAGATTATAAATTTGATCAACATCTACTGTGTAAAGTATGGGTGTATATTTGGTCCTTGTACTTTGTATCATCATGTGTAGAAGTCAAAGATTATTAGCTACCTAACACTTGAAATTTTTGGTAACATGGTCTAGAGAAACGAGGGAGAATATTCTAGTATGATCGAGAAGTGTGTTTGGAGAGGTTTATGCATAGTGCATTCATTGTGTTCAAGACTATCAATAGAATATTCTAGATGCTAAAATGGAAAAGAAGATCCAATGGCTAGAAATGCTGGGATTCGCGAGTCTTGGTCCAACGGTCAACATTCAAAGTTATCCGTACACTATATAGTGGTTTGTAATGAAGACTATCAATAGAATCTTC
The DNA here is from genome assembly GCA_023614405.1 of Avena insularis. Lineage (NCBI taxonomy): Eukaryota > Viridiplantae > Streptophyta > Magnoliopsida > Poales > Poaceae > Avena > Avena insularis. Next base: position 462,813,773 of record CM042690.1, read on the forward strand.
AAGATGCTAGAATGGAAAAGAAGATCCAGCGACTGTAAATGTTGGGATTCGCGAGTCTTGATCCAACGGTCAATATTTAAAGTTGTTTGTACACTATATAGTGGCAAGATCATGTAGAAGTTAACGATTATTAGCTACTAGTAAGTTGCACGTGCGACTCAGATAGCAGACGTATGACATATCATCACTATATACAATTATAATTGGTAAAGCATAAAAAATTATAAATTTGATCAACATGTATAAATTATGGGTGTACATTTGGTCCTTGTACTTTGTATCATCGTGTAGAAGTCAAAGATTATTAACTACCTAACACATGATTTTTTTTGATAACATGGTCTAGAGAAACAAGGGAGAAGCATCTAGTATGACGGAGAAGTGTGTTTTGAGGTTTGTGCATAGCATTCATTATGCCGAAGACTATCAATAGAATCTTCTAGATGCTAGAATGGAAAAGAAGATCCAACGGCTAGAAATGCTGGGATTCACGAGTCTTGATCCAACGGTCAACATTCAAAGTTATCCATACACTATAAATGGTAAGATAAGATAAGATCATGTAGAAGTCAACGATTATTAGCTACGAGGGAGAAGATTCTAGTATGATGGAGAAGTGTGTTTTTAGGTTTGTGCATAGCATTCATTATGATGAAGACTATCAATAGAATCTTCTAGATGCTAGAATGGAAAAGAAGATCCAACGAGTCATGATCCAACGGTCAATATTCAAAGTTATTCGTACACTATATAGTTGTAAGATAAGATAAGATTAGATAAGATATCTCTATCTCTACTACTATAGTGGAGTAGTTTTGAATTGGATCCATAGCACCAGTCATGACCATTGGGCTATTGGATCCAATGGTTCAGAGAAGCTGGATTCGTGTTGAATAGTACCTAGAGCAAACTCCACCATGCATGTTCTAGAACCATCATGTCACCACCCCCAAAATTTCATAGCACAGTAGACTGTATTCTCTCTACTTATACTACTATAGTGGAGCAGTTTTCAATTGGATCCATAGCACTAATCATGACCGTTGGGCTGTTAGATCCAATGGTTCACAGCAAGTGGATTCATGTTGAATAGTACTCCTTCTGCCAAAATATAAGGCGCCTAAGGATTAGTCAAAAGTCAACATTTTTTAAGTTTGACCATGATTATACACAAAAATATAAAAATTTAGAGTACTAAATTAATATCAATAGATTCACCATAAAGTATATTTTCTTAATATGTCCATTCAATATTGTAGATGAAGATATTTTTTTCTAAATATTTGGTCAAAGTTAGTAAGGTTTAACTCTTGACCAATCCTTAGGCACCTTATGTTTTGGGACGGAGCGAGGGAGTACAGAACTAGATGCTAGAATGGAAAAGAAGATCCAACGGTTAGCAATGTTTGGATTTGACAGTGTTGATCCAACGGTTAATGTTCAAATAAGTTAATCCCTACACTATTTAGTGGTGGTATGCATGGTATTGTAAGAGATAAGAGACGAGATAAAGGTAAGATAAGAAGTACTTCAAATGGACGATCTAATGGTAGGTCTCGTAGGAGCGAGGTGATTGAGAGTTAACACGGTCGGTGGAAATACAAGTACTGCATCCAAGTCCATGCATTTTAGCACAAGGACCCTGACACTAAGCAATGAAGTACTGTGTGTTTTTAGGTTTGCGCATACTAGCGTTCATCGTGCTAAAGACTATCAATAGATTGAATCTTTCTCGATGCTAAGAATGGAAAAAATATCCAACGGTTAGCAATGTTTGGATTTGCTAGTCTTGATCCAACGGTTAATATGTTCAAAGTTAATCCCTACACTATATAGTGGTATGGTATTGTAACAGATATGAGACAAGATAAAAGATAAGATAATAAGTACTGTGAATGGCTGATCTTATGGTAGGTCTCGTAAGCGCGAGGTGCTTGAGAGTTAACACGGTGGGTAGAATTACAATTTACATCAAGGACCTCATAAAAAATGAAAATTGCATCCAAGTCCATGCATTTATCACAAGGACCCTGAAACCGAGTAATGAAGCATCGTGTTTTCAGGTTTGCGCATACTAGTGTTCATCATGCTAAAGACTATCAATAGAATCTTTATAGATGCTAAGAATGGAAAATAAGATCCAACGGTTAGCAATGTTTGGATTTGCGAGTCTTGAGATCCAACGGTCAATGTTCAAAATAAGTTAATCCCTACACTATGTAGTGGTGGTATATATGGTATTGTAAGAGATAAGAGACAAGATAAAGATATGAAGTACTACGAATGGCCGATCTAATGGTAGGTCTCATAAGAGCGAGGTGCTCGAGTGGTCGGTGGAAGTACAAGTTACATCAAGGACCTCATAAAAAATGAAAATTCCATCCAAGTCCGTATATTTGGCACAAGACCGAGTAATAATGAAGTACCGTGTGTTTTGAGGTTTGCGCATACTAGTGTTCATCATGCTAAAGACTATCAGTAGAATCTTTCTAGATGCTAAGAATGGAAAATAATATCCAATGGTTAGCAATGTTTGGATTTGCCAGTCTTGATCCAACGATCAATGTTCAAAGTTAATCGGTTATCAAAGTTTGACCTAATTTCATGAAACAGTGAGAAAAGTTTGACCTAATTTCATTAAATAGTTAGGATGCAAAATCTTAGCAAGAAGATGAACCTGTCGTCAAAACTCTCGGTGGTTTCTGATATATATTAATTGACCGCCTCCGATGGGTACCTCCAAGAGCTTTTTCGTAAAACTTTCAAAGCAACCTACAATTTACCTACAGTAGTCCAAATTTTATCTAATTTCGATAAATCGACATAAAATCATTCAAGTGGGTGAAGTTAGCTTGGAAATTTGAGAACTGATAAAACATGGTAAATCGTAAGTGCATCGTGTTGGTCCACTATATATGTGTGAAAACTTGGCTTGTGGCATTCAGATATATAGTATTTAGACTTTATTTAGGGGAAAGAACAATCTAGTCATCACTTGAAAAATTAAGAATGTTCTTTCCTAAGATAGTTGGAAATTCACACTGTTGGCATTGTCTACTACAAGAAGATGCACCTATATCTACCTCCAAAAAGACTTTTAAATCAAGAGGAATCTATTGCACTTACTTGTAGCTAAAGTTTGGCCTAATTTTGTTAAACTGGCAAGATGCAAAATCATAGCAAGAAGTTGAATTTGTCGTGAAAAATCTCATTGGATGGATTCTCATATATTAATTGTGACCCCCCGATGGGTACCTTCAAAAGCTTTTTCGTAAAAGTTTCATAGTAACCTACAATTTGCTTGTAGTAGTTCAAATTTGACCTAATTTTGATAAATCGACATAAGGTCATTCAAGTGGGCGAAGTTAGATAGCGAGTTTGAGAATTCATAAAACACAAGAAATCATAAGAACAATATGTTGATCCACTATATATATGTGTGAAAACTTGGCTTCTGGCATTTAGATCGATATTCGTCGAACTTCCTTTACGAGAGAGAATAATCTTGACATCACTCAGAAAATTGATAATGGTCTTTCCTGATAATTGGAAACTCCCACTGACGACATTGTTTACTACAAGAAGATGCACCCATCTACCTCCGAAAAGACATTTAATTCAAGAGTAATCTATCGCGCTTACATGTAGCTCAATTCTGACTTAATTTTGTTATATTGTCAAGATGCAAAATCTTAGAAAGAAGTTGAACCTATCATCAAAGATCATAGTGGTTTCTGATATATTAATTCACCCCTCCCCCGAAGGGTACCTCCAAAAGCTTTTTCATGAAATTTTCAAAGCAACCTACAATTTACTTGTGGTTCAAATTCAACCTAATATAATTTCGATAAATCGGGATAAAGTCATTCAAGTTGGCAGAGTTAGATAGGAAGTTTGAAAGCACATAAAACATGGGTATCGTCAGTACAACATGTCGGTCCACTATATATATATGTCTAAAAACCTGGATTGGGGCATTCAGATCCATATTCTTCGGACTTTCTTGACGAAAAATAACAACCTCGCTTGTCATCTCTCAAAAAATTGAGTCTTTACTCATAGTTCGAAACTCACACCGATGACATTGTTTACAATATTTTTTTTTCAATGAGTATACTATTTAATACTGTATATAGTTGGTCAAACTTTGTAACGGTTGACTTTGACTAAACCTAATATGATGAGTAACACTGCCTCCGTTTAGAATTATAAGACGTTTTAGCTTTGTGAATCAAATGTATCTAGACGTCTTTTAGTGTATATGTTCAGAGTGAACCTATACACTAAAAGGCGTCTAGATACATTCATTTCACAAAGCTAAAACGTCTTATATTTCTAAACAGAGTGAGTATTAAATAAATGGAGTATAGGATAAGATTAGGAAAACAGCATTTTTTTAGAACCCTCACAAGCTTTTTCTTAGAATCACAGATCTGAATATTACATTGAGACTGATGATTAACCAAACTACAAACAAAGCAAACCCAAACACATACGGAGTAGTAGTAGTACAACTTAACGACTTCTAGGGGGACTCCGTGGTCTTCTCAGGTGACTTGGCAGCATCCTCCGCGGGTAACTTGGTTGCGTCCTCCGCGGTACCATCGCCAACCAGAGACTCATGGATGTTGGGAAGCACGCCATTGTGCACGATGGTAACACCGGCCAGCAGCTTGCTGAGCTCCTCGTCACACATGACGACGACCATCACGTGCCTCGGGATGATGCGGATCTTCTTGTTGTCCTTCGCGGCTTGCCCGGCGAGCTCCAGCACCTCGGCGGTGAGGTACTCGAGAACGGCCACGAGGTAGACAGGAGCCCCGAAGCCTATGCGCTGGGAGTACCGACCCTCGTTGAGGTAGCGCCCGATCCGGCCGACGAGGAAATGCAGCCCGGCCTTGACGGACCTCGACACCTACTTCTTCCTGCGGCTGCCTGGTGCGAGACTGCGACTTGGAGTGGCCAGAGAAGGATTCGGAAGCCGACAACATGACTTCTTTTTCTCCACGGCCTTTGTTGCCACCACCTGGGTCTTCTTCTTCCCATGGGGAGCTCCGGTCTTCGGAGCCATAGCTGCAAATTCTAAGAGGAAGAAAGGTTAATTGTGGAGGGCTGGTGAAGGTGCCCAGGTCCCTTGTATTTAAACTTTAACAGCGTCGTCTTTACTGTTTAACAAGTATGAATTTTTAATAGGAGTACTACTAAAAGGCCGTGTGCATGTTTCCTTATTTTCTTTCACTTTTTTGAAACATGGTCAGATGTGTCAGCATGAAAATTCATACAAAGAAGTTATATCTTTCAAAACAATAGTCGGTTTTCAGTATGACTGCCTGGGTACAATAATTAGTACTATATAAATTTCTTACAAATTTACAAGCAATCTATCATGCACTTGTAGTTCAAAATTTACCTACTTTGGTTTTATTGACAAAATGTCATTTAATTATGCGAAATTAGCTAGAAGGCCTGAAAATTCATGAAACTTGTTAACCATGAAATACTCTATTTTGTGTGAAATTTAGTGTGTTGTGGCATTCAGAGCCATACTCTTTGCCTTTTCTTTAAAAAATAATTATATGTGGCACTTCTAAAATAATTTAACAAAATCCTATACATAAAAGGTGAAAAGTCCAATTAACAACATTAGTATGCCATACCAAGATGCACCCCGTCTACCCAAAATGGACACGACCTTTGTCATTATTTAACTTGAAACCCAAGTACTCCCTCCGTCTCGAAATACATGTCGCAATTTTTTAAAAATTTAGATGTATCTAGACTAGATAGTGGCTAGATACATCCAAATTTAAACAATTTTGAGACATCTATTTTGAGACGCAGGGAGTATGTTACACGTCGCTGGTCATATTGTGAAGAAGTGTTTTTAAACCTTGTCAAAATTTATGTTTATCATTTATGGAAGAGGTCACCATACATGAGTGCTTAACATTTGTTATTGTTTTCTTTACTTTTCTTTAATTTATCCCAATAAACGAGACAAGTGATGCAGATATGACCTTGACATTGGTAACTTGGCTTAAAATGTGAACAATGTTCATACATGGTTATGACCATATTGTGTAGCAAGTTATTCGAAAGTTTTCCAAATCCATGTTTGTAGTTTTCATCCAAACAAGCACAAATATAAGAGGACACCATTTAAGTTTCAACTATATATCATTACCACCCCACCCCCTTCCACAAAAAAAAAAACAATGTATCATGACACACACTGAAATAAGTATTTTCATATAATACTAACATGTGGTGGAAATTACTATATTTTGCTAGAATACAGTAAGTGCACTCTAAGCCAAATTATCTAGACATACTTAATTACGAGATATAGTACATTGCCCACCTCTTCTCTGGACGCTATTTAATTTTGCACTCGGGCATGCTTCTTCGGTGGGGGGCAGGAAGAGACCTCCTCGTCGTCGTCCTCGGCCTCCTCCTCGCCATCATCCTCAGCAACCTCCCTATCGTCGTCTTCGGCCTCCTCCTCAAGGTCGACATCAGACTCCTCCTCTTCCTCAGTCTCATATTCCGTCTTATTGGAGTCGCTCGGCGTTGGTGGTGGTGTCCCTTCAAAAAAGCGATGTCAGTGGCTATCTTCTTCATCAGAGGAGTCAGACAGTGGCGCCAGCCGTGGCCCGTCGACTGAGTTTGGGCTTCCAGGTGGAGTTTCGGGGCCTTTCCCATTTGTTAGGTTAATCGACGTGTTCTGGAGAGAGTTGTCATACGACATTTTGGAAGGAAATAGAGAGAGATCAAATTCTAAGCAACGGTGGGTTGGGTGTTTTGGGTGAAAGTAGGGGTGCGTACTGTTGCAATTTATAATGTATATTTATAGTCATGCTTGTGTTAATACCCTGGAAACTATCCCAAAATATCATAAATAGATTGTACTAGACTCATCCCGTCAACAAAAAAAGGATTATTCCAGACTTGTCGGTTCTTGATTTTTCTCAGCCCAGAGAATTCAGGAGGCGCCCCGCTTTATCCAAAAATAAAGAGAATCATGCAGATCGTGCTGAATTACTCGGTGTCTCTTACTTCCTCCATTAAAAATTAAGTGTCTATAGTACTATATACTTATCTAGCTACAATACTACTAGTATACGTATACTCTTCACAAAGTTGCATCACCGAACTTTATTGGTGGTGGTATGGTGAGGGCCTCATCTTTTTCTGCACCGCTGCATCTCAGACTAGAAGTATAATCATTGCGTGAAAGCTTACATAGGAAGGAAGGAGAAATGGAGAGGATAGTGGATGGATGGTGAGAGGGGGAAAGGAGAGAGAAAATCTACTATGTAGTACTATAGTATGTGTACTAGTACCGCGTGTCACGACCCATCGTAATATGTAAACTTTTAGCTGAAGTTAGATAGGAACCATGATCAACTATAGTATGTGTGGCTTGTGGCATTCTGAACCATATTATTTGGACTTTCTTCACAAAAAAACATCACCGTCCTTATTGGGAAAATTGAAATTCTTTTTTTCCTAATTGTTGGAAACTCCCACATGCAACAATGCTTACTACGCCAAGATGCTCCCATCTACCAAACTATCATGGGAACTCTATCAAATTGTAAACTATGATGTCAATATGGCCTTGATGACCTTGGTCGTTTGGGTTGAAATAAACCCGATGTTTGGCCGATCTTTTGGATAACCTTCCCTCCTGATGTTTGGGAAGCAAGTGAAAATTTTGAAAACCGAAAAAGTTTGAATTTTTGTGCCGCTAAGGACCAAGTGGTTTCCTTCCTATGTACTCCTCGTCGCTACTCCACACCAACACGCGGCTGCCGAACACGCCAGAGACACAGAGCCGCCGTACCAAGGCACACGTGCGCAGCGCCACGCTATGGACGAGGGGAGAGAGATCAGCCGGACCAGTGCACGAGGGGAAAGGGGAGGAGAGATGGAGCATAAGGAGGAGAGAGAAAACACACGATTTATTTTGCATGCATAGGTCCTGAAATTTACTATTAGTAGAGTGTACACTGTAAGGCCGTAAAAGTGCCTCGTCACAGAAACCCATCATAACTTTGCTCTGACATGGAACCGCCTTCAACTTCTCTTCATTGTTGCCCTCTTCCCCTACCAACGTTTTATTCTCTCAGCATGTACAGCACGTGGACAGTGGTGACCATATGTCTAAGCAAAGAAATATACTACTCCCGCATTGAGTAAAAAAGCACACCTTAATAAGTCTTAGATAGTAAATCGTATGACATATCATCACTATATAAAATTATAATTGGTAAAGCACAAAAAATTATAAATTTGATCAACATCTACTATATAAAGTATGGGTGTATATTTGGTCCTTGTACTTTGTATCATCATGTGTAGAAGTCAAAGATTATTAGCTACCTAACACTTGAAATTTTTGGTAACATGGTCTAGAGAAATGAGGGAGAAGATTCTAGTATGATCGAGAAGTGTGTTTGGAGTGGTTTATGCATAGTGCATTCATTGTGTTCAAGACTATCAATAGAATCTTCTAGATGCTAGAATGGAAAAGAAGATCCAACGGCTAGAAATGCTGGGATTCGCGAGTCTTGATCCAATGGTCAACATTCAAAGTTATTCGTATAGTAATCTCATCATCACTCAGAAAATTGAGAATGTTCTTTCCTGGTCATTGGAAACTCACACCAGAGGTACTGATTACTACAAGAAGATGCATCCATCTACCTCCAAAGAGACATTTAATTAAAGTAAAATCTATCGCGCTTACTTGTAGCTCAAGTTTGAGCTAATTTTTCATTAAATTGTCAAGATGCAAAATATTAATTAGAAAGGAGTTAACCAGGAATTTGATCAACATCTATAAATTGGTAAAGCACAAAAAAAATATAAATTTGATCAACACCTATAAAGTATGGGTGTATATATTTGGTCCTTGTACTTTGTATCATCATGTAGAAGTAAAAGATTATTAGCTACGTAACACATGAAATTTTTTATAACATTGTCTAGAGAAACAAGGGAGAATCTTCTAGTATGACGGAGAAGTGTGTTTTGCGGTTTGTGCATAGCATTCATTATGCCGAAGACTATCAATAGAATCTTTTAGATGCTAGAATGGAAAAGTAGATCCAATGGCTAGAAATGCTGGGATTCGTGAGTCTTGATCCAACGGTCAACATTCAAAGTTATCCATACACTATATAGTGGTAAGATAAGATAAGATAAGATAAGATATGATAAGATAAGATCATGTAGAAGCCAACGACTATTACCTACGAGGGAGAAGATTCTAGTATGATGGAGAAGTGTGTTTTGAGATTTGTGCATAGCATTCGTTATGCTGAAGACTATGAATAGAATCTTCTAGATGCTAGAATGGAAAAGAAGATCCAATGGCTAGAAATTTTGGGATTCCTGATTCTTGATCCAACGGTTAATATTCAAAGTTATTAGGAGTTCTCTGCAAATACTTAGCAAACGGATTTTTAGGGGTTTTTGATAATGCAAGTAAATAAAGGACGAGTAAACAAAAGACAATAAGAATAAATGCAGCAAGTGGCCCAATCCTTTATTCAGCAAAGGACAAGCCGGTTGTATTACTTAAGATGACCAAACGTTCTCGAGGACACACGGGAATATCATCAAGTGCTTTCGCTTCATATAGTTGATTAATCTTCTTTAGTTTGTTAAGTGTTGTGTGGGTGAACCTCTGCTAATGTACCGACCTTCCTAGGACTAATACATACTTCTGGTTATACCCCTTGCAAGCATCCGCAAGTACAATAAAGTAATTAAGGTAGAAACCTAACCACATCTTTAAAATCTAAGACCCTGACGTCCCTTGTGCAATGGTTTCCTAACAGGGGTTTAGGTTTCGGTCACACCGGCAACCCCTACGATTAGTAGCCAAACACACAATGCATTCCCCTAGGCCCATATAGGTAAAGTGTCATGTAGTCGACGTTCACATGACACCACTAGAAGAAGTACACCACAACTTAAATATCAAACTATTCAATCTTTCTCAACACAATTCCACTACTAACAACATGACTTCTCCCATGTCCTCAAGAACAAAACGAACTACTCACAAGACATCATATAGATCATTATCATAGATGGAATAATGATGTATAAAAATCTAAACATAAACAATAATTCAACGGTTCACTCAATAGCATCAACTACAAAGAGTAATCAACACCGGGAGAGTTTCCCCTAAGAACTATGCAAGACTCAACCCAATTGTTACATCGATGTGGAGATGGTGATGAGGGTGCTGGTGGAGATGATGGTGGTGGTGATGATGATGATGATCCCGATGAAGTCCAGCTTGATGGTGGTGTTGATGGCGACAATCTCCCCTCTTCGGGAAGGAAATCCCCTGGCAGAATTCTGTCTGCCGGAGAGATCTTTCTCTCTCGGTGTTTTCCGCCCCGCAGAGGTGGCGGAATCTTTCTGTGGTTGCTCTCCGAGTCTTAGGGTTTCCGGAGGATAATATACGCCATAGGGGAGAGCCAAGGGTGGACCAGGGCGGCCACACCACCTGGTGGCGCGGCCTAGGCTGGCCGGCGCCAGGGGGTGGTGTGGGCCCCCTATGGCCCATCTCAGCCTCCCCTTCTAGCTTCCTTTGTGTCAACACCCGGATTTTTAATCCCAGATGCCCGTTATGCCCTACCTCGCAATCCCAGGATTACCATTTTTGCGAGACATAACGGATTGGATATCATAGTACATCATCCATTACAAACCATACATAAGGTTTTACACAAATAAGGATCTCATGATCCAGTCTTTAATACAACAAGCAGCAGAAATAAAAGATAAGTGTAGCGGTGGGGTCCATCTTCAGGGGCACAGGCAATACTGACGAAGGCAAATAGTCCTAGTTATCATAGCCGTCCTGCTGACCATCATCTTGATAATCTCCTTCATAGTCTAGCCATAATAATAGCCAGGGACAAAAGCCATGAGTACTCTTCAAGTACTCGCAAACTACTATTAATAGGTACTATAATTCTAAGTTAAAGTGCCGAATCTAATTTAACTATCAAGTTAAGTTTCAAACCTAAGCTAAGTTCAGAAGCAAAGAAAGATAAAGTAAAGTTCTAGAATCACTTAAGTTGGGAGGCTATTATCATCAACACAACCCTATTGTGGTCAAGTCAAAGTTCATCATTCATTTCAAGTTATTTAGAAAACTTCTGACAACGAAACAGTATGGCCATTCCAACTGTCCATAACCGCGGACGCGGCTATTCGAATAGTTTGACACTCTGTAGAGGTGATACACTTTCACCACAAGATTCGATACATCTGTCAGGGATAACCCTGAATCATCATACTTAGTATGCAGATAATCAAACATAACCTTCCCTTTACACACCCTAGTACAAGCACCTCTCCTATGAGCATGGCCTCCCAACCATGACCATCAGTCATCTTGGGCACTGCATAGGTGGACAACATTGAGAGGTAGCCTCAGCTCAAACCTCTCCCGTGAGGGAACTAATACTAATGCATATAAATTTCCAGCTAAGCCTTACCCAATTCAGGTAGTGTGGTTGTAAGGTAAATTTGGAATGGTATCGCATCCGAATCCAACCATCAGTTTTATAAAAGGGTTAAGGCTCATACCTCATCATTTTCATCATCATAAACGAGTTGTGTCTCTCAACACATGTCAAAACATCTCAATAGAATGACTCATCATTCCAGGGTTTTCATAATTCATTTTCACCAAGTGCTCCCATCTAAAGTGACTCAAGTTTTTTATCTACTCTAAAATACTAAGTTAAGAGTGTTCACTAAAGGGGAAAGATGGGATCAATCTCATGCCATAGAATGACATCTAAAGGTTTCTAAGTAGGTCAAGTTCTATACTTTTTATGCTACCTTCAAAATAAGTAAGGAACTTTGCATACTAAGGGGAGTAAAACTTGTAGGTAAGACTTGGGGTACTAATAGTTAAAAGGAGTGTGATCAAAGCATGCCTAAAGCATCCTTGCTCATTCATCTAGCTTAATTCTAGCCTGCTAACAATAGCTTGCCTTGGTTGGTGCAGTGGTTGAAGTTTTCTTCTTCTTCTTCCTGGTAGAACTCCTCCTCCTCGAAAGCTTGGTCGGTACTAGCGTCTATAAATACATAGGGAGTAGACAATCACCAAACAATACTTAACTAGGCTAAGTAGCATTCTAAAACACACATTTTATGATCACAAACATCACAAGTTTAATTCAATAGTTTCTTTCTTTTTATTTTAGAAAAGTAATTTCTACTCATTGAAAAATTAACTAACATTTAATATTCACCACTTAAAACATGGGATCATGTTGACACATGTCATCACCACATATTCTAACATGTGGGAATGAGATTTAAGGGTTGGATCAATATTACTTTGGTTTAAGTTCATTATTTAATGATTTAAAGTGACTAGAAGTGCCTATATAGCATTATTTTGGTACTAGTCGAAAGTCACTGCATGTAAACCTTAATATTATTACATATTTAGATATATATGATAAAATGTGATTTTTGAGAGTTGGAATCAACTCAAAAGCTAACTTGGTTGATTTTATAAAAATGTTGCAAGTTGCAAAAGCTTCTATTTTGTTATTTTTATTAGGAGAGATCTATAACTCTAACTTAATTTGATCTAACGGGCTTGGATAGATCATTTTCATACCTTTCAGAAAAAATTGGTTTCATGCTATTTGGATTTGTCAAACTCACAGAATTGAATTTTGAAATAGTGGACAGAAACTAGATTTAACTAAAACGAAAATTCCAGATTTGAATCGATGGGCTAGCGCGGGAAAGGACTTGGGCTGGTCCAGTGGCGCTCCGTGGCGCAGGCTCAGCTGACAGGGGGGTCCCACGTGTCAGCGGCACTTAAAATGCGAAACGGTATGCGTGCTGTGGGCCGTAGGTTTAGAAGCGAGATCAACGGCTGAGGGTCGTCGTCGACAACGAATAGGTCGCCGGCGAGCTCGAACCCTAGCGACTCGGTGGGGTCTACTGAGGGCGTACCAGGGCTCCAGCAGGGTCGGCGAGGCGGGCAAACGACGTGGAAGACGACGGCGAGGCGGTTCTTGGCGGAGCTTGGGTGGTCGCAATCAATCAGGCGCCCTTCTCCTCCTGCCATGCTGCTTCCGACTCAATTCCGGCTAGAGGCGGGTGAGGTTCCGAGAGGTGAGGGGAGTGGAATGGTGTGGAGAGAAGAGGCCGGGGAGGGATCCTTTTATAGGCCTGACGGTGAGACCGAGCAGGATGGGCAAGCAACTCCGGCGACAAGGCTACATTGGGGTAGAGGCATGGCTGGGGGTGGCGATCGATGGGCGGTTCCCTGGCGGTGCTCTAGGAGTTGAATGCGGCCATAGGGGCGGTGGCACGCGGTCTGGGCGAGGTGGCGCTCTACGCGGCCGAGGCGGCGGTGTCCACGGCGAGCGGTGGCTGTGAGGCTTTGGGCGGCGGGGATGTCTGGGTGTTCTCTAGGTCGAGGTGGAGCGGCGGGCGCGGGCTGGTGCCAAGGGTTGGTCTGTGCGAGCGGGGACAGGGCATGCTCTGGGGGCAGCGTCGGCATGCTCGACCGGCTCCGGGCGCAGCGGTTCCTGGCCGCTCTGCTCTCTGTCTCTGGCCTAGGGCTGGTAGGGCGGTGGAGGTGGACCACTAGCCAGCTGCTAGACATGAGGAGAGGGGCTGGAGAGGGCTGCTGCTGCGAGTGCATTGTCGGCTGGCAAGGTGGGGCTCGACATGGCATGGCAGTGCAGCTAGGGGGTAGGGAAGAGGCTGGTTAGGCTCTAGTTAGATCAAGAGGGGACAAGGGGATTAAATGGGGATCAATTGGGGGCAAAACCCTGTAGTAAACAGTGAGCTAGGATTAGAGTAGAGATTATGCATGCCAAGTGTTTGATGAAATGCCGCATGAAAGAAAGTTTTGAATTTTGGTTTCAAAATTTTTGAGTGATCTCCACTAGTGATAGGTAGTCTCTGGTTACAAGGGTTTTGAAAATGGAGCTCAAATAGATGGTTTTTGAAATAGGGGTGATCTATGCATTAGATTCAATTTTAAACTGTCATTTAAAATAGTTAACAGAATGTTTTTAGCAGATCAAAAGGTGGGCCTTGGTACCTCATTATGTGTACTAGCAAGGGGTGCAAAGATCAAGAATTGTTTCTGTTAAGAATTGAGTACTAGGAATAGCCAAAGTAGGCATGAGAGTTAAATTTGCCAAAATGACCATTCCTTCTTTTTAATTCTTTTTTATTTGATTTTCTTTAGGAAAAGTTTGGGAATGATGTAGATGATGTTTAAATCACCTAAGAAACATTTTACAAGCATTAGATCAATCAATCATGGCAATTCAAACAACTCCTATTTTAAATGCATACATATATGAATGCTTTCATTTTAAATTTGGAAAAGTTTTTGTTAACCCTATTTTTTGATGATTTGATCTTGATAACCTTGGATTAAAGTTTTGGGATGTTACAAACCTTCCCCCCTTAAACAAAAATCTCGTCCCGAGATTTACAAGGAAAACTAGGAACTAAAGAGATCTGGGAACTCTGTTCTAATGTAATCTTCGCGCTCCCAAGTAGCTTCCTCCTCGGCGGTTCAGAATCTTGAAAGGTCCGATATATCTGGGAGCTAACTTTCCCTTCAGACTAAAGCGTTGAGTTCACTTCAATGGTGAAACCTTGAGATATGCGAAATCTCCGACATTGAAAGTCAGGTCTCTCCTCTTTTGTCAGCATAACTCTTCTGTCTGGATTGGGTGGTCTTGAGGTGCTCACGGACTTTGTGAACTTTCTCTTCTGCTTCTCGGAGAATGTCGGGTCCAAAGATCTAACTCTCTGCTACTTGCGACCAATTCAAAGGGGTACGACACTTTCTTCCGTATAGGAATTCAAATGGTGCCATCTGCAAACTAGCTTGATAGCTATTGTTATATGAGAATTCTGCGAAAGGCGGGCAGTCTTCCCATTTTGATCCATATTCTAACACACAAGATCTAAGCATATCCTCTAGGATCTGGTTGACTCTCTCAGTTTGTCCATCTGTTTGTGGGTGATAAGCGGTACTGAAGTTCAACTTGGTTCCTAAACCTTCCTGAACTTTCTGCCAAAATCTTGAAGTAAACTGGGTTCCTCGATCTGAGACGATCGTCTTGGGGGTTCCATGCAGACTAACAATCCTAGCAATGTATAGCTCTGCTAGTTTTGCACTCTGGTAGGTTGTCTTGACAGGTATAAAGTGGGCTACCTTGGACAGTCGATCAACTATGACCCAGATTGAGTCATTTCCCCTACTAGAAGTAGGTAAACCTGTGATAAAGTCCATTCCGACGGAATCCCAATTCCATTCTGGAATCTATAATGGTTGCAACAATCCTGCAGGTCTCTGAGCTCTGCTTTGACTCTTTGACAGATGTCACATTTGGCAATGTAGCTTCCAATCTCTCTTTTCATCTTGTGCCACCAAAATTGCTCTTTCAAATCCTGATACATCTTTGTTCCCCCGGGGTGGATAGAATAAAGAGTATCATGAGCTTCCTTCATGATAATTTCCTTCAGCTCCAAATCTGCTGGCACACAGATACGTCCTTTGTACCATAGTACTCCTTCTTCGTCTTCGGTGAATCCAGGTACCTTTCACAGCCTGTCTGACGTTTGATTCCGTCGATACTTTCATTTCCCTTCTGGGCTTCCTTGATTTGGCTAATCAAAGTGGGTTGAAGTTCAATGCTAGCTAGGAATCCTTTGCTAACTAACTCAGTCCTGAACTGCTCCAACTCCTTGTACAAACTTGGTTGCTTCTCTTTGATCATGGTGTTAAGCCTACACGGCAATCTGCTAAGAGCATCCGCTACCACATTGGCTTTGCTGGGGTGATAGTGAATGTCAAGGTCATAATCCTTGATTAACTCTATCCATCTTCTTTGCCTCATATTCAGCTCCTTCTGAGTGAAGATATACTTCAATCTCTTATGATCTGAGTAAATCTCACAGCAATTACCCATCAAATAATGACGCCATGTCTTCAACGCTAGAACCACGGCTGCTAGCTCAAGATCATGGGTCGGATAGTTCTGCTCATGTTGCTTCAATTGTCGAGACAGATACGGGATGACTTTGCCTTCTTGCATCAATACACATCCTAGGCCAATCTTGGATGCATCACAATACACATCAAACGGCTTCTTGATGTCTTGCATGCTCAAAATTGGGGCGGATATCAATCTCTTCTTCAGCTCCTGGAAACTGGCTTCACACTTGTCTGTCCATTCAAACTTCTTGTCCTTCTTCAACCATTGGGTCATTGGTCAGGTTATGCTCGAGAATCCTTCTACGAACTTGCGGTAATATCCCGCTAATCCAAGAAATGAACGAACTTGGGTTTGATTGGTTGGGGCTTCCCATTCTTCGACATCTTTGATCTTCGTGGGATCAATAGAGACTCCTCCGGCAGAAACAATATGTCCTAGGAATCCTACTTCTTTCAGCCAAAACTCACACTTGCTAAACTTGGCATATAACTAATGCTCTCTCAGGGTTTCTAGGATGATTCTCAGATGTTTCTCATGCTCTTCTTCTGACTTGGAGTAGATAAGGATGTCGTCGATAAACACAACTACAAACTTATCTAGGAAATTCATACAGATCTTATTCATGAGATTCATGAAATAAGCAGGGGCATTGGTTAATCCAAAAGACATAACCATATACTCGTATAAACCATAGCGAGTAGTAAAGGCGGTCTTCGGAATATCCGTTGCATGAATCTTAAGTTGGTGATAACTAGTCCTAAGATCAATCTTTGAGAATACCTGAGCTCCAGTCAACTGATCAAATAGATCCTCTATCTTTGGCAAAGGGTACTTGTTCTTGATGGTGATGTCATTCAACTTTCTGTAATCTGTACATAGACGATTGCCTCCATCTTTCTTGTCAACGAATAACATTGGTGATCTCCATGGCGTTGCGCTTGGCTGAATCAAGCCTGTTGCTAACATGGAATAACTGCTTCTTCAGTTCCACTAACTCTGAGGGGTTCATGGTATAGGGTCTCTGGGCTATAGGTCCGGTTCCAGGGATTAGTTCGATAATGAACTCAATATCCCTATCCGGGGGCATGCCTGGCAATTCATCTGGGAATACGTCGGGATATTCAGAGACTACTCTGACTTGGTCAATGGTGGGCAGGGTTACACTCTTGTTGCACTTGAATTGACGGGGTAAGGTTTCAGAGATATGCTCTACTGTTACTCCAGAACTACTGGTCATGGTGATGGCTTTCTTAGCACAGTCTATCAGTCCTTTATGCCTTGACATCCAGCCCATACCTAGTACTACTTCCAATCCTTTGGTTCCAAGTACAATTAGGTTGGCATAAAAATCTATCCCATGTATTCTGATAGGTATAGCTTTGCAAATTTTTCTAGCTTTTGTTGTTGAACCGGGGATTTGAACTATCATGACATCCTTCAGGTTGGTTGGGCGAATCTTACTAGTGCATACAAATTCTTCGGTGACAAATGAATGCGATGCTCCACAATCAAACAGTACTCTTGCTAAAACTGTGTTGACAGAAAACATACCCAACACTACATCTGGCGCTTCCTGGGCTTCTTCTGCATTCATGTGGAAGACGACCGTTCTTGATTGTCTTGGGTTCCTGGGAAAATCTTCTTCCTGGTTGAACACGACGCTGCTGCTGAGCTGGGCATTCACAGGGGCATTGGCGGCAGTCTTCTTGGGACACTCGTTGGAGTAGTGACCCTTCACTCCACACTCAAAATAAGTGATCTGGGACTTGTCCTTGACTGCGACAGGCACAACATTGCTTCCAGTTCTGGGTGCAGTGTTGTTGTTGTTGTTGTTGCTCTTGGGAGGGGCACGGTTGAAATTGTTGGCATTACCGGAGTTGTGATTGTTTCCTCCGGACTTCACATTACCTCTGCTACGGTTGGGGTAGCTTGGGCGAGAATTTGGGGGTCGGTTGTTCCTTGGTGCATATCCTGGTGAGGGGTTGGGACGGTACTTATGGTGACTACTGGATCCAGACTGCTGCATCATACGGCGCTTGCGGTTGTCATTTGCCTGGTTAATCTTCCCTTCCATCTGAATGGCAGAGTTGACTAGCTCTTCGAGATCATCGAAACGAATGTTGACGAGGACGGTCTGCATCTCATCATGCAGTCCGTTTAAGAATCTCTCCTTCTTCTTGGCCTCCGTGTTGATCTCATCCGGTGCATATCTGGCAAGTGACAAGAATCTGTCACGGTACTCTACCACAGTCATTCTTCCTTGCTTCAATTCGCGGAATTCATCTCTCATCCTGTTGACAAGACCTTGCGGCACGTGGGTGCGGCTGAACTTGACCTTGAATGCTTCCCGGGTCAGCACCTGGCCATGGTTCATAATGCGGATGCTATTCCACCAAGCTCTTGCATCTCCCGCTAGATAGTGGGTGGCGAAGAGAACTTTCTCATTCTCATCAACTCTAGCAACCTCTAAGTTGTTTTCCATGGTCTGTAACCAGTCATCAGCATCTAATGGGTTTTCAGATTGGTTAAAGATTGGGGGATTGGTGTTCTGAAAGATTTTGAGTTTGGATCCTTGGTGATCCTGATTTCCATGTCCTTGGTTATTGAGAGCCATTTGGGCGATCTGCTGCAATGTTGCTAAGTTGGCTTGACGCTCGGCCCTGCTTGCTTCACGGTCCGCGATGAGATTCTGCAAGATCTGCAGGATTGGGTCCGGCGACGAGCTGCTCCCTCCTTGGTTTCCACGAGTCATCTGAAGATTGAGATAGATATAGGGGTAAGAGGGAAATTCTAAGGTTCATGGTTTTGGGTTTTCAAAGCTAAAACATTGAGTTAGACTCTGTTTTTCAACTAACTTCTTTTTCATTCATGCAAGCAAGCACCCGATACAACACACACCACAACAAGCAAAGGGGAAAACAGATGGTTTGAAGAACCATTCTGCAAGCTACGATACAATGAGATGATACATCTCATGCTACGACAGTGCTCTAGTGCCTCTACTCATCGTCGATGAAGTCGGAGTCTTCATCATCAGTGTAGAAGTCCATAGCATCCTCCTCCAGAAAGTCGTCATCGTTGCTGAGGTAAGAATCCATATCTCCCTGGATGTCTTCACCCTCATCTTCTTCTTCCTTGGCGGCAAGCTGAGCTTCCTGCTCCTTGATGGTCTTCTCGAGGTCGGACACCTTCTTGTGAAGATGGGTGATGGTGCGATCCTTCTTTGCACGCTGGCGACGAAGAGGCTAGCGATCTTGGACCAGTAGTGCGAAAGTCTGGGCCTTCTGGTCGGCAATGGCACGGTTCTGGTTGGCTAACTCCCTGGCATTGTCCAGTTCCTGCTGTCTGTCATGAAGCAAGAAATCAATGTTCTCCACTTGACGCCTCAACTCTGGGTGACTTGGCATCTCCATCGGCATTCCCATGAAGTCACGTCTTGCATAGTGGGCAAAACGGTTTCCTTGGATCTTGTTGATGCTGAGGGCACATAGACGTGCGAGAGCTTCATGCATTGCCCTAGCTAATCCATCTAGCCAGTTGTTCTCTCTCACGGAGAACTGAATTCTCCTGGAAGTTGGTGCTTCGATGCTTCCCCGAAGATCCGCGGTGACTAGCCACTGTAGGTCTCCTCCTGGGGGTCTTGGAAGTTGAGCTCCAAGAAACTCCAGTAACTCCAACAGTGAATCTAGATCCCTCTCGAAGATCAGCTGACCTCCGTTTCCCAACTGGTAAAACTTGCTGGACTGAGTCTCCATCTACAAGAATTAAGGATGAGGAAGTTAGTGAAGTGATCAAGTGTGTCAAATTTTAAGTAGTAATGTAAGAATTTTGAGGAACATGTATTTTTGAGAAAGAATGAGTTCACAAGGGTAAGAGGGGAAATAGTTTTTCATAAATACTCACTTTGGTTTTGAAGCTAAGTTTTTGGTTTGGACGTCCATTCTAACTAGGGTCTCCTATGGTCAGGATGGCTCTGATACCAACTTGTCAACACCTGGATTTTTAATCCTAGATGCTCGTTATGCCCTACCTCGCAATCCCATGATTACCATTTTTGCGAGACATAACGGATTGGATATCACAGTACATCATCCATTACAAACCATACATAAGGTTTTACACAAATAAGGATCTCATGATCTAGTCTTTAATACAACAAGCAGCGGAAATAAAAGATAAGCGTAGCGGTGGGGTCCATCTTCAGGGGCACTTGCAATGCTGACGAAGGCAGATAGTCCTAGTTATCATAGCCGTCCTGCTGACCATCATCTTGATAATCTCCTTCATAGTCTGGCCATGATAATAGCCAGGGACAAAAGCCATGAGTACTCGCAAACTACTATTAACAGGTACTATAATTCTAAGTTAAAGTGTCGAATCTAATTTAACTATCAAGTTTAGTTTGAAACCTCAGCTGAGTTCAGAAGCAAAGAAAGATAAAGTAAAGTTCTAGAATCACTTAAGTTGGGACGCTATTATCATCAACACAACCCTGTTGTGGTCAAGTCAAAGTTCATCATTCATTTCAAGTTATTTAGAAAACATCTGACAACGAAACATTATGGCCATTCCAACTGTCCATAACCTCGGATGCGGCTATTCGAATAGTTTGACACTCTGCAGAGGTGGTACACTTTCACCACAAGATTCGATACATCTGTCAGGGATAACCCTAAATCATCATACTTAGTATGCAGATAATCAAACATAACGTTCCCTTTACACACCCAAGTACAAGCACCTCTCCTATGAGCATGGCCTCCCAACCATGACCATCAGTCATCTTGGGCACTGCATAGGTGGACAACATTGAGAGTTAGCCTCATCTCAAACCTCTCCCGTGAGGGAACTAATACTAATGCATATAAATTTCCAGCTAAGCCTTACCCAATTCAGGTAGTGTGGTTGTACGGTAAATTTGGAATGGTATCGCATCCGAATCCAACCATCAGTTTTATAAAAGGGTTAAGGCTCATGCCTCATCATTTTCGGCATCATAAACCAGTTGTGTCTCTCAACACATGTCAAAACATCTCAATAGAATGACTCATCATTCCAAGGTTTTCACAATTCATTTTCACCAAGTGCTCCCATCTAAAGTGACTCAAGTTTTTGATCTACTCTAAAATACTAAGTTAAGAGTGTTCACTAAAGGGGAAAGATGGGATCAATCTCATGCCATAGAATGACATTTAAAGGTTTCTAAGTAGGTCAAGTTCTATACTTTTTATGCTACCTTCAGAATAAGTAAGGAACATTGCATACTAAGGGGAGTAAAACTTGTAGGTAAGACTTGGGGTACTAATAGATAAAAGGAGTGTGATCAAAGCATGCCTAAAGCATCCTTGCTCATTCATCTAGCTTAATTCTAGCCTGCTAACAATAGCTTGCCTTGGTTGGTGCAGTGGTTGAAGTTTTCTTCTTCTTCTTCTTGGTAGAACTCCTCCTCCTCGAAAGCTTGGTCGGTACTAGCGTCTATAAATACATAGGGAGTAGACAATCACCAAACAATACTTAACTATGCTAAGTAGAATTCTAAAACACACATTTTATGATCACAAACATCACAAGTTTAATTCAATAGTTTCAACCTTTTTATTTTAGAAAAGTAATTTCTACTCATTGAAATATTAACTAACATTTAATATTCACCACTTAAAACATGGGATCATGTTGACACATGTCATAACCACATATTCTAACATGTGGGAATGAGATTTAAGGGTTGGATCAATATTACTTTGGTTTAAGTTCATTATTTAATGATTTAAAGTGACTAGAAGTGCCTATATAGCATTATTTTGGTACTAGTCCAAAGTCACTGCATGTAAACCTTAATATTATTACATATTTATATATATATGATGAAATGTGATTTTTGAGAGTTGGAATCAACTCAAAATCTAACTTGGTTGATTTTATAAAAATGTTGCAAGTTGCAAAAGCTTCTGTTTTGTTATTTTTATTAGGAGAGATCTATAACTCTAACTTAATTTAATCTAACGGGCTTGGATAGATCATTTTCATAACTTTCAGACAAAATTGGTTTCATGCTATTTGGATTTGTCAAACTCACAGAATTGAATTTTGAAATAGTGGACAGAAACTAGATTTAACTAAAAAGAAAATTCCAGATTTGAATCGATGGGCTAGCGCGGGAAAGGACTTGGGCTGGTCCAGTGGCGCTCCGTGGCGGAGGCTCAGCTGACAGGGGGTCCCACGTGTCAGCGGCACTTAAAATGCAAAACGGTATGCGCGCTGTGGGTCGTAGGTTTAGAAGCGAGATCAACGGCTGAGGGTCGTCGTCGATGACGAACAGGTCGCCGGCGAGCTCGAACCCTAGAGGCTCGGTGGGGTCTACTGACGGCGTACCAGGGCTCCAGCGGGGTCGGCGAGGCGGGCAAACGACGTGGAAGACGACGGCGAGGCGAGGCGCGGTTGCGGTGGAGCTTGGGGTGGTCGCAATCAACGGTGCCCTTCTCCTCCTGCCATGCTGCTCGGCTCAATTCAAGCGCTGCTGCTCCACTTGCTCGCTAGAGGTGGGTGAGGTTCAGAGAGGTGAGGGAGTGGAATGGTGTGGAGAAGAGGCTAGGGAGGGCTCCTTTATAGGCCAGCGGTGAGACCAAAGCGGGATGGGCATGGCTGGGGGTGGCGATCGATGGGCGGTTCCCTGGCGGTGCTCTAGGAATTGAATGAGGCCGTAGGGTCGGTGGCACACGGTCTGGGCACGGTGGCGCTCTACGCGGCTGAAGCGGCGGTGTCCATGGCGAGCGGTGGCTGTGAGGCTTTGGGCGGCGAGCGGGGATGTCTGGGTTGTTCTCCAGGTCGTGGTGGAGCGGTGGGCATGGGCTGGTGCCAAGGGGTGGTCTGTGCGAGCGGGGATAGGGCGTGCCCTGGGGGCGGCGTCGGCATGCTCGACTGGCTCCGGGCACGGCGGTTCCTTGCCGCTCTACTCTCGGTCTCTGGCCTGGGGCTGGTTGGGCGGTGGAGGTGGACCACTAGCAAGCTGCTAGACATGAGGAGAGGGGCTGGAGAGGGCTGCTGCTGCGAGTGCATTGTCGGCCGGCGAGGTGGTGCTCGGCATGGCATGGCAGTGCATCTAGGGGGTAGGGAATAGGCTGGTTAGGCTCTGGTTAGATCAAGAGGGGACAAAGGGATTAAATGGGGATCAATTGGGGGCAAAACCCTATAGTAAACAGTGAGCTAGGATTAGACTAGAGATTATGCCTGCCAAGTGTTTGATGAAATGGCCGCATGAAAGAAAGTTTTGAATTTTGGTTTCAAAAATTTTGAGTGATCTCCACTAGTGATAGATAGTCTCTGGTTGCAAGGGTTTTGAAAATGGAGCTCAAATAGATGGTTTTTGAAATCGGGGTGATCTATGCATATGCATTAGATTCAATTTTAAACTGTCATTTAAAATAGTTAACAGAATGTTTTTAGCAGATCAAAATGTGGGCCTTGGTACCTTATTATGTGTACTAGCAAGGGGTGCAAAGATCAGGAATTGTTTCTGTTAAGAAATGAGTACTAGGAATAGCCAAAGTAGGCATGAGAGTTAAATTTGCCAAAATGACCATTCCTTCTTTTTAATTCTTTTTGATTTGATTTTTTAGGAAAAGTTTGGGAATGATGTAGATGATGTTTAAATCACCTAAGGAACATTTTACAAGCATTGGATCAATCAATCATGGCAATTCAAACAACTCCTATTTTAAATGCATACACATATGAATGCTTTCATTTTAAATTTGGAAAAGTTTTTGTTAACCCTATTTTTGGATGATTTGATCTTGATAAGCTTGGATTAAAGTTTTGGGATGTTTCACTTCATCTTCTAGAAAAATAGGATTTTCCATGTATTTTCCTAGATTTTCTGATCTTCGCAAATTTTGCCTCCAAACAGCACCTTTTCCATCAGAATCTTGACTGCAGCGGTCCATGCTCCAAAAGTCATCAACCATGCAAAAACAGATGAAATAACATAAGTATCATCTCTTAATATGAAATATATCAATGAATAACAGTGAATTATGATATATATTAGTGATGCAAAATGGACGTATCAACTCCCCCCAAGCTTAGACTTCGCTTGTCCCCAAGCGAAAACTGAACTAAATAAACATGACCTCGGGTTTATGGAGTGAAGAGTCGATAAAAGAATATGGACAAGAAGCATCACATTCATCAATACATAGATCATAATTAAAGACAACTCACTATTATATAACTTAACATGCAATAAGTAAAGGAAACACAATAAAGATTCATAAAGTGAATCATAATTGGTAATGGCAAACTTAGATCTTGGTCGAAGAATAGTTGACAATTTGCTGGAGTTCACAAATAACTAATTTTCAATGATAGCTTTCAAAGTAGTAATCACCAAGATAAGAGCAATGTGCAAAACAAGGAACATAAGAAACATGATTGAATAGATCATCATATGAATGAATGAAACACAACAACTCAAAATACTTGCTGAGATAGAAGGGAATAGGTTTACTGACTCAACTAAAAAGTAAAAGAAAGGGCCTTCGTAGAGGGAAGCAGGGATTTCAAGTTTCATAAAGAGCTCCCATAAATTATGGTACTTATTAGCTTTCATCTCTCATTGCCCTATCATAGGCATATCATTGCGTCTAGAAATATTACCAACACGCTGACACTTATCACAAGATAAAACAAATTTTCTTGCATCTTTAAAAATGGTAGACCAGTAGAAACCTGATTGTAGCACCTTTTGCGCAGTTCTATCTCCCACATGATGTCCTCCATAGGCACTACCATAACATTTCCGCAATATCTCCTTTTGTTCGTATTCTGGAACAAATCTTCGCATAATACCATCCACTCCTTCTTTATATAAATGTGGGTCATCCCAAAAATAATGCCTCAAATCGTAAAAGAACTTCCTTCTTTGTTGAGCTGTGAAAGTTGGAGGCAAATACTTGGAGACAATAAAGTTAGCATAATCAGCATACCAAGGGCTCCCTCGTGAGCTTATCCCTATTGTGGCCAACTATTCATTCGGTAAACTATCATTAACAGGCATAGGATCAAAAGAGATATTTTCTAACCAGGATAAATTATTAGCAATAGGATTTTCAGCACCTTTCCTATCTATAATATGTAGATCAAACTCTTGTAAAAGCAGCACCCATCTAATAAGCCTAGGCTTAGCATCCTTCTTCGTCATAAGGTACTTAATAGCAGCATGATCAGTATGAATGGTGACTTTTGAGTCTACAATATAAGGTCTAAACTTATCACAAGCAAAAACGACAGCTAGGAATTCTTTTTCAGTAGTAGCATAATTCCTTTGAGCAGCGTCAAGAGTCTTACTAGCATAATGAATAATGTTTAACTTTTTATCAATTCGTTTCCCAAGGACAGCACCTACAGCAAAATCACTAGCATCACACATTATTTCAAAGGGTAAACTCCAATCAGGTGGTTGAACGATAGGAGTTGTAGTTAAAGCCTTCTTAAGAGTTTCAAAAGCTTCCTTACAATCATCATAAAAAACAAAGGGTACATCTGTTTGAAGAAGATTAGTGAGGGGTTTTGATATCTTAGAGAAATCTTTAATAAACCTTCTATACAAACCAGCATGACCAAGGATACTACGAATACCTTTGATGTCTCTTGGCCAGGGCATTTTCTCAATTGCCTCAACTTTAGCTCTATCCACTTCTATGCCTCTTTCGGAAACCTTATGCCCAAGGACAATCCCTTCATTAACCACGAAGTGGCATTTCTCCCAATTAAGAACAAGACTAGTTTCTTCACACCTCTGCAAAACTTTATCAAGGTTGTGCAGACAATTATCAAAAGAAGTTACATAGACGGAGAAGTCATCCATGAACACTTCCACAATTTCCTCACAAAAACCATGAAAGATAGCAGACATGCATCTTTGAAAAGTAGAAGGAGCATTACATAAACCAAAAGGCATATGTCTATACGCATAGGTTCCGTAAGGGCATGTAAAAGTAGTTTTTTCTTGATCTTGTTATTTAACAACAATTTGAGAGAAACCTGAATATCCATCAAGAAAACAAAAATGGGTCTTTTTAGACAACCTTTCTAACATTTGATCGATAAAAGGTAGTGGGTAATGATCTTCCTAAAATCAATGCACATTCTATAGCCTACTACTATTCTTTGGGGAATAAGCTCATTATTATCATTAGGGACGACGGTAATTCCCCCTTTTTAGGGACACAATGAACAGGACTAACTCATTCACTATCAGCAATAGGGTAAATAATACCAGCATCAAGGAGTTTCAATACCTCATTTCTTACCACTTCCTTCATCTTAGGATTTAAACGTCGTTGGTGCTCGACCATTGGCTTTGCATCTGGTTCTATATTGATAGCATGCTGACATATAGTAGGAGAAATCCCTTTTAAATCATCTAGAGTGTAGCCCATAGCCCCTCGGTGTTTCTTCAGTACCTCCAATAACCTTTCTTCTTCCTTCCCTGAAAGTTTAGAGCTAATAATAACAGGATATATCTTATTATCATCAAAGAAAGCATATTTAAGATCGTCAGGGAGAGGTTTTAGATCGCAGACCAGATCCTTTTTAGGTGCCATTGTGGTACTCAAGTCTTCTACAGGCAAGTTGTGCTTAAGCATCTTAGGTTGACGACGGAGAATCTCGTCAATCTCATTTCTTTCTTCCATGAAGATTTCACTTTCATGAACCTCCATAAATTGCTACAAAGCATTGTTAGGAGCAAGAGAGATAGAAGCAAGTTGTTCAACTCTAAAATCCTCATTATGTGTTTCATTTTCACAAGGTTCTTTAGTAAATTTCGAAAAAATAAACTCATAAGATTCCCCATCAAACTTAGTCAAGATTTTCTCCCTTTTGCAATCTATAATAGATCCCTAGGTCCTCAGGAAAGGTCTACCAAAAATGATGGGATAAGTTTTACTAGCAGCTGAACCAAGTACTAGAAAATCAGCAGGATATTTAATCTTACCACAAAGAACTTCTACATCCCGCACAATACCAATTGGAGAGATGGTCTCTCTATTAGCAAGGTGAATAACCATATCAATCTCTTCCAATTCGCCGGGACTGATTTCATGCATAATTTTTTATAAAGCTCATAAGAAATAGCACTTGAACTTGCACCAATACCACATAAACCATAATAGCAATGATCACCAATTCTAACAGAAAGCACAGGGACACTAGCTTTTTTAGCTTTATTAGGATGTGAGACAATATTAGAAGCATCCTCACAAAAGACTATGTGTCCATCTTCTATACTTTTAGTGACAAGGTCTTTCACAATTGCTACAACAGGTTCAATGTTTATTTGTTCATCAGGTTTTACAGTTCTCTTTGCACTTTTTAGTGATTAAACTAGTTATCATAGGATGATCCTTTACCTTATTCGGGAAGGGTATTTTCTCGATATAAGGTTCAGGTAAGATGTGATCAATAGTGCAAAACTCAGTACTCTAACAGAACACAAATAACAATATCTTTATAAGGTGCATGGTACTTGCTCCATCCCTTTTTTGGAATTTCAATATAAGAAGCAAAAGCCTTAAAACAGTTTGTAATAACTTGTAAATCAAGACCATAAGCATTTTTAATATTTTGAAAGTCGTCAGTTCCAATAAAAGATTCAGTGCATTCATAATCATAATTTATACCTAAATTTCTTCCTTTGTCATTCTCCCATGCTTCAGCATTATCTTGAATATGGTTCAGAAGATCCCATTTAGCTTCTTTTTCCATGCGAGTGAATGATCCAGCACAAGAAGCATCCAATAAATCCTTATCATGAAGAGAAAGCCTTGCATAAAAGTTATTGATAATAATATTGTTGGGGAGCTCATGAATGGGACATTTGAGCATTAGTAACTTCAATCTCCCCCAAGCTTGAGGTGTACTCTCTCCATCAAGAGGCCAAAAGTTGTATATTTGATTCCGATCTTTATGAATCTCACTAGGAGGATAAAACTTTGAATAAAAGAGAGGTACTATTTCCTCCCATTCAAGAGCTTGACCATTCTTCAGCAGCTTATACCAGTCCTCAGCTCTTCCTTTCAGTGATAATGAGAATAACTTCTTCTTGACTTGATCTGTAGTAATACCTGCACACTTGAACAACCCGCATAATTCGTGTATAAAGAGTAAATGATCAACGGGATGGACAGCTCCATCCCCAACATGGTAGTTATCCATAACACGATAAATAATTCTTGTAGGTATTTTAAAAGTATCATTCTCAGTAGGTGGTGGTTCATCTACTACCTTAGCAGTGGTAGTAGCATTACGAAATAAGAAACTCAGCGAATTATTCATATTGAAAATAAAGAAACTAACAGAAGTAAACAATACTCACAGTAGAAGCTTCCTTTACCAGTTCCACTCTCCAATAGCGCTTCACTCCCCGGCAACGGCGCCAGAAAATAGTCTTGATGACCCACAAGTATAGGGGGTGTATCGTAGTATTTTCGATAAGTAAGAGTGTCGAACCCAACGAGGAGCAAAAGGTGCTGGCTAGTGGTATGGATCAGGAGTTCTCTGCAAATACTTAGCAAACGGATTTTTAGGGGTTTTTGATAATGCAAGTAAATAAAGTACGAGTAAATAAAAGACAATAAGAATAAATGCAGCAAGTGGCCATATCCTTTATTCAGCAAAGGACAAGTCGGTTGTATTACTTAAGATGACCAAACATTCTCGAGGACACACAGGAATATCATCAAGTGCTTTCGCTTCATATAGTTGATTAATCTTCTTTAGTTTGCTAAGTGTTGTGTGGGTGAACCTATGCTAATATACCGACCTTCCTAGGACTAATACATACTTGTGATTATACCCCTTGCAAGCATCCGCAAGTACAA
Source organism: Avena insularis (assembly GCA_023614405.1). Classification (NCBI taxonomy): domain Eukaryota; kingdom Viridiplantae; phylum Streptophyta; class Magnoliopsida; order Poales; family Poaceae; genus Avena; species Avena insularis. Next base: position 462,842,691 of record CM042690.1, read on the forward strand.
GAAAGTAATTAAGGTAGAAACCTAACCACAGCTTTAAACTCTAAGACCCTTACGTCCCTTGTGCAATGGTTTCCTAATGGGGTTTCAGGTTTCTGTCACTCCGGCAACCCCTATGATTAGTAGCCAAATACACAATGCATTCCCCTAGGCCCATATAGGTGAAGTGTCATGTAGTCGACATTCACATGACACCACTAGAAGAAGTACACCACAACTTAAATATCAAACTATTGAATCTTTCTCAACACAATTCCACTACTAACAACATGACTTCTCCCATGTCCTTAAGAACAAAACGAACTACTCAGAAGACATCATATGGATCATGATCAGAGATGGAATAATGATGTATAACAATCTGAACATAAACAATAATTCAACGGTTCACTCAATAGCATCAACTACAAAGAGTAATCAACACTAGGAGAGTTTCCCCTAAGAACTATGCAAGATTCAACCCAATTGTTACAGCGATATGGAGATGGTGAAGAGGGCGCTGGTGGAGATGATGGTGATGATGATGATGATCCCGATGAAGTCCAGCTTGATGGTGGTGTTGATGGCGACGATCTCCCCTCTTCGGGAAGGAATTCCCCCAGCAGAATTCTATCTGCCAGAGAGACCTTTCTCTCTCGGTGTTTTCCGCCCCGTAGAGGTGGCGAAATCTTTCTGTGGTCGCTCTCTGAGTCTTAGGGTTTCGGGAGGATAATATACGCCAGAGGGGAGAGCCAGGGGTGGACCATGGTGGCCACACCACCTGGTGGTGCGGCCTAGGCTGGCCCGCGCCAGGGGGTGGTGTGGGTCCCCTATGGCCCATCTCAGCCTCCCCTTCTGGCTTCCTTCGTCTTCTAGAAAAATAGGATTTTCCATGTATTTTCCCGGATTTTCTGATCTTCGCGAATTTTGCCTCCAAACAGCACCTTTTCCATCGTAATCACATTGCGCTCCATGCTCCAAAAGTCATCAACCATGCAAAACAGATGAAATAACATAAGTATCATCTCTTAATATGAAATATATCAATGAATAATAGTGAATTATGATATAGAATAGTGACGCAAAATGGATGTATCAAACCCCAAAACAAAGGTGGCAAGTCAGTCAGAGACATCATAGATCGAACCATATCCAATAAGGTATGGTTACGATGCTATGATACACCATTACGTTGTGGTTTTCCAGCAGGCATGAGTTGTGAAACTATTCCACACTCTCATGTGTGTGCCAAACTCGTAACTAAGATACTCACCTCCATGACCAGATTGCAGAAATTTAATCTTTCTATTATGATGATTTTCCACTTCGGTCTGAAATTATTTGAACTTTTCAAAGGTTTCATACTTGTGTTTCATCAAATAGATATACCCATATGTACTCAAATCATCTGTGAAAGTAACAAAATAGCGATATACACCTCGCGCCGACACACTCATTGGACAAAATACATTAGTATGTATGATTTCCAATAAATCTGTCGCCCGTTCCATTGTACCAGAAAACAGGGTTCTAGTCATCTTTCCCATAAGGCATGACTCACATGTATCAAATGATTCAAAATAAAGTGATTCTAAAAGTCCATCAGAATGGAGCTTCTTCATGCGTTTTACGCCAATATGACCTAGATGGCGGTGCCACATATATGCAGATATATCATCATTAAGTTTAATTCTTTTGGCATCTACATTATGAATGTGTGTATTACTACTATCGAGATTTAAAAGAAATAAACCATTCATCACAGGTGCATAACCATAAAAGTTATTATAGAGAGGTAGCGTTCCAATGACGATCACATCAATTCTTGATCCATTGCTGACACGCATCATGACCTCATCCCTTGCTAGTGGTTGCCTATTCCATAGCCCATGAATCGAGTTACATATATTAGTAACCGATCTAGTATCAAATACCCAGGTGCTACTACGAGTACTAGTCAAGTACACATCAATAACATGTATATCAAATATACCTTTGTTCATCGGCCTTCTTGTATGCCAGATATTTTGGGTAGTTGCACTTACAGTGGCCAGTCCCCTTACAATAGTAGCACTCGATATCAGGCTTAGGGCCAGCCCAGGTCATCTTCTCAAGCGCAACAACAGATTTTCCGCCCTTCTTGAAGTTACCCTTCTATTTACCCTTCTTGTCCTTCTTGAAACCGGTGGTCGTATTGATCATCAACACTTGATGTTCTTTCCTAATCTCCACTTCACAAGTATTAAGCATTAACAAAAGCTCAGGGGGAGACTTCTTCATGCCCTGCATGTTATAGTTCATCGCTAAGATCTTATAGCTTTGTGGCAAAGATTGGAGAACACTATGTATGCCTAAGTCAATGGGAATCGTTATTCCCAAGGCTACAAGCTTATCGGTGTACCCAAACATTTTGAGTCCATGCTCACTAACGGAGTTTTTCTCCTCCATAATGCAGCTAAAGAACTTTTCTGAAGCATCATAACTCTCTACAACAACATGGGTATCAAAACTCATTTTCAATTCACCCATGGTATCAAAGGCATTGCCATTCTCGAAACGCTTTCGGAGTTCTGGCTCTAGCCCATATAGTATGCCGCAATGAACCATGTTGTGGTCCTCCTGATGAATTAAGCAAACATTCTTTACATCGTTAGAAGCATCATCAGGTGGTGGGGGGCCTAATGGCGCTTCTAGCACTTATTGCTTTTGTGCAGCAGTGAGGAGAATCCTCAAGTTCAGGGCCAAGTTGGTAAAGTTGCTACCATTCGTTGCAAGTTTCTCTTTCTCCATGAACACATCGAAATTAAAAGCAGGTGGTGCCATCTACAACATAATTTTCAAAGTTTATTTAGACTAAGTTTATGACAGATTGAGTTCGGCTAATCCATAATTACAAATGAACTCCCACTCAAAAACAACATCTGTCGTGTCTTTTTGGTGATTACATGAACCAGATCCACTACATCAAGACCGATCATGGTGTAGCTTCAAAGGCGAGCATCTTGATGGTCATCATATCAACCATATGACTCATGCTTTACCTTTTGAGTCGTGTTCCGAGGCCGTGTCTGTAAGTAAGAACCTTAGTACCCGCGTGTGTAAAACTGTCTTATACCCGTTGTATGCAAATGTAGAGTCTATCACACCCGATCATCACGTGGTGTCTCGAAACGAAGAACTTTCTTAACGGTGCATACTAAAGTAAGAACACATTTTATCTTGATATTTAAATGAGGGTCATCTTATAATGCTACTAAAGTGCCATACAAGCAATATAAGATGCAAACAAATATCATATGCAAAAAGTGATATGATATGGTTCTTGCACTTGATCACTATCTTGTGCATCGTGGTATGATCTTCATCATTCTTATATGTGTAAGGCAAAGGTCTATGGAACTTACACTTTGGTATGTTATAATTTCCAAGAGTATCAAACCATACTACTGAAATGGATCATATGGGAACCTAGAGGGGGTGGTGAATAGGTGCTACAATAATTTTTAGTTCCTTTTCAATTTTAGGCTTAACACAAAGGTAAATTCTCTAGATATGCAACTAACAAGAATTTCCCTATATGTCAACCTAACTACTAAGAGAGTAAAGGCAAAGGGAGTGGAACGAGGTAACCGTAGTGAAGCATGCAGAGACACATGATTTGTTTTTCTGCAGTTCCTTCCTTACTAAGGGAAGTACGTCTGTGTTGGAGGGGTGGGAGGTACTAAGACCACCACGAGACATAAGGCATCACCCTGTTCTCCGATGGTTCTCGCCACCAAAGGCCTGATCCACCTTCCACTATTTGGTACCCTTCTAGGAAGGAACCGGTGCCTTTACAACACTAGTGGGGCACACATCCACAACTCAATTGTAGGCTCCCCTGATGATAACAAGATGCCACAATAAACAAGTTTATCCATAATCGTAACCAAGATCTAGAAAATTGTAAGAACTCTAGATCAAGAATCCCCCAAGTGAATATAAGGGAAATGAAGATCTTGATGGATGGTGATGAAGATCAAAGTCCCCTCCTTTGATTCCCCAAAGCCCAGAGCCTTTTAGTGGTTGAAGATGGATAACACGTTTGAATCGATATGAATAGGGCAGAGCTTTTTCGTGGGATCCAAGAGATATGCAATGGGGATTTGAAGGGATAGTTATAGCCCCATCCAAAAAGTTGCTTTTGGATGAATTGGGGGCCGGATTATCTGGTGTATGTGGGGGGCGGATTATCCGGTAGGGCAACCATCCGACCTAGAAATGGACAATCTGGACCAAATGTCCACCCCCTCTCTGTGTGAGCACCTTGGTTGCCTTTGGAAAACTCCTGGTGGGGCGGATTATCCACCCCCCTAGTGGGGTGGATTATCCGGCCTGGAAAAATTCTCTGGCCCTGGCAGTTTAATCCGGGTAAAACTCTGCCCCACTCTCTAGGTCACACGCCTTAGAGACCTTTGGAAAAAGTCCTAGGGGGCGGATTATCCAGCCCCCTGGTGATGTGGATTATCCGTCCTGGGCAAAATCTCCAGCCCTGGCCAATTAATCTGGGGAAAACTCTGCCCTCCCTCTCTGGGTGACACGCCTTGGCGGTCTTGTGGAGCTCGGAGGGGCGAATAATCCAGCCCTTGGTAGGGGAGGATTATCCGCCCCCAAAAACAATGGTTTAGCTGCATTTGGGTGGGAAAGTATTTTGCACCACTAAACACACAGTTAAATAATCCTTGGCATTGTTATCTAACACACAAAACACTAGATATCATGAAATGTTCTTTCAATCTCCCCCTTTTTGGTGTTAGATAAAAATATTAGAATTTGCAATATAGCCCTAGTAACACATCATTCCAAGGATGAAAAAGATCCCCCCCTAAATGTGTGCATATATTACATTTGCATTTGAATAGAAATACACACACATAGGTTCAGTACCTTTTCATGAATTGGAAACTAATATCAAATGATGAGTTAGAAAGAAAGAGATGAGTCATACCATCCATAATGAAGTCCTCAATAATATAGTGATAGACACATTTCAGAAATCCCCATATTGAGACTTCCGAGAATAATATCATGATGATACAACCATATAGATAAATCTAGAATACCATAGTGATAAATCCATAGATAACCTTTGATAGATCCATAGAGATAAATCCATAGTCTCATGACTCAAAACTGTCAACACCTGGATTTTTAATCCCAGATGTCCGTTATGCCATACCTCGCAATCCCAGGATTACCATTTTTGCGAGACATAAAGGATTGGATATCACAGTACCTCATCCATTACAAAGCATACATAAGGTCTTACACAAATAAGGATCTCATGATCCAGTCTTAATACAACAAGCTGCGGAAATAAAAGATAAGCGTAGCGGTGGGGTCCATCTTCAGGGGCACAGTAATCTTGTCGAAGGCGATAGTCCTAGTTATCGTGAGTCATCCCATCGACCATCATCTTGATAATCTCCTTCATAGTCTGGCCATGAGAATAGCCAGGGACAAAAGCCATGAGTACTCTTTAAGTACTCGCAAACTACCACTAACAAGTATTATAATTCTAAGTTAAAGTGCTAGATCTAAGTTTAACTATAAAGTTAAGTTTGACACCTAAGTTGAGTTTAGAAGCAAAGAAAGATAAGGTAAACCTCTAGAATCACTTCAGTTGGGAAGCTAGTATCATAAACACAACCCTGTTGTGGTCAAGTCAAGATTCATCATTCATTTCAAGTTATTTGGAAAACATCTGACAACGAAACAGTATGGCCATTCCAACTGTCCATAATCATGACGCGACTATTCGAATAGTTTGACACTCTGCAGAGGTGGTACACTTTCACCACAAGATTCGATACATCTATCAGGGATAATCCTGAATCATCATACTTAGTATGCAGATAATCAACCATAAACATCCCTTTACACACCCTAGTATAAGCACCTCTCCTATGAGCATGGCCTCCCAACGATGACCATCAGTCATCTTGGGCACTGCATAGGTGGACATCATGAGAGTTAGCCTCAGCTCAAACCTCTCCCGCGAGGGAACTAATACTAATGCATATAAATTTCCAGCTAAGCCTTACCCAATTCAGGTGTTGTGGTTGTACGGTAAATTTGGAATGGTATCGCATCCGAATCCAACCATCAGTTTTATAAAAGGGTTAAGGCTCATGCCTCAACATTTTCATCATAATCAACCATTTATGTTTCTCAACACATGTCAAAACATCTCAATAGAATGACTCATCATTCCAAGGTTTTCATAATTCATTTTCACCAAGTGTTCCCATCTAAAGTGACTCAAGTTTTTGATCCACTCTAAGCTACTAAGTTAAGAGTGTTAATGGTGGCTTGCAAGTACAACTTTCAAGGGTTAATCTTGGAAGTGCTAGCTTGCCTTGGTTGGTGCAGTGGTTGAAGTTTTCTTCTTCTTCGTCTTGATAGCACTCCTCCTCTATGTAGACTTGGTCGGTACTATTGTCTATAAAAATACATACGGAGTACACAATCACCAAACAATACTTAACTAGGCTAGATAGCATTCTAAGACATACAATTGATGATCTATTATCATCACAAGCATCACAAGTTTAATTCAATAGTTTCTTTCTTTTTATTTTAGAAAAGTAATTTCTACTCATTGAAAAATTAACTAAGGTTTAATATTCACCACTTAAAATATGGGATCATGTTGACACATGTCATCACCACATACTCTAATATGTGAGAATGAGATTTAAAGGTTGGATCATAATCACTTTGGTTTAAGTTCATTATATAATGATTTAAAGTGACTAGAAATGCCTATATAGCATTATTTTGGTACTAGTCCAAAGTTACTAAATGTAGACCTTAATATTATTTCATATTTAGATAGATATGATGAAATGTGATTTTTGGGAGTTGGAATCAACTCAAAAGCTAACTTGGTTGATTTTATAAAAATGTTGCAAGTTGCAAAAGCTTCTGTTTTGTTATTTTTATTAGCAGAGATCTATAACTCTAATTGAATTAAATCCAATGGTCTTGGATAGGTTATCTCAATACCTTTCAGACAAAATTAGTTTCATGCAATTTGGATTTATAAATCTCTCTGAATTGAATTTTAAACTAGTGGACAAAAACTAGATTCAACTAAAAAGAAAAATAGAGATTTGAACGGTTGGGTTAGCGCGGAAAAGAACTTGGGGCGGCACAGTGGCACTCCGCGGCACGGGGCTCAGCTGACAGGGGGTCCCGCTTGTTAGTGGGTCTTAACACGTGAAACGGTACGCGCGCTATGGGTCGTAGGATTAGAACTAGGATCTACGGCTGAGGGTCGTCGTCGACGACGAGCAGGTCGCCGGCGAGCTCGAACCCTAGCGGCTCGGTGGGGGTCTGCTGGGGATGTACCGGGGCTCCAGCGGGGTCGACGAGGCGGGCAAATGAACTGGTGGTCGACGGCGAGGCGAGGCATGGTTGCGGCGGAGCTTGGGGTGCCCTAAATTGCAGGCGCCCTTCTCCTCCTGATGCGGCTGCTCCGGCTCCAATTCCGGCGAGGTAGAGCTCGCTTGGTTCCGGCGAGAGGGGTGAAAGGATCAGTGAGAGGTGGGAAGTGAGTGAGTGTGGAGAAAAGAGGCTAGGGAGGCCAGTTTATATAGGCCCGACGGTGAGACCGAAGGGTATGGGCAGGGGACTCCGGCGACACGGCTACGGGCGACTAGCGGCATGGCGAAGGATGGCGATCGAAAGGTGGTCTCCTGGCGGTGCCCTAGGAAGTGAATGCGAGCGTAGGGGTGGTGGCATGCGGTCTGGGCGAGATGGCGCTCTGAGCGGCAGAACCGGCAATGTCCACGGCGAGCGGTGGTTGTGGTGCTTTGGGCGGCGAACGGGGGTGTCTAGGGTGTTCACTGGGTCATGGCGGAGCGGTGGGCGCGGGCTGCGGCTTGTGAAAGAGCGTGCATGGGCATCGGCATGGTGCGGTGGCACTAGGCGCGTGGTTTCCTCGGTGGTCCACGGCAGGGCTTGGCTCGGGCAGGGGACAGTGGGTGGCGGTGAGGTACTGGCTACCTCCTAGACATGGAGAGAGAGGGGGAGAGGGTTGCTGCTGCGAGTGCACGGTCGGCTGGCGACGAGTGGCTCGGCATGGCAATGTAGTGCATCTAGGAGGTAGGGAATGCGCTGGTGTGGGTCTGGTTAGGCTTGAGGGGGACAAAGATGATCAAAGCACTTCAAATTTGCTAGACAATATCAGCCCAAAACAGTAATAGTTAGGCCACAATGATCTTGCCAGCAAGGTGTTTGACAAAATGGCCGAAAGAGAAAAAGTTTTGAATTTTGGTTTCAAAATTTTTGAGTGAACTCCACTAGTGCTAGGTAGTCTCTGGTTGCAAGGGTTTTGAAAGTGGAGCTCAAAAAGATGGTTTTTGAAATAGGGGTGATCTATGCATATGCATTAGATTCAATTTTCAAATGCCATTTTAAATAAGTAAAAGAATGTTTTTGGCAGATCAAAAGGTGGGCCTTGGTACCTCATTATGTGTACTAGCAAGGGGTGCAAAGATCAAGAATTGTTTCTGTTAAGAAATGAGTGCTAGGAACACTCAAAGTAGTGTAGTGGATTAAAATGGCCAAAATGACCATTCCTCCTTTTTAATTCTTTTTGATTTGATTTTCTTTAGGAAAAGTTTGGGAATAATGTAGATGATGTTTAAATCACCTAAGAAACATTTTACAAGCATTGGATCACTTAAACAAGGCACTTCAAATCAACTCCTATTTTAAATGCACACACATATGAATGCTTTCATTTTAAATTTGGAAAAGTTTTGTTAACACTATTTTTGTATGATTTGATCTTGATAAGCTTGGATTGAAGTTTTGGGATGTTACAAAAAGGGACCAACATAGTCTCACACAAACAAACAAACGAAATAGCAAATACGGGAGTTCAATGCTAAATGGGAACACGCGAGGATAAGTGAAAACGATAAAATAGCAAATGTGCTTGTGCCCGACCCATGCAAATCCCCTTGACACCTAATAGAACTACTTCTCCCCTTTTAGCATCAAAACACCAAAAGGGGGAAAAGAGCGATGCTAGCGTTCCAAGAGATCACGCCTCCTCCTCGTCCTCATCATAGGATTCATCATCATCATCATACTCCTCATCCTCGTCGTCATCATCAGCGGCTAGCGGAGTAGGCTCCCTTGGGAACAAGTGATGCTGCATGTCACCATAGCTGATGCCTGAAGTGTTCCACTAAGCATACAGAGTAGGATAAGCCGGTGTAGGAGGGGGGCCTGATGGTGAAGAATAAGTTGTTGCGTGTGAGCCAAGTCATGACGTTGTCGGTATGCCTTGTACTGCCCCTTGTGAGTGTCAACCCCCATGCAAAGAATTTTGCGCTGGAACCAGTTAAGTTGCTTCACTTCACGAGCAATAGACAACATAGGGGTATTCTCCCACACGCACTAGCATCTCCCATAAACGACTCTGGAGCTGTAGAGGGGTGAGAGGTCTTCCTAGCCTTGTTATAGATCTTCTTGACTTTGTGTTCAACATCGAGTTTCCCACTGAAATCCTAATTGGGAAGCATATGCTTGCTGAGCATCATGATGAAGGGAGCATATGGGATGGAAAGCCTGTTGTACAAAGCCTCAACCATCTCATGGAAGATGAAATCCATCACATCCAACTTTTAATCCACAATAGAATCTTCAGAAGAGGCACACTCATAAGCAAAGCCAAGCAGCTGAACAAGGTGACCACAGATACTGTCATTGTTGCCCCCACTCAGAGTGATGCAATCACGTAACATGCTAACCAGCTAAGCATATAGTGGGGAGAGACCAACAACCTTACCAACGACACTAATGGGTCCATAGCATGGTGAAAGAAGTGTGTCCTTGTTGGACTTGATAGGGGTGACGATGCGATACCCACATGAATGATCTCGACCAGCAAAAGATTAGCCGAGAACCTCCACAAACATATAGAAATCAGCCTGCAGAAAGTTATCGCATGTCATCCACTTCATGGTGCGACGCTCATCTCCACACACCACGAGAGCGGAGAAAAACTGCTTCACCAAGGAAGTATCATAAGAGCACTAAAGTTGCATGAGATGGTGCATCCCCATCTGTTTGGTCACCGCCAGATCATCAACACGTTAAGGATTATGACCTGACTCAGTCAGATCCATAGGGCGCATGGGGCGTATGTTCAAGCGGTTGTAGACGTCATCAAAGATGAACTTCTGATGAGCACACCAAAAGCTGGGGTCCTGAAGCTCCTCATCAATCTCAGCCTCCAAGTACACATCACGCTGCCAAAGAGCTGAGTACGAAATGAGGTCCATGTCCTTGTAGCCGACCCTAGTCTGCTTGCCCTTTCTCTTGGAACCAGCCCATGACTTCTTTTCCTTCTTAGCTCATTCAGCCATTCTTGCAACCTCTCTCTTCTGCCTCCTCAACTCAACCTCATCAACTAGCACACCCTCTTCGTCGGGCCTAAAATATCGAGAACAAGGACGGCACTGATATATTTTCGTGACACCATGAGAACCACATGTGAAGCGAACGAGGAAGATAGCAAAAATATAAGCACACACACAAGTCCAGGAGGATTGCTAAAACAGTAGAAAAACAACCACGAGTCAATCATATGTCCCAATGTAGTCTAAGACCAACTGCAACAAGTGCAACCTTTCCAGGCCAGATAAGCCGGCCAAGGTAGGGCTGGATAATCCTTGTGGGGCCCCTGGATTAATCCTCTGAGAATCCATGTTATGCATACACAATGATCCCATGATCAGTTTGCTTTGACACATAACTGACAAGTATCAAAGTAAACATCCATTTCTTAAGCGGATAAAAGTCATACCTCAGTTGCCATTATGGCTACATCGAACATCATCGGTAGAGCTTTATCGAAACGTAGAGCCCGAGCCATGCCTTAACCTATATGCAACTGACTAGAAGAACGTCCTAGCTCGCATAGTCGTCAACATCACCTTCTTCTTCACTTTACTTCTCAAATCTGACCAAGTTAATAGCCAGGAACAATGCTAGTGAGTACGTTGAATGTACTCGCAAACCACCTTAAGAGAGTAATAATAACAAGAGGATATGCAATATGGCTGTGGTAGTCGAAGGGCTCCATGAGAGGTTCTTTTCTAAACTAGTTTCTCTTGTTGATATAGCATCTACATATTTTTGTTGAAAACTTTTGTCAAACATTTTGGAAACCTTTTTGAAAAGTTTGGGAAAACACTAGGACTAGGTCACCCATTCGTTCCTCCTTCTAGTCATCCCATGACAAAACTCCTTTCCGTCCCTTCCGACCATCCCATGGTCAAAACATTTTCAAAGCCTCTGCTTTTCTGAAATCCTTTTGAAAACAAAACCAGCACCGCTCTACAGTAGTTTTTCCAACCTGTCCATAACTGTGAACACGGCTATTCGAATAGATTTACACTCTGCAGAAGTTGTACACTTTACCCACACCACCCGGTTACCCTGCCCTGATCACCTACAGATCGTGGGTCGAATAACCGATCAAGACTCTCTAGATGCCACTCTAGCATAGGCCCTACCCTATGAGTTGTTACTCTCAACACCGGGACGTCTAGGCCAAAGACCAACTGGAGCGCATCCGACTCCTCGAGAGTGGGCACTTTCAATGAGAGGCTCATAGTATCGCCCGACCGCTCACATGGGAGGTCCTACTTCCTCTAGGTGACTGTCTAACAGTTGACCCATTTTGTAAAAGTAAGCCTGAAATTAGAGGGAGATGATCCCTTATAAGTAGTTGTGAGAATTCCCATACCAGAGTAGCAAACTTCGAGTCCAGCCCTGTCCCATACCAGAGTAAGTGTGGTTGCACGGGTTAAGTTGTTATATCTAAAGATGCAAATAAACGGGTGCGTTTTCATAAACATTTTCACCTCTTTCTTTCAGCATTTTTTAAAACAAAACACTTTTTCATTTTCTCAAACTTCTCTTGGTAGTTTGAACCTCACCAAGGTTTTACCATAAAACATTTTGTAAACTTTTCCGGGGTCTTCCCATCCTATGCTTTACTTTGGCTAAAGTGAGGTCTCCAAGGGGGTTTGGTATCATGCACCACTTACAAAGCTAGAGGCAAGTAGGTATCATCAATGGATGGTACTTAGCAGTACCCAGGTGTAATGGTTTGGAGGAGCCAAGCCACTACCATATATAGAACATTAATATAGTAAAACAATGTTGTTTGAATAAAAGGGTAGATAAAACATACATATGTAAAATAATAGGACAAGGCTTATGAGCAAGAAGGTGGATTGCCTATGACCAACAATCTAGCAATATGTCCCTAGACTTCTTTTTAGAATACCATAATAATATTAATAACCATCTCTTCCAGGTCTTCGATATAATCACAACTATCATCGTCAGGGATCATACATGCAAGCAAACAAATGGCACGATCAACACAAGGCATACAAAGACCAATACAATACAGCCAACAAACATTCAACACTTGAGTAACATCAGTAGATTTTGATAGATGGGTTTCATAGCACTTGGAAACACTTTAATTGCCATTGTGGAATTTCTTTAATGATTTAAGTGTCATATACTACTAGATGAGAGGGTTTTAAGTCAAGACTTGTGTATGTATGATATCAATTTACAAAAATTATGCCAACCGATAGGTATTGAAATAACAAGGCCAACAAAAGTGGTTTCCTGATTTTATCACTTTTCTTCAATTAGATATAAATTTTATGGTGGAAATAACCCTAGTTTGTATGAACAATTCACCAGAAAAGATCTAGAGCTCAATTAAATTTTTTATCCGAGGGTTTTGTACATCTTTGAATTTGAGATTATTGAGAGTTGCAATCACTTCAAAATAATTATCAGAATGCCCTTGGAAAATTCCCAAAGTCACTTCTGCATGAAATTTGTCTTTTGAACTAGATTTACTATACAGATCAAAATGGTATGAGACCAAGGGAAGTGGATAGGTATTGCAAATACCTTCCAGAAAAAATTAGAATCATCATTTTTGGAGTTGCATAGCTTCTGATAGGATTTATTGAGTGGAACTACACGAAGCGGAAATGTTTAATTCCCTATAAAACAATAATAGCTCAATAAATCTGGATCTCCTGGGTTTGGTAGGACTTAGTTTACCACATCACTGAGAGTTGGAATCAACCCAATATATAGTAAAGATTGACCTAGGAAATTTCTAGAAGACATTTCTGAATTCATTTTGTTATTTTTGTTACTTTAGATCCATAGCTCCTCTTGGCTAGAAAAAAATGTGGCATGGTAGATATTTGAAAAATCTACTAGATGAACGTGGATTCACCACATTTGGGTAAGTGAAAATCATGGGGGAATTTATTTAGTGATCAAGATACATTCTAGTAGATTAAATACTCGAACATAATTAAAATTACTTTTGGTTTAGGGTTTGCTCTCAAGGTTAGAGGAAGCACTATAGCATTTGCTAAGAAATTTAATTGGAAACTTTCAATCATTTTTAATTTTTTTTCCAATTAAATCTACATGCACAGTTGCAGATCTAGAGGAAAATATTTAAAAGAAAAAGGAAACTTGGGCAAAATCTAAGCGGGACTGGGCCACACTTCAGCTAGCCGAGCCCAACTGATCGCGCAGGCATGCGCGCAGGGTGCTTTCAAATTTTCGGAGTTGGGCCTGCCTGCCAGTTTCAGCAGTGACCCGAAGCGGTACTAGGAGATTGTGGCCGTTGGATCTAGAGAGGACCGACGGTCCGTGGTCATCGCCTTCCTTCTAAAACGAGTGAGCACGAGGAAACCTTAGCATGACTCAGAGAGGGTCCAGGGCTCACCTAGGGATGGTTTCTAGCGAAGGGAAGGTCACCAGATGAAACCGAGCTCGACGACGATCCCAAGATGGGCGGCAAGGTGGGGTATGGCGTCGGGTGAAGATTTGAGCAGAGTATACCACGATGACCTCATCAGTTGTAGCACCCCAGGTAAAACCACTACTAGCAAATCACGTGTTGTTTTTATTTTGTGCATCATCATGACTGCATGTTCATGTCATCATGCCACATTACATTTGAGTATCCCCATGTCTGCATACATGTTTTTGCCCAAATATATCTTTAAAAGCCTATTTTTATTTTCTAGATATTCTCCTCTTTGTTTCAAATCAAAACCCTAGATCCGTCCGGATCTTGTAGTTGTCTAAAACTATTTTTTAAAACACTCTATTTATAAAAAATAAATAAATTTTTTGTATCGGGGAGGCAGCCCGTAGGCCAGACTACCTACTACCCGGCAGCCCAAAACCACCTAGCCCATCTAACAACAAACCCTAGACTAACTGAACCCCAACTGCCACACCACTCCCTCCACCCGTACACAACCCCACCTACCACTCCCTGCCTCAAAGCACATAGTGTGCCAGCCGCATACACCACCCATCGTGACGCCAAGACGCCCCACATCGCACGCATACAGGCCGCCACGCACCCCTGCCACGACAGCCTCGTGTGCATCGCCCGCTACCCCCGCTCCACGCCTGGCCCCGCCACGCGTCCCACCCGGTACCGCATGCTCCCGTCGATCTCGCCCTAGCGCCCACCTACCCGAGCCCCGCTTCCCCTGTGAGCCTCCGCTCGGCGCCGCCACCGCGTGGTCCTCGCCGTCTCTCTGCGGCCGCGCACCGAGCCCCGCTCCGACGGCCGCCGCTTCAGCCGCGTCGCTCCTCGCCCCGTCCTGCATCCGGCGACGTCCACGGCTCCACAGCCATGTCTGACCCCCATCTCAACCTCGCTTGGGATGAGCTCGCCGCGTCATGATGCTCTCTGGTTGCGAGCTCGCGGTCTCCCTTCTCTTCGCCGCCTCCCTTTGCAATCGGCCACTGCCGTCCTCACCTCCACTCCACGGCAAGCCCCTGCCTTGGCGGCCTTCTCCCGGCGCTGCCCCTCGCCGCGACGCACCTCTGCGCCTGCGTGCTTCCCGTCGGTTTCCGCCCTGAGCCGCTCCGCCTCCCCACTAGGCGCATCTTCATCCTGGTCGGGAGTCCCGCATCCCCGCCAATCGTCGCCTCCTAGGCCCCGCACCTCGCTGCCGCCATTGTCAGCCCCAGCGCCGCCCAGTGCCATCACCGTTCTTCGACCAAGCGCGTCCCCAGCCTTCCTCTCCAAGCTCTCCGTCACCCCCGACCGTCTTGACCTCGTAGTGATCGCCTCGCAGTCACCTGGTCATGTGTGTCTTTTCTCCTCGTGTCCGTGTGGCCTCAATCCGACCTAAGCGCTCGGTGGCTGCTACGTGATGTCCTTTTTCACGCATCTGTGCTACTGTTTGAGGCCAAGTCCATGCTTGTGTGATCCCAAGCCCGACTTCCTCCTATTGCAGCACAGGATCATCCTTGTTCATGTCAAAACCCGATGCCGAAAAGATCTCTACAACACAGACAAGTGTTGATGTGACCCCTAGACCATCGGGGTTGCATCCCAAGGTCCCTGACATGGATTCGACGCACCCGAAGATCATCGACGGATCCGATGGGCGAGCCCTCGAATACCATCGACGTCTAAAGATGAACTCGAGGGATTCCGAGAAGACCAGCAAGCACTCCTTCATGGTTACGGCGATTCAATGACCGATCCCGCTGACCCCAGGACCCGAACCCCTCCAAACCCCAAGATCTTCGGACTTTGATGTGTGATCCCTTTTTTGAGCCCTATTTTATAAAATGTTATATAAACTTGTTGCATATTAAATTGTTCGTGATTGCACACATGCTTTCCCATTAGGGGTATTTTATCGACTCACCTAATAATTAAACATGGAGAATATATGCAGGATATTCTAGTCTTATATTGGCTTCATTTAAATTTGTGTAGCAAACCGATGCTATGTTTTGCCTTGTTAAGTCAACATTTAAATTGTGGGGTATCTAAATAACATGAACCATCTAATTAATTACCGAGACCCCGGTCCCGCTTAATATTTCCTAATTGTATCTCATATTTGCCATGTCATATCATACATGTATCATGCCCGATCTTTTGTCGTAGTATTAAATAGTGCATCCGGTGGTTCTTTTAGTGATTTACTTCTTCATGGATTATGCCGATGAGTTGATGTGTGTGTCGATCTTCGGATGAACCTTCGGCAGTGTTTCCTAGGCGAGCATCTCCCCATTTCTACCTATTTTGCTTTTATAGTCTTTATTTCCTCACGTTGATCTATTGCTATCCGTGTTGCGATGCTTTAGTTTCCGTGCACCATTTATATTCCTTGCAGCCTCTATATTGCCTTGGACACATCATATTGCCTATTGTTTGATAGATAGTCATCCTTGCGAGTTGCGAGTCATAGTTACTTGCTCGGGTGCTGCTTCGCGTCGTTGTCATTTCACCGTTGATGGAAGGTTGGCACATGCTTAATGGTGGAGATGATCATGGCTTTCATTATAACTTGTTAACTAAAATGCTAGAAATAGATATAATGCAGAGGCACTAGTGGGTAATAGTCAATATTTGGTTTTTAACCGCCCACTTGTGTCCACCTAGGACCCGAGTTCTTGACACTTGTTCTGAGATCGAGCGCGCTAACCACAGGTGGGTGGGTGGGCACCCCATCGGCTTACTACCTGATATCAAAGTACTGTGTTGGGGCCACAAACTAGTTCGGGGTGTTATTACTATCATGTACTTATGCGATGCTTTACTGCTTTATTTACAATTGCGCGTAGAGCGCTTGTACAATTTAGGATTGCGGAGTCTTTTCGCGGTATCGACAAGCCCAGTCACACTTTTAGGTTCCCAGTCATTTACAGCCATTGACACAAAACCTGGGTCCGTCTTGGAGCCGGCCGACTTTGTTGCGCGTAGCTTAGTGGGGTGGCCTCCATGTACTTGCTTTGGGTCTGGGAAACATCGTGTCCGAGGCCCCGTCACATACCATTGGGTGTATGTTCAGGATCTTGCTCATATTCGGATCTGACAACAAGGGTTGAAGTGCGTGTGGATACTTTGGTGCACTCCTGCAGGATTAAACCTTTTTAAAAAGCTATGTCCATGGTTATGGATGACTTGGAGCATAGTTTCTCGATCATAGACAACTATAACTAAAGAATTGCTGTTATAATATGACTTGGATCTGATATGACTATTAAGATGGATAACCACCATGGAATGAATGAATAAAACTGCCAACTGTGTGAGTTACCTCAAAATGACTTCCTCGTTTGGTATCGAGGGGGAAATACCAGGTTGGGTATGTGATACATTGCAGATGTATCTATAATTTTTGATGTTCCATGCTTGGTTTTATTTACTTTCTTGTGTTTTGTTCCAACTTTGGAGTACTTTCTATACACTTTCTTGGGCTAACCTATTAACAAGTACCACAGTGCCAGTTGTCTGTTTTCTGCTGTTTTTGGTTCCAGAAAGTCAGAAATTGAATATTCTCGGAATTAGACGGGACAAAAGCCGAAATTGATATTTTACCGGAAGATTCACGGAGCCAGAAGGAGAGCCGGAGAGGGGCCACAGGGTGGCCACACCTTCCCTTGGCACGCGTAGGGCATGGTGTGGGCCCCCTGGCTGGCCACTCTCCGGCTCTCCTTCTGGCTCCGTGAATCTTCCGGTAAAATATCAACTTCGGCTTTTGTCCCGTCCAATTCCGAGAATATTCATTTTCTGAATTTCTGGAACCAAAAACAGCAGAAAACAGGCAACTGGCCTCGCCCCTTCGCCTATATATTCCTCCCGATGCGAAAACCCTAAATCGTCAATCAGAAATCCACGAAAAGTTCCGCTGTGCCGCCGCCACCAAAGGGGAGATTCGAGGGACAGAATGTCTCTGTTCCGGCACCCTGCCGGGATGGGGAAGTGCCCCCGAAGCCATCTCCATCGATCTCCACCACCATCTCCACCACCGTTGTTGATACCCATGATAAGGAGGGAGTAGTTCTCGCTCGAGGCTAAGGGTTCTACCGGTAGCTATGTGTTCATCTCTCTCTCTATGCATGATCATATTGTGATCATGAGCTTTGTAATCAAGTAGATCTACCTTGCTACTCAAGTGCTTTATTAGATCTCTGCTCTCCCCATGTGTGTGAAAGTGACAACGTGCACACCATGGTGGCACTTAGGCTAGAGATTACAAATACTTGTTATGAGTTATATTTGGAGTTGGATGTCTTTATGAAATTGTGGTGTTTGTTGGAACCATCTAGTGCTCAAGGTGACAGTGTGGGGTTATCTAGATGGAAAAGGCTTACTTTGAGGTGTGTTGTTATAGCCCTACCATGGATTAGAGTGTCCAACCGGAGAGTAGTTAAGAGTAGTATCATAAAGAGAAGATATTTATATGAGAGTGTTCACTAGTGAAAGTATGATCCCTAGGTCTTGCTTCTAAGCATTGATACACCGTTTGCAATTAGATCTGTTACATGTTTGCTTGCTTCCATCTTTATTTCAGTTTGCCTTTAGTCTCTTCCACGCCTTCAAGCTATTTTCTATCACTGTTACCACTTGTATTTCACTATCTCTTCGCCGAACTAGCGCACCTATACACCTGACAAGTGTATTGGGTGTGTTGGAGACACAAGAGACTTCTTGTATCTTGATTGCAGGGTTGCTTGCGAGGGAATACCTTTGACCACTTCCTCCCTGAGTTTGATAAACCTTGGGTAATCCACTTAAGGGAAAACTTGCTGGTGTTCTATAAACCTCTGCACTTGGAGGCCCAACAACTGTCTATAAGAATAGAAGTGCGTAGACATCAAGATATTTCTTGGCGCCGTAGCCAGGGAGGTAAGGTAAAAGGTATTAACACCGGAGGATTAAAGAAGAAGAACCTCCCACGGCAAACGCCTATTTTCTGGTGCCGTTGCCGGGGAGGTAAGGTAAAAGGTACTCACATCCTCCGGTGTGAGAGCTTGAAGTTATTTCCTTTAGATTCTGCAATTTTGTCTTTTGTTTCTTGTTTTCACTAGTTAGGCTTAATGGAAAACAAGAACAAAATTAGAGAGCTTTATAGTATTTATCTTGAGTTAGGACATGAAGTGTTTGAAGAGAAAATTAAAAAACCTATGGAACTTTATTTGCATGCTAATAACAATGTTATTAGTATGAATTCTTTGAACAACATTATTGCTAATGCTATGGAAAAGTCTAAGCTTGGGGAAGCTGGTTTTGATGAGCATGATATTTTTAGTCCCCCAAGCACGGAGGAGAAAATTTACTTTGATGATACTATACCTCCAATTTATGATGATTACAATGATGAATATGATATTTTCAGTCCACCTACTATTGAGGAGGAAATTAATTATGACTACAATATGCCTCCTATATTTGATGATTATGGTGATGAGAATAATAATGATAGCTATTTTGTTGAAGTTGCTCCCACTATGATTAATAAGAATGACTATGCTTATGTGGAGAGTAATAATTATTATATGCATGTGGTTCATGATAAGAATGTTTTATGTGATAGTTATATTGTTAATTTTGTTCATGATGCTACTGAAAGTTATTATGAGAGAGGGAAACATGGTTTTATGTATCTCAACAATATTAAGTTTCCCTCTTTATGTTGAAAGTCTTGAAGTTGCACTTATTTTGCTTTACTATGCTTGTTGCTTTGTGCTTTCATGACTTGTTTCTTTACAAGATTCCTATGCATAGGAAGTGCGTTAGACTTAAATGTGTTTTGAATTTGCTTCTTGGTGCTCTCTTTTACTTCAATTCATATTTCTTATGTGAGCATCTTCTCAAACTATCATGCTTAACTTAAAGGCATTAAAGAAAAGTACTTATTGGGAGATAACCCAAAAGTTTTAGATGAGTCTTGGAAGTTATTACTTCAGTAAAACCGCTCCTTATCCTTTTTATTTGCTTCTTGTGCCAATAGTAACCTCTAATGAGAGAGAAGTAATGACTGGGAAAGTTGCTGTCCCGAAACAGATTTCTGTGCTTCGCCGTAAAAATTCGTGTAAAATCTCTGTACGTCCTTTTGAGGCGTGAACTTTTTTTCTTCTTCCCCAGGTTATTATCTAACTTTCGTTAGTTCAACACTTTTTGATTTGAGCAACAGAAGGTCTTCGAAAAAATTCGTCATTACCTGCTGGTCTGTTTTAATAGATTTCTGCCATTTTTTGCATTTGCTTCTTGTTGGTCCCTTTTTGAGTTCTTTTGGGGAATTGAGCTTTTTGAGGGAAGTTCTATAGTAGATAGTGTTCTAATGGAAGTTTTATTGGTGTTGAAACTGAACTTAAAGACTTATTATCTTGAGTGCACTAATGTTGCTAATAAAGATCGTGTGAAGTTTTGTATGAAGGAAAAATTTCAGGTGTATGGAAGGAATGAGTAATGAGATGAAGAATGGACTAAAGCTCAAGCTTGGGGATGCCACGCGTGTCACCCCAAGAAATATCCAAGAAGTACAAGCATCAAAGCTTGGGGATGCCCAAGGCATCCCCCTTCTTCATCAAAAAAAATCCCAGGTTTCTTCCAAACGCTTCATTTTTATTGTTTCATACACAGTTGTGTTGTTCTTGGAGCATCTTCTTTTTTGTTTTTGTTTTGTTTTTTCGTTTGGTTTGTTTGCTTAGTTTGCTGAATAAATTAGTTGGACCCCCTCATTCATACATTGGTTTGCAAATAGTTTGGTCTGGTTTGGAAAAGAGTAGGAAAGTTCATACTTATGTGGTAAAAAGAGCTTGTTTTGACTGTGGCCTATTCTTTGTCATGCCATGCTTGATATTGTTTTGGCTTTATGCTTAGTATTATTTGCTGTAGCATGACTTGTTATAAACAATTGAGATTGCTTAATGTGCCTTGGATGAATCATGCGTTGTTTTAGCATATTAAAGCATATTATTGTGACATTCTCCTTTGATGCTTTATTTGGGTTGACTTGGCGCATGCTCACACCATGTTATGACTATCCTAAGTCACCATAAGCCTTGATGATCCTTTAGTTTTCAACTTGTAGTATCACTTTATGCTTTGATCAATGATGTTTTGTCGCTCTGCATGATTATGGCCATTATTGCTCTCTTAGTTTGTCGCTCCTAGTCTTTTGCTAGCCTCCGCAACCAAGCATCAGTTCCACTCATGCATCCAACTCCCTAAACCAAGTTATTTCAAAGAGTCCACCATACCTATCTACTAGCATACGCTATTCCAAGTATATTCATGCTTTTGTTTACCTTCCAAATTAAACTTGTTATGAGAAAACTAGTGATTAAAGCTCTCACGAACTTGATGGCACACTTTACTTTTCTTGCCCTTAATAAACTTGAACCATTGTGTCGTCTATGTTGTATATGCTTGCACTTATTTGTTGGGGATTAGCAGAACCATGCTGTCATGGGGAACGCTTTCAACATTGCACGGGTACTTTGTACCTAGTTGATATCATGCTCTTTTGTCTATGGATGTCGTCGGTGTGAAATGAAAGGGGAGCTTGTAAGTCCATGGAGTTATGTATATGTGTTAGAGAAACGCCTGGGACGCTGGTCTAATCCATGCTGTCATGGTGGAAACCTGCAGCGTAACCATAATGAGTTGTCTATGAAGCATTCTTCTTATAAAAAATGAGTCAGATATTGAGAAAAAAGAGAAAAAGAAAAAAAGAGATATGAGAAAAGAGGAAAGAGAGAAAAAAGCACCATATTCCCATGGTAAATTAGAAGATTGCTGAGATGCTCGTTGTCTTCTTGCCTTGTCATTTTGATATGGGGATTCTTCCGAATCATCGGGCAAGGGGTACCCCATTGGCGGTTCTCTATGATACACATGTACTTATGATGACAAGAACTTACGGTGACTAAACTTGAGTAGCATGAGGAGCGGCCCTCGTATTCAAGGGACATGAGATTTCCAACTTATACTTTGTCAAGCATATACTCCATAGTTTGTTCACTTTAACCTTAATCACTTCAAGATGCTTATGATAGGGGCAATGAGAGCTGAAAGCTAATAAGTACCATAATTTTTGGAAGCTCTTTATGAGACTTGAATTTCTACTTCCTTCTATGAAGGCCTTTCTTCCACTTATACATTGAGTCTCCACCTTCTATCTTTATGCACCTACTTCGAGAGCATAGTGGCCATTCTTAGTTCTATGTGCATTGTCCCAAGACTTCTTGATTGATGCATAACTTTGATATTGTTTGTTTTAAACTATTTATATCTAGTCACTCTTATGAACTTTGAAGGTGTCCTGTGCATTTATGTTTGCTACTCTATGAGGGACAAGTTGAATGCCACTATGCTATGTTTTCTTTATGTGAAACAAACAAACATCTTGCAAAGCATTGTTATTCATGAATCTTTGTTTGTACCTTTTAATGTTATGACATAGTTGCTATGTCTTATTGTTAGAACTTTATCTTTCATGATATGTTGAAGTACTATGATCCCAGCTATCAATGTTTTACAAATACTTTGATCAAGTTTATGATGGTGCATGTCACCTCCAAAATTATTCTTTCTTTTTATCACTTACCTACTCGAGGACGAGTAGGAGTTAAGCTTGGGGATGTTGATACATTGCAGATGTATCTATAATTTTTGATGTTCCATGCTTGGTTTTATCTACTTTTCTTGTGTTTTGTTCCAACTTTGGAGTACTTTCTATACACTTTCTTGGACTAACCTATTAACAAGTACCACAGTGCCAGTTGCCTGTTTTCTGCTGTTTTTGGTTCCAGAAAGTGAGAAAATGAATATTCTCGGAATTGGACAGGACAAAAGCCGAAGTTGATATTTTACCAGAAGATTCACGGAGCCAGAAGGAGAGCCGGAGAGGGGCCACAGGGTGGCCACACCCCCCTTGGCGTGGGCAACCCTAGGACGCACCAGGGCATGGTGTGGGCCCCCTGGCTGGCCACCGACCTCGCCCCTTCGCCTATATATTCCTCCCGATGCAAAAACCCTAAATCGTCAATCAGAAATCCACGAAAAGTTCCGCTGCGCTGCCGCCACCAAAGAGGAGATTTAGGGGACAGAAAGTCTCTGTTCCGGCACCCTGCCGGGACGGGGAAGTGCCCCCGGAGCCATCTCCATCGATCTCCACCACCATCTCCATCACCGTTGCTGATTCCCATGATGAGAAGGTAGTAGTTCTCTCTCGAGGCTAAGGGTTCTACCGGTAGCTATGTGTTCATCTCTCTCTCTAGGCATGATCATATTGTAATCAAGTAGATCTACCTTGCTACTCAAGTGCTTTATTAGATCTCTGCTCTCCCCATGTGTGTGAAAGTGACAGCGTGCACACCATGGTGGCACTTAGTCTAGAGATTAAAAATACTTGTTATGAGTTATATTTGGAGTTGGATGTCTTTATGAAATTGTGGTGTTTGTTGGAACCATCTAGTGCTCAAGGTGACAGTGTGGGGTTATCTAGATGGAAAAGGCTTACTTTGAGGTGTGCTGTTATAGCCCTACCATGGATTAGAGTGTCCAACCGGAGAGTAGTTAAGAGTAGTATCATAAAGAGAAGATATTTATATGAGAGTGTTCACTACTGAAAGTATGATCCCTAGGCCTTGTTCATAAGCATTGATACACCATTTGCAATTAGATCTGTTACATGTTTGCTTGCTTCCATCTTTATTTCAGGTTGCCTTTAGTCTCTTCCACGCCTTCAAGCTATTTTTCTATCACTGTTACCACTTGTATTTCATTTTCTCTTCGCCGAACTAGTGCACCTATACACCTGACAAGTGTATTGGGTGTGTTGGGGACACAAGAGACTTCTTGTATCTCGATTGCAGGGTTGCTTGAGAGGGAATACCTTTGACCACTTCCTCCCTGAGTTCGATAAACCTTGGGTAATCCACTTAAGGGAAAACTTGTTGCTGTTCTACAAACCTCTACACTTGGAGGCCCAACAACTGTCTACAAGAATAGAAGTGTGTAGACATCAGTTTGTTTGGTGTTAGCATCAGGTGGTTCCGAATAGGACATTCTTATCCCTCTCTAATAGTCGACAGTTGTATCGAGTCTCTATAGGTTGTTTAGTGCATGCTTCGCTGCCACTTCAGTCCACCATACCTATGTAGGTGAGAGCCGCCAAATTCTAGACTCGACGTGTACTGGCCTCAGTACTGACCGCTCTTTTTTTCCTTTGCCCTTTGTCGGCACCCCTTTTGTTTTAGAAGGTTTGAGATCGACGTCGTTTCCAGGGTTACCCTTCTGGTTTGGCCTGGGCAGGGTTATGGACGTCATTGGTTATTCTTCAGGGCTCTTAGCCCAATTTGCATCTTGTCTGTACTCGAATGTTGTATCAATTTCAAGGTGATTTGGGTCTTTGTATTGTATATTTGTATTCTTGACTCATGGAGTCGTTGTTATATATATGTTATGTGGGTTATATCATGGACTATTGTGTAATGATATTACTTCGTTTTCCACCCGCACGCAAGTGCCTGATGGGCATCTTTGAATCGTTTCTATGCTGGTTTGCGGGAATCACTAAAACTTGCATATGGCCGATTTGAGGGTCTTACAAAGTGGTATCAGAGCCCAGCAGTTGCGACACCCCACTGGTCTAGCCTGTAAGATAACTTAGCTAACGAACGATGTAGAGTGTCAAAACTATTTAAAAAATCGGTTGGATAGATCTGATTAGGTCTGCTTTTACTCCTTACCTCTATGTTATTCCCCTCTTACCTTGCGTGTTTTGAATCTTATCTCTTACCTTCTTCTCAAGTCCACGAATTCTTGTGGTTGGGTTTCCGTTGTACCTTGAGGGTTTCGCTTCCTTCCTCTTGTCATGATACCACTGTTGGGTCCGTAGCATAGAAAACAAAAAATTTCCTACGATGTGAACTACACGCCAAGATCTATCTACTAGGTACAAAGCAACGGATGGACATACATCCAACGAGAACTTACCCTCGTAGACAACGAGCTTTGTTAACGAGTAGGAACTCGTGGTTGATGTAGTCGTACACTTGCCAATATCAAGATCGTGAGGAAGTCCAGCAGGTCCGGCTCCAGCATGTCCATCAGATCCGGCTCTAGCAACACCAAGTCCAGCACCGCAAAGCAGCGGTGCATCCGTGATCGCACACACGTCCGGTACCCCGACAACCTCCATCCCTCGCTCCAGCAAAGCAGCGGAAGAAGCAACTCCTTTCCAGATAAAGCCACCGGGAACATGTATCTCGCTAATCCGAGACCATGGGGGTATAATACTAGAGGGGGAGAGAGATCCTTCACAAGGACGTGTGAGTGAGAAGTGAGGAGAGGGGGGCCTTTTATAGGAGGAGGGGAGGGTACCCCTCCTTCATGGCCGGCGCATGGGGGAGGTGACCCTTCACCTCATCCATTGTGGTAACCCCTCCACATTAAAATGCCCCTTCGCATTCTCTTTTAAAGTCTCCACTTTAAATGCATTAAATTTCTCCAAATTTAATGCTCTCTCATTTAATAAAACTCTTTTATTATTTTTATTCAGAATTTTTTAATTACTTTAATTAACAAACATTCACATAAAACCCCCTGCAACATTTCAATATTACATGAAGAACCAATTTCCGCAATTTCACCCGAAACAGTTTCGGTGTCCATTGAAATAATTCCAGCGCTTTCTTAAATCTTTATCTGAAACATATTTGCTCCAAATGGTGTCGGTATCCCTTAAGTGTGTCACCCTACGGTTCGCGAATAATGCAGACATGATCGAGACCCCTCTCCGATCAATAATCAACAGCGGGACCTAGAGATCCATACTGACTCCTACACATTCAACGATGACTTATGTGATCGTGAGAACCTTTAACGCTTGTAACTAAATCCCTTTGTCTCGCGATATATTACATGTCCGAGATTCGATCATCGGTATCTCCATACCTAGTTTGATCTCATTTCTGACATGCACTCTTTTCTCATTCCCGTGATATAACATTCTAGTGATCACATCACTTGCTTGCAAGCTATTTCAATGTGATATCACCGAGAGGGCCTAGAGTATATCTATCTGTCATCGGGATTGAAAAATTCCACTCTTGATCCATGAGCCTCAACATAACACCTTCAGAAAGTAATCGAACCCATCTTTATAGTCACCCTGTTACGGTGTGACATTTGATGTTATCAAGATACTTTTTCGGTGTTAGCAATTAACATGATCTCATGGTCTAAGGATAAAGATTACTTTGTATGATGTTATAGGAATATAAACATAATGACTTTGATTGTAAAGCTATACTTCGGATGAATGCTCATCACATCATTCCACCAATGTTGTGACCTCGTTATTAACAACATCCAATGTCCATGATCAGGAAACCTTGATCATCTTGTTAATCAACGAGCTAGTCTATAAGCGAGGCATAACTAGGAACCCTTTTTGTTTATTAAACACACATGTATTGACGTTTCCGATCAATACAATTATAGCATGCAAAATAAACATTTATCATAAACATGGAATAAGATAATAACCACTTTATTATTGCCTCTTGGGCATATTCCCTTCAGTCTCCCACTTGCACTAGAGTCAATAATCTAGTTTGAAAAACTTTGCGTATTGAACACCTATGGCTTTCTGGTGTTGCATATACGCTATTGCTAGTGGTTAACATAATCTCCGGATCTGACAATTTCAGGTCCGTGTGTATTTGCATGTCTTTGCGTCTCTATGTATCACTCATTCTCAAGTGAGATGGCATTGTATAAATTTGGTCCTTTGGTGAGACCTTTAGTTCGTTCGGCTCAAAATATGTTGATATTATTGTCACACAATATATCTTCATATTAGCCCACTTTGAACCACACCTAGTTTGATAACAAACTACTTAACACAAATGCCCTCCTTTGTTGCTACTATAGCAGTTATATACTTAGCCTTTTGTTGTAGTATCCGTCACAATATCTCAACTTTGGAACTCATCCAAATCCATCATGGAACATCCTTTCCATTATATTGTGCCACCCATAGTCTAAATTGAGATAAATTTAATTTGTATCTTGTGACAAAACTAGTATCAATGTAACACTTTACAATGAACTACCTTGAACTATTTGTCACTTATACATGATATATTCTTAGTTCTTCCAAAGCTCATAAGAATATCTTTACTATTGTCCAATGATCATCTTATGAATCATTCTGGTATATGATCATAACATTTAGAGCATAGGACATTCTGGATATATACATATCATGGTATAATCGATCAAAATCTTCATGTGATTTTACTCACCAAGTGTCAAAACACTTGAATCTTGATACAATTCTTTCCATGCAGCAAGAACCTTTCTTGTTGTTTCCATATTGAACTCTTTCAATATCTCATATATGTATGCCTGGTACAACCATATTTGCACCTTAATCTATCCATATAGATATTGATGCCAAATATTCCTGGTTTGCCCAAGTCTTTCATCGAAATCTTATTTTAATGAAATTCTGAACTTGTGTCAATACAAGATACATCATCTCCAATTAACAATATGTCCTCTACATAATGTATTAGAAATATGTCTCAGCGCTCCCACTTAATTTCTTGCAAATGCAAGCATCTTCATCATCTTCGATGAATTTAAACTCTTTTAACAGTTTCATCATGGTGAAGATTCCAACTCTGCTATGCTTACTTCAACTATTGAAGTTTACATGCCCTTTTAGCACCCTTTGAATTAACAAAACCCTTCGGACCATGTCATGTACATGTCCTAGGTTACCGTTCTATTAGAAGAACCTTGTTTTGTTTATTCAACTACCATATACCAAATTATATGTAGTGGTTGATACATTAATCCGTCAAGACTATATATCGCTATGAAAGATCAAATCTTGTCATAGTCAACTCCTTGAACATTGTCGTAAACTTCTTTCCGACATGTCGACTATTTCATAGATGTTAAACATCCATGTCTTATTTCTTTATAGATCCAAACACGATCGATAGGCTTCACGCCTTTCCGGAGGGTCTTCCAAGTTCAGAAACTTGATTTCTCGTGTATGGATACTATCACGGATTCTATGACTTCTAGTCATTTTATGGAGTCAGGGCCCATCATCGCTTCTTTGCATGTAGTCGGTTCATCATTGTCAAAACAATAACGACTTGCTTATCAAATCTTACTATTTGATTCTTACCGACCCACATGGTTCTATAGGAACTCTAATCTCTGAGATCACACCTTTTGTAATCATGAGAGCCATGATCATTGTGGCCGCCACCGAGACACTTTACGGCTCTGCGCTACTTAGCACATATAGCTAAGGTTCAACAACCTTATCAAAGTTCTATTGTCCTCCCACTTAACTTTTCACGAAAAGTTCCTTCTCAAGGAACTTGACGTTCCAAGCGACAAACTCTTTTGTCCTCGGTGTTATGGAGAAATTCCCAACAAATTCTTTGGGATAACCTACAAAGACGTGCTTATCCGACTTTGGTTGTAAACATTTTACTTATGCATAGCATACCAAAATTTAAGAAAAGACAATTTGGGTTTTATCCCAAACCATAACTCATATGATGTCATTTCAACGGATCACGATGGTGCTCTTTTCAGTGTAAAAGCGGTAGTCTCTAAAGCTTCAATCTGTTTGATTTCATCTCTCGAATATGCCATACTCCTATGGTTTATCGGGAAACACAAATCATGGAACAATTCCTCAATTCTTAGGTGTTTTTGCTAAACATGTAACTCAAATATCTTCCTTTATGATTGAATCATAAACTCTTTATTTTCTTGTTACAATGATTTTCAACTTCATCTTGAAAGTCTTTGAACAACTTTCAAATGTTTCATACTTCCTCCTTATTAAGTAAATATACAGATATATTCACTCAAATTTTCGGAGAACGCATATGAAGCAAAAAGATCCATCGTATATGGCTACACATAATGGACTATGCACATCAGCATGCACAATTTCCAATAAGCTAGTCATCCGTTCCTCTGTGGCCTATGGACGGAGTTTCAATTATCTCGAGGAAAGTCTCACATGCGTCAATTGATCAAAATCAAAGACTCCAAAAATCCATCAACATGGAGTTTCTTCATGTTTTCTTTCCAATATAATTTAAACAATATGTCACTTCATAAGTGATCTTTCAATCATTTGTCTTGCGACATTTTAGCAATAGTGTTTATGGATGTGATTTCTCCAACTAGACTTGTAAAAGTTCATCCATCCTTTATGGAATACGGTAATTATTTGAACAGCCATTATTCTCATAATATCGGAACAAAATAACAATTATTTAAACAAATCTTGAAGGCTTGGTTTGATGACAACGAAAAACACAATAGCACTTTATTTGTTTTCGATGAACATCATCACTCATTCTCTTGGTAGTTACTTAGGCCATTGTAGTTCATGAATTTCGTTGTCCTGTATGACAATTCATACCAACCAATTCGGTATCCAATACCTAAGAACCACATTGTTTAACAAGCAAGGAATGTAGCCATAACATGTATATCTTCTATATACCTAAGTTCGACATCTCCAACCTTTTATTTTCTGCCAAATATTTTATAGATTCTCTTTCAGCAATTCCTTTTCTTTTAAAAGAATCTATCAACATCAATAGTGGTGTCATCAACATGACACATGGTACAAAGCGTATATAGTCAAATACTAATACCTTTGGACTTGCACTTTGAAGTGGATCACCATCATCAAATGTTTGGTGTTCTTTCAAAAATCCATTCTTTAGTAATCTATTAGTGTAGTAAAAATTTTACTTACATCTTCTATTCATCCTTATCATGCCAACTTTCATGATCAAGCTACTATAGCCTATAAGGAAGAATCGCGAGTATAATATCAGTTCCCAAAACCTTTTTGGTAGATTCGGATGCCTAGCATCTCCATCCTTCACAAATTCTCATACAATATGAGAACATGTATTTTGCTAAATTATACTCTATCATAATGCAACCAAAAACATTGTTTCAGATATCACAATATCTTTCACACATGATGGTTTCTGAAACAATTTTCAGCTCCAATATAATCTTAATATTAAAACAACTTTTTGAATATCAATAATCATGGAGGCAAACATGATACTTTAGATACTAACATTGGAATTCTTACTCTTGATTTAATACTACTTATTAAACTTCATGGAGTAAATAGGGTTTGCTGAAAGTTTGCAATAGGACTTATAAACTTTAAATTGACATTCAAAACAATACGATACCAGTTTGTAAAGTAAATATCCAAAATTCTATAGTTCTATTATCTCAAATACAAAACTAAGCATAAGGTAGAAAACGAATGCCAATGACTACAACAAACTATGCGAATTCACTTTGATTTAATTTATGACAAATTTGGTTCGACTAATCCAAATTAGAAATGAACTCCCACTCAAAAACGACATCCCACGTGTCTTTTTGGTGATTACATGAACCAAATCCACTACACCAAGTCCGATCATCACGTGAGTTGATGTAGCTTCAAACGCGAGCATCTATATGGGCATCATATCAACTATATGACTCATGCTTAACCTTTCGGTCCGTGTTCCGAGGCCATGTCTGTACATGCTAGGCTCGCCAAGTAAGAACCTTAGTACTCACATGTGTAAAACTGTCTTACACCCGTTTGTATGAAAGCGTAGAGTCGAGTACACCCGATCATCACGTGATGTCTCGAAATACGATCCACAAAACGGTGCATACTTAAGGAAGAACACATTTTTATCTTGATATCAAAAAGAGGGATCATCTTACAATGCTACAGAAAGCGCCAAACTAGCAGTATAAGATGCTAACATCTAATGTGTAAAGTGAGATGATATGGTCCATGCATTTGATATCTATCACTTGCATCGTGGTATGATCTCTATCATTCCTTTGTGTGTAAGGCCAAGGTCTATGGAACTTACACGTTAAGTGTGTTGTAAGAGTATCTATCATACATCTACTTACAACAATACCATATCAATACACTAGCCCAGCAACGATCTAAACTAGACGCCTTTAATTTATCAATTGCAAGTTTTACGTGGCTTAGGGCTTTCAGAGATAGAACCATTCTCACCTACGAACATGAACCACAACGAGGATAACTAAGTTATTAGCAACTCGTTGTAAATCAGATATTGACTATAGTAGGAGAGACAGACACCCGCTAGCCACTTATGCAAAACAAGTTGCATGTCAGTCGTGGAACCGGTCTCATGTACGATGACATGTAAGGTTGGTCCGGGCCGCTTCATCCCACTATGCCACCAATATCCAAAATACATAGAAGATGCAATAACATGATCATCATCGCCCACATACTCTTATGTGTTCTACCCGTGCAAAGCACCTACGCATAGATCAGGCTCTGATACCACTATTGGGTCCGCATCATAGAAAACAAAAATTTTCCTACGGTGTGAACTACACGCCAAGATCTATCTACTAGGTACAAAGCAACAGGTGGACATACATCCAATGAGAACTTACCCTTGTAGACAACGAGCTTTGTTAACGAGTAAGAACTCGTGGTTGATGTAGTCGTACACTTGCCGATCTCAAGATCATAAGGAAGTCCAGCAGGTCCGCCTCCAGCACGTCCATCAGATCCGGCTCTAGCAGCACCAAGTCCAGCACCGCAAAGCAGCG
The DNA here is from genome assembly GCA_023614405.1 of Avena insularis. Lineage (NCBI taxonomy): Eukaryota > Viridiplantae > Streptophyta > Magnoliopsida > Poales > Poaceae > Avena > Avena insularis. The sequence continues at coordinate 462,874,255 of CM042690.1, forward strand.
GTGCATCCATGATCGCACACACGTCCGGTACCCCGACAACCTCCATCCCTCGCTCCAGCAAAGCAGCGGAAGCAACAACTCCTTTCCAGATATAGCCACCGGAACATGTATCTCGCTAATCCGAGACCATGGGAGAATAATACTAGAGGGGGAGAGAGATCCTTCACAAGGAGGTGTGAGTGAGAAGTGAGGAGAGGGGGGCCTTTTATAGGAGGAGGGGAGGGTACCCCTCCTTCATGGCCAGCGCATGGGGGAGGTGACCCTTCACCTCCTCCATTCATGTGGTGGTAACCCCTCCACATTAAAATGCCCCTTCACATTCTCTTTTAAAGTCTCCACTTTAAATTCATTAAATTTCTCCAAATTTAATGCTCTTTCATTTAATAAAACTCTTTTATTATTTTATTTAGAATTTTGTTAATTACTTTAATTAACAAACATTCACATAAAACCCCCTGCAACATTTCAATATTACATGCAGAACCAATTTCCGCAATTTCACACGAAACAGTTTCGGTGTCCATTGAAATAATTCCAGCGCTTTCTTAAATCTTTATCTGAAACATATTTGCTCCAAATGGTGTTGGTATCCCTTAAGTGTGTCACCCTACGGTTCGCGAATAATGCAGACATGATCGAGACCCCTCTCCGATCAATAATCAACAGCGGGACCTAGAGATCCATACTGACTCCTACACATTCAACGATGACTTATGTGATCGTGAGAACCTTTAACGTTGTAACTAAATCCCTTTGTCTCGCGATATATTACATGTCCGAGATTCGATCATCGGTATCTCCATACCTAGTTTGATCTCGTTTCTGACATGCACTCTTTTCTCATTCCCGTGATATAACATTCTAGTGATCACATCACTTGCTTGCAAGCTATTTCAATGTGATATCACCGAGAGGGCCTAGAGTATATCTATCTGTCATCGGGATTGAAAAATTCCACTCTTGATCCATGAGCCTCAACATAACACCTTCGTAGCACTGAACCCATCTTTATAGTCACCCTGTTACGGTGTGACGTTTGATGTTATCAAGATACTTTTCTGGTGTTAGCAATTAACATGATCTCATGGTCTAAGGATAAAGATTACTTCGTATGATGTTATAGCAATATAAACATAATGACTTTGATCGTAATGCTATACTTCGGATGAATGTTCATCACATCATTCCACCAATGTTGTGACCTCGTTATGAACAACATCCAATGTCCATGATCAGGAAACCTTGATCATCATGTTAATCAACGAGCTAGTCTATAAGAGAGGCATAACTAGGAACCCTTTTTGTTTATTAAACACACAAGTATTGACGTTTCCGATTAATACAATTATAGCATGCAAAATAAACATTTATCATAAACATGGAATAAGATAATAACCACTTTATTATTTCCTCTTGGGCATATTCCCTTCAGCTTCAACATCTGGTCTTCATGCTATCTAAGGAATCATCCTTTGTTGTACCTTTCAGTGGACCGAAAATTTACTAAATTTTTTGTTTGTATCTTCTGGTGTTTTCTGACATGATGATATCTTCTACGTAAAATCCGATGAAGACCCTGCATCACTCCCTTGGTTTCCGAATGCTGTTTGTCAAGATCTTCAGTCTAAATCCCGAGAGTTGGTTGCATGATTCATCTGTTTGTGTACAGAGTAATGCTTTGAGTGTGGGATGGAGTCGCGACCATACCACTACTCTTAACATTCGTTTTTGTACTTTGAATGATGGATCGATGTAAATTTACTGCTTCCACAGAAGTTAGAGGTGGCCTCACCTTCGAGACCTGTACCTTCATCTGTGTTTCGCCGGAGTGTTCTCTCGACGAACGTGAGCAACAACACTTGTTGCTGGTGTCGTAGATTTTAAGACAGAGAAGGAATCCTTGTTAGTGGTGTTGCGAGGATCTACACGAAGTGACCAGATTCAGACAGTTGGCCTTCTTTCCAGTACCATGAGGCGGATCTCGAGGGCGAGATCCATTGTTATTGTTAGTGGTGTCGAATTGTAGCATGCCGGGTAAAACCACTACTAGAAAATCGTGTGTTGTTTTTATTTTGTGCATCATCATGACTGCATGCTCATGTCATCATGCCACATTGCATTTGAGCATCGCCATGTCTACATACATGTTCTTGCCTAAAAGTATCTTCCAAAAGTCTAATTTTGTTTTCTAGATATTTCCCTCTTTGTTTCAAATCAAAACCTTAGATCCATCCAGATCTTGTAGTTGTCTAAAACTATTTTTGAAACGCTTTGTTTTATAAAAATTAAATAAATATTTTATACCAGGGAAACAACCCAGCCCGTAGGCCAAACTACCTACTACCCAAAAGCAGCCCAAAACCACCTAGCCCATCACAAACCTAACTCAACCCTAACCTACCCCAACCGCCACACCACTCCCTCCACCCGTACACAACCCCACCTACCACTCCCTACCTGAAAGCGCACCACGTGCCAGCCGCATACCCGCCCATCGCGATGCCAAGACGCGCCGCGTCGCACGCATACAGGCCGCCCCGCACCCCTGCCAAGACGCGCCGCGTCGCACGCATACACCGCCCATCGCCCGCTACCCCCGCTCCATGCCTGGCCCCTACCACGGGGCCCACCCGGTACCGCACGCTCCTGTCAATATCGCCCCAGCGCCCACCCACCCGAGCCCCGCTTCCCCTACGAGCCTCCACTCGGCGCTACCACCGCGTGGTCCTCGACCTCACCGTCTCTCCGCGGCTGCACACCGAGGCCCGCTCTGACTCCCACCGCTTCGACCGCGTCTCTCCTTGCCCCGTCCTGCATCCGGTGCCGTCCATGGCTCCACCGCCATGTCTGACCCCCGGCTCAACCTCGCCTGGTTGAGCTCGCCGCATGTCACCGCTCTCTAGTTGCGAGATCGCGGGCTCCCTTCTCTTTGCTGCCTCCCCGTGCAACCGGCCACCGTCGTCCTCACCTCCGCTACGTGGCGGGCCCCTGCCTTGGCGGCTTTCTCCCGCCGCCGTCCCTCGCCGTGCCGCACCTTTGCGCCTACTCGCTTCCTGTCGGTCCCTGCCTCGAGCCGCCTCGCCTCCCCACAAGGCGCCTCTTCGTCCTGGCCGGGAGTACCGCATCCCCACCGACTGTCGCCTCCCAGGCCCCGCACCTCACTGCCACCGTCGTCAGCCCTAGCGCCGCCCAGTGCCGTCACCGTTCCTCGACCAAGCGCGTCCCCAGCCTTCCTCTCCAATCTCTCCATCGCCCCGACCGTCTTGACCTCGCAGCGACCGCCTCGCAGTCACCTGGTCATGTGTGTTTTTTCTCCTCATGTCCGTGTGGCCTCAATCCAACCTCAGCGCTCGGTGGCTGCTATGTGATGTCCTTTTTCGCGCATCTGTGCTACTGTTTGAGGCCAAGTCCATGAACCCGATGCCGACAAGATCTTTGGAACACCGACAAGTGTTGATGTGACCCCTAGACCATCGGGGCTGCATCCCAAGGTCCCTGAAGTGGATTCGATGCACCCGAAGATCATCGGCGGATCCGACGGGCGAGCCCTCGAAGACTATCGACGTCTGAAGATGAACCCGAGGGATTCCGAGAAGACCGGCATGCACTCCTTCGCGGTTCCGGTGATTCAAAGACCGATCCCGCCGATCCCAGGACCTGAACCCCTCCAAGCCCAAGATCTTCGGAACTTGATGTGTGATCCCTTTTCGAGCCCTATTTTATAAAATGTTATATAAACTTGCTACATATTATGTTCGTGATTGCACACATGCTTTGCAATAGGGAGTATTTGTCAACTCACCTAATAATTAAACATGCTTTGCAATTGGGAGTATTTGTCGACTCACCTAATAATTAAATATGGAAACTATATGCGGGTTATTCTAGTCTTATATTTGCTTTATTTAAATTTGCGTAGTGAACCGATGCCATGTTTTGACTTGTCAAGTAAACATTTAAATTGTTTGGGTATATAAACAACATGAACCATCTAATTAATTACCGGGACCCGGTCTCGCTTAATATTGCCTAATAGCATCGTATCTTTGCCATGTTATACATCATACATGCATCATGTCCGATCTTCTGCCGTAGTATTAAACAGTGCATCCGGTGTTTCTTTTAGTGATTTGCTTCTTCACGGATTAGATCGATGAGTTGATGCGAGTGTCGACCCGATCTTCAGATGAACCTTCATCAGTGTTTCCTAGGCGAGCATCTCCCTCTTTCTACCTATTTTCCTTTTATAGTCTTTATTTCCTCCTATTGATCTATTATTATCTATGTTGCGATGCTTTAGTTTTCATGCACTATTTATATTCCTTACAGCCTCTATATTTCCTTGGACACGTCCTATTGCCTATTGTTTAATAGACAGTCGGCCTTGCGAGTCGTAGTTGCTTGCTCAGGTGCTGCTTCACGTCGTTGTCATTCCACCGTTGATGGAAGGTTGGCACATGCTTAATGGTGGAGATGATCATGGCTTTCATTATAACTTGTTAACTAAAATGCTGAAAATAGATATAATGCAGAGGCACCGGTGGGTAATAGTCAATATTTTGTTTTTAACCGTCCACTTGTGTCCACCTAGGACCCGAATTCTTGACACCTGTTCCGAGATCGAGCGCGCTAACCACAGGTGGGTGTGTGGGCAACCCATCGGCTTACTACCTGATTTCAAAGTATTGTGTTGGGGGCCACAAACTAGTTTGGGTTGTTCTTACTATCCTGTACTTATGCCATGCTTTACTGCTTTATTTACGATTGCGCGTGGAGCGCCTGTACTGTTTAGGATTGCAGAGTGTTTTTGCGGTATCGACAAGCCTAGTCACACTTACGGGTTCCCAGTCGTTTATAGCCATTGACGCAAACCCTGGGTCCATCTCGGAGCCGTCCGACTTTGTTGCGGGTAGCTTAGTGGGGTGGCCCCCATGTACTTGCTTTGGGTCTAGGAAACGTCGTGTCCAAGGCCCCGTCTCATACCGTTAGGTGTATGTTCAGGATCTTGCTCATATTCAGATCTGACAACATGGGATGAAGTGTGTGTGGATACTTTGGTGCACCCCTGCAGGGTTAAATCTTTTTGAAAAGCCGTGTCTGCGGTTATGGACGACTTGGAGTACAGTTTCTCGATCATAGACAACTATAACTAAAGGATTGCTGTTATAATATGACTTGAATTTGATATGACTATTAAGATGGATAACCAGCATGGAATGAATGAATAAAACTGCCAATTGTGTGAGTTTCCTCGGAATGACTTCCTCGTTTGGTCTCGAGGGGAAAATACCAGGATGGCTATGTTTGGTGTTAGTGTTAGGTGGTTCTGAATAGGTCTTTCTTATCCCTCTGTAATAGCCGACAGTTGTATCGAGTTTCTATAGGTTATGCAGTGCATGCTTTGCTGCCGCTTCAATCCACCATACCTATGTAGGCGAGAGCCGCTGAATTCTAGACTCGCCGTGTACTGGCCTCAGTACTGACCGCTCTCTTTTTCCTTTGCCCTTTGTCGGCACCCCTTTTGTTTTAGCAGGTTTGAGATCGACGTCGTTAGAAGGGTTATCCTTCTGGCTTGGCCTAGGTAGGGTTATGGATGCCATTGGTTATTCTTTAGGGCTCTTAGCCCCATTTGCATCTTGTCTGTACTCGGATGTTGTATCGATTTCAAGGTGATTTGGGTCTTTGTATTGTCTATCTGTATTCTTAACTAATGGATTCGTTGTTATATATATATGTTCTATGGGTTCCATCATGGACTATTGTGAAATGATATTACTTCGTTTCCCACCCGCACGCAAGTGCCTGGTGGGCATCTTTGAATCGTTTCTATGCGGGTTTGGCAGGAATTGCTAAAACTTGCATAGGGAAGATTCGAGGGTGTTACATCGGTCCTCGATGGAGTTGGCAGCGGAGGCACCTTTAGGAAAAAGGGAGGTCGCCGTTAGATGAAACCTGGCTAGGGAAGGACATGCATGCAAGAACAGAGAGTAGAGGTGTTTCAAAATGATGGCGACAACAACTTCTACCTTGCAGATCTGAGATCTTCTTTCGGTAGTTTAGGGGTGTAGAGGTTTCCTGGGTATCCGGGGAAGGAGAGGAGTGGTGTTGGTGAGTAATTGCAGAGGAGGAGGGAAGGAGGATGGGGACCAGAACTCTGACAGAAACACCTCTTTCATTTGCAAAGCCAAGAGAGAGAAACCTTCTCGGGAGCTGTAGAGTGGGAGGGAGATCTCCGGCGGCTAAGACATGGGAGAGAGGACTATGGGGAGTAGAATGGAGGGGTAGAGGCAAGCTGGATAGCCTATGGCCTATTTAACTGGAGGTGGATCAGTTCATGATGGACAAGGTCAAAGAGGGGGCATGGGATGGTGGTGCTGGCCAGGGATTGGTCGAAACGGGAGGTGACAAGAGGTCCTGGTCAACACAGAGAAGCAGGGCGGGGGGGAGGGTGGAGCTATTGTGGTAAATTAATGGGGAAGATATTTGTAAGATGTGGTTCTCTCTCTCTCTCTCTCTCTCTCTCTCTCTCTCTCTCTCTCTTCTCTTCCAAGGGGTAAATGACAAGGAGATGGGTACTGCTACTGTGGGGTACTATAGCACATGACCATAGGGGAGTGCGGATACCGTGGAGGCTGGTTTGGCAAGGTTCGATGGAGGTTTGGTGGGGTTTACACTACTAGGAAAAAGCCTATAAGAGACATGCTTATAGGAGGCGCATCCCTCAAGCATGCGCCTCCACTGAATACACGAGGTGCATGTCTAAATGGTGCGCCTCCTGTATATTATTACTTGAGGTGCATGTCGAAATAGTGTGTCTCCTATATTGCATGTACGGACCAGATCTGGCTGCCCCTACTTACTCGAGGCGCATCTGCTTCATATGCGCCTTGAGTAGTTTAACTACTTGAGGCGCATATGTGGCAGATGCGCCTCGAGTAAAGTGGGTGGGCCTAGTGGTGGTATGTGCGACAATATAGGAGGCGCACCAACTGATATGCGCCTCTAGTAGTTTTAAATAGTGAAAGCGCATGGCTTGAGATGCGCCTCGAGTAAGTGATGTGGGCCCGGGGGTGGTAGGCGCTAGACAGTAGATGCGCCTCAGATATTCTATGTATACAAGGCGCATACTAGGTGGGATGCGCCTCGAGTAATCTCGCCACCTTTTTTGCACATGCACTTGCACATTCACCCCACTGACTTCTCTCTCACTTGTTTTCTCCTCCACACAAAGATAGATCTGGTCGCCCCCCTTCTCCTCCCCACCTTATTTTCTCCATTGTTTCACCATAAAATCTTTGCCAAACCTCTATTGGTTGACACACATATGTAAGTGAAAGATCTTGCACTTCTAGATCTACAAGATCTCACTTGACTTATCCTCTGGCTCTCGTACTCCTAGTCATCGTCGGAGGAAGCGTGAAGGTGTTGTTGCATGTATGCTCATTGTCGGTGACACCTTGTGTGCTTCCTTTGTTTTGTCCAGGGATTTAATTTTGGGTTGCCAATGTTTCACCAAAATGTCGATTCATTTCCATTCCGGTGAATTTCTGGCACCCGGCGGATGTCCTCTTTTTAGGGGAGGTCATGTCGATTTTTTCCGGCGATCTCGACGTCCATGCTGATGGGGATATGCCAAATAGGGTATGCCCAACAGGATGTTCTGACTGGCCCAAGGACCTTACGAGTGGGCCTGTAGGACGGCGAATGGAATACGACTAAGGAGCAAGCCTAGCGACTGGAAGCTGGAGGCCTAGAAGCGTAGCTGAAACCCAAACGGATCAGGTGAAATCTTCCAAATCCTTGACTAGTTCGGTGGATAACAGTGTAAACCCTAGCAAGGTGCCCCCTATATAAACATCCCTAGGGTTCCCTTTGTACTCACGTTCCATCATACACCCCCTCAAGCGACTCGCTGCTTAGACACCGAGCTCGGCACCCCTATTACTCGCTCTCCGCCAATACAATCTAGCAGGAGTAGGTCTTTACCCTTCGGGGACCAAACCTAGGTAAACTCATGTGCATCCGCCCCCATCTCGCACCGTAGATGGCCGCCAGATCTCGCCCCCAATACTATAAATCGCTACCCCTGGTAGCGACTACCATGGCCATTCCCACGACAGTGGCGCCCATAGTGGGGCATGGCTAGTCTAGCCTGAGTTCTGCGGCGAGACCCGACACACAAATCGATCAGCCGATCGCCACCGGCCGCATGATTGCCACCCGCGAGATCGTGTAGATCCTGCCTAGCAGCTTGATGTCTACGCACTTCTATTCTTGTAGACAGTTGTTGTGCCTCCAAGTGCAGAGGTTTGTAGAACAGTAGCAAGTTTTCACTTAAGTGGATTACCCAAGGTTTATCGAACTAAGGGAGGAAGTGGTCAAATGTATCCCTCTCAAGCAACCCTACAATCAAGATACAAGAAGTCTCTTGTGTCCCCAACCTACCCAATACACTTGTCAGGTGTATAGGTGCACTAGTTCGGCGAAGAGATATTGAAATACAAGTGGTATGGATAAAAGACAACAGTGCTAGAAAATAGCTTGATGGCATGGAAGAGACTAAAGGCAAACTGAAATAAAGATGGAAGCAAGCAAACATGTAACAGATCTAGTTGCAAACGGTGTTTCAATGCTTAGAAACAAGGCCTAGGGATCATACTTTCACTAGTGAACACTCTCATATAAATATATTCTCTTTATGATACTACTCTGAACTACTCTCCGGTTGGACACTCTAATCCATGGTAGGGTTATAACAACACTCCTCAAAGTTCGCTTTCCCCATCTAGATAACCCCACACTATCACCTTGAGCTCTAGATGGTTCCAATAAACACCACAATTTCATAGAAACATCCAACTCCAAATATAACTCATAACAAGTAACTGTAATATCTAGCCTAAGTGCCACCATGGTGTGGACGCTGTCACTTTGACACACATGGGGAGAGCAGAGATCTATTAAAGCACTTGAGTAGCAAAGTACATCTACTTGATTACAAAGATCATGATCACAATATGATCATGCATAGAGAGAGAGAGATGAACACATAGCTACCGGTAGAACCCTTAGCCTCGAGAGAGAACTACTCCCTCCTCATCATGGGAATCAGCAACGGCGATGGAGATGGTGGTGGAGATCGATGGAGATGGCTCCGGGGGCACTTCCCCGTCCCGGCAGGGTGCCAGAACAGAGACTTTCTGTCCCCTGAATCTCCCCTTCGGTGGCGGCGGTGCTGGGAACTTTTCGTGGATTTCTGATTGACGATTTAGGGTTTTTGCATCGGGAGGCATCTTATAGGCGAAGAGGCAAGGTCGGTGGGCAGCCAGGGGGCCCACACCATGCCCTGGCACGGCCAGGGGGACCCGCGCCTAGGGGTGGTTTGGACAGCCTGTGGCCCCCCTTCGTCTCTCCTTCTGGCTCCATGAATCTTCCGGGAAAATAACGACTTTGGATTTTGTCCGGTCCAATTCCGAGAATATTCATTCTCTGACTTTTTGGAACCAAAAACAGCAGAAAACAGGCAACTGGCACTATGGCATCTTATTAATAGGTTAGTCCAAGAAAGTGTGTAGAAAGTACTCCAAAGTGTGGACAAAACATAAGAAAGTAGATATAAACCAATCATGGAACATCAAAAATTATAGATACGTTTGCAACGTATCAACATCCTCAAGCTTAACTCCTGCTCGTCCTCGAGTAGGTAAGTGATAAAAAGAAAGAATAATTTTTGAGGTGACATGCACCATCATAAACTTGATCAAAGTATTTGTAAAACATTGATAGCTGGGATCATAGTACTTCAACATAGCATGAAAGATAAAGTTCTAACAATAAGACATAGCAACTATGTTGTAACATGAAAGGATACAAACAAAAGATTCATGAATAACAATGCTTTGCAAGACGTTTGTTTGTTTCACATAAAGAAAACATAGCATAGTGGCATTCACCTTGTCCCTCATAGAGTAGCAAACATAAATGCAAAGGAAACCTTCAAAGTTTATAAGAGTGACTAGATACAAATAGTTTAAAACAAGCAATATCAAAGCTATGCATCAATCAACAAGTCTTGGGACAATGCACATAGAACTAAGAATGGCCACTATGCTCTCAAAGTAGGTGCATAAAGGTAGAAGGTGGAGACTCAACATAAAAGTAAAAGAAAGGCCTTCATAGAAGGAAGTAGGGATTCAAGTTTCATAAAGAGCTTCCAAAAATTATGGTACTTATTAGCTTTCAGCTCTCATTGCCCCTATCATAAGCATCTTGAAGGTGATTAAGGTTAAAGTGACACAACTAAGAGGATATGCTTGACAAGTTATAAGCCGAAATCTCATGCCCCTTACTTACGAAGACCGAACCTCATGCTACTCAACTTTTATCACAAGTAAGCTCTTGTCATTGTAAGTATAAATGTATCATAGAGAATCGCCAACGGGGTACCCCTTGCACATGATACAGGAGCTATCCCATAATCAAGATGACAAGGCAAGCAGATAATGAGCATCTCAGCGATCTTTTTATTTGCTATTTGCATAGGTTTTTATTGAGGATGCTTCATAGAGTGCTCATTATGGTTATGCTGCAAGTTTCCACCATGATTAGGCATGGCTTAGGCTAGCGGCCCAAGCGTTTCTCTAACACAGATACAATCTCCATGATCTTACAAGTTTCCCCTTTATTTCACACCGCCGGGATCCATAAGCAAAAGAACATGATATCAACAGGGTACAAAGTACAGGTGCAATGCTGAAAGTGTTCCCCATGATACATGGTTCTGCTAACTTGAACTTATAAAGCGCAAGCATACACACAACAAAGATGGACGCAATGGTTCAAGTTTATTAAGTTCAAGAAAGTAAAGTGTGCCATCGAGTTCGTGAGAACTTTAATCACTAGTTTTCTCATAACAAGTTTAATTGGAAAGGTAGATAAAAACATGAATATACTTGGAATAGCAAATGCTAATAGGTAAGTATGATGGACTCTTTGGAATAACTTGGTTTTATTTGGAGTTGGATGCATGAGTGGAACTCACACTTGGTTATGGAGGCTAGCAAAAGACTGGGAGCGACCAACTAAGAGAGCAATAATGGCCATAATCATGCAAAGCGACAAAACATCATTAATTAAAGTATAAACTGATATTACAAGTCAAAAACTAAAGGATCATAGAGGCTATGGTGACTTGGTATAGTCTTAACATGGTGTGAGCATGCGCCAAGTCAACCCAAATAAAGCATCAAAGGAGAATACCACAATACTATGCTTTAATATGCTAAAACAACACATGATTCTTTCAAGGAACATTAAGCAATCTCAATTGTTTATAACATGTCATGCTACAGAAAAAATCACTAAGCATAAAGGCAAAACAATATCAAGCATGACATGATAAAGTCTAAGTCACAGTCAAAAACAAGCTCCTTTTATACCACTTAAGCATGGACTTTCCTACTCTTTTCCAATCCAAATCAACCTATTTAAAAGAACTCACAAAGATAATAATAAATAAAGATCAATGAGCTTGTCTCACAAATCCACAAAGAAGAACTAAAAAGTTCTAAGCTGAAAGCACAAGAAAGCTAAGGCTAAACACAGGGCTAGCAAAAGAGAACACTCACAACACAATAAGAATGAAAACTAGAGTGTTCTAGGCAATGAAAACAGAGTTTGTCTCTCCAAAATAAGTGATGGGATCCAACCAACTTATTGCAGCAAACCAAGCAAAAGAAAAGTAAAAACAAAAACAAAGACACTCCAAGAACAACACAACAGTGCATGAAACAATAAAAACGAAGTGTCTAAAAAGACCTGAGATTTTTATTGATGAAGAAGGGGATGCCTTGGGCATCCCCAAGCTTTGACGCTTGTACTTCTTGGATATTTCTTGGGGTGACACGCGTGGCATCCCCAAGCTTGAGCTTTAGTCCATTCTTCATCTCATTACATCATTCTCTCCATACACCTGGAATTTTTCCTTCACACAAAACTTCACACAATCTTTATTAGCAACATAGTGCACTCAAGATAATAAGTCTTTGGGTTCAGTTTCAACACCAATAAAACTTCCATTAAAACACAAGCTACTGTAGCATTTCCCTTTAAAAGCTTAATTCCCCAAAGAGAACTCAAAAAGGAACCAACAAGAAGCAAATGCAAATAATGGCAGAAATCTGTCAAAACAGACCAGCAGGTAAAAACCAATTTTTTCGAAGACCTTCTGTTACTCAAATAGAAAAGTGTTGAGCTAACGAAAGTTAGATAATAACCTAGGGCAGAATCACAAAAATTCACGCCTCAAAACAACGTACAGAGATTTTACACGAATTTTTACGATGAAGCACAAAAATCTGTTTCGGGACAATAACTTTCCCAAGCATTACTTCTCTCTCATTAGAGGTTACTCTTGGCACAAAAAGCAAATAAAAAGGAGAAGGAGCGGTTATTACAGAGGTAATAACTTCCAAGAGTCATCTAAAACTTTTGGGTTATCTCCCAATAAGTACTTTTCTTTAACGCCTTTAAGTTAGGCATGATAGTTTGAGAAAATGCTCACATAAGAAATATGAATTCAAGTAAAAAAAGAGCATCAAGAAGCAAATTCAAAGCACATTTAAGTGTAACCCACTTCCTATGCATAGGAATATTGTAAAGAAACAAGTTATGAAAGCACAAAGCAACAAGCATAGTAAATAAAAACAAGTGCAACTTCAAGACTTTCAACATAAAGAGGGGAAACTTAATATTGTTGAGATACATAAAACCATGTTTCCCTATGTCATAATAACTTTCAGTAGCATCATGAATAAAATTAACAATATAAAAATAACATGAAACATTCTTATCATGAGCCACATGCATAAAATAATTAATACTCCCCACATAAACATAGTCATTCTTATTAATTGTAGTGGGAGCAAATTCAACAAAATAGCTACCATTATTATTCTCATCACCATAATCATCAAATATAGGAGGCATATTGTAATCATAATTAATTTTCTCCTCAATAGTAGGTGGACTGAAAATATCATATTTATCATTGCAATCATCATATATTGGAGGTATAGTATCATCATAATCTATAGAATAGTTATCTTCCAAAGTGTGTTCACTTGTAAACATAGCATCATTGGAAGGAACATGGATAGTACTAATAGTACAACAATTATTAATATCATCATTTTCAGCATTTGTACCGAAGAGATTTTCAATATCAAAAGTAGTGTGCTTTTCCCAATCATGATCACTACTATAGGTAATAGGCATAGGAACATCATCGAGTTCAAACTCATCAAAAACTATAATAGGAGCAACATGCTTAGGGGAAAATACTGCTTCCTCTCTCCTTTTACTCCTATTCTTCTTTTTCTTCTTCTCTTTAGGAGGGAGAGGCTTGAAAGGAAGCTTCTCCATATACCCTGGTTCATTGTTAGAGACAATAGAAGAAACTTTGGAGGATTCCTTCTTTTAATTAATAAGGACAAAACACATATTAGTCCAGCCATATTTTGGTAAAATCTCATCATTTATAATATTTTGTATATAAGTATTTGTGTGGCAATTATCAACACAATAAAGATGAAAACCATGCAGGATGTTATTCATATCAAAAGCACTCATATCTACCAAAGAGATTTTTCTTGGTAACTCTTCACACCCCAAAAATAAAGTAAGTTCATCATGCTAATTAGGAGTGATCATGTCATCACAATACAAACTTGCAGTACTCATTGGATCAGAAGGGCTATTATTATGGCCCGAGCATGGAAAATTGAAATGACCCACTTCAAAGCAAAGTTCACAAATAAAAGGATAGAGGGCACAAACGTTTTTACCAAGATCATTTAGAGCCCTATACCACGTTCTAGTTTTTTCGTTCCTGTGGGTGATACAATATTCTTCTTCAATTTGATTATTCTCACAAGGTCTATTTATTCCACAAAAATAAACATGCTTATAAGAAATAGTATTTTCAGAGGTTTGAGCATGTTTATTACTATCATTAATAACAATTTCCTTTTCCATGCAAGTGAAAAGGCTCATGATACATGTCCCATTTTTCTTTAGGAGCATTAATATGAGAAGCAAAGGATCTAAAACAATCAATAAGAATTTGAGGATCAAGACCATATTTAGCACTAAGCTCTTGAAAATCAGCAGTCTCAACGAAAGACTTAATGCAATCATACTCATAGTTTATACCTGGTTCTTTACCTTTGTTGTTATCCCAATCTTCGGTATTGCTTTGAATTGTTTCAAGAAGATCCCACTTAGCTTTGACATCCTTACTTGTGAAGGATCCCTCTAAACAAGTATCTAGATAGTCCTTGTAATGTCCTGAATAGAGATTATTAATAACAATATTACTGGAGAGCTCATGAATTGGACATTTGAGCATTAGTGACTTCAATCTCCCCCATGCTTGGGCAATACTTTCTCCATCATGTGGATGAAAATTATAAATGTAATTCCTATCTTTATGAATTTCATGAGGAGGATAAAATTTAGAGTAAAAGAGAGATTCAAGTTCCTTCCACTCCAAATGATGAGGATCATCTAGTAGCTCATACCACTCCCTTGATTTGCCCTTAAGTGAAAAAGGGAATATCTTCCTCTTAAGTTGGTTCATTGAAATACCTACACACTTGAAAAACTCGTATAATTCGTGTATAAAGAGTAAATGATCACCAAAATGGACAGTTCCATCTCCCAAATAACAGTTGTTCATAACACGTTCAACAATTTTCATAGGTATTTTAAAAGGGATGCTTTCAGTATGTCGATTTAAAATATCACAAGTATCATTAGAATTACCACATATGGGAGATAAAGTATCATCAGAGCAAATTTTCTTCCTTAAAGCTGGGGAACTAAAAAGATCATTTTCATAAAAACTAACTTCCCCAAGGTTAGATGTTTCCATAGGATTAGTAACAAAGGTGTTCAAAAGATTCATACTAATAACATTGCTATTAGCATGCAAAGAAAGTTCCATGGGTTTTTTAATTTTCTTTTCAAACAATTCATGTTCTACATTAGGAAAAATACTAAAAAGCTCTCTAATTTTGTTGTTGTTTTCCATTAAGCCTAACTAGTGAAAATAAAAACAAGAAACAAAAGACAAAATTGCAGAATCTAATGGAAATAACTTCGAGCACTCACACCGAAGGATGTGAGTACCTTTTACCTTACCTCCCGACAGCGCGTAAAATAGCTTGATGTCTACGCACTTCTATTCTTGTAGACAGTTGTTGGGCCTCCAAGTGCAGAGGTTTGTAGAACAACATCAAGTTTTTCCTTAAGTGGATTACCCAAGGTTTATCGAACTCAGGGAGGAAGTGGTCAAAGGTATCCCTCTCAAGAAACCCTGCAATCGAGATACAAGAAGTCTCTTGTGTCCCCAACACACCCAATACACTTGTCAGGTGTATAGGTGCACTAGTTCGGCGAAGAGATAGTGAAATACAAGTGGTATGGATAAAAGACAACGGTGTCAGAAAATAGCTTGATGGTGTGGAAGAGACTAAATCCAAACTAAAATAAAGATGGAAGCAAGCAAACATGTAATAGATCTAGTTGAAAATGGTGTTTCATTGCTTAGAAACAAGGGCTAGGGATCATACTTTCACTAGTGAACACGCTCATATAAATATCTTCTCTTTATGATACTACTCTGAACTACTCTCCGGTTGGACACTCTAATCCATGGTAGGGCTATAACAGCACTCCTCAAAGTTCGCTTTCCCCATCTAGATAACCCCACACTATCACCTTGAGCTCTAGATGGTTCCAACAAACACCACAATTTCATAGAAACACCCAACTCCAAATATAACTCATAACAAGTAATTGCAATCTCTAGCCTAAGTGCCACCATGGTGTGCACGCTGTCACTTTCACACACATGGGGAGAGCAGAGATCTATTAAAGCACTTGAGTAGCAAAGTAGATCTACTTGATTACAAAGCTCATGATCACAATATGATCATGCATAGAGAGAGAGATGAACACATAGCTACCGGTAGAACCCTTAGCCTCGAGAGAGAACTACTCCCTCCTCATCATGGGAATCAGCAACAACAATGGAGATGGTGGTGGAGATCGATGGAGATGGCTCCGAGGGCACTTCCCCGTCCCGGCAGGGTGCCGGAACAGAGACTTTCTGTCCCCCGAATCTCCCCTTCGGTGGTGGCGGTGCTACGGAACTTTTCGTGGATTTCTGATTGACTATTTATGGTTTTTGCATCACGAGGCATCTTATAGGCGAAGATGCAAGGTCGGTGGGCAGCTAGGGGGCCCACACCATGCCCTGGCGCGGCGAGGGGGGACCGCGCCTAGGGGTGGTTTGGCCACCATGTGGCCCCCCTTCGTCTCTCCTTCTGGCTCTATGAATCTTCCGGGAAAATAACGAATTTGGCTTTTGTCCGGTCCAATTCCGAGAATATTTATTTTCTGACTTTCTAAACCAAAAAATAGCAGAAAACAGGCAACTGGCACTTTGGCATCTTGTTAATAGGTTAGTCCAAGAATGTGTGTAGAAAGTACTCCAAAGTGTGGACAAAACATAAGAAAGTAGATATAAACCAAGCATGGAACATCAAAAATTATAGATACATTTGCAACGTATCACATCTACATCCCGGCGTCGCACCCGATCACGCACAACGGGGTGATGCCGATCGGCACCATCAGCTTGTTCGTCGGCTTCACCGACACAGTCGACCCGGCGGGAACGGTGATCATCGGCAGATCGCCACCGAGTACGACTCGGCCGACAGCAATGCGGCCGAGACTGATGCCGCCGCGGATGACGTGGCTCTCCATGATGACACCGATTCAGCGACCCCCACCTCGGTCGCCAGATCCATCACCGCCGCATCACGGGAGGACTCCATCACGCGGGTCTCTAACCCTGAGGATTTTGAGGACCCCTCCATGCTCAGGATCTTCGACTCCGACTCCGGGTCGGAGTCCCCTGAGGACTTCTGTGCCAGATCCAATTGCTTCAACATGATCTACATGGCGGGCAACACGAGCGCCCCGCCAGATCCATTCTCCATGCCGATCCCGTCGACCGCAACGGCGATAGAAGTGGAAGAAGCCCGCCTGCGACTTAGAGGAGGTGCAACGCATGAAGCTAGCCGAGCGCGAGAAATTCTGCCTCGAGCAGGAAACAATGCAGGAGCTATCGCTCTACCATCAATGCTGCATCAGGACCCGCCTGAACTCCAACATCTAGGGTTGTGTCCTGAACTTCAATGACGAGGGCGACCCCACGCGAGTGGTCAGGCGAGAACGCACTGCCCGGCGGCAGCAACTGACAACCACCCGGCGCATCGGCAACCGGAGCCCCACCGGCACCCATCGGTCGCGCGCTCCCACCGGACCAGCCACGAATCGTCATCTCGCCTCAGGCCCGTGACGCCAACGGGCTCCCACTGTACTCCACTCCAATGGACAATGTCATCGCGGCAGATGCCGCGGTCGCCCACCTTGACATCCAAGTAGAAGGCGTGTTGCAGATCCAGTATGCCAAGTCCCTACTCTCCAGGACGTCGAGCAGCAAGCCACGGGAGTCGACCCACAGGGGCGGATGTATTCCCGCTCATCGGCAAGCAGGGCGGCCTGCAACAGCCCCCAACCGTCTCCAACGCCATCACCTGCCCACCGCCCCAGCCCCTCCCGCACCAGCTGCAGGCCACCAACCCCGCGCTCTCCACCAACGAGCCACGACCGGCGAACAACACGGTCGTCCGCAACGGCCAACCCATCGATGCACGAAAGCACATCGTCAACAAACAGGCCTAGCGGGTGCGCCAGCCCAACAACTTGAGGCACACCCTCACCAACCACGGTGACCCTGAACCAAGGGGCTCGCTCAACCGAGTCGGCCCCCAGTGCTTCGGACCAATGATCCGAGGTGAGAAGTACCCGCCAACTTCAAGGTGCCCAAGGTGATCGAAAAATACGATCCCACGTACGACCCAGCGGTGTGGCTGGACACATACCTTGTGGTGATGGGAATCGCTGGTCACACCGACTTGCTAGCCGCTTGCTACCTCCCCTGATGATGGAGGGAGCGACCAGGCAATGGATCTACACCCTCCCCGCCAACAACATCGACTTGTGGGAGGAGATGCACGCCACCTTCGTCAGCCACTTCGAGGGCTCCTACACCCGCGCCACCACCATCGAGGACTAGAGCAATGCATCCAGGGGCAGCATGAGTCAACCCGCCACTGGATCCAGAGATGGCAGGAACTATGGATCAATGCCTCCTGCATTCACTCGGACACGACGATCCACTGCTTCAAGAACGCGTGCCGGTACGAGCCCTTGGTCGCTAAGATCAAGAGGGTTTACCGGATACTCGACAACATCCCCGACCTCCTCGAGATCACTAAGCGGTACACGGAGGAGGACCCCAACTAGGAATCCGACGATGAGTTGGGAGGAAGACGCCGCACCAGCGTCCATAACAACGGGTAACAATGAGACATGCGCTACAGCAACACTCGCCTCACCGGCAAGCGCCACGGTGAAGGAAACCCGAGTGCCTGCACAACGTCTAGAAGTTGGCCGGGCGAGACATGGCCCTTAGTCGCTTCATCCCCCGGCTCAGCGAGAAGGCAATGCCTCTCTACCTCCTAATGCGCAAGAACCCCACGTTCCAATGGGACGAAGAAGCAGATAACGCTCAAAGAGCTCAAGGAAGTGTTGCTGGCAGCAATACTACTCGCTGCCCCAACTGAGAAAGAGCCGATGCTCGTCTATGTCGCGACCTCCACTCGAGTCGTCAGTGACATGATGGTCGTCAAGCGACCGGAATAGGGCAAGGAGCGCCCCGTACAACGACCTGTCTACTACATCAGCGAGGTCCTCACGGACTCAAGACAACGCTACCCGCAGTACCAAAAATTGGTGTATGCGGTCTTTTGAGCCCAGCAGCGACTCCCGCATTACTTCTAGGAGCACCCCATCACAGTCGTATCCTCCGCGCCTCTGCAATACATCATGCGCAACCGCGAGGCAACTGGGCGATTCGCTAAGTGCGCCGTCGAGATTAGCATCCACAACATCAAATACAAACCACGCAAAGCGATCAAATCGCAGGCCCTGGGCGATTTCCTCGCCGATTGGGAAGAGGCACAGTAGCCAGAGAAGTTACCTTACCTCCACTACTAGTCACTCCACTTCGATGGCTCCAAGAACATGGACAACGCAGGGGCTAGGTCGTCCTCACATCCCCCAAAGGCGACAAGCTCCGCTACTGCTACACCTCGACTTCACGCCTGGCCCCAACAACATGGCCGAATACGAGGCCCTCCTCCATGGCATGAGGGTCGCGAAGGAAATGAACTTCAATCGCCTACAGTGCTACGGCGACTCCGACCTAGTCGCCGGCCAAGTCGCTGGGATCTGCGATGCCGTCTCCCCCACAATGATAGCATACCGCCAAGCGGTGGACCAGCTAGGGGGACACTTCACCGCCTACTTCGTCAAGTGGATCAACAGGTGCAAGAACAAGGAGGCCGATGCCCTCTCCCGTAATCGGGTCGGCCCGCCAAACTCCACCCGCAAGCGTCTTCCTCGACATTATACGCAAGCCCCCGGTCTCCCTGCCAAAGGAGATCGACGTCGGGATACCCCTGCAGCCCGAGTCCGCTCTAGTTGCCATGGTCACGGAAACCAGCGACTAGACCGCACCATATGTCGCCTTCCTCAAGGACAAGGTCCTTCCAAGTGACAAGACGGAAGCATGGATGATTGTGTGTCAGTGCAAATCCTTCGTCATCATTAACGGCAAGCTCCACAAACGCAGTGTGACAGGTGTGTTTTAGTGCCGCGTACAACCAGAAGAAGGGCACAAGATCCTCCAAGACATCCACGCTGGGGACTGCGGCCATCACGCCGGCGCCAGGTCACTGGTCGCCAAAGCCATGCGACATAGCTTCTACTGGCTCACCGCGCACGCCGACTCCATCAACAGCGTCCAACAGTGCGTCGGGTGCCAGAAGCATGCCAACCAGACGCACATCCCTGGTTTGGCACTCAAGACCATCGCCATCACCTGGCCGTTCGCCGTATGGGGCATGGACATGGTCGGCCCGTTCAAGAAGGCCCCATATGGCTTCACCCACCTCCTGGTCGTAGCCGACAAGTTCACCAAGTGGGTCGAAGCCAAGCCGATCAAAAAGTGCGACGGAAAGACCGCCACCAAGTTCCGCCGCGAGCTAATCTACCAGTACGGCTACCCACACAGCATCATAACGGACAACAGCACCAACATCGCCAAAGGTGCCATGGCCGAATTCTGCGAGGAGCAGAACATACGGCTCGACCTCGCCTTAGTCGCCCACCCAGAGTCAAACGGCCAAGCAGAGAGCGCCAACCAAAGCGTCCTCCACGGCCTCAAGCCATGACTTCAGGTGCCCCTCGAGCGCACCCCTGGATGTTGGGTCGAAGAGCTCCCCTCCATGATATGGGGCATCCGCACCTCCATCAACCGGTCCACGGGGTTGACACCCTTCTTCATGGTATACGGTGCTGAAGCCGTAATGCCAACCGACCTAGAACACGACTCTCCTCGGGTCGTCAACTATGTGGAGGCAGCGAATGAGTTCGCCCACCAAGACGGAGTCGACCAGCTCGACGAACCACCTGACCTAGCTTGCTCCTGCACCGCCATCTACCAGCAAGGACTCCGCCACTACCACAACCGCCGAGTCCGGACTTGCACCTTCCAGGAAGGCGACCTGGTCCTATGGCTGGTCTAGGACAAGAAGGGCATGCACAAGCTTTTCCCCCATGGGAGGGGCCATTCACATAGGACGAGTCCTCGGCAACGACGCCTACTACCTGATCAATGTACGAGGCAAGGGCCAACTCAAAGTTGGGAGGCCATGGAATGTAAACCTCCTCCGCAAGTTCTACACATAGAACTAAAACTTGTACTCTGCTGCTACATAATAAAAATTCGGATCGCACAAATTGTGCCTACTCGCCATATTCTTGTGCCAATCACACTCTTACACTTCACAATATGCTCCCTATGGAAGTCAACCTCTGGTAGAGCGACCGACACGGCTAAGTAGTGCGGCCAAAGGGCACCGAACAAATTCGGGCCTTGTGTCATCCATGAAAACGCCACCCCGGAGCCCCCATTGGAGTCACCTCACTCGTCTGGCCTGCCGGGCCAAGACAACCGAGAAACGCTCCTCACAGTGACCTGTCCTCCCCATCCTCGTGCACGGCGACTCGAATGGTTAAGTACCACGCTCGGGGACTTGTCTACAACAACCGCTACGCGGCTCGGGAACACACCAATTAAGAGAGCCTTCCCTGGACCCGCCACGCGACTGACTCTCCGAGCTAGGGGGAGAGACACGTTACAGACAACGCACTAGATCCTCATGCTTGGGGACTCGCCTATATCGACCCTTTTCGAGCTCGGGGTTGCCAAGTGACTGGACCGACGACTCGATCCCATCAACACAAAAACTAGACACTCTCAAAATTTACATATAAACGAGGTAAACCCCAATAAGGGCGGACATGCTCAGGGACCCGCTCACCTTAAAAATCAACAAAGAACACACTTCAAACATGCATTGCGAGTCGAGTCACTCCCCTTACTTCCATACACATGTATTATTTACATTACAAAAGTGGCCAATCGCCATAACTTACAAAAGCCCCTTAGGGAAGCGACTTATTTCGTCCTTGACCCGGATGAACGGCTCCCACGAAGAAGCGCCACCATCACCCTTGACCCGGATGAACGGCTCCCACAGATTTGTTGGGTACGTCGTCAGCGACTTTGACAGCGCCGACCGGAAGGGCTGCTCTGACTTCAGGTCATGATGCTTCGGCTCAGGGTCGCCCGGCGCCACCACCGTCTCCCGGTACGGCAACAAATCCCCCATTGCCAATACTCGCTCCGTTAATCGAGCAGCCTTGGCAGTCAGCCTCAGAACCTCCGAAATCTCCACCGAGCCAGTAGCCGAAGGATAACCACTGGTAATGTCATCGAGGTCGAAGTCATTGGGGGAAGTGAGCAAGCCCCAGGCTCAATGCCGTGGTGGCCCCGCGCCTGAAGGCCGATCACGCCATCCACTCGACGATGATGGGCGCCTCCTCTAGATAGCGCCAAACTTCAGTCACCCCCCAGGAATAACTTCGGTGGGGACATCCCTTGGACCACGGCTTGGACGCACAGCGCCGATGCGGTGGCCGCATTCACCACCGCAATCACGCATTGCGAGGCGTTGAAGGTCTGCACCACCAGGTCGCTTTGTCCTATCACGGTTGCAACGTCAGACACCCAACGTCACTAAGGACTAAGCCGCTCGGGGACTCGCTGCTCACCAAAAAGGGAAAGAATAATTACTCACCGAGAAGTTTCCGGCGGCTCTCTGTCATATGATTCTCAAGGGCACCAAGGTCACCCTGCAACTCGAGGATAAACGAGTCGGAGGCCTTCCGTTCCTCCTCCGCTGTGGCGACTGCGGCCTTGGCCCTCTCTTTAGAAGAGACCATTGACACCTTCGCCTCCTCAAGCTCCCTCACCAGCGAGTCGATCCGCTCCTTCGCTGTATCTAGTTCAGCAGCTGGAACATAGCCCTCATGGGCCTTGGCAATCACAGCCGGAAGCCCATCTACGAAACAAAAAGCACCACAAGTCAGTCTCGCGTAAGCAGCAATAGTTCGAGCTCGCCAAGGGAAGCAACAACTTACCAACAGTGTCTTGGAGTTGCCAGTTGGCCTCCTGTGCCACGCACAGGTCACGCTCCAGGCATTCCTTTGCGGCTTGCCGGTCTGACGATTCCCTCTGCAGGCCCTACCAATAGAACAACACTAAGCGACTAAGCGACTAAAAATTACAAGTGTCTAGCCGCTGAAATTCAGCGACTAGACCCTAGGGGACTGGGTGACTAAAAATTACAAGTGTATAGCTGCTGAAATTCATCGACTAGATCCTCAGGGACTGGGCGACTAAAAATTACAAGTGTCTAGCCGCTGAAATTCAGCGACTAAACCCTCAGGTACTGGGCGACTAGAAGATTTAAGTGCCCAACCACTGAAATTCACTGATCAGGCACTCGGGGACTAGACATACCTGAATGGCGGCACCAAGAATGTTATGAAGTTTGCTGGCGTCCATCGAAGGAACCACAAAATACATGCACCCGTGACGCTGCCCAACATCTTCATCAACAATCTCTGGAATTTGCAGAGACTGGGTCTCTGCCATGGTCGAGAATGCCTTCGCCATGAAGCGTGGAAACGACGCGGCCGCCCTCATCGGGGCACTAGTCGTCGGGGCCAATGGTTCAAATGGTGGAGCCCCCTTGGTCGGTTTCGATTGGGCGGACGTCGCTTCTTTGAAACGGGTAGCGGAGTCACCCTCCTCCGTGTTCTTCCCCGTCGCGGCCTCAATGATGTCCCCCTTCTTCTTCTTCTTCTTCACGCCCTTGGCCGACGCATCTTTAGCAACAGGTTTTCTCTTCTTGGAGGGGTCGGTTTCCCCTCCAACATCGACTGGCGGAATCTTGGCCACCATAGGGCGACCTATCTTCTTGGCACCAAACCTGCGAAATCGGCACAGTTAGCAAAAAAAACTATACAAGGAAAACATTAAAGCACGGAAAATAGAATGTTAGACTTACTTGGTGACGTGAAGGACACGCAACCCCGTGCTAATATGGGCAGGCTTATCTAGCTTCGGACCTAGCTTGCACGAGAGTCCCTTCTCGAAGACACTCATGGCCCATGACACTGTGGGCTTCTTCGACGTCGAGGTCGCGGTGGCAGGGACCTCCGTCCTGGACGACACAGCCGCTACCGCCGGTGGTGGCGATCTCGCCCCCGCGGTCTCAGCAGCTCCTGGTTCTGCGGCAGCCTGGACCGTCGGAGCAATTGTGGCGAGCGAAACCTCCACTTCCACCACCACGTCCGCAGCCTCCGATCCCGTCATCGAAATTGTGTCTTCAGGGATCTTGGTTGAGGCTTTGTCCACCTCGTCATCAGAATCTTTGTCTGACTCGAACGCCACCACGGATCTAGGCAGTGATGCTGGCTTCGGAGCCGGCTTCTTCGCTAGTGACTTCTGTTTTTGCACGGGCTTCACCGGCGTGGCTGTTCGCCGTGAGCTGTGCTCCTGCAAGATTTCATCGTTGTTGTCGCGTTCTTCAAGACTGTGGCTCGCCTTGATCTCACGCTGCTTCTGCATGCGAGTCTTGCGGGCCACGGGCGCCAGCAGAGGAACCTCCTTCGCCTCCTCTTAGCTCTTGGAGGACTCTCCTTTGGTCCCCTCTTCGAGTTCTTTGGGAATCTCCTCGTCGAGAGGGGGAAGCCAGCCTTCGAGGACCTGGAACAACTGGGAGTAGACAAAGAGAGTCGACCCAGTTAGAAACCATGATTGAATGATACGAGTCGCGGAAGAAAATTTCACCCGCACGAGCCATGACTAAAGGTAAAGCAACAACAGAGAAAGGTTTACCGTGGGAGCTTCGTTCTTCCTGGTTATGTACGGAGCGAGCCCGGCTGACGTATCGGTGAACTCCGCGTCCATGATCTTCTTCAGGGCGGCCTTGTAGTGCGCTGCCTCCCAGGACTCCCTACTTGTCCTGGAAGGGTCGTTCTTCCTGGTGTACTCATACATCCAATGAGGCAGGGTCGCCAGCGGGAACAGGCGCCGTCCGAGCTAGCAATTGTAGAGGTTGATTATCTCAAGCCCCTTTTTCTTCAAGACCTTGATGTGCTCCATCATCTCCATGACAGCCATCTTCTGGTCTTCGGGGAGCTTTGATGCTATCATCCGACAAGGCGTGCTCCTCTCTGCAACGTACGAAGGAAGCGCCACTTCACCGGAGGGAGTGGATTCCTTCACGTAGAACCAACTCTTCTTCCACTCGCTCGCGGCCTTCTTCGGCAGCAGGAGCTTGAAGAAGTTCGCCTTCGGCTTCAGCTGGAAGGTGACGCCGCCTGCCGCCAAGATAGGGCCGCCAGATCCTCCATGACCGATGCGGCCGTGGAATAACTCCAGCCACAACGGAAAGTATCACCGTTATCCGAGGTAGCATTCGTAGAAGGCGACAAAGATTACTAGCTGCTCGATGCTGTGTGGACCAAGATCCGATGGCTTGATCGTGTAATGCACACAGAACCGCCAGAAGAAGATTGAGGTGGGGAATCCTAAGCCCCTCTCCAAATGTCTTGGGAAGCAGATGAATTCGCTAATTCCCCTTGAAGAGAACTCCCGCGTCCTCGAACGATTTGAGGTGCACCGTCAAATCCATCGATTTCCCCACAGATCCTTCAGAGGCGCCATCGAGGAGAAGATGAGGTCGCTCGATCCAGAGATTCTGGATCGTGCAGAGACAGAGAGACTGGAGGTGTGCGAGAGTGAGGAATGCGGAAGAATATCTACAAGTGTTTTCCGCCACTCTCCTTTTAAAGACGTGATACCTGCCAATCTCAGGATAGCCGTTACCCGCGGTAATTACGCTGAAGTTACCGTTGGATTACCCGATGGCTAGTTTGACCAAGTTGGCAGTCCAACTTCTTCCACTCGACTCGCCTACTGGTACGCCTTGTCCAATCGCCAGGGTGCAGTGGCTCGAGCGTGAATACATTCGCCAAAGCTGCGACTACAAACCAGGTGGGAAAATTTACTACTGGGCGTCCAAATTGGATTCGCCTACTCCGACTTCCAAATGAACACATGCGCTGAATCGATGATGGCCACGGGGACTACTAATGGGGATATGCCAAATGGGGTATGCCTAGCAGAACGTTCCGACTAGCCTAAGGACCTTACGAGTGGGCCTGCAGGACGGCGACTGGAATGCGACTCAAGAGCAAGCCTGGCGACTGGAAGATGGAGGCCCAGAAGCGTAGCTGAAGCCCAGTCGGATTAGGTCAAATCTTCCGAATCCTTGACTAGTTTGGTTGATAACACTATAAACCCTAGCGAGGTGCCCCTATATAAACCTCCCTAGGGTTCCCTTTGTACTCACGTTCCATCATACACCCCCTCAAGCGACTCGCTGCTTAGACGCCGAGCTCACGTTCCATCACTCTCCGCCAATACAATCTAGCAGGAGTAGGTCTCTACCCTCCAGGGGGCCGAACCTGGGTAAACTCATGTGCATCCGCCCCCATCTCGCACCGCAGATGGCCGCCATCTCTCGCCCCCAATACTATCAATTGCTACCCCTGGTAGCGACTGCCGTGGCCATTCCCACGACACAGGCTCTAATTATTCTTTTGCTCTTTGTATACCGCGCAGGCGACCATGGTACGATCACTAAGCACATCCCTCGTGGATAGGTGGATGAGATGCACGAGGGCCGACATGGCACAGACAAACATGACAGAGATAAGATGTCCCTGTTGCGACTACAAACTGATGTATTTGATAAAGCATGATTGCGGAATGCTGGAGTCGCACCTGCTCCGGCGAGGTTTCATGGATGGCTACACTTGGTGGATACGTGATGACGAAGATGATGATGAGGATGTCAATAATGGTGAAGACGAAGATCAAGATGCCGGCGGGGCAGGTGATCATGAAGAACAAGGTGGCGCCGGGCATGAACATGATGAAGATCAAGCAGATGGCGCTAGGCAGGAACATGAAGATAATCAAGGTGGCGCCGGGAAAGAACATGAAGATCAAGGTGTTGGGCATGATTTGAGCTGGTTGCGAGACTCTCATTACCAAGAGCTGCTTCTTAGGGAGACGAGTAACGCTAGAGCCGCCGATAGAGAGAAAGCTAAGCTCGAGAAAATGGAGAAAGACGTGGTTACTCCATTGTTTGACGGATGCAACGATGGGGATACCCGTCTAAATGTAACGCTTAGGGCTCTAGAGATGAAGGCGAAACACAAAATGACTGACGAATGCTTCAACGACAACATGGAATTCTAGCATGATCGTCTTCCCAAGGGGAACACATGTCCGACTAGTATGGCTGAGGCCAAGAAATTCGTGTGCCATCTCGATCTACCGCATATGAAATACCATGTCTGTGTAAATGATTGCATCATCTATTGGGTCGAGGACGCGGAGAAGACCACGTGTCCGGTGTGCAAGACCTCTCGATACAAGAGAGGGACAAAGAAAGCTCCTAGAAAAGTGGTGTGGTACTTTCCTCTAACTCCTCGTCTGCAGTGGTATTTCGCAGACCCTAAGGAAGCACAGCTCATGCGCTGGCACGTGGAAAGAAAGAGGAAAGAAGACGAAGATCCGGAAAAGGCGGAAATGCTGAGGCACCCTTCCGATGCTAGCTAGTAGAAGGCGTCGGACCTCGAATATTACCAACGGTTCGAGAAAGAGTCAAGGAACCTCAAGCTAAGTGTGATCACCGATGGACTCAATCCGTTCGGAAGCCAGAGTAGCACACATAGCACCTAACCCGTGTTTGTATGGATCTATAACCTCCCCCTGGTTGTGCATGAAGAAGTACGTAACCATGAGTATGCTAGTTCAAGGGCCAAAACAGCCCGGTACAGACATCAATCTATATCTCACGCTGTTGAAAGAGGAGTTGGCCATGCTATGGGAAGACAGAGCCCGTACGTGGGACGCTGCCGCACAAGAATATTTCGATATGAGAGCGATGGTGATCACAACGGTGCAAGACTATCCTGGTTATGGATACTTCGCATGGCAGGTGATCCAAGGATTCTTTGCATGCGTTAGGTGCAAGGATAATACAACGTATCGCCAACTATAGAAAGATCCCGGGTCCGGGAAAACCATGTATCATGGGTCTCGAAGGTGGCTTCCGAAGAATCACGCCTGGAGAAAGTTGTCCCATCTGTTCGATGGGACAATTGAGCTCCGAGGAATGCCATACCTGAGGAGCGGTGCAGAAATTGATGAGCTGTTGAAAAACTGGAAAAAGTGCTCTGTGCCAGGAAAGAACCAAAAGAAGCCAGAGCCGCTGTTGAGGGTTTGGAAGGTGAGGTCTGTTTTATGGGACTTTCCATACTGGAAGCTCCTTCGCGTGCCTCATAGCCTTCATCTCATGCATATCACGAAGAACGTGGGGGAGAGTCTACTTGCCACCATCCTTAACACCGACAAGACCAAACATGGGCCGAAGGTAAGGAATGACTTGAAGCATATGGGCATCAAGAAGGACCTTCAACAACCACCTAGTGATGATGAAGCCGATGATCAGTCGGAGGAGGAGGAGGAGACAAAAACACAGAATAGTCATCGTCGCAAGGGCAAAAAGGTCAAGAAGGCCGAAGTTAAGCTCAAGGACATGTGCTTCACTCTAAGCAAGGCGAAGGACACACAGTTTATGAAGTGCCTCCTCGGAGTCAAATTTCCGAACGGCTACGCGGGGAAGATAAGCAGATGGCTAGACGAGGTGAAGCAGCATTTCAGCGGGATGAAGTCTCATGACGTCGCCGTGCTGATGACACAGGTACTTCCGGTTGTGATCCGAGGGATAATGGACAAGCACGTCCCTGAAATGCTGTTTGGCCTCTACGACTTTTTTGACGTTATATCTCGGAAGTCGATAGGCATTAAGCAGCTCATGAGGCTACAGGAGGAGATCCTGGTGATAATATGCAACCTCAAGATGTACTTCCCTCGTGCATTCTTCTACGTCATGCTTCATCTGTTGCTCCATCTCGTGGAGGATATCATCCAACTCGGGCCTCTGTTTCTGCGAAGCATGATGCCGTTCAAAAGGATGAATGGACACATCAAGGGATATGTTCGCAACAGGCCTCACCCAGATGAAAGCATAGAAAATGGCTTTCTAGCCGAAGAGCGCATCTCTTTCTGCTCGAACTTTCTACAAACCGAGACCCCTATCGGTCTGCCATTCAACAAGCACCTTGGGAGGTTTGCTGGATGGGTTCACCATGAGGGTCAGCATGCAAAGCATGTTGACTTGGAGGAGTGGACCAAGGACTTTGAAAGAGAAAACCTAGTCGCTCTACAACATGTGCAGGTGGTTTATCCATATATACATGAGCACAAAGAATTTATCAAGCAGAAGTACGCTGACCGCGACCTGTGAGGACGGAGGAAGATGTAATCAAAGATCACAACTCCGGTTTCACGCAGTGGTTTATGGAGAAGGTTCTCGATAGTCCACCACAGGGCGAGTCTTCGGAGGACGATAAACTCATATTCTCGTTGTCACAGGGCCCAGGGCACAACTTGATGAACTATCAGGCATACGATATCAATGGATACACGTTCTACACCGAGGAGAAGGACAATAACTGCGATTACCAGAACTCAGGGGTAATGGGAATATTCTACACCGATGACGTCCCAGAAAGATACTATGGAAGGATCGAGGAGATATGGGAGCTCGACTATGTTATGGAGAAGGTGTCGATGTTCCATGTCAGATGGGCCAAGAGCGTCGAAAAAGAAGACCGGTATTTCACCACCATGGTTATACCTCCAAAGTCAAAGACCACTGGCACGAACATATCCGCGAGAAATGAGCCATGTGTTTTGACTAGTAAAGTCGACCAATGCTTCTACATTACCGACCCATCAAAGCCTAGCT
This sequence comes from Avena insularis, assembly GCA_023614405.1. Classification (NCBI taxonomy): domain Eukaryota; kingdom Viridiplantae; phylum Streptophyta; class Magnoliopsida; order Poales; family Poaceae; genus Avena; species Avena insularis. The sequence continues at coordinate 462,903,819 of CM042690.1, forward strand.
GGGTTGTCATTAGGAGAGGCAAAAGGAACATCATCGGAATGAACAGAGTAACCAACGAGCAAGACTTTGACCAGTACGGTGACCAAGAACCATACACCGCGAGCCTACCTAAGAAAGGACTCCCGTTCAAAAGAAAAAGTGAAGATGTTCCGGACCTAACCTATTCAACCGCGACAAACAAGGTCAAGAAGATAATTGTCAACAAGAAACTCTAATAATTAGCTGCGACAAAGAAGGGCATTATTATATATGTATCGACACATTCTTATTAGTTATCGCTTTTGTATGCTAATTGCTGGATGGAATATTATGTATCAACAAAATTATATATAATTTATATGGTAATTTGATATTTAAAGTACTAAAATTTATTTTCTAGTTTATATTAATGTTGGTAAATGATTTAACAATTAAAATATCTTTTAGAAAAAAATTGTGGACACCATAGGATTTGAACCTAGGTGGCTAGAGTTTGGAGGGATTTGGACTGGGTGGCTAGCCACTAGGCTAATAAGTGTTTGCTGCTAGCATATGTGTGGGCTTCTTTTTAAGTATGGTGGAAAACATTATAGGAGACTATCTTACAGAAATGCGCCTCGCATAACACTATGCTGGAGACGCATGTTTCTGAAATGCGACTCGTATAATGCGACTCCCAGCTCGATTTAGACAGACAGACATTCATTTTTTCAGTTAGTAAATTTTTTGGATATTTAAAATATTTACACTATTTTTAATAGTTCATATTAATTTTAGACTACTTTTAATAGGTCATATGTATTTATTTTTTAGTTCCAAAAAGGGGTGGCTCCCAGGAATCAAACCTAGGACGCCTGGGAAGAAAGGGTGGAGTGTGTAGCCACTGGGCTATGAAGTGTTTTCTGAAACAGAAGACGCTCCGTTCCTTTTGAATATAGGTGCAAGACTATAGGAGGCGCATCCTGGCAATATGCGACTCGCATAAGTTATTATACGAGTCACATATTGCCAGGATGTGTCTCGCATAGTCTCTGGCTAAGATAGATGTCGATCACGTTCAGTTAGTCAGATAGTTCGTTCGTTAGACAGTTCGTTCGTTCCCCTCCTTATTTGTTCCCCTCCGCTGCTGTCGTCGAGTCCACACCGTTGATCCCCCTCTGCTGTCGCGGTCGAGTCGACGCCGTCGTGAGCCGCCTCCCCCTTCCCCTTCCCCCTCTCCCTCCCTCTTCCCCTTTGATGACCTCGCGTCGCCGTCCGCAGGAGCCAGGCCCGCAACTGCTAGGCCGCCCGCCCGCATCAAAGAAGAAGAAGGAGGAGGAGGAAGGAGCACCCACCCGCCCGCCCTCCCACATCAAAGAAGAGGAAGGAGGAGGAGGAAGGAGCGCCCGCCACCCACATCGAAGAAGAAGGAGGAGGAGGAAGGAGCGCCCGCCCGCATCGAAGAAGGAGCGCCCGCCGCCGCCTACCTCGTCTCCGACCTGCCGCCCTCATCTCCGCCCCATCTCCGACCTCGTCTCCGACCTGCCGTCGCCTACGGTGAGCCGCCCGTACCCATTACTTTTGCAAGTCTATTTCTGAATGTTGCTTGCGCACAGTTGGGTGCTCCGTGTGAGGCACTGTAGTATTGGATCCGGAGGAATACTCTGCTACCGTAGTATGCATTTCACAAAATGCCATGTTATTTAGATGCTTGCACAAAACATAAAGTATGCATTGCAGAAATTGTGTGTTAGTTTCAGAGAAAGTGCCTCTCAAAAATGCCTTTGCTCGGAGGTAATATTTTCTCCACTTCTAGTGTTACTTTTGGTCAGAAAGCATTTCGTTAAGGAAAGCATTATGCTTAGTTCTTTCATTACAGGCCTGATAATCCAGAAAATCAAGTGTCTGAAATATATTAGTCAGATATCTGTTATACACAGACAAAAGTAATGAAGTACTGACATGAGCTGATATCTAGATCCGATTTATCTCCAAAGATAGGATTTTTCCATATTTACGGACCTTTCTGCATACTAATTTGTAGGGAAATTTTCCATCGACTCAAATCTGTAGTTACAGTTTGTCTATTTTCCTATGATGTCAAACACTATTTGATGCAGATTCCTATTACTTTGCAACCCTGTAGGATTCAAGAGGACATAAATTTTAAATTATGCATTTTCTGTTGTTGTGATTTGAGAAAGGCATTTAAACAAGGGAGAGGGCACTAGAACTGTGATTTCGAGTGTTTAACTTCTGTACATGGCTTAGAACAGTTCATCAGTGCTTCACCCTTTTTTATAATGCTACATAGCATCTATGTTTCAACCCCTTGTAATAGCTGTACTTGCAACTTGTTCCTTGTAGTAGCTACACTAGCTTCATCTATGCTACCTTGTACTTGCTTCATCTATGTGTCTGTGTTTTTTTGCATGATTTTCTATTAAGTATTGAAGATATGCTTTGCTCATAGTTGCTGCAAAGAACTTATCTGCATATATATATGAATTAAAAGAGGAAGGATAAAGGTTTATTTGATCCTCTATATTATTTGATTCAGTAGATAAATGAGTGTTTGGTTACATTATTTTGATGTATACTTTAGATGAATGAATGCTTGATCAATAGTAATTACTTGAAATAACAACCTGCAGTTGTGTTGAGGCTGTTTTTGCTATGGATCTGGTTCAGCTGCTGCTGCATCTTGATATCCTGCTCCACCTCTCCTTCTACTATTTGATATACTTCAGTAGCTCAGTTTTCTATTTGTGCTTGTATGCAGCAAAGCTCAGTTTTCTATTTGTGTGCATGATTTTTTCTTCTCAATATTTTATGTATGCTGGTGGTGTTTGTGCCTGTAGTTGTGTATGCTGGCAGCAAAGGAGATCCACAGACTTTATATTGTGAACGTGGTTGTGTATGTGGCAGCAAGTTGCTGGTTGTGTGTTTGTGCCTATTTAGGCCATTTTTTGTGCAGGATTTTTTCTTTTTGAGATGCCAATGTTTCGCCAGAATGTTGATTCATTTCCGTTCCAACGAATTTCTAGCACTCCTAGGTTTAGAAAATTAGCAGAGGTCATGCCTAATTTTTTTTGAATTTTGGTGTTTATTATTTCCATTTCTTTTCATGTTTAGACATGTTGGGTAGTGGACATCACGATGCCGAGGCGGGCACTTCTAGAACGAAGGGCTATTGGGAACATTTGGATGATATGGACTTACAAGTGTACCTGGAATTCGTGCCGTGGGTGACATGGGTATGCCCAATAGGCACTCAACTATAGCGTACCTGGTGTGGCCCGACGGAAGGTGCACTCGACGACTTGCACAGGTCCATGACGCCCATGACGGTTCGACTGATATGAAGTTTATATGGACACGGACTTCCAAACGCACAAGACAAGAAAACCTTAAGACTAGAGTTTGAATACAACTTGTAACCAACTCGTATTGGTACCTGAGACCTAGCCTCTCCATATATAAAGGCTAGGAGAGTCCAACGAGGAGGACACGCTATGCCACAATAGATCTAGACACCGCGACTCCCCCAATAGATAGATCTACGATCTCCCGCAATAGATACAACACAATAGATCTACACATCACCCATCACATACACATACGCCAGATCTAATCTGCGCATACACCGCCATCGGCGACATTGTAATCCTTCGGATCATCATCAATCAAGAGAAGACAAGCAAGAGTAGGGTCCTCTACGAGGCCTAAACCTAGGTAAAACTTGCGTCCCTGTGTGCTTGTTTGCTAGCCATACCGAGATCTCTAGCGCTCCTCTCTTCTCCAAAACCCAAGTCCATAACAATGGGCATTGATGAGTTAAACTCTCGTCAATTGGCGCCGTCTGTGGGAACTGGGTGCGCTGATGTTGCGATCTCGACGGCCTCATCATCGGTAATCTATGATTCGTCAGCTTGGGGAAATAGATCTACTTTAACTATGCACGGGGCCTTGACTTCAACACGCCCTCGTCATCAGCTCTACCGCCTTTCGCGATCCATGAAAATTTACGATTCACGGCAACCAGGTGATTTACAATTGGATGAGCGCGTGATGGCAGACCAGTATGACTATTTTGGCACAAGCGACTTGACGATGGCGCCCGTGGTCTGAGCCTATCAGCGACCGCCAATCTAAACTCACCGGATCGGGTCACTCGTCGGAACTGAGCTAGCATCAAGTCCCGAGGCTACAACTATAACCTGGACTGCTTGTGATATTTCACGTATTGATTAAAAACAGGAAGTCATGTGGAAATCAGAGGTCAATGTAAGCTTCTATTACGTACTTGGGTACGATCCTGGTACTGGTCTAAGAAAAGAAAAAAAGCATCAATGGGCTACAACGTGTCACATGCGAAAAGAAAAAAAAAGGAAAGGATCAGAGACTTTGTTGGATCAGTTTCCAATAGAGCCTTGGATTAGATCAACTCTACGAAAAATAAAAGAAGAAAAAACACAATCACCGGGACGTACTCCTCTATTAAGTGCACGCATCAAATCATAGTGGACAGATCGGATTCCGAGAAGAAAAAAAAGAGTCTGACTATTCAGCGGGAACGAGAAGATCGAATCATCCGCCGATTAATCATGGTTTTATGGATCAGCAAAGTCCGCGTTTGCACCAGCATCAGCCGGATGTTCAAGGTCCTGCGGTCCCTTTACCGCCAACGCCACGCTCGGGGGCTTCGTCGACTCCGGTATGCCGCATCGACTACGTCCGCCACGCGACTCCATCGATTAGGACCACAGGTCCACCACGTCGACTCTGGCCTCTGCATCGAATTCGGCCGCTTCATCAATTACATCCGGGGGCTCCGTCGACTCTGCCGCAAGAGCCACTGCCGTCTTCAACGACCCGCTGCAGTCTTCATCTCCGGCCACCCGCAGCAGTTTTCGACTGCGGCCATCCGTTGAAATCTTTGATTGCGGTGACCCTCTATGGTCTTCGGTTGCGGCGACCCGCTGCTGTGACGATTCCGTCCGCTGTCTCGACTCCGTGTCCACCGCATGACTCACTGTTGTGTTGACTCCATGTCCACCACGCGACTCACCTTGTGTCGATACCATCCGCCACGTGACCCGATGCCACCATCGGATGTGGCGACTCGGGGGCTCCCTCCTCTATGGTGACCCCCCGTGTCCTTCGACTCTGGCGACCTTCTGTAGTCTTCGGATGAGGCGGCCCGATAGGGTCTTCGACTGCCATGACCCGCTACGATCTTCGGTTGCGGCAAACTGCTGCCGCCATCACCTTCGACAACCCGCTGCCGCGTCGACTCCGGTTTGCCGCATCGGCTCACGAACATCGTCTCGAGTCCATCAACCACCTCTATGCTACACTCGAGGGCTCCTTCGGATCCACCGATCCGTTGCGGTCTTCGGATCCAGCGACTCGGGGCCTCCCTCGACACCGGTGACCCGCTGCGGTCTTCAACTCCATCGGATCGTTGCGGTCTTCTACTTCAATGATCCGCCATGATCTTCGACTTGGGTGACCTCTAGGTTACACGGCTCCCGTGATCGCGACCCGTTACCGCCATCGGCCAGCGAGCCGCTGCAGTCTTCGACTATGGCTACCACTACAATCTTTGGTTGGTGGCGAGTCGCGTGCTGGTGTCGAGTCCGTCCGCCACGTCAACAACTGATAAAGCTAAGTTTACCTCTACTTAGAACTGATTCTTTTTTTTAAACTCGCACTCGAAACACTCGGGGGCTGCGCCCTCTTCGAGTAACCTAATGTGCCATCGATTAAACGCACTCGGACACCTCATACGCGACAGCCCGAGTAGCTGATTCTGCCTGATCGTCGAATCCTTGAACTCCGAGTGCCTCGGCAAGGTACTGAGACTAAGGGTAATCAGGCTAACGAAAAGGCCTAGCATACAGTACAAAAGTGTCGACTCGATTGGCACCAAAATCTTACTTTATAATCCAATATGCAACTATTCTTTACAAGATACAAGTACTTCACAATTCTATGTGTTTTCTGCAGCTTACAAGGATATCGACTTCGTTGAGCTATTCTACCGGGTCCTCCAACAGGAGTCGACAAAACAACTCACTATGCCATACACTCCAGACCCGAGTCGAGTTCCTCCTCGGATGGTTGCATCGCTTGATGCTACAAAGATGTGGTGTTGGCCATGTAGCCGATAGACGCGGTGCTAGCGACGCACCTAACATAAGCGACTGTGTCGATTCCATTCGCATCGTCGACTCACCTGGCTAAACGCCGCATTAATCCGCTACATCGACCCCGACTTCATCATCAATTCGAGCTTCTTATGCATGAGACGCTGACCCGATGCACTTCCGGGTCAGTGGTTTCTCCTCTCATGATTTTCGACTGCATCTACAAGATACAAGACTCGAGTCTCTGCCCGAGTCTACGACTCCGCCAGACACTGGGGGCTAATCCAAACTGGAGCGCTGGACGCACATATAGAATATCCTCGAAGTGACACGCTCTGAATCCTCACTCGAATCCACGATTCGACTAAGAACTCGGGGGCTACTCCCATAGGGAGCGCTAGCCGCGCACCCAAAGAAATTTGTGAAGATATCCAAGCATTATGAAAACCCTTCACTCGAATCTACGATTCGATTGTGGGCGTCGGGTTACTCCCATAGGGAGCGCTGAAAGCATATTCGAATGAAACAAGCAAAAGACGACAGCAGTCACAAAATACTTATAGTCCCCACTCGAGTATACGACTCGAATAGGCACTCGGGGGCTACTCCCATAGGGAGCGCTGGCCACGCACCCTATGATTATTTTTGCTTATACATCATACTGTGTGTTGATAACATCCACACTATAATGCTACGGCGACTCCGCCTCATATTTTTCTTACAAATAGACTACGTCTCCTAGGCCACCCGAACCATCTCCGTGATGACAAAAAGTTCGGATGCCGTGCTTACAGCGTGAAGATAAGACCTGAATAAGGCCTGGCAACACATCTGGTGCGCTCTACCAGAAATAATCCGTACCTATAGGTATGATGAATAGGCCTTGACGGACGCGTCGAGTGCTCACATTTACACACTGGGATTCAACTCTATAAGACCTCCGTGGCCTGAGTCGAATTACGCCAGCAATTTCCGGATTCGAGTCTGGGGACTCGAGTTTGAGGACGTAGCGTTGTTTTTGCCCTAGAGCAACTAACTAGTCCTGATCCTTCGAGCGCACCAGGCACGTTTACCACCATCCCTATGAACTACTATAATTTTGACTGACTCGATGTACTTCCGAGTAAACTGCCTCGCACTCGACATAATTGTTGACTCCGACATCCTAATACAAAGATCAAGAATTCTGAGTCTCCACCCGAATCTACAATTCACATGGACACTCGGGGGCTACTAACATGAGTATGCCCAATAGGCACTCAACTACAGCGTACCTGGTGTTGCCCGACGGAAGGCGCACTCGACGACCTGCACAGGTCCATGACACCCATGACGGTTCGACTGATATGAAGCCCATATGGACACGTACTCCCAAACGCACAAGATAAGAAAACCTCAAGACTAGAGTTTGAATACAACTTGTAACCAACTCGTATTGGTACCTGAGACCTAGCCTCCATATATAAAGGCTAGGAGGATCCAACGAGGAGGACACGCTACGCCACAATAGATCTAGACACCGCGACTCCCCCAATAGATAGATCTATGATCTCCCGCAATAGATACAACAGAATAGATCTAGACATCACCCGTCGCATACACATACGCCAGATCTAATCTACGCATACACCGCCATCGGCGACATTGTAATTCTTCGGATCATCATCAATCAAGAGCAGACAAACAGGAGTAGGGTCCTCTACGAGGCCTGAACCTGGGTAAAACTTGCGTCCCTGTGTGCTTGTTTGCTAGCCGTACCGAGATCTCCAGCGCTCCTATCTTCTCCAAAACCCAAGTCCATAACAATGGGCATTAATGAGTTAAACCCTTGTCAGTGGGAGAAAGAGATGGAGGACGAGGATACATTGTCCGATGAGGAGATGTGGGATGATGCTGGTGGCGAGGACGCCACTACCACTGATGGCGGTGGCGATGGTGGATCCACAGACGGTAGCCGCCAACCGAAGAAGCCCCGAAAGGAACGGACCCCGATCATGGTTGGCCTCAAAAGGTCCATCTCCACAAGCATGAGTGATAAAGGGGTGCCTTTGGAACCAGAGGAATTTGTCGTGTCGTACTCACTGCAGCTATCGATCAACACCGAGAACTTGAAGCGCCATGAGAACGAGTGTTCCCACCATCAGCTCTTGAGGAAGCTACACGCAAGATATGCATACCCGGGTGATGATGAGAAAAAATACAACAATGACAATGTCCAAGGGAATCCGGTAAACAAGTACGCCCTCAAGACGATGACCAAGGCCTTGTCGAATTGGAAGGCGCGGGTCGAGGAGGTAGCGGCGTCCTATGACGCCGTAAAGGGAAAGAAGGGTCACAGAAGAAAGCCTAAGGGTGCAAGCCAGAATCCAAAGCCTGCTATCCGGGCTCATGACGACCCTACAGAAAAACCCAGGAAGTGGGTGCAGGAGGCAGGTACACCAATGCTCAATGAATCGATGCTCACGGTTACATGGTCGCATATGCGTAGTATTCATCATGGCTGTCAGTTTGTTGAGGAGCGCTGCATTCGAGAGGGCGATCAGTCGTACCTGGTTTACAAGGCTAAGATACCAAATGTGTCGGGCTTCGTCACATTAGACCCTAGGGATATTTTCTATGTGCGGCATCCGACCTCTTCGACATGTTGCAAGGATTCCGGCTACATGATACCCTGGTTTGGCTATTCTCGCTCAATATGGCCATGCAGATTATTAGAGACGGGACCCCGGGCATCATGATAGTGGATCCCTACTTCATGCGTGACACTGCATTGAGAACACATGAGGGCGTCCTAATGGCGACCGACTACCTCTCAGGCTTCCTGCAAACAAACTCGGGCAAGGATGTGATTCTCATTCCCTACCATCCAGAGTCAGAGAATGGTCGCCAAGGCTGCGTGATCATATCCTTGAATGTGCAACGCTCAAATGCCTTATATATCGACTCGGGTAGTAGTGCGACGAGGAAAGGCTACTCCACTATTAAGATAGTTCTTGATCATGCTCTCAACGCCTACGTCACAGCGGGAGGCACCATCCCTAGTAGGAAAGTTAAGAGGCACGGTATGCATGTGTTTGGCCACACAACGGAGTTCCCCTGCATCAAGCAGGCGCCTGACAATGGGAAGGATGCCTTCTATGCCCTACACCACATGTAGGCGTTCGTACGCGACCAGCATAACACTGCGCTACCAACTGACCTCCGAAGGTGGGCTGAAGATCTTCAATGTATCCAGTATCGCAACCTCAGGATGGATTTCTTCAATATCCAGAAGGAGATCGCGACAATCATGCACCAACAAGTCATAAAATCTAGGGGCCTCTTCTTGATACATTGCAAATGTATCTATAACTTTTGATGTTCCATGCTTGGTTTTATCCACTTTCTTGTGTTTTGTTCCAACTTTGGAGTACTTTTCATATGATTTCTTGGACTAACCTATTAACAAGAGCCACGATTGCCTGCTTTTACTGTTTTTGGTTCCAGGAAAGTCAGAAAATGAATATTCTCGGAATTGGACGGGACAAAAGCCAAAGTGCCTATTTTTCCGGGGGTGGTGTGGCCGCTCCCGGCACCTCCTCGGCCTCTCCTTCCGCCTATATATTGCCCTCTGGACGAAAACCCTAAGCACCCGATCAAAAATCCACGAAAGAGTCTGTAGCCGCCGTCATCTCCATCCCTAGATCGGGAGGGATCTGAAGCTCTTCCCAGCACCCTGCCGGAGAGGGGAATTCACCCTGGAGGCCTTCTTCATCACCATGCAAGCCTCCGGTGTGATGTGTGAGTAATTCATCCCTGGACTACGGATCCATGTAGTAGCTAGATGGCTGGTTCTCCTCCTTTGTGCTTTCATGTTTACATCTTGTGAGCTCCGTTCATGATCAAGATCATCTATTTGTAATTCTGCATGTTGTGTTTGCGGGGATCTGATGGATATTGAGATACTATTTCAGATTGATTATTGATTCTATCATGTCTTTGTTATTTGCGATCTTGCATGCTTTCCATTGTTAGTAGCTATCTTGGCCGAGTAGATGCTAGCAACTCCAAGAGTTAGTATTTATGCTCGATAGTGGGTTCATGCCTCTGGTAATCTGGGAAAGTGACCGAAATCTCTAAGGTAATAGATGTGTTGTTGCTAATAGGGAGAAAACAACAATCCTTTGTTCATAGAACAATCGTATTGTTTAATTTACACGCAGTTTGTAAAGCAATAATCTGTTGCTTGCAACTTAATACTGGAGGGGGTTCGGATGATAACCTGAAGTTGGATTATTAGTCATAGATGCAGTTGGATGGCGGTCTATGTATAATGTTGTAATGCCCAATAAAGTCTCAAAGGAGTCAAGATGATTAGTATATGAATGTATTGCTTTCTCGGTGTTTGTCAATTGCCCCGTTGTAATTTGTTCACCCAACATGTTATCTATCTAAGGAGAGCCACCTCTAGTGAACTATGGATCCCGGTCTTTTTCTTTACATACAATCTACAATCTTTTACTTCTTTGTGTTCACTTTCTGCAAACTTTTACTTCTTTCCATTCGATACGTTTAATCCTTTGTTTACCGCAAAACACGGTGAGATTGACAACCTCATCACAAGTTGGGGACAAAGTTCTGTGGTTCTGTTGTGCAAGTCTCCATATTGCTACTAGCACCGGTAGTGCGCCCTACCAAAGCTCAGCTAGTAACACCTTTGGGGTGTTTTCTTGCTCCTACTGGTTCGATTAAACCTTGGTTTCATAACTGAGGGAAACTTGCTGCTGTGCTCATCATACCTTCCTCTTGGGGTTCCCAACGAGCTCTACATTAACACCACCATCAAGCATTTTTCTGGGCGCCGGGGAACGAAGGAGTATAAGAAACTCCCACGTCAACTACGCGCCATAAAAAGTACATTTTTCTGGCGCCGTTGCCGGGGAGTCAAGGACATCTTCACAAGGGGAGTCCCTCATAACCAATCTGTTTACTTTGTTGTTTTTGTTTAGCTTAGTTTCTTTTTGCTTTTTTTGCTTGTTTTGTTATCAAAAACACAAAAAATTATTTTTACTAGTTTGCTTTTTTATTTCAAAAACACAAAAAAATTAGTTCCTATCTTGAGTTGCCACTATGTCTAGCCTTGCTCCAATCACTATGTCACCCGAGGAAATGATTTTGACTTTTAAACAAGGAATTGAGGAATGTTTTAAAAAAGCTTGGTCTAGAATCTCCGATCTACATGAAAAAACTGAGCCTAAAATGACTCAAAGCTTGTTCCTTAGCAGTTTTACCTTGAGATTGCTCTTTGCTATAGATATGCTTTAGATCCTGTTGTGGGAGGAGATTTCCTCCAATGTAATGAGGATGATGCTATTAATGCTATAAAGAAATTGATCCTCACAATTATTTCGCAAAAATATTTGCTAGGTTGGACACCCTTGAGACTAGCACTACTAGCTTAGAAAGTTGCTATAATACACTTAAGGAGCATCACAATTATGTTCCAATAAACTCTGAACCATCAACGTGGTTCCCTACAGTAAAGATTGAGATGAACACTGAAACTTTTCAAGCTCGCTGTGATATCATGTCTGAATTTTATCTTATGCCCAAAGATATTTATAAATCTCTGAATACTTGGGGGCTCACTGAAGGAGGAAAATAAATATCTCTTGCTAATAATACTACCATATTACCTCTTGGAATAGCTAAAGGAGTGTCTACAAAGATCCTTGGGAAAACGATTTCTATTGTTTATCTTGTTATTGAATGTGCAGGAAAAGGACAAATTACACTTGGAAGGTCCCTATTAGAACTCCTTGGAGCCATAATATATGTGGGAAAGGGGACCATGTACCTTTCTTCTCCACAAAACAATCATATTTTCCCCAAGGTTAAGAATAAAATTAAGAGAGGTAAGGGCAAGAAATTTGGTCTTAATGCTTCTTCATTTGAGAACACTTGATTCTTTCTTTGCTTCTTATGCCTAACTTAAAGGCGTTAAAGAAAAGTACTTATTGGAAGATAACCCAAAAGTTTTAGATGAGTCTTGGAAGTTATTACCTCTGTAATAACCTCTGCTTATCCTTTTTATTTGCTTTTTGTGCCAAGAGTAACCTCTAATGAGAGAGAAGTAATGATTGGGAAAGTTGCTGTCCCGAAACAGACTTTTGTGCTTCACCATAAAAATTTGTGAGAGAGCTCTGCATATCGGATTGAGCTGTAATGTTTTGTTCTTCTGCCCCAGGTTGTTATCTAACTTTCGTTAGTTCAACACTTTTTCATTTGAGCAACAGAAGGTCTTCGAAAAAATTCGTCTTTACCTGCTGGTCTGTTTTGACAGATTTCTGCCATTTTCTGCATTTGCTTCTTGTTGGTTCCTTTTTGAGTTCTTTTGGGGAATTGAGATTTTTTAGGGAAGTGCTACAGTAGCTAGTGTTCTAATGGAAGTTTATTTGGTGTTAGAACTGAACCTTAAGACTTATTTATCTTGAGTGCACTAATGTTGCTAATAAAGATTGTGTGAAGTTTTGTATGAAGGAAAAATTCTAGGTGTATGGAAGGAATGAGTAATGAGATGAAGGATGGACTAAAGCTCAAGCTTGGGGATGCCACGCATGTCACCCCAAGAAATATCCAAGAATTACAAGCGTCAAAGCTTGGGGATGCCCAAGGCATCCCCTTCTTCATCAATAAAATTTCCAGGTTTCTTCCAAACGCTTCATTTTTATTGTTTCATGCACAGTTGTGTTTTTCTTGGAGCGTCTTCTTTTTCGTTTTTGTTTTGGTTTTTTGTTTGCTTGGTTTGCTTAGTTTTCTGAATAAATTGGTTGGACCCCCTCTTTCATACATTGGTTTGCAAATAGTTTGGTTTGGTTTGGAAAAGAGTAGGAAAGTTCATGCTTATGTGGTAAAAAGAGCTCGTTTTTGACTGTGGCCTATGCTTTGTCATGCCATGCTTGATATTGTTTTGGCTTTATGCTTAGTATTCTTTGCTGTAGCATGAGTTGTTATAAACAATTGATATTGCTTAATGTGTCTTGGATGAATCATGCATCGTTTTAGCATATTAAAGCATAGTATAGTGATATTCTCCTTTGATGCTTTATTTGGGTTGACTTGGCGCATGCTCACAACATGTTATGACTATCTCAAGTCACCATAGCCTTTATGATCCTTTAGTTTTCAACTCGTAGTATCACTTTATTCTTTGATCAATGATGTTTTGTCGCTCTGCATGATTATGGCCATTATTGCTCTCTTAGTTTGTCGCTCCCAGTCTTTTGCTAGCCTCCACAACAAAGTATGAGTTCCACTCATGCATCCAACTCCCTAAACCAAGTTATTCCAAAGAGTCCACCATACCTACCTACTAGCTTATGCTATTCCAAGTATATTCATGCTTTTGTTTACCTTCCAAATTAAACTTGTTATGAGAAAACTAGTGATTAAAGCTCTCACGAACTTGATGGCACACTTTACTTTTTGCTTCTAATAAACTTGAACCATTGGGTACTTCTTTGTTGCGTATATGCTTGCGCTTTATAAGTTGAAATTAGCAGAACCATGTTTCATGGGGAACGCTTTCAACATTGCACTTGTACTTTGTACCCCGTTGATATCATGTTCTTTTGCTTACGGATCCCGACGGTGTGAAATAAAAGTGGAACTTGTAAGATCATGGAGTTTGTATGTGTGTTAGAGAAACGCCTGTGCCGCTAGCCTAAGCCATGCCTAATCATGGTGGAAACATGCAGCATCACCATAATGAGCACTCTATGAAGCATCCTCAATAAAAACCTATGCAAATAGCAAATAAAAAGATCGCTGAGATGCTCATTGTCTGCTTGCCTTGTCATTTTGATTATGGGAAAGCTCCCGTATCATGTGCAAGGGTACCCGTTAAGCGGTTCTTAATGATACACATATACTTACAATGACAAGAGCTTACTCGTGCCTGAAGTTGAGTAGCATGAGGATCGGTCTTCGTAAGTAAGGGGCATGAGATTTCGGTTTATAACTTGTCAAGCATATCCTCTTAGTTGTGTCACTTTAACCTTAATCACCTTAAAGATGCTTATGATAGGGGCAATGAGAGCTGAAAGCTATAAGTACCATAATTTTTGGAATCTCTTTATGAGACTTGAATCCCTACTTCCTTTTAAAGGTCTTTCTTCCACCATTATATTGAGTCTCCACCTTCTATCTTTATGCACCTACTTTGAGAGCATAGTGGCCATTCTTAATTCTATGTACATTGTCCCAAGACTAGTTGATTGATGCATAACTTGATATTGCTTGTTTTAAACTATTGTATCTAGTCACTCTTATGAACTTTGAAGGTGTCTTATGCATTTATATTTGCTACTCTATTGAGGGACAAGCTGAATACTATTATGCTATGTTTTCTTTATGTGAAACAAACAAACATCTTGCAAAGCATTGTTATTCATGAATCTTTTGTTTGTGCCTTTTCATGTTGCATCATAGTTTCTTTGCTTATTGCTAGAACTTTGTCTTTCATGTTATGATTGAAGTACTATGATCCCAGATTTGAATGTTTTACAAATACTTTGATCAAGTCTTTGATGGTGCATGTCACCTCAAAAATTATTCTTTCTTTTTATCACTTACCTACTCGAGGACGAGCAGGAGTTAAGCTTGGGGATGTTGATACATTGCAAATGTATCTATAATTTTTGATGTTCCATGCTTGGTTTTATCCACTTTATTGTGTTTTATTCCAACTTTGGAGTACTTTTCATATGATTTCTTGGACTAACCTATTAACAAGAGCCACAGTGCCGGTACTGTTTCTGCTGTTTTGGTTCCGGAAAGTCGAAAAATGAATATTCTCGAATTGGACAGGACAAAAGCCAAAGTGCCTATTTTTCCGGATGTCATGAAGTGCGAGAATCTGAGGCGGAGAGGGGGCGAGGCCACCACCACACCTGCAGCGTGGCCTGGCCCACGCCAGGGGGTGGTGTGGCCGCTCCCGGCACCCCCTTGGCCTCTCCTTCCGCCTATATATTGCCCTCAGGACGAAAACCCTAAGCACCTGATCAAAAATCAACGAAAGAGTATGTAGCCGCCGTCATCTCCATCCCTAGACCGGGAGGGATCTGAAGCTCTTCGGCACCTACGGAGAGAATTCACACCGAGGCCTTCTTCATCACCATGCAAGCCTCCGGTGTGATGCGTGAGTAGTTCATCCTTGGACTACGGATCCATGTAGTAGCTAGATGGCTGGTTCTCCTCCTTTGTGCTTTCATGTTTACATCTTGTGAGCTCCGTTCATGATCAAGATCATCTATTTGTAATTCTGCATGTTCTGTTTGCGGGGATCCGATGGATATTGAGATGCTATTTCAGATTGATTATTGATTCTATCATGTCTTTGTTATTTGTGATCTTGCATGCTTTCCGTTGTTAGTAGCTATCTTGGCCGAGTAGATGCTAGCAACTCCAAGAGTTAGTATTTATGCTGGATAGTGGGTTCATGCCTCTGGTAATCTGGGGAAGTGACAGAAATCTCTAAGGTACTAGATGTCTTTGTTGCTACTAGGAGAAAACAATAATCCTTTATTCATAGAACAATCGTATTGTTTACTTTACCGATTTGTAAAGCAATAATCTGTTGCTTGCAACTTAATCTTGGAGGGGTTGGATGATAACCTGAAGGTGGATTATTAGTCATAGATGCAGTTGGATGGCGGTCTATGTATAATGCTGTAATGCCCAATCAAGTCTCAAAGGAGTCAAGATGATTAGTATATGCATGTATTGCTTTCTCGGTGTTTGTCAATTGCCCCGTTGTAATTTGTTCACCCAGCATGTTATCTATCTAAGGAGAGCCACCTCTAGTGAACTATGGATCCCGATCCTTTTCTTTACATACAATCTACAATCTTTTACTTCTTTGTGTTTACTTTCTGCAAACTTTTACTTCTTTCCATTCGATACGTTTAATCCTTTGTTTACCGCAAAACACGGTGAGATTGACAACCTCATCGCAAGTTGGGGACAAAGTTTTGTGGTTGTGTTGTGCAGGTCTCCACGTTGCTACTAGCACCGGTAGTGCGCCCTGCCAAAGCTCAGCTAGTAACACCTTTGGGGTGTTTCCTTGCTCCTACTGGTTCAATTAAACCTTGGTTTCATAACTGAGGCAAACTTGCTATTGTGCTCATCATACCTTCCTCTTGGGGTTCCCAACGAGCTCTACATCAACACCGCCATCAAGCATTTTTGTGGGCACCGTGCATTGAGCCATCACTTCTACGGTGGCACTTCACCGTGCAACAAGGACATAGATGCACACTTAGCGAAGCAGGGTGACGGCAGGACGTTCATGATGTTGGCGAAAGGAGCTAAACGGGGATTTGTGAATATCCCCGAGCCGACTCATCAGCCGAAGAAGTCTTGATGTTTTCCTAGCTAGTTGTTAGTTCCGAACTTGTGTTGTAAGCTTTATCGTCCCTATGTTAAATTTCCTAGTGATACGTCCAAAACGTATCTACTTTCCCGAACACTTTTGCTATTGTTTTTCCTCTAAACTTGTGTGATTTGGATACAACTAACATGGACTGACACTATTTTCAGCAGAATTACCTTGGTGTCTAGTTTTTGTGCAAAAAATCAACTATTAGGAAAAATCCCAGAAAATATGCAAAAAATCCTATTTCACCAGAAGACTCACGGAGCCAGAAGACGAGACGGAGTAGGGCCACGAGGGGCCCACACCACCTGGCCTTGCCGAAGGCCGCGCTACTGGTGTGTGGCCGCCTCGGCCTCCCTCTTCGCCTATAAGTTGCCTCTTGACCTAAAAACCAAGGGGGTTCAACGTTTTTCCAGAAAGAGTTCCGTTGCGTCGCCACCACTAGATTCCGTGATTCGGAACCAGAAACTCCATTCTGGCACCCTGCCGGGACGAGGAATTGGAGGAGATCATCGCCATCATCATCACCATCACTTCTCCATTGACCATCCATGTTTCCCCATCTATGAGTGAGTAATCCCCCGCTGTAGGCCATGGGGATGGTAGGGATTGGATAAGATCGTTCATGTAATGGCATCAGATTGTTAGGGCATGGTGCCTAGTATCTATTATTAGTGCTTTTTGACTTTGTTGCAACGTGTTATGCTTAATGCTTGTCACTAGGGCCCGAGTGCCATGATTTCAGATATGAACATGTTATTGATTCATTATGATAGTATTGTTTATGGTCTTACCTGCAAGTTGTATACACATATTGTTGTCCGGAACCAAAGGCCCCGTAGTGACAGCAATCGGGATAACCGGAGGGAATGGTTTCGATGTGAGGATCACGTGTGTTCATGGAGCACCTTAATTGCTAGTAGTTCCCTTGAGGCCCCGCTGCAAATGGGCTGGAAGGACAAAAGATGTTGTGCAAGTTCTCATTCCGAGCACGTATGACTATATATGGAACACATGCCTATGATTATCTAGTACTTGGATGCTTTATCTTATTTATCTGCAAATGCCCAATGTCTTGATTTCCATGTGAATTGTCTTGTCCATGCAACGCCCGTCCCTCCATCTCTATGCCTATCGCGCTTTAATCCTACTGTTTACTGCAATTGTTACTACTGTCTTTACTTTTACTACTTCTATTACTTTACTATTGCTACTACAAAACCGTTGCTACTGATAAATTGATGTGAGCAAGATTATTTCCAGGTGCATCTGAATTGACAACTCAGTTGTTAAGGCTTATAAATATTCTTTGGCTCCCCTTGTATCGAATCAATAAATTGGGTTTCACTTCCCTCAAAAATACTGCGATACACCCCCTATACTTGTGGGTCATCAAGACTATTTTCTGGCGCCGTTGCCAAGGAGCATAGCTTTATTTATCAAGTTCACTTGGAATCACTATTGTTCACTGCCATCCATCCATCATGGGTAAGTCTCGTGATGGCAAGGTTCCTATTTTACTATCCACTACAAGATGAGGTACGGTTCTGAACACCTCTACTGCTCTTGATTCACCATCTGTTATGAGTAAGCTCCTTACACCACCACATACACATGCTACACACACTGCTACTACTGCTGAATCTGAAACTTCTGATATTATGAAGCTGCTTCTACTGTGCTTGATAAGAGTGGTTCATTAGGTCCTTTCCTAGATGCTACAATTGCTAGAACTATAGCTGGAAATACTAAAACTCCCAATGAAGACACTAGTACACCTTTCAGTTCACCTGAGTCTAGAGAGAGCTATGATATTGAAGACGGTTATATTGAGATGACCGATGAATTTATTAAAGAATGTCAAAACACCCATGATAGGAGTGCTATTAAGAGTCTCCTTGAGAGGCGTACTATAAAACCCAAATTGTCTCCTAATGCTAAGTTTGCTGCATCTCCCAAAAACATTAAAGATAAGGATTATGATTTCTCTCTTGATCTATCTTACATAGCTATTATGGAGAAAGAACCTTTTTGTGGGAATAAGAATGAAAGTGCGGTAGCACATATTACTGAGCTTTCTACCATGAGTGGTTTATTTTCTAATGATATTAAGATGCACACCTACTTTGTTGCTAAAATTTTCCCTTTTTCACTAAAAGGAGAAGCTAAAACTTGGTTTAATAATTTACCTCCTGGATCTATTGATAGCCCTGATTGCTTGATTAGTACTTTCCTGCAAAAATAATTTCCTCCTAGTGCTAGACATGCTATTTTGCAGGAACTTTTTGATTTTAAACAGGGAGAAAAAGAGATATTGCCTGAATCATGGGCAAGGTTTTGTGCTTTGATTCATGCACAGGCTGGATGTCCATTACCTAAGAATGAGCTTCTTGATATATTTTATAATGGACTAACTGAAGAATCTAGGACATACCTGGATAGTTGTGCTAATTGTGTTTTCAGGAATAGGACTCCCAAGGAAGCTGAGGAATTAATGGCTAAAATAAGCAAGAATTATGAAGACTGGACTCCTCCTGAACCAGCTATACCTGAAACAATTATACCTAAACCAGCTATACCTGCGCCTATACCAACATCTAAGAAGAGGGGAGTTATTGAACTAAATGATGAAGTGATGAAGGAAGCTAAGAAATGTCTTAAGGAGAAGGGAATTAAAGCTGTAGATGTGAAGAATTTACCTCCTATAGAAGAATTATGTAAGCCAATCTCCCACTCATCCACTATTGAGGTACACTCTCTCCAACATTTTGATGAAGGTGATATCCCATACTCCTGATCAATGCTTAGAAGAATTTGATGTTTTTATTGTTAAGCAAGATAATTTTAATAAAAGGGTGCAAAATCATTTGATGAAAAACACTAGAGCTATTGTTGAGTTGAAGGATATTATGGAAAGAACCTCTAATGATGTTAAAATACTTGTCAAACATTTTCAAATGGTCCAAACTCAAATTGATCAGCTTATTAAAGTACAAAAAGACCTCCTAGTTAATGCTGCTAAAGAAAAACATGCTTATGAAATTAGAACTAAAAGTGGTGCTGCTACCCAGGATCCTCTATATCCTGAGGGGCATCCTAAAAGAATTGAGCAGGATTATCAACAAGCTGAAAATAGTGGTACTACTCCTAAGAATAGAAAGAAGAAACATAAAACTATTGTAGAACCCTCTGAACCTGCTAAAGATCCTAATAGTACATCTGTCTCTGATGCTGAAACTGAAAGTGCTAATGAAGAAAATGATGTTCCTAATGAACAAAAAGTTGAAGAAGAACCTGAAAAGCACACTAAGAATACTAAATACACTAAAAAAGATTTTGTTGCTAAGAAACATGGTAGTGAAAGAGAGCCTTGGCTCCAAAAACCTATGCCTTTCCCTGATAAAAAACACAAGTCAAAGGAAGATGAACACTATAATAAGTTTTGTGAACGGATGAAGCCTTTATTCTTGAAAATTCCTTTGACTAATGCTATTAAATTGTCTCCTTATTCAAAGTATATGAAGGATATTGTCTCTAATAAAAGTAAGATCCCTAATGAAGAAATTTCTACTTTGCTTGCTAATTATTCCTTTAATGGTAAGGTTCCAAAGAAACTTGGAGACCCAGGGATTCCAACTATCCCGTGATCTATTAAAAATAGTTATGTTAGAACTGCTTTGTGTGATTTGGGAGCAGGAGTTAGTGTTATGCCCTTTTCTCTCTACAAGAGACTTCAACTAGAAAAACTAATACCAATTGATATATCTTTGCAAATGGCTAATAAATCTACTACTATTCATGTTGGTATATGTGAGGATGTACCTGTTCAAGTGGCTCATAATTGCTTGATATTAATTGATTTTGTTGTGCTTGAAATGCCTGAAGATGATAATATGTCTATTATTCTTGGGAGAACTTTTCTTAATACTACAGGAGATGTTATTAATTGTAAGCAAGGAAATGGGACTTTCAATGTTAATGACAAGGAGCATACTGTCTATTTTCCCATGAAGATTGATAGGACTTACGGTTTGAATTCAATTGAACATGTTGAGGGCATTCAAGTTGGAGAAATATATTGTCCCATACCAAGAGAAAAATATGGAACTATTATGATTGGGACCACTGCTATCAAGTTTGAGGTAACATAATCATTAGTGGAACAGAAAGTTTTGTTTCATATGAAATTGTTTTGGTAACAAGACCTGATCAACCTTGTTAACAAAAGGATTTCAATGAACAAAACAATGTTTTCACCATGATTATCTTTGTTTACTTTTATTTTATCTTTTCTAGTTTTTGCTTTCGTTTAGTTTACTTTTCTGTTGTTAGTTGCTTGCATGTTAGAGTGTCTTACAACTTCTGAAGTTTTTGTTTTGTTTTGTTATTGCATCTTTCCAGAAACTTTTTCTGTCAGAAAATCATTCATCTATATCTGAAAATTGCTCAAAAATAAAGTGTCTCGAAAAATTCCAAAAATTCATATTAGATTGTTACGTGAAAAAAGGGACAGAGAAGTGCCTAGAGAGTACCAGGGGGGCCCACCAGGCAGGCACACCACCTGGTGGCGCGACCAGCCCAGGGCGCACCTGGCCATGATGTGGGCCACCCTTGGCCCTCTACTCACTCTCTCACTTCCCACTTCTTTCTCTCTCCCGAGAAAACATCAGTTCTTTGCTCGAAATCGCTTTCTTGCTATTCTTGTCCACGATTTTTCGATCTCCTTGCTCAACCCATCTTTGCTGCTGAAATTTGGAGCATTTGTTATCCGGTATGTGACTCCTCCGCTTGTCCAAGTAGATTTGTGTTTAGTGGTTTATATCTTGAGTGTTTTGCTGCTGTAGGTGACATGTTATGAGAGCTTTTAAGCTTGTTCAATGCTTAGAGATATTGTTTTGATGCATGTTTAGGCCTCTTACAAGTCCCCATGAGTAGTGCCCTTCATTATATATTCACTTTGCAATCACTTGTGTAATGGATGTTTAAATTTCAGAATATCAAAGATGAACAACCACAGCTTTGGAGAAATATTTGAGAGGGACACACCTAGGAGGTCAAGGCCCTCAAGATCAGCCTCTCAGTTTAGGCCTTCATACAATGAAGATCTCATTGCACCATGCTTTGACAATGAAGGAGATGAGGGGGATGCTCATCCATCTACTTTTCCTTGTTATACCTTTTTGCAAGCTGCAGGGATCCTCGATGATTTCTTATTACTGGTTCAGAGGGTCGGTTTGACCTCATACATGGAAGATGTGAGTGAGCAATATCCCGTGCTCACCAAAACTTTCATTGAGGGTTTCGTTTTCACTAACACCCCTATCAGTCAACTGTTTCTTTCAGAATTTATAATCTGCCTAGTACCATGTCATTGGAAAGATTTTGTAGCATTATAGGTATAGGCATGACGGGGACCGTGAACAAGATCCAAGGGTGACCCGCTGATTTGCTGGAGCTCTATCAAAGTGTGAAAAATGACGATGACCGCGTAGCTCAGCGCGGGAAGATAAGAAACATCCAACTCCCAGCTCTTAGATACTTTGCTTATTATCTTGCTACTAGCATTCTTGGTATGCAGAACATAAGTAATATCTCCAATTATCATTTAGCCATCCTCGCTGCTGCACTTAATAATGATACTCGGTACAATCTTGGCTCTCTCATTGCTCGCCGCCTAGGTGCTAGGGGACCTATTTATGGGGGAATTATTGCTTCATGTATGGTTACTGCGTTAGAACTCTCTATGGATCCTAATGATACTATATTGGCACCACAAAGGCTTGATCTTGCTACCATGAAAACACATCACTTCGTCACTGCTAACTCTGATACAGACAGTTTAGTATACAGGATGTTGTTTACTGACAGGGATGAAAGGGAGATTCCTTTGCCGCAATCTACTTTGTTCAGTGTTCACAGGAGGCTGTGGTTGCGTTCCAAGGAGGAGGTGGACGAGCAGCTCCGCTTGCTTGGTTTCCACAGGCAGCACTAGGAGGATGTGCCTTCTTACGACTACTCTGTGCACTATGGTGGGGCATCCTCGAGCTCGTACCAGGACGAGGGTACCTCCTCGCCATACTACAGAGGCGCTCCATCTTGGCCATCCTGGGATTGATACCCACTTAGGCCAAAAGCCTAAGCTTGAGGGGAGGTACACCGACATCACGCTCATCTCCATATCATGTTTCGTCGGTACTTTGTATATTCATGCTTCGTTCTCTTTTTAGTTTTCGTTCTTTCTTTACTTTTGCATTCTAAAACACAAAAAGACCAAAAATATTTCTGTTGTTTCTCTTTGTTTGCTTCTTCTTCTTTTTGCCTTGGTTTTCCTTTTCCTTTTGGCTTTGTCTTAATTATTCGAAAAGCCCAAAAATATTTTGTGTTGCTTGTTTTTTCTTTTTGTTCTTGCCTTTGAAAATTAAAAACACCAAAAATATTTGTTCTTCTTCTTTGGTTTTTTGAAGTTTCTTGCAGGGTTCAGCAGTCCTCAGTGGAATTTGGTTTCATGTTATTATTCAAGCCACACAAGTGAAGGGAAATAATGAGGATTAATGATAACTTGAGGTGTGGTAAGAGGCTGGTAACGAACTCTATTTGTTTTTATTTTTGTACATATACTCATCATTATGGGCATGCTTAGTCTGTTCATGTAGGGTGTATGTTATTTATGGATGCTTAGTAGTTCTTGCTTTCTTATGATTAACTCCAGCTTGCTAATAGTTTGTAGCATGTCATATGAATGTTTGCTTGCATTGCTCTATTCATAACTTGGTATGACACTGTGGTATCCTCCTCTGAATCTTTCTCTTGAATCAACTTGGCACATGCTAATGCATGCATATGACTGAAACAAAAATCAGTTAAGCTTCGATGAATTATTTTTCCTCAAGGGTCTTGAATCACTTTCATGCCATGATTAGTCCTGTTTTGTTGCAAGCATGATCATGATGGTTATTGCTCTCTCGCTTGTCGCTCCCTTACTATTGCTAGCCTCCACTTGCACTGAGTATGAGCTCTACTCGTGTTTCCAATTCCCCAAAACCAATATTGCCAAAAGTGTCCACCGTACCTACCTATTAGCATCATTTCCTGTTCCGTGCATATTCAATATGCCTTGTTTTCTTCCGAATAAAATGTTTGCTTGTTATGGGAAAGTTAGTTAGTAAAGCTCTCACGAACTTGATGGCACACTTTAGTTCTTGCACTTAATAAACCTAAACCATTGTGACTATCCATGAAAGTTATATGCTTGCAAATTATAGGCTGGGGATTAGCAGAACCGTGCTGTCACGGGGAATGCTTTCAACGCCTCTAAATATATACCCAGTTGATATCATGCTCTTTTGTTTGCGGATGTCATCGGTGTGAAATAAAAGGGGAGCTTGTAAGTCCATGGAGTTATGTATGTGTGTTAGAGAAACGCCTGGGCCGCCGGTCTAATCCATGCCTAATCATAGTGGAAACCTGCAGCGTAACCATAATGAGTATCTATGAAGCATTCTTTTTATAAAAAAAATAAGAGAGATAGCTATTGAGAAAAAGAAAAAAATAAGAGATATGAGAAAAGAGGAAAGAGAGAAAAAAACACCATTTTCCCATGGTAAATAAGGAGATTGCTAAGATACTTGTTGTCTGCTTGCCTTGTCATTTTGATATGGGGATTCTTCCATATCATCGGGCAAGGGGTACCCCGTTGGCGGTTCTCTATGATACGCACGTATTTACTATGACAAGAACTTACCGATAACTAAATTTGAGTAGCATGAGGAGCGGTCCTCATACTCAAGGGACATGAGATTTCCAGTTTATAGTCTGTCAAGCATATAACTCAGATTGGACCTCACTTTCACCTTAACCATTTAAAGATGCTTATGATAGGGGCAATGAGAGCTCAAAGCTAACGAGTACCATACTTTCAGCATTTGGAAGCCTTTCAAACTTTTCAAAACCTTTTTAATTTCCTTGTTGAGTCACCACCCATTCTATGAGTACTTTCTTGAGAGCATAGTTGTCAGTCTTAGTGTAATGTGCTTGTCTCAAAACTTGATTAATTGTGTTATGACTTTGATGCTTGTATCTTTGATATCTTTACTTCTAGTCTTCACTTGAACTTCAGAGGTGCTTTGGCATTTATGTTTGCTCTACAATCGAAGGCAAGCGAGATACCACTCTATCATACATTTTTATGAGCATTGCAATGTTTCTTATGTTTATGTTTCATGCCACTTACTATTTTTGAGAGAGAAGCTCTTCATAGCTTGCAATGACTATTAAGTAAACTTAGTTACATACTCTTTATTATGAATTGCCTGAGTAGTTGATCGATCATATGCTGAGAATATATACATCTTATGAAGCAAATGTGTTGGTGAAAGTTTCTTTTATCACACTTAGTTTTCAACTGAATTGCTTAAGGACAAGCAATAAGCTAAGCTTGGGGGAAGTTGATACGTCCAAAACATATCTACTTTCCCGAACACTTTTGCTATTGTTTTTCCTCTAAACTTGTGTGATTTGGATACAACTAACATGGACTGACGCTGTTTTCAACAGAATTACCTTGGTGTCTAGTTTTTGTGCAGAAAATCAACTATCAGGAAAAATCCCAGAAAATATGCAAAAAATCCTATTTCACCAGAAGACTCACGGAGCCAGAAGACGAGACGGAGTAGGGCCACGAAGGGCCCACACCACCTGGCAACGCGGGCCAGGCCATGCCGCGCCTAGGGGTGGTGTGGCCGCCTCGGCTGCCCCTCGGCCTCCCTCTTCACCTATAAGTTGCCACTTGACCTAAAAACCAAGGGGGTTCAGTCCAGAAAGAGTTCCGCTGCGCCGCCACCACTAGATTCCGTGATTCGGAACCAGAAACTCTGTTCTGGCACCCTGCCGGGACGAGGAATTGGAGGAGATCATCGCCATCATCATCACCATCGCCTCACAATCAACCATCCATGTTTCCCCCATCTATGAGTGAGTAATCCCCCGCTATAGGCCATGGGGATTGTAGGGATTGGATAAGATCGTTCATGTAATGGCATCAGATTGTTAGGGCATGGTGCCTAGTATCTATTATTAGTGCTTTTTGACTTTGTTGCAACTTGTTATGCTTAATGCTTGTCACTAGGGCCCGAGTGCACCAATTTCAGATCTGAACATGTTATTGATTCATTATGATAGTATTGTTTATGGTCTTACCTGCAAGTTGTATACACATATTGTTGTCTGGAACCAAAGGCCCCGAAGTGACATCAATCAGGATAACCGGAGGGAATGGTTTCGATGTGAGGATCACGTGTGTTCAATTAGTGTTAATGCTTTGCTCCGGTGCTCTATTAAAAGGAGCACCTGTCAACACCCGGATTTTTAATCCTAGATGCCCGTTATGCCATACCTCGCAATCCCAGGATTACCATTTTTGTGAGACATAACGGATTGTAACATCCCAAAATTTCATCTAAAATCATCATCACTGCACTCATATCATCATGGCATGTTTTTGCATTGCATTTAGAATGTCCTCCAATAAAATTTGGTGAAATTTGGGCCATGGATAAAAGTTGTGAATTGTTATGGAAATATTACCTATTAAGTCCAAGTGAGTACTTTGATTAAAATGGTAGGCAAATATGTTTTATAATACCCTAAAAACCTAGTTTGAGTTTTTATAAATTTTCACAAATTGGTTTGAAGCAATTTGAATCATTAAATCAAAAGTTTTGGAGAAAAACTGAATCAGAAAAAGAAAAGGAGGGAAAATTTCAAACAGCTGCAGCAGCAATTTGGCCCACTCTGGCCCAACAGGCATAGCCCACTCGGACCACTCCCTCTCCCCTTCTCGTCTTTTCTCACTCCCCCGTCTCTACTCCCTCTCGCTGACAAACTGGACCCACGCCACGTCACCCCCACCCCGTCGTCTTCAACCGCATCATCGAAAAACCCCTTCGGCCGTTTTGAATCGATTGATTCCGGTTCTCATGATTAATTGCCCCGGTGATTGCCCCTACTAAATCCCCTCTTCCTCCTCGTGATTTTCCCTCCAGACACCACCCCGGAGAGCCCCCAGGCTCCCCTAATTCCGAGCTCGAACCGCCGCAGTCCGACAAACTCCGGCGACGATTCCGGTGAGCCCAGGCCGCCCGGCGCCCTCCCCTTGGTCCCATCTATTTCCCCATCTCCTGGCGCACCTACTGACCAAGCCACACGATTTCTTTTGCCCTAGGTCGACGACACGGACAATTCCGGCGAACTCCCTCTGCCACCGCCATCAGTTGCCTTCTCCGGCAAAGGTAGGGTTCCCGCCACCCCTTTTTGGTCTTTACTAGGTCGTGCAGACGCCTGCGCACCTCGCTGACCTCTTTGCCGGTTGATTTGAGCCCCAGGTCGTCATCTCCGTCGCTGACCCGAGAGTTCCGCCGGCAACCGCAACTCCGGCGAAGGATCCAGGCCAAGCCCGAGTACCCCCCCCGCACCGCAGTAACCTCCATCGAGACTGCCGCGACCTCCTTGACCTCCGGTACATGTCCACGGTCTCCCAGCCCTCGTAGAGTCGCCAGAACCCCATCGGCCGACGCTCCACCGCCGCGCTCCGTCGTTAGCACCACCAAACTCCGGCGAGATGTTTAGCAACCGTTCGATCAGATCCTAGCGGTTAAGATTAGATCACTTAAACAAAGGGGTACGGCTGATCTGATCCATCCAACGTCACTTAAATCTGATGGCTCGCATCAGTCGATCCGACCGAACCGGTATCAGCCAATAGGAAAACGCCACGTAGCCAGACTATTTCTGTTTAATTAGAAAATAGACAGATTTAGTATTAAACTTAGCAATTCAATAGCTTTTGATCCACAAATCAGAAAAATGCAAATTTGGTGTCTATGGATTCAGAAAAATGAGACCTTTATTATGGAGGCCTTGTTTCACACTTTTGCCTCTGTAAATTTGGAATTATAGAGAGAACCTTTTTAGGAGTATTTTGCCCATAAAAATTGTTCTATAAATTATTTTTGGGTATTTCTTATGCATTTAGATGAGGTATTCTATCCTCTGTACTGTAGACTCTGTAAATTATAGAATTATGTGCATATCATTGCCTTTTGAATGCACTCATGTTTTTGTAATGTTTTATTAATTGAATTATTATTGTTGTATTGATCTTGTGTAGATTGTGTGGATTGTGAAGTTTGTTGCTGTGAGGATTGTACCTATTCCCCTAGCTACCAAGGCAAGTGATATTTCATCTCATGTCCTATTTATTTTCACTATTGCACTAGTGATATTTTGGTAGATCTTGATATGATAGAATTATCCCTATATTGTTATACTATGCTATGCTATATAGATTATATCTTGGTAGTATCCACTAGTCAAAGAACTTTGTATGCTAGAATGCTTAGCTATGCTAGTAGAATTTGTGGGTGGAATATACACATAAGACATTATGGAAAGATATTATTTTGTTTAACTAAGAAAACAACTAATGTTAATGAAACACCTGGGTGGAATGGGCTTGCTTGGATTATGTTGAGTGGTTACTCAGGGACCATGTCTATGGTCAGCTGGTGTATCACACTTGTGGACGGCCACCCAGGAACAAAGAGATTGGAGACGTTCTTGTCGCGAAGCTTCTAGTGCAGCCACATGGCATATGGGCTCTGCCTTGACCGACTAAGTTGCGAGAACTCAGCCAGACGGACAGAGGGTGGTAGTGATGATAGGATGGAACGCATCCGTGGTGGTCTGAGGGATTGCTTCTGAAAAGTCTCGTCTCGATGCATGTCGAGTCTTGTGGGGAAAGTGCACCACCTCTCGAGATGGTAAAACTAAGTACTTAGCCGTGTCCCCGGTTATGGACAACTTCTGAGCCTCAAGACAGTGAAGTAGTTCAATAATCTCCTCATTCAAATTTCTCTAAGTTAAAACTTGTGGGTGAACATGGGTAGAGGTTCAGTGATGTCTATCATTGGTACCTTATAGCTTGAATGAAAACCTCTTCAAAAATTATCAGTTAAACCAGCTTTTAGCAAAACCAACCATAACCCCACTTAGCCATATATTCATGTAGTTGTTGGATTATACTAAGTATCTTTGGTAACACTTGCCAATACAATTCCAAATGTATTGACCCTTGTGGCTGTAACTTATTATGTTGCAGGATACTCTGATGATGAGTAGGGTTGCGGGTCTACACTCGACATGCTTGCCTGTGGCACATGAAGACTAAGGACTCTATTATTATATGTTACGTGAACTTGTGTCTTAGCCTTGGGCTAAGTGAGTTGTAATAACTATTATACTCCTGGATGTGCGATGTAATAATGACCTTTGTTTCTGTGTACTTCATCTTAAACTGTGGGTGCTAGCATTTCGATCCAGGGACTAGCACTGCAATCACAGGGATCTTAACTTATCATGGTGAGATCTTACAGATGGTATCAGAGCATCGTGTTGCCTGTAGGTTCGTGACCCTAGAATGGATTAGACTAAGTAAAACCCTTAGGAAAATAACTCTATATTTCAACTTTACACTTGTCTTTTCATCTCGTAAAGTCTTTCCTAATATTCCTTCTCATCTATTTTTGTAGATGTCCACCATTAATGAATCTGTCAAGAAGGGACCACTGATGACTATGACCCTGGAGTGCGAGACAGAATTTCCCAATGTGCTCAAGAACCTCATGCTCGGCTTGGGGATGAATGGTGAAGCCGTGTACAAGGGACTTCCTGTGATAGATGAAGGACAAGAGTATTGGTGGGTGCGACTCCACTTGTACAAGAACAAGGAAGACGATCACAAGAGTACGGGATTTTGCATGTTCACCAACTCTGAGATGCACCCGTCATTCTTTGACTCTGCAAGGAATGCTGCATGGAGGGCTATTGAGGAACTTGGGGAGAGACTCAAGTATAGAATGCTCAATACTCAGGAGGATCTCAAGGAGGAGAAGCGTCTTGCCCAAGACTCAAAGGCCACTGTGAAATGCCTAAGTAAGGATATCATAGGCCTAGCATTGGATCTATGTGACCAAGACAAGCAGATTTCTGCCAAGGATGCTCTGATTGCCACCTTGGTTAAGAAGGAGTGAGATATTAGTTGGACCACCACCCTTGGCGTTTTATCACGTTAGTTTCTCGACCATACCAACCTATGTGGTATGGCAAAAATAAAGTTATGTCTGGAACCTTGAGTGCTTGAGTTGAATTAATGTATTGCTACTTGGAATGTTTTGTTGGTTGAATTCTCTTTTATTGTGTGACTTGTATTTTCTTTCTCTATTGTGTTACTA
Organism: Avena insularis; assembly: GCA_023614405.1. Lineage (NCBI taxonomy): Eukaryota > Viridiplantae > Streptophyta > Magnoliopsida > Poales > Poaceae > Avena > Avena insularis. Next base: position 462,933,629 of record CM042690.1, read on the forward strand.
ATTTTCTCCATACTATGCAGAAGATGCCGAACTTTGTCTACAGCACGGCCGAGGATTTCAAGGGGACTCGCTTTGGGACTCGTATCTTGGAGCTAGTCCAAGTGCTCGCTCTTCCGATTCCTACTATCCAGGGACTTCAGCTGAGGAAGTTTCAGAGGAAGGACTTATGGGGATTCAGAGTTACCCAGCCAGGACGTGAGACAGAGCCCCAAACTGGGGAGATTACCTTCAAGGTTCTCCATGATGACATGGAGAGGGGCCTCGACGTTGCTATGCAGGAGCTGTTGGGACGTCTATGTGGACGTCATTCTTCTGAGATCAAGAGCCACTACTTCCACTTCTTTGGGAGGTGCGACGAGGATGGAGAGCCTATTGTGTTGGATAAGGCCACTAAGGAGTCTATCAAGCCCGTGCGTCACTACCTCCAGGACTTAGAGAGCCTTGTTAGACACCTTGATACTGACAGGACTAATGTGATGCTTAGCAATGACGAACTACGAGTCCAACTCAAGGAGAAGGACAAGGACTTCTAGGAACAGGAAAATCGAATCAAGGAAATGGAGAAGAAGTTTAAAGACCGAGATAAGAAATTCAAGAACCAAGAGAAGAGAGTTCAGGAGAAGAACAAGAAGATTAGAGACTTGGAGACCGAGTTAGAGCTACAGAACATTGAGCTGGAAGCGGATCACAAAGTGATAGAGAGGCTACGCACACAGAAGAGAGAGCTACAGGCGAAGATCGATGCTCTGACTACCATCTTGGAGGAATACAAGGCAGGATTCGCATCAGCAGGACTTGCTCTAGTGGAGGAGGAAGTCGACATGGAGGAGTAGTGATACTGTTCCATCTACCTATCGTTCTATTATTATTGAGTGCATAAGTCATACCGACTTGTGGGTGACTATGCTAGTATGTTATCCTTGCAGACTCTATTATTGTTGTGATGTTGGAACTTGCATGTGCTTGTTTGTCTGAATTGTTGTTTTATTTGGGTTATCTATCATTACTTACCCTTTCTAAACCCACAGATGCCTCCCCGATGCAACAACGAGGATCACAATGACAATGACAATGGAATGCAGTAGATGATGGCTGCATAGACCCAATTGATGCAAATGATGTCTCAATTTATGGCAAACCAGAACCAGAACAACAATAATAACAATAACAACCAGAACAATCCACCACCTTTGGACATGCTGACCAGGTTTCTAAGGCTGAGACCTGCCAAGTTCTTAGGCACCTCAGACCCCATGGTAGCAAATGATTGGTTACGCTCTGTGAATAAGGACCTAGTCACGGTTGGGTGCACAGATGCTGAAAAAGTCAGATTTGCAGCACACTTGTTGGAAGGTCATGCAGGTGCTTGGTGGGATAATTTCCAAATTACCCACCCTATTGAGGAAGTGACTTGGGCAATGTTCGAAGATGGGTTTCGCACCACTCACATCTCTGCTGGAATAATGGGATTGAAGAAAAAGGAGTTCCATAACCTCAAGCAACGCCATCGTAGTATTTCTGAATACATCGAGGAGTTTAATAATTTGTCACGTTATGCACCCGATGACGTTAACACTGATGCAAAGAGGAAGGAGAAATTCCTGGATGGGCTGAATGATGAAATTGCTATGCAACTATCTATCGCATATGTTCCAACTTATCAATCTTTATGTGATAAAGCTACCATCCTGGAAAACAAGATGAAGCTAGTGGAGAGTAGAAAGAGGAAACACCATTTCGATAAGTTTGGATAAGGATCTCCTCACAAGCGCCCTCATGGTGAAGGAAGTGGGAGCTCAGGATTCCACAAGAATGGGAATCATAATAACCATCATAACAACAACCACAACCATGATGGAAACAATCATCGTGGGCATAACAAAAGTGGATTCAGGAACAACCACAATAATCATGGCCATGGGAACCAAAATGGTCAGAACCGTCACAGTCAGCCAGCAAAGAAAGACATCAGCCAGGTGGAATGTTTCAAGTGTAAGAAGACAGGACACTATGCTAATGAATGCCCAGAAAAGAAGACTGATGGGGTTAAGCCAAACCAATTCCAAAAGGGCCATGTGAATCACATTAATGTGGAGGAAATCCAAGAAGGATCTGATGCCGTGATCGGTAAGTTCAAAATTAATGCCTTTTCCGCACTCATCCTTTTCGATACTGGCGCATCACATTCATTCATTTCAAGAACATTTGTAATAAAAAACGGACTCACCACTGAAACTATTGGATGTCCTATTAAGGTAAGTTCTCCGGGAGGAGAAATGATAGTAAATTCAGGGTGCCGACATATCATCCTAGAAATTGGAAAACACAGGTTTCCGATTAGTCTAATAATCCTAGAGTCCCAAGGATTAGATGTTATATTAGGAATGGACTGGTTGACCCGTTATGAAGGGGTGATTGATTGTGCCAAGCGAACTGTTATGCTCACCACCCCAGAAAAGAAAAGGATCAGGTTCAAGTCTAACTTTGAACCCAAGGGGAGCAAAGTTAATTCTCTTAAGGGGGTTAGCCTAGATAATGTGCCAATAGTGAGGGAATACCCAGATGTGTTTCCCGAAGAATTACCCGGCATGCCACCAGATAGGGATGTGGAGTTTCTAATAGACCTACTGCCAGGAACAGGGCCTATAGCAAAGAGACCTTATAAGATGTCGGTTGACGAGTTAAAAGAACTCAAGAAGCAGCTGGGAGAACAGTTGAAAAAGGGATTTATCCAACCAAGTTCATCATCCTGGGGAGCACCGGTTTTGTTTGCTGAAAAGAAGGACCAAAGCCAAAGACTATGCATAGATTATCGTTCACTTAATGAAGTGACCATAAAGAATAAGTACCCCCTGCCTAGAATAAATGATCTCTTCGATCAACTAAAGGGAGCATGTGTGTTCTCAAAAATTGATCTCCGATCAGGATACTTTCAACTAAAGATTAGAGAACATGACATACCCAAGACTGCATTCACCACTAGATACGGGTTGTATGAATATACAGTGATGCCGTTTGGATTAACTAATGCACCAGCCTATTTCATGAACATGATGAATAAAGTATTCATGGAATTCCTTGACAAGTTCGTAGTGGTATTCATCGATGATATATTGGTATATTCCACAAGCAACAAAGAACATGAGGAACATCTATGCCTGATTCTAGAGAAACTCAGGGAACTTAAACTTTATGCCAAGTTCAGTAAATGTGAATTCTGGCTGAACAAAGTGGGTTTTCTTGGGCACATAGTATCTAGAAATGGTATAGCTGTTGATCCAGCAAAAGTGGCAGCTGTGACAGAATGGGAACCTCCTAAATCAATTAAAGAAGTCCGTAGTTTCCTTGGTCTGGCAGGATACTATCGAAGGTTCATTGAGAATTTCTCTAAGATTGCAAAGCCCATGACTAATCTGCTGAAGAAGGAGAATAAGTTTAATTGGACAGAAGCTTGTGAAACCAGCTTTCAGGAATTGAAGAAGAGACTTGTGTCAGCACTAGTGTTATGTTTGCCAGATCTTGAGAAAGATTTTCAAGTCTATTGTGATGCATCTCACCAAGGATTGGGAGGTGTACTGATGCAACAAGGTAAAGTTGTAGCTTATGCATCAAGGCAACTCAAAAATCATGAAGTAAATTATCCTACTCATGATCTAGAGTTGGCATCAGTTGTGCATGCACTAAAAACATGGAGGCATTATCTTATGGGAAAACGTTGTGAGATGTTCACCGATCACAAGAGTTTGAAATATATTTTTACACAGAAAGAGCTCAACATGAGACAAAGAAGATGGTTAGAACTCATCAAGGACTATGACTTAAGTCTACAATACCATCCTAGAAAGGCAAATGTTGTAGCCGATGCATTAAGCCGCAAAGTCTATGTGAATGGCCTCAACAAAGGAGAATTGCCGGAGGAGTTGTGTGCTCAATTTAGAGAGCTAAGACTCGAAATTGTGCCTGAAGGGTACCTTGCATCCTTGGAGGTGCAGCCCACACTAATGGATAGAATTCAAGAGGCCCAAAAGTTGGACAAAGAAATGGATGAAATCAAAAGTAAAGTTAGTGAAGGAAAGGCAAAAGGATTCCATGTAGATGAACAACGAATCTTATGGTATGCAACGTGTCATGTTCCACAGGATCCGGAACTTAAGAAGTTGATCTTACGAGAAGCTCACAATTCACCATATTCAATTCACCCTGGCAACACCAAGATGTATATGGATGTTAAGGGAAGATTTTGGTGGAATAATCTAAAGAAAGATATAGCAGAACATATTGCTCTATGCGACGTGTGTAGTCGTGTAAAGGCAGAACATCAAAAACCGGCAGGACTATTGCAACCGCTACCAATACCTGATTGGAAATGGGATAAAATCGGTATGGATTTCATCACTGGACTGCCAAGAACTAGGTCTGGATACGATTCCATATGGGTTATCGTTGATCGCTTGACAAAAGTGGCCCATTTCATACCAGTGAAGACCACTTATACAAGTGCAAAACTAGCCAAGATTTACATGAATAGGATTGTATGTTTGCATGGGGTACCTAAAAGTATCGTGTCCGACAGAGGAACTCAATGCACTTCGCACTTTTGGCGGCAACTTCACGAGTCACTAGGAACTCGGTTAGAATTCAGCACTGCATTTCATCCTCAAACAGATGGGCAGACAGAAAGGACCAATCAAATATTAGAGGACATGCTGAGAGCATGTGCGTTAGATTATGGATCCAGTTGGGATGAAAGTCTACCGTACGCAGAGTTTTCTTACAATAACAGTTATCAGTCAAGCATAGAAATGGCTCCATTTGAATTCCTTTATGGAAGGAAGTGTACTACACCATTGCTATGGAATGGGGTAGGAGAAGGAAACTTGTTCGGACCAGACCTAATCAAAGAGGCCGAGGAGAAAGTCAAGATGGTAAGAGATAGGCTAAAAGTAGCTCAATCTCGGCAAAAGAGCTATGCTGATCCAAAGCGTAGAGAGGTTACCTATGAGGTTGGTGATAGATCTTACCTCAGGGTATCACCACTTCGTGGTGTAAAGAGATTTGGAATCAAAGGAAAACTAGCACCACGCTATGTAGAGAGGTTACCTTGGTGTCTAGTTTTTGTGCAGAAAATCAACTATCAGGAAAAATCCCAGAAAATATGCAAAAAATCCTATTTCACCAGAAGACTCACGGAGCCAGAAGACGAGACGGAGTAGGGCCACGAAGGGCCCACACCACCTGTCCGCGCGAGCCAGGCCATGCCGCGCCTAGGGGTGGTGTGGCCGCCTCGGCTGCCCCTCGGCCTCCCTCTTCACCTATAAGTTGCCACTTGACCTAAAAATCAAGGGGGTTCAGTCCAGAAAGAGTTCCGCTGCGCCGCCACCACTAGATTCCGTGATTCGGAACCAGAAACTCTGTTCTGGCACCCTGCCGGGACGAGGAATTGGAGGAGATCATCGCCATCATCATCACCATCGCCTCACAATCAACCATCCATGTTTCCCCATCTATGAGTGAGTAATCCCCCGCTATAGGCCATGGGGATTGTAGGGATTGGATAAGATCGTTCATGTAATGGCATCAGATTGTTAGGGCATGGTGCCTAGTATCTATTATTAGTGCTTTTTGACTTTGTTGCAACTTGTTATGCTTAATGCTTGTCACTAGGGCCTGAGTGCCATAATTTCAGATCTGAACATGTTATTGATTCATTATGATAGTATTGTTTATGGTCTTACCTGCAAGTTGTATACACATATTGTTGTCTGGAACCAAAGGCCCCGAAGTGACATCAATCAGGATAACTGGAGGGAATGGTTTCGATGTGAGGATCACGTGTGTTCAATTAGTGTTAATGCACGGAGTCCTCCGGTGCTCTATTAAAAGGAGCACCTGTCAACACCCGGATTTTTAATCCTAGATGCCCGTTATGCCATATCTCGCAATCCCAGGATTACCATTTTTGTGAGACATAACGGATTGTAACATCCCAAAATTTCATCTAAAATCATCATCACTGCACTCATATCATCATGGCATGTTTTTGCATTGCATTTAGAATGTCCTCCAATAAAATTTGGTGAAATTTGGGCCATGGATAAAAGTTGTGAATTGTTATGGAAATATTACCTATTAAGTCCAAGTGAGTACTTGGATTAAAATGGTAGGCAAATATGTTTTATAATACCCTAAAAACCTAGTTTGAGTTTTTACAAATTTTCACAAATTGGTTTGAAGCAATTTGAATCATTAAATCAAAAGTTTTGGAGAAAAACTGAATCAGAAAAAGAAAAGGAGGAAAAATTTCAAACAGCTGCAGCAGCAATTTGGCCCACTGCCCAATGTGAGCCTGACCATTCGGACCACTCCCTCTCCCCTTCTCGTCTTTTCTCACTCCCCCGTCTCTACTCCCTCTCGCTGACAAACTGGACCCACGCCACGTCACCCCCACCCCGTCGTCTTCAACCGCACCGTCGAGCAAACCCCCCCTTCGGCCGTTTTCGAATCGATTCGATTCCGTCAGTTTCTCGCGATTAATTGCCCTGGTGATTTCCCCTACTAAATCCCCTCTTCCTCCTCGTCATTTCCCCCCAGACACCACCCCGGAGAGCCCCTAGGCTCCCCTAATTCCGAGCTCGAACCGCCGTAGTCCGACGAACTCCGGTGACGATTTCGGTGAGCCCAGGCCGCCCGGCGCCCTCCCCTTGGTCCCATCTATTTCCCCATCTCCTGGCGCACCTACTGACCGAGCCACACAATTTCTTTTGCCATAGGTCGACGACACGGACAATTCCGGCGAACTCCCTCTGCCACCGCCGTCAGTCGCCTTCTCCGGCAAAGGTAGGGTTCCCGCCGCCCCTTTTTGGTCTTTACTGGGTCGTGCAGATGCCTGCGCACCTCGCTGACCTCTTTGCCGGTTGATTTGAGCCCCAGGTCGTCATCTCCGTCGCTGACCCGAGAGTTCCGCCGGCAACCGCAACTCCGGCGAAGGATCCAGGCCAAGCCCGAGTACCCCTCGCACCGTAGTAACCTCCATCGAGACCGCCGCGACCTCCCTGACCTCTGGTACGTGTCCACGGTCTCCCAGCCCTCGTAGAGTCGCCAGAACCCCATCAGCCGACGCTCCGCCGCCGCGCGCCGTCGTTAGCACCGCCAAACTCCGGCGAGATGTTTAGCAACCGTTCGATCAGATCCTAGCGTTTAAGATTAGATCACTTAAACAAACGGGTACGGCTGATCTGATCCGTCCAACGTCACTTAAATCTGATGGCTCGCATCAGTCGATCCGACCGAACCGGTATCAGCCAATAGGAAAACGCATACGTAGCGGACTATTTACATTTAATTAGAAAATAGACAGATTTAGTATTAAACTTAGAAATTCAATAGCTTTTGATCCACAAATCAGAAAAATGCAAATTTGGTGTCTATGGATTCAGAAAAATGAGACCTTTATTATGGAGGCCTTGTTTCACACTTTTTATAGACATAACCTTTTTAGGAGTATTTTGCTCATAAAAATTGTTCTATAAATTATTTTTGGGTATTTCTTATGCATTTAGATGAGGTATTCTATCCTCTGTACTATAGACTCTGTAAATTATAGAATTATGTGCATATCATTGCCTTTTGAATGCACTCATGTTTTTGTAATGTTTTATTGATTGAATTATTATTGTTGTATTGATCTTGTGTAGATTGTGTGGATTGTGAAGTTTGTTGCTGTGAGGATTGTACCTATTCCCCTAGCTACCAAGGCAAGTGATATTTCATCTCATGTCCTATTTATTTTCACTATTGCACTAGTGATATTTTGGTAGATCTTGATATGATAGAATTATCCCTATATTGCTATACTATGCTATGCTATATAGATTATATCTTGGTAGTATCCACTAGTCAAAGAACTTTGTATGCTAGAATGCTTAGCTATGCTAGTAGAATTTGTGGGTGGAATATACACATAAGACATTATGGAAAGATATTATTATTTTTAACTAAGAAAACAACTAATGTTAATGAAACACCTGTGTGGAATGGGCTTGCTTGGATTATGTTGAGTGGTTACTCAGGGACCATGTCTATGGTCAGCTAGTGTATCACACTTGTGGACGGCCACCCAGGAACAAAGAGATTGGAGACGTTCTTGTCGCGAAGCTTCTAGTGCAGCCACATGGCATATGGGTTCTGCCTTGACCGACTAAGTTGCGAGAACTCAGCCAGACGGATAGAGGGTGGTAGTGATGATAGGATGGAACGCGTCCGTGGTGGTCTGAGGGATTGCTTCTGAAAAGTCTCGTCTCGATGCATGTCGAGTCTTGTGGGGAAAGTGCACCACCTCTCGAGATGGTAAAACTAAGTACTTAGCCGTGTCCCCGGTTATGGACAACTTCTGAGCCTCAAGACAGCGAAGTAGTTCAATAATCTCCTCATTCAAATTTCTCTAAGTTAAAACTTGTGGGTGAACATGGGTAGAGGTTCAGTGATGTCTATCATTGGTACCTTATAGCTTGAATGAAAACCTCTTCAAAAATTATAAGTTAAACCAGCTTTTAGCAAAACCAACCATAACCCCACTTAGCCATATATTCATGTAGTTGTTGGATTATACTAAGTATCTTTGGTAACACTTGCCAATACAATTCCAAATGTATTGACCCTTGTGGCTGTAACTTATTATGTTGCAGGATACTCTGATGATGAGTAGGGTTGCGGGTCTACACTCGACATGCTTGCCTGTGGCACATGAAGACTAAGGACTCTATTATTATATGTTACATGAACTTGTGTCTTAGCCTTGGGATAAGTGAGTTGTAAGAACTATTATACTCCGGGATGTGCGATGTAATAATGACCTTTGTTTCTATGTACTTCATCTTAAACTGTGGGTGCTAGCATTTCGATCCAGGGACTAGCACTGCAATCACAGGGATCTTAACTTATCATGGTGAGATCTTACAGATATCACAGTACATCATCCATTACAAACCATACATAAGGTCTTACACAAATAAGGATCTCATGATCCAGTCTGAATACAACAAGCAGCGGAAATAAAAGATAAGCGTAGCGGTGGGGTCCGTCTTTAGGGGCACAGGCAATGCTGATGAAGGAAGATAGTCCTAGTTATCATAGCCGCCCTGTTGGCCATCATCTTGATAGTCTCCTTCATAGTCTGGCCATGAGAATAGCCAGGGACAAAAGCCATGAGTACTCTTCAAGTACTCGCAAACTACTACTAACAAGTAATATAGTTCTAAGTCAAGTGCTAAACTCTATGTTTAACTAAAAGGTTAAGTTTGAAACCTAAGCTGAGTTCTGAAGCAAAGAAAGATAAAATAAAGTTCTAGAATCACTTAAATTGGGAATCTAGTATCATAAACATAGCCCTGTTATGGTCAAGTCAAGATTCATCATTCACTTCAAGTTATTTGGAAAACATCTGACAACGAAACAGTATGGCCATTCCAACTGTCCATAACCACGGACGCGGCTATTCGAATAGTTTGACACTCTGCAGAGGTGGTACACTTTCACCACAAGATTCGATACATCTACCAGGGATAGCCCTGAATCATCATACTTAGTATGTAGATAATCAAACATAACCTTTCTTTTACACACCCTAGTATAAGCACCACTCCTATGAGCATGGCCTCCCAACCATGACCATCAGTCATCTTGGGCACTGGATAGGTGGACAACATTGAGAGGTAGCCTCAGCTCAAACCTCTCCCGCTAGGGAACTAATACTAATGCATATAAATTTCCAACTGACCCTTACCCAATTCAGGTAGTGTGGTTGTACGGTAAATTTGGAATGGTATCGCATCCGAATCCAACCATCAGTTTTATAAAAGGGTTAAGGCTCATGCCTCAACATTTTAATCATCATAAACCATTTGTGTTTCTCAACACATGTCAAAGCATCGACCCATCATTCCAAGGTTTTCACAGTTCATTTTCACCAATTGTTCCCATCTAAAGTGACTCAAGTTTTGATCTACTCTAACTACTAAGTTAAGAGTGTTCACTAAGGTGGAAAGATGATGGGTTCAATCTCATGCCATAGAATGACATCTAAAGCTTAGCTAATTATGTCAAGTTTTATACTTTTTATGCTACCTTCAAAAAAAATAAGGGACTTTGTGTAAACTAAAGGAATTAAAGCTTGTAAGGTAATACTTGGGTAGTAATAGTCAAGGTGGTGTGACCAAAGCATGCCTAAAGCATCTTTGCTCATTCATCTAGCTTAATTCTAACTTGCTAACAATAGCTTGCACTGTTAATGGTGGCTTGCAAGTACAACTTGCAAGGGTTAACTTGGATAGTGCTAGCTTGCCTTGGTTGGTGCAATGGTTGAAGTTTTCTTCTTCTTCTTCTTCTTGGTAGCACTCCTCCTCCTCGTAAGCTTGGTCGGTACTATCTTCTATAAATACATACGGAGTACACAATCACCAAACAATACTTAACTAATCTAATTAGCATTCTAAGACACACATTTGATGATTTACTATCATCACAAGCATCACAAGTTTAATTCACTAGTTTCATTCTTTTTAAATTAGAAAAGTAATTTCTACTCATTGAAAAATTAACTAAGATTTAATATTCACCACTTAAAATATGGGATCATGTTGACACATGTCATCACCACATATTCTAACATGTGGGAATGAGATTTAAAGGTTGGATCATAATTACTTTGGTTTAAGTTCATTATTTAATGCTTTAAAGTGACTAGAAATGCCTATATAGCATTATTTTGGTACTAGTCCAAAGTCACTGCATGTAACCCTTAATATTATTACATATTTAGATAGATATGATGAAATGCGATTTTTGAGAGTTGGAATCAACTCAAAACCTATCTTGGTTGATTTTAGAAAAATGTTGCAAGGTGCAAAGGCTTCTATTTTATTATTTTTACTAGGAGAGATCTATAACTCTAATTGAATTAAATCAAACGGGCTTGGATACATCATTTCAATACCTTTCAGGAAAATTTGGATTCATGCAATTTGGATTTGTCAAACTCTCTGAATTGATTTTCAAACTCAGAGCCAGAACTAAGTTTAAACTAAATAGGAAAATTCTAATTCAAACTAACTGGGTCGCGTAGGAAACTCTAACGGGCCGGCCCAATGTCACTCCGCGGCGCGGGGCTCAACTGACAGGAGGGGTCCACCGGTCAGTGGCTCATAACGCGGGAAGCGGTACGGGGCGATGTGGGCCATTAGAGTAGACTAAGGATCAACAGATGTGGCTTGTCGTCGACGACAGACCTATCGCCGGCGAGCTCGAACCCTAACGGCTCGGTGGGAGTGCATAGGGGGCGTACCAGGGCTCTAGCAAGGTCGGCGAGGCGGGAAAATGGACTGGTGGTCGACGGCGAGATCAGGAACGGTCGAGGCAGCTCCAGGGGTGGTCGCAATCAGCGGCGCCCCTTCCTCCTTTGCTGCGGGCTACTCCGGCCAAATTCCGGCGAGCAAGTGCTCGCGCTGCTCCGGCTAGAGGTGGGGAATGGTCAGTGAGGTGAGGGGAGTGGAGTGGTGTGCTTCAAATGGCTGGGAGTGCCCTCCTTTTATAGGCCCGACGGTGAGACCGAGCGGGATTGGCAGGCGACGGTGGCGACATGGCTACGGCTGGCTATAGGCATGGCTGAGGGTGGCGATCGACAGGCGGTCTCCTGGCGGTGCTCTAGGAATTCAATGCGGGCATAGGGGCGGTGGTATATGGTCGGGCGAGCTGGTGCTCTGAGCGGCAGAGGCGGCGGTGTCCACGGCGAGCGGTGGCTGTGGTGCGTTGGGTGGCGAATGAGTGTGTCCGTCGTGTTCCCTGTGTCGTGGCGGAGCGGCGAGCGTGGGCTGCGGTCGAGCGGCGGCTTGTGCACGCGTGCCTGGTGCGGCGCTCTGGCACATGCTCGACGTGGCTCGGTGGCACTGGGCGCAGGCTCTCCTTGGTGGTCCATGGCGGGGCTTGGCTCGGGCAGGGGACAGAGGGTGGCGGTGAGGTCCTGGCTACCTCCTAGACATGGCGAGAGAGAGGGAACTGGTCTGCTAGGGCGAGTGCATGGTCGGCCGGCGAGGGGTGGCTCGGCATGGCATGGCTTTGCCAGTAGGGGGGTAGGGAATGGGTGCTAATGGCCTGGTTAGACCCTGGGGGGACAAAGGGATTAAATGAAGATCATTTGGGGGCAAAACCCTGTTCAAAACAATGAGCTACGATTAGGGTGTAAATTATACCTGCCAAGTGTTTGATGAAATGGCCGCATGAAATAAACGTTTGAATTTTGAAAAGATTTTTGGTGGGTTTGCTAGGAATAAGCTTGAGACTCTGTGGGTTCTTGGGTTTTGAAAATTGAGCTTGTTTGAGTGGTTTTTGAAATAGTGGGATCTTCCCATATGAATTAGATTCAATTTTAAACTGTCATTTAAAATTAGCATTTGAAAGATTTTTGTAGATCACAAAGTGGGCCTTGGTACCTCATTATGTGTACTATCAAGGGGTGTAAAGATCCAGACATGTTTCTGTTAATTTTTGAGTACTAGGAATAGCCGAAGTAGGCATGATACTTAATTTGGCCAAAATGAGCATTCACTTTAATTATCCATTTTGAGTTGTTCTTCTTTGTGAAAAGTTTGTGAATGATGTAGATGATGTTTATTTCACCTAAGAAACATTTTACAAGCAAAGAATCACAAAACCATGGCAATTCAAATCAATTCCTAAATTAAATGCTCATACACATGAATGCTTTCATTTTTAATTTGGAAAAGTTTTTGTTAACCATAATTTTGATGATTTGGATCTTGATAAGCTTGGATTAAAGTTTTGGGATGTTACAAACCTTCCCCCCTTAAACAAAATCTCATCCCAAGATTTACAAAGAAAACTAGGAACTAAAGAGATCTGGGAACTCTGTCGTCATGTAATCTTCGCGCTCCCAAGTGGCTTCCTCCTCGGTATGGTTGCTCCACTGAATCTTGAGAAACTTGATGCTCCTGGTCCTGGTGGTTCTGTAGGCTTCTTCTAAGATAAGGATGGGCACTTCTCGATAGGTCAGGTCATTGTTGATCTCTACAGCTCTATGATCGATGTTCTTGAAAAATTCAGTCTTCTCCGGCACTTCCAAGCATTTGCGAGGTAACGAGATATGGAACACGTTGTGGATGGCTGACATCTCTTTAGGCAGTTCCAGTTGATACGATATTTCTCCTCGACGGTTCATAATCTTGAAAGGTCTGATATATCTGGGGGCTAACTTTCCCTTCAGACTAAAGCGTTGAGTTCCCTTCAATGGTGAAACCTTGAGATATACAAAATTTCCAACATTGAAAGTCATGTCTCTCCTTCTCTTGTCAGCATAACTCTTCTGTCTAGATTGAGCGGTCTTGAGGTGCTCACGGACTTTGTGAACCTTCTCTTATGCTTCCCGGAGAATGTCGGGTCCAAAGATCTGACTCTCTCCTACTTGCGACCAATTCAAAGGGGTACGACACTTTCTTCCATATAGGAATTCAAATGGTGCCATCTGCAAACTAGCTTGATAACTGTTGTTATATGAGAATTCTGCTAAAGGCAGGCAGTCTTCCCATTTTGATCCGTATTCCAACACACAAGCTCTACGCATATCCTCTAAGATCTGGTTGACTCTCTCAGTCTGTCCATCTGTTTGCGGGTGATATGCGGTGCTGAAGTTCAACTTGGTTCCTAATCCTTCCTAAACTTTCTGCCAAAATCTCGAGGTAAACTGGGTTCCTCGATCTGATACGATGGTCTTGGGGATCCCATGCAGACTAACAATCCTAGCAATGTACAGTTCTGCTAACTTTGCACTCTGGTAGGTTGTCTTGACAGGTATGAAGTGGGCTACCTTGGACAGTCTATCAACTATGACCCAGATTGAGTCATTTCCCCTACTGGAAGTAGGCAAACGGTGATAAAGTCCATTCCTATGGAATCCCATTTCCATTCCGAAATCTGCAATGGTTGCAACAATCCTGCAGGTCTCTGATGCTCTGCTTTGACTCTTTGACAGATGTCACACTTGGTGATGTAGCTTCCGATTTCTCTCTTCATCTTGTGCCACCAAAATTGCTCTTTCAAATCTTGATACATCTTTGTTCCTCTGGGGTGGATAGAATAAAGAGTATCATGAGCTTCCTTCATGATAATTTCCTTTAGCTCTGAATCTGCTGGCACACAGATGCATCCTTTGTACCACAGAACTCCTTCTTCGTCTTCAGTGAATCCAGGTACCTTTCCTGTACCAATACGATGTTTGGTTCCGTCGATACTTTCATTCCCTTTCTAGGCTTCCTTGATTTGGCTAATCAAAGTGGGTTGAACTTCAATGCTAGCTAAGAATCCTTTGCTAACTAATTCAGTCCTGAACTGCTCCAACTCCTCATACAAACTTGGTTGCTTCTCCTTGATCATGGTATTTAGCCTACACGGCAATCTGCTAAGAGCATCTGCTACCACATTGGCTTTGCCGGGGTGATAGTGAATGTCAAGGTCATAATCCTTGATTAACTCTATCCATCTCCTTTGCCTCATATTCAGCTCCTTCTGAGTGAAAATATACTTTAAGCTCTTGTGATCTGAGTAAATCTCACAACGATTTCCCATCAAATAATGGCGCCATGTCTTTAACCCTAGAACCATGGCTGCTAGCTCAAGATCATGGGTCGGATAGTTCTGTTCATGCTGCTTCAGTTGTCGAGATAGATACGCGATGACTTTGCCTTCTTGCATCAATACACATCCTAGACCAATCTTGGATGCATCACAATATACATCAAACGACTTCTGGATGTCTGGCATGATAAAAATTGGGGCTGATATCAATCTCTTCTTCCACTCCTGAAAACTGGCTTCACATTTGTCAGTCCATTCAAACTTCTTGTCCTTCTTCAATAATTGGGTCATGGGTCGGGCGATGCTCGAGAATCCTTCTACGAACTTGCGGTAGTATCTCGCTAATCCGAGAAATGTGCGGACTTGGGTTTGAGTGGTTGGGGCTTCCCATTCTTCGACATCTTTGATCTCGGCGGGATCAACAGAGACTCCTCCGGCAGACACAATATGTCCTAGGAATCCTACTTCTTTCAGCCAAAATTCACACTTGCTGAACTTGGCATATAACTGATGCTCTCTCAGGGTTTCTAGGATGATTCTCAGATGTTGCTCATGCTCTTCTTCTGACTTGGAGTAGATAAGGATGTCGTCGATAAACACAACTACAAACTTATCTAGGAAATTCATAAAGATCTTATTCATGAGATTCATGAAATAAGCAGGGGCATTGGTTAATCCGAAAGACATAACTGTATACTCGTATAAACCATAGCGAGTAGTAAAGGCAGTCTTCGGAATATCCGTTGCACGTATCTTAAGTTGGTGATAACCAGTCCTAAGGTCAATCTTTGAGAATACCTGGGATCCAGTCAACTGATCAAATAGATCCTCTATCTTTGGCAAAGGGTACTTGTTTTTGATGGTGACGTCATTCAAATTTCTGTAATCTGTACATAGACCATTGCCTCCATCTTTCTTGTCGACGAATAACACTGGTGATCTCCATGGAGATGTGCTTGGTTGAATCAAGCCTGTTGCTAACATGGCATCTAACTGCTTCTTTAGTTCCACTAACTCTGAGGGGTTCATGCTATAGGGTCTCTAGGCTATGGGTCTGGTTCCGGTGATTAGTTCGATGATGAACTCAATATCCCTATTCGGGGGCATACCTGGCAATTCATCTGGGAATACGTCGGGGTATTCACAGACTACTCTGACTTGGTCTATGGTGGGTAGGGCTAGACTCTTGTTGCACTTGAATTGACGGGGTAAGGTTTCAGAGATATGCTCTACTGTTACTCCAGAACTAATGGTCATGGTGATGGCTTTTGTAGCACAGTCTATCAGTCCTTTATGCCTTGACATACAGTCCATACCTAGTACTACTTCCAATCCTTTGGTTCCAAGTACAATTAGGTTGGCATAAAATTCTATCCCATGTATTCTGATAGGCACAACTTTGCAAATTTTTCTAGCTTTTGTAGTTGAACCGAGGATTTGAACTATCATGACATGCTTCAGGTTGGTTGGGTGAATCTTACTAGTGCATGCAAATTATTCGGTGACAAATGAATGCGATGCTCCCGAATCAAACAGTACTCTTGCTAAAACTGAGTTGACAGAAAACATACCCAGCACTACATCTGGCGCTTCCTGGGCTTCTTCTGCGTTCATGTGGAAGAGACGACCGTTGCGGTTGTGAGGGTTCCCTAGGGCAAATCTTCTTCCTGGTTGATGCTGAGCTGGGGCATTCACATTGGCACTGGCGGCATTCTTCTTGGGACACTCATTGGAGTAGTGACCCTTCACTCCACACTCGAAACAAGTGATCTGGGACTTGTCCTTGGCTGCGATAGGCACAACATTGCTTCCAGTTCTGGGTGCAGTGTTGTTGTTGTTGTTGTTGTTGTTGCTCTTGGGAGGGGCACGGGTGAAATTGTTGGTGTTGCCGGAGTTGGGATGGTTTCCTCCGTACTTCACATTGCCTCCGCTACGGTTGGGGTAGCTTGGGCGAGACATTGGGGGTCGGTTGTTCCTTGGTGCATATCCTGGTGAGGGGTTGGGACAGTAATTCTGGTGACTGTTGGATCCTGATTGCTGCATCATACGACGTTTGCGATTGTCGTTTGCCTGGTTAATCTTCCCTTCCATCTGAATGGCCGAGTCGACTAGCTCTTCGAGATCCTGAAAACGGATGTTGACGAGGACAATCTGCATCTCATCATGCAGTCCGTTCAAGAATCTTTCCTTCTTCTTGGCCTCCGTGTTGATTTCATCCGGTGCATATCTGGCAAGTGATAGGAATCTGTCATGGTATTCTACTAATGTCATTCTTCCTTGCTTCAATTCGCGGAATTCATCTCTCATCCTGTTGACGAGACCTTGTGGCACGTGGGTGCGGCTGAACTTGACTTTGAATGCTTCCCATGTCATCACTTGACCATGGTTCATATTGCGGATGCTATTCCACCAAGCTCTTGCATCGCCCACCAGATAGTGGGTGGCGAAGAGAACTTTCTCGTTTTCATCAACTCCTGCAACTTCTAGGTTGTTTTCCATCATCTGCAACCAGTCATCAGCATCTAATGGGTTTTCAGATTGGTTGAAGATTGGGGGATTGGTATTCTGAATTTCTTTGAGTTTGGATCCATGGTGATCCTGATTTCCATGTCCTTGGTTGTTGAGAGCCATCTAGGCGATCTGCTGTAGTGTTGCTAAGTTGGCTTGGCATTCTGCCCTGCTTGCTTCATGGTCGGCGATGAGATTCTGCAAGATCTGCAGCATTGGGTCCTGCGACGAGCTGCTCCCTCCTTGGTTTCCATGAGTCATCTGAAGATTGAGATAGGTATAGGGGTAAGAGGGAAATTCTAAGGTTCATGATTTTGGTTTTTCAAAGCTAAAACTTTGAGTTAGACTCAGGTTTTTCAACTAACTCCATTTCATTCATGCAAGTAAGCACACGATACAACACACACCACAACAAACAAAGGGAAAACAGATGGTTTGAAGAACCATTCTGTAAGCTACGATACAGCGGGACCAATACAACTCATGCTACGACAGTGCTCTAGTGCATCTACTCGTCGTCGATGAAGTCGGAGTCCTCATCATCAGTGTAGAAGTCCACAGCATCCTCCTCCAGAAAGTCATCATCGTTGCTGAGGTAAGAATCCATGTCTCCCTGGATGTCTTCACCCTCATCTTCTTCTTCCTTGGCGGCAAGCTGAGCTTCCTGCTCCTTGACGGTCTTCTCGAGGTTGTCCACCTTCTTGCGAAGACGGGCGATGGTGCGATCCTTCTTTGCACGCTGGCGGCGAAGAGACTGGCGATCCTAGACGAGCAGTGCGAAAGTCTGGGACTTCTGGTCGGCAATGGCACGGTTCTAGTTGGCTAACTCTCGGGCATTGTCCAGTTCCTGCTGTCTGTCATGCAGCAAGAAGTCAAGATTCTCCACTTGACGCCTCAACTCTGGGTGACTTGGCATCTCCATCGGCATTCCCATGAAGTCACGTCTTGCATAGTGGGCAAAACGGGTTCCTTGGATCTTGTTGACGCTAAGGGCACATAGACGTGCGAGAGCTTCATGCATTGCCCTGGATAATCCATCTAGCCAGTTGTTCTCTCTCACGGAGAACTAAATTCTCCCAGAAGTTGGTGCTTCAATGCTTCCTCTAAGATTTGCGGTGACTAGCCACTGTAGGTCTCCTCCTGGGGGTCCTGGAAGTTGAGCTCCAAGAAACTCCGGATGTGGGCGTCCCAAGAACTCCGACAGTGAATCCAGATCCCTCTCGAAGATCAGTTGACCTCTGTTTCCCAACTGGTAAAACTTGCTGAATTGAGTCTCCATCTACAAGAATTAAGGATGAGGAAATTAGTGAAGTGATCAAGTGTGTCAAATTTTAAGTAGTAATGTAAGAATTTTGAGGAACATGCATTTTTGAGAAAGAAAGAATTCCCAAGCATAAGAGAGGAGATAGTTTTTCATTTTGAAACAAAGTTTTTATTCGGACGTCCATTCTAACTAGGGTCTCCTATGGTTAGGATGGCTTTGATACCAACTTGTTAACACCCGGATTTTTAATCCCAGATGCCCGTTATGCCATACCTCGCTATCCCAGGATTACCATTTTTATGAGACATAATGGATTGGATATCACAGTACATCATCCATTACAAACCATACATAAGGTCTTACACAAATAAGGATCTCATGATCCAGTCTAAATACAACAAGCAGCGGAAATAAAAGATAAGCGTAGCGGTGGGGTCCATCTTCAGGGGCACAGGCAATGCTGACGAAGGCAGATAGTCCTAGTTATCATAGCCGTCCTATTGGCCATCATCTTGATAGTCTCCTTCATAGTCTGGCCATGAGAATAGCCAGGGACAAAAGCCATGAGTACTCTTTAAGTACTCACAAACTACTACTAACAAGTAATATAGTTCTAAGTCAAGTGCTAAACTCTATGTTTAACTAAAAGGTTAAGTTTGAAACCTAAGCTGAGTTCTGAAGCAAAGAAAGATAAAATAAAGTTCTAGAATCACTTAAGTTGGGAAGCTAGTATCATAAACACAACCCTGTTGTGGTCAAGTCAAGATTCATCATTCACTTAAAGTTATTTGGAAAACATCTGACAACGAAACCGTATGGCCATTCCAACTGTCAATAACCACGGATGCGGCTATTCGAATAGTTTGAGACTCTGCAGAGGTGGTACACTTTCACCATAAGATTCGATACATCTGTCAGGGATAACCCTGAATCATCATACTTAGTATGCAGATAATCAAACATAACCTTTCCTTTACGCACCCTAGTATAAGCACCTCTCCTATGAGCATGGCCTCCCAACCATGACCATCAGTCATCTTGGGCACTCCATAGGTGGACAACATTGAGAGGTAGCCTCAGCTCAAACCTCTCCCACAAGGGAACTAATACTAATGCATATAAATTTCCAGCTAAGCCTTACCCAATTCAGGTAGTGTGGTTGTACGCTAAATTTTGAATGGTATCGCATCCGAATCCAACCATCAGTTTTATAAAAGGGTTAAGGCTCATGCCTCAACATTTTCATCATCATAAACCATTTGTGTTTCTCAACACATGTCAAAACATCTCAATAGAATGACCCATCATTCCAAGGTTTTCACAATTCATTTTCACCAATTGTTCCCATCTAAAGTGACTCAAGTTTTGATCTACTCTAACTACTAAGTTAAGAGTTTTCACTAAGGTGGACAGATGATGGGTTCAATCTGATGCCATAGAATGACATCTAAAGCTTAGCTAAATAGGTCAAGTTTTATACTTTTTATGCTACCTTCAAAACAAGTAAGGGACTTTGTGTAAACTAAAGGAATTAAAGCTTGTAAGGTAATACTTGGGTAGTAATAGTCAAGGAGGTGTGACCAAAGCATGCCTAAAGCATCTTTGCTCATTCATCTAGCTTAATTCTAGCTTCCTAACAATAGCTTGCACTGTTAATGGTGGCTTGCAAGTACAACTTGCAAGGGTTAACTTGGATAGTGCTAGCTTGCCTTGGTTGGTGCAATGGTTGAAGTTTTCTTATTCTTCTTCTTCTTCTTCTTCTTGGTAGCACTCCTCCTCCTCGTAAGTTTGGTCGGTACTATCTTCTATAAATACATACGGCATACACAGTCACCAAACAATACTTAACTAATATAATTAGCATTCTAAGACACACATTTGATGATCTATTATCATCACAAGCATCACAAGTTTAATTCACTAGTTTCATTCTTTTTAAATTAGAAAAGTAATTTCTACTCATTGAAAAATTAACTAAGATTTAATATTCACCACTTAAAATATGGGATCATGTTGACACATGTCATCACCACATATTCTAACATGTGGGAATGAGATCATAATTACTTTGGTTTAAGTTCATTATTTAATGATTTAAAGTGACTAGAAATGCCTATATAACATTATTTTGGTACTAGTCCAAAGTCACTGCATGTAAGCCTTAATATTATTACATATTTAGATAGATATGATGAAATGTGATTTTTGAGAGTTGGAATCAACTCAAAATCTATCTTGGGTGATTTTATAAAAATGTTGCAAGGTGCAAATGCTTCTGTTTTATTATTTTTACTAGGAGAGATCAATAACTCTAATTGAATTAAATCCAACGTGCTTGGATAGAACGTTTCAATAAATTTCAGGCAAACTTGGTTTCATGCAATTTGGATTTGTCAAACTCTCTAAATTGATTTTCAAACTCAGAGCCAGAACTAAGTTTAAACTAAATAGGAAAATTCTAATTCAAACTAACTAGGTCGTGCGGGAAACTCTAACGGGCCGGCCCAGTGTCACTCCGCAGCGCGGGGCTCAACTGACAGGAAGGGTCCACCGGTCAGCGGCTCATAACATGCGACGCGGTATGGGGCGATGTAGGCCGTTAGATTAGACTGAGGATCAACGGCTGTGTCTTATCGTCGATGACGGACCTGTCGCCGGCGAGCTCGAACCCTAACGGCTCGGTGGGGGTGCATAGGGGGCGTACCAGGGCTCCAGCAAGGTCAGCGAGGCGGGCAAACAGACTAGTGGTCGACGGCGAGCTCAGGGACGGTCGAGGCAGCTCCGGGGGTGGTCGCAATCAGCGGCACCCCTTCCTCCTCTGCTGCGGGCTACTTTGGCCAAATTCCGGCGAGCAGGTGCCCGCGCTGCTCCGGCTAGAGGTGGGGAAAGGTCAGTGAGGTGAGGGGAGTGGAGTGGTGTGCTTCAAATGGCTGAGGGTGCCCTCCTTTTATAGGCCCGATTGTGAGACCGAGCGGGATGGGCAGGCGACGGTGGCGACATGGCTACGGCCGGCTAGAGGCATGGCTGAGGGTGGTGATCGACAGGCGGTGCTCTAGGAATTCAATGCGGGCATAGGGGCGGTGGTATGCGGTCGGGGCGAGCTGGCGCTCTGAGCGGCAAAGGCGACGGTGTCCACGGTGAGCAGTCGCTGTGGTGCGTTGGGCGGCGAACGGGCGTGTCCGTTGTGTTCCCTGGGTCGTGCCAGAGCGGCGGGCGCGGGCTGCGGTCGAGCGGTGGCTTGTGCACGCGTGCCGGGTGTGGCGCTCTGGCGCATGCTCGGCATGGCTCGGTGACACTAGGCGCGGGCTCTCCTCGGTGGTCCACGGCGGGGCTTGGCTCGGGCAGGGGACAGAGGGTGGCGGTGAGGTCCTGGCTACCTCCTAGACATGGCCAGAGAGAGGGAAGTGGTCTGCTGGGGCGAGTGCATGGTCGGCCGGCGAGGGGTGGCTCGGCATGGCATGGCTTTGCCAGTAGGGGGGTAGGGGATGGGTGCTAATGGCCTGGTTAGACCCTGGGGGGACAAAGGGATTAAATAAAGATCATTTGGGGGCAAAACCCTGTTCAAAACAGTGAGCTAGGATTAGGGTGTAAATTATACCTGCCAAGTGTTTGATGAAATGGCCGCATGAAATAAACTTTTGAATTTTGAAAAGATTTTTGGTGGGTTTGCTAGGAATAAGCTTGAGACTCTGTGGGTTCTTGGGTTTTGAAAATTGAGCTTGTTTGAGTGGTTTTTGAAATAGTGGGATCTTCCCATATGAATTAGATTTAATTTTAAACTATCATTTAAAATTAGCATTTGAAAGATTTTTGCAGATCACAAAGTGGGCCTTGGTACCTCATTATGTGTACTATCAAGGGGTGTAAAGATCCACACATGTTTTTGTTATGTTTTGAGTACTAGGAATAGCCAAAGTAGGCATGATACTTAATTTGGCCAAAATGACCATTCACTTTAATTATTCATTTTGAGTTGTTCTTCTTTGGGAGAAGTTTGGGAATGATGTAGATGATGATTTCACCTAAGAAACATTTTACAAGCAAAGAATCATAGAACCATGGCAATTCAAATCAATTCCTAAATTAAATGCTCATACACATGAATGCTTTCATTTTTAATTTGGAAATGTTTTTGTTAACCCTAATTTTGATATTTGGATCTTGATAAGCTTGGATTAAAGTTTTGGGATGTTAGAGCACCTTAATTGCCAGTAGTTCCCTTGAGGCCCCGCTGCAAACGGGCTGGCAGGACAAAAGATATTGTGCAAGTTCTCATTGCGAGCACGTATGACTATATATGGAACACATGCCTATGATTATCTAGTACTTGGATGCTTTATCTTATTTATTTGCAAATGCCCTATGTCTTGATTGCCATGTGAATTGTCTTGTCCATGCAACGCCCGTCCATCCATCCCTATGCCTACCACGCTTTAATCCTACTATTTACTGCAATTGTTACTACTGTCTTTACTTTTACTACTGCTATTACTTTACTATTGCTACTACAAAATTGTTGCTACTGATAAACTGCTGTGAGCAAGATTGTTTCCAGGTGCAGCTGAATTGACAACTCAGTTGTTAAGACTTATAAATATTCTTTGGCTCCCCTTGTGTCGAATCAATAAATTGGGTTTCACTTCCCTCGAAAATACTGCGATACACCCCCTATACTTGTGGGTCATCACCTAGCGACCTCCATAGTATGTTTCATAAACCGTGGAACTTGATTGTGAGCGACGCTAGTTATTTGTGTTATGAACTATTTTAAGTTCTTGTTGCTTTTCATTCGTTATTTCCACCCTACTTGTGGTTTGCTTTCTTTGTCTTCCTTCGAAATGCCGATGATTAAAACGTGTTGTGGTGTCATGTGTGTGACCATGCCGTTGCTGGATCTAGTGTGCCAAGTAGACTAGAGGTTTGTGCATATACTCTACTTGCCACACCAGATCCATCAACGGCATTGTCATTTTCCATGCCCAACCTAAGTATGTGGCAAGTAGACTTGTAACAATGTCACCCAAGTTAATAATATTTCATCTCGTAGCCCCAAAGTCGAAAGAGGACAAATATTTTCGAGGTTCATATACATAAGACATAATATGTTGAGTGGTAAGCCAAGGAAAGGATTCTAGGTCCACGTGTCAACGACTCCTTTCGACACACCAAAATCAAAATGAGTCGTTGCCGTGGAGACCGAATCCTTTCTTTGGTTTACCGCTCGACATATCATGCCCATGCTATATGAATCGTGGAAGTATTTATCTTCTTTTGTCTTTGGCGATACGAATAGATTAGATTGGATGAATTAAATGAAATGGTGAATTATGTAGTTTCAAATATCTCATTGTAGCCCCAAAGTTGAAAGGAAAGACATTACTTCACTATTCGTATAGCATTGGTGACATTGTTATATTAATTGTGGAATGATTTCTTTCCTTTCGTCTTTGGCGATACAATGAACCAGTAAACTATTTCATCTCGTAGCCCCAAAGTCGAAAGGGGACAAATATATTTGAGATTCATATACATAAGACATAATATGTTCAGTGGTAAGCCCAGGAAAGGATTCTGTGTCCACAACAACGACTCCTTTCGACACACCAAAATCGAAATGAGTAATTGCCATGGAGACTGAATCCTTTCCTGGCTTTACCACTAGACATATCATGCCCATGCTATATGAATTGTGGAAGTATTTCTCTTCTTTTGGCGATACAAATAGATTAGATAGCGTGAATTAAATGAAATGGTGACGTATTTAGTTTCAAATATCTCATTGTAGGCCCAAAGTCGAAAGGAAAGACATTACTTCACTATTCGTATAGCATTGGTGACATTATTATATGAATCATGGAATGATTTTTTTCCTTTGGTCTTTGGCGATATAATGAAATGATAAACTATTTCATCTCGTAGCCCCAAAGTCGAAAGAGGACAAATATTTTTGAGATTCATATACATAAGACATAATATGTTCAATGGTAAGCCAAGGAAAGGATTCTAGGTCCACGGCAACGACTCCTTTCAAAACACCAAACTCGAAATGAGTTGTTGCCATGGAAACCGAATCCTTTCCTTGCTTTACCATTGGACATAACATTCCCATGCTATATGAATCGTGGAAGTATTTCTCTTATTTTGTCTTTGGCGATATGAATAGTATGACGCACGAATCCAAGTCATTCTTGGTTTGCTTTTTTTGGTCTTTCTTTGAAATGCCGATGATTAGAACGTGTGGTGCCGTCATGTGTATGACTATGCCGCTGTTCGATCTGGTGTGCCAAGTAGACTAGTAATTTGAGCATATACTCTACTTGCCGCACGAGATCAAACAATGAGCATTGTTATTTCCGTGCCCAACCTAAGTATGAGGCACTAATCCAAGCCATTATTGGTTTGCTTTTTTTGGTCTTTGTTCAAAATGCTGATGATTAGAACGTGATTTCTTACATCTTGTTGCACCCATATATATATGCATGATCTTATCTTATGAACTACTATTGCTTTCCACTGACATAGATAATATCATCTATCTTGTGAATAGGAGATGACGAAGAAGTGCTATGTCGTTTATGTCGGTAAGGTTCCAGGTGTGTACAAGGAGTGGGAAGACTACCTGAAGCAAGTGAACGAATTCTCGGGCAACAGCTACAAAGGCTACAAGAGTACAGAGGTGGCAAAAGAGAAGTGGAGGAAGCACGGGAGGAAGAAGTGGAGGAACTTCGCCGTGATCACCACCTTGCTCTTCATGGTAGGTTGTGTGCTCTACTTCACCTAGCTAGAAAGTTCCGCCATGCATGTAGTTGTAATGTGATTGTGAACTTGTACTCGATCGGTCCCTCGAGATATGTGAACTTGGTGTTGTGTGTGTGATGTACTCTAGTTGGTTGATGTGTGAACTCTCGTATGTTGTAGATTAATTCAAGTTGATGTGTGATGTACTTGTATTAGCATTGGTTATACTATGTTTTGGACAATTGTAACTTCCTAAAATTCTGTGATGTTTATACTGTATTCTGGAATGTATAATACCTATATACTATGTATTCTGGACTACATTGTGGATCTGTAAAATTTAAAATTCGAAATTGATATTTGAGGCGCATCTTGAACATATTAGAGGCGCATCTGTAAACTTATGGGAGGTGCATCTCTAATACATACTAGAGTCGCATTCCAGATGCGCCTAGGAGGCGCATATCTATATGCGCCTCGCATATGTAGGTTATAGGAGGCGCATCTCAAATGCGACTCAGGTAACAAATACTAGAAGCACGTTGCTAGAGTCGCATTATGCCTTTTAAGATGCGACTCCAGTAGCCTTTTCTCTAGTAGTGTTAGTGCATGATTTTGAAAAGTTTCAAATATTGGCCAAAACGATGGTTATGAAGAAAGTGTTCAAAGTTCATCTTGGCAAGGTGGTTTTGTGTTGCTACTATATGAGTAGGATTAAGATGCATCTCCAATAATTATTCGGGATTTTTAGAGGTGGTTAGCCCCATTTATTATTGAGTTTCCAAAAAGTGCTGAAGTGGTTTAATTTAATTTATTTGAGATTTTTGAATTGGCTAAGGAGATTTTTTGGTTTTAGATGATCCCAAATACCAATTCATACTTTGGTGAATTTTTCCAACATTTATTGATGAAAGGAAATATTTAAAATGATTATTTTTTCATTTCTGCAATTTAAGAAAATAGGCTATAAGAATTATTGAAACTCTTAAAAAATATTTATTTTTGAAGTGAGATGATAGGGAATGATTTATAGTCATCAAAGATGCCTTAAGTTTGGGGTGTGTTTAGGACAAAGGCAATCTTTCCTTTATTGAGGTAGTTTTGAGATTTTTGTAAAAGAAGGGGATTAAATAGTTTTATGGCCAAATTAGTTATGGAAAACATTTGTTAACTTTATATTTCCAAGTTAGATGATGTCCACAATATGTATCCATCATTTTCAACCTTGGGGTTTGGAAATCAAAGTTGAATTTGGAAAAGTGCAAGGGATAAAGGATCCAGGGCAAGGTTATTTTTGTACCATTAAGACCTTATTGGATTTAGGAGCTCAAAGCTCCCCTTGGGTCTTGGGCTAGAAGGATAGATAAACCAAGTTGAGTAGATCACCATCGTAAAGAGGTTTGTGGTTGATCATGATTGATCTCTCCAAGGATTGATGTCAAACCTTGAATAAAATAAGGGTGCCAAAACAGATTATCAAATAGCCTCCAAAACTATGTGGGTCTAGGAGGCACAAAGCTCCAATTGAAACAAGTGAAGTAGGGATGTATATAACTTCATGAGTGAAGCACCACCATGCCAAGAGTTCGTCTAAATAAGATGATATGAAGATGTGAGCTTGTGCCAAAATAGGCATGTTGGGAAGATTTGCGGGAAAGATTAATTTCTTACCTACAAAACCATCAAGAACAAGTGGTTCAATAGATGATCTAGATAAGGAAAATAGTGGGCCTTTCTAGTCCTTAGTATGGTTTACAATATGGTTCAATTTCATTACAAAAATGCACAAGGGTTGAGAAGGAGAGAGACTCAAAGATGTGATATGGATAATGTTTTTAGACTTGGCCATTTTTGGTAGTTTTAGGGATTTTGACTAGAGTACAAGAGGGGATGATTTTGAGAGGATGCATGGTTCCAAACTTGCTATCGAGTAGATGTAGTTGAAGTGTATATTGAGTAGAAAGGATCCAGGCTTATGATTGGTCTTCATTGACTTGGAACCTGTTAGAAAGGATTAACTCTGGAGTGAGCTGGTTAAGGGATTTTGAGGGGTACTCTGGTGACTAGAGATTTGATAAAGCATGGGTAATTTGGTTGATATTTGTGTTTATTAACTTAGTTGGATCCTAGAGGATGAGCTCCTAGAGTAGCTCATTCTACTTCCTAATAAACAAATCAAACAGCAGATCAAGGCAAATCATCAGACAACAGATCAAGGCAATTCATCTTAGCAGGTCACTCAACTACTACTAGGGTTACCATCAAGCGTAGCTTGAGGTAAGGATGGGTATTTGGAAAAGTCTGGAGTTTTGAAGAAGGTAAAATTACCTGGTACATCTACCAAGAATAGAATTTTAAAGCTTTATAAAAGGTTTTGGAAAAACCTAGACGTAAGAGTAGTTGAAAGTTCTATCTTGAAAACATAAGAATATTATATCATATAGATCTCCATAGTTTTATAAATAGAAGCTAAAAAGATAGTTGTTGCTACAAATGCATATTGGCTCAAGTTTTAAAATACCAGAACATTTGAGAGCATGTAAAATTGAGCCAAGACAATTTTGTTAAATTGCTTCTATAAACTGGGGTTGAGGGAATGAGTATATCATCTGCTACACATTTAGATGCATAAGAATAAACAAACAACAAGAAAACACTGCATCACTAACAAGAAAAAGTTTTTGTTCTCTTGATTTTTGCATTCTGGACAACAAATAGGATTGCTGAAAGTGGGATATTATAGGCCTTTCCCCCTTAAAAGAATCTTGTCCCGAGATTCGGGAGAGTAGAGTTAGGGGATTTTTAGTCGAGTTAGCACTGGGTGTCTCAAGCTTACTAACTTAAGGGATTTGTCTTTGATCGAGGTTACTCTGTCGGTGAAGTTGAACTTCAGTCTTCTTGGATGCACAGAAAGTAGAGCAGGCTTCAGTCCTGGTTGCGATGAATGGTCTTCTTTTCCTTTCGGACTCGATATCTCGAGGGCTTATGTTGGACCATAGTTTAAAAACCGGACCAGTGATCAAACCGGTGAAGCCATCGGTTCAGGTTTTTACTGGTTGGACAACTGGATCACTGGTTCATTGTCTAGTTTTTAAATGAGTAAATTCCATTTTTACCCCCAAGTTTGACTATTTTGACAGTAATTACCCTATTTACCAATTATTCATCCCTTTTACCCAATTTAACGAAAGTTGTGCCCATTTTTACCCTTTCTATTATTCTACTTCCTAGTTTTATCAGCTTTTTGGATACGGAGGTACCATGTGCGAATGTAGCAGCCATTCCTCTAGCAGAAGACAACACTGCAAGACCGAGAAATGCCTGGCAGTGAGGTTCTGGGCTTGTCCGCCGGGCAGAGCGAGCGAGTTGGTATCGTGCCTGACCAGCAGCAATCACGACAAGAACTACATGTTTGGTGGTGAATCAAGAGTTCGCGTGTGGCAGCGAGTGAACTGCAGCAACAAGCGCAACGTACCTTTTTTTGGTGGTATATCAATCGCATTACATCCTAATCATGCATATGCCTTTCATTCTCTCTCGCTCAGTCAATCCAACAACGTACACGACGACAACGACAATATTGGTGAGTACTGATATGTGCGCTCTGCAGGACGAGCTTATTTCCACCACAAAATTGGCCAGACTATCTAGCTAGCTTGTCTAAAGAACAAATCAGTTAGCTAACTTTGTTTAGGTCGTGAGGTCTAGGAGGGAATCCATCAGCTTGACGTGAAGTCGCTAAACAGAATTCACGTGGCAATATCACACTTGCATTGTGGCATGCCACGTGGACCTAGTTATTGGGTCAATCCTAACAGAACATGATAAAAAACTAGAAGGGGTAAAAATTGGTACAACTTTCGCTAAATGGGGTAAGCTGAATGAATTGCTGCTAAATTGGGTAATTAGTGTCACAAATGTTCAACTAGGGGTAAAATATGGAATTTACTCTTTTTAAATTATAAAGGTATATATTTATATATATATATAAATGCTGCAATAAATAAATAGTTATATACGCAAAAATATTTCAAATGCGTACTTTGGCATAATAATACACTCCAGGTTCTTCTAAAAAAAGTATACTCCATGTCCCAAACACGAGCATAATGAGTAACAACTGAGAACCAACCCGTGGTTGGATGGTTACGAGGGCAGTGGTACTCCCAGCCCATCAGAGTTTAAACCCCAGGTTTGACGCTTTGGTGTCTCATAAAGGCGGAATATTCTTTCAGTGGGAGGCGACGTTCCCGTCGATAGCGAGGCGCCTGTGGTGACTTCGTCAATCTCAAGACCCGCCGGCTCAGTCTATCGGAGGTGCTCATAGGGATAGGGTGTGCATGCGTATGTTCATAGGGGTGAATGTATTTACGCATTATGAGCGCGTCTGCATTTGTACTGTGTTTCTAAAAATAAAAAATGAGTAACAACTTGCCACGTCCAAAACTCTAAAACTCCCAAGCCGCAATCAACAAAGCGAGAAACAACAGTAGGCATAGGCCCACTCGTATGCATTTTACTTACAGGAAGAAAAGCAAGCAACTTGCCGTGGTCCAGACAGACGTTCCAGTGGCCGCGTGTTGGTTGAATTTTCAGTTTTACCATGTAGATGATACTAAAAAAAAAACGTTTCTTCAAATCTATTGTAGATAGTCTGTGGTCTACTGGTAAGGGGCTCGTTACCAACGCTCGTCTACCGTTGGTCCACGGTTCGAATCTCCACTTTGAGTGAATTAAATTTCTCCATCGTTCATGCATCCTTCCGGGTGAACCGGGTGCCCTATTTAGTGGGCAAACCAGCGGTTTTTTCTGTTTTTGGCGGTTCGCCAGCGCAACCGGTCCAGTGCGCTTAAAAAACATTCTAAGACTCGGATTCCCTTTTTTCCTGGTTGAACCGGCGGTCCTGTCCGGTTTTTTAAACTATGTGTTGGACAAACTACCTCTAATCAAAACTTCATGACGTACCCTTCTGAGGATATAATCTATAGCTTGAATGTCTTTTCTATAATGATCCACGAAGTTTCGTTAGAGGCTTATATTATCCTATTTGACAACTTAGGGTCAGAACTCCTGAGGTTGTTTTCTGGCGGGTGGGTACTTTATTTTTATGGGAAAGTAGGTTTAAACTAGGGTAGATCGGAGATAACGCAGTCCTTCCTTCTTGGAGTAGTAGGATGATCTTTCTGAAGTATCTTTCGGTAGGAGGTCTTCCAAGATTGAGTGGAAGGACGCAGTCATTCCACCTTATAGCTTCACTAAGGTTCTTCGAGAATAGTGCATATTTTCCGTCTTGAAGTGCTGGTGTGATGTTAATGAAGACTGTATCTCTTTGGGTCTTGAGTTGAAGTCCTCGAGTGACGTTCTATTGTGTAAACCTTGTCGGGCTGGTTTGCTAACGAACTCTGATGGAGTTAGCTCTGGGCAAGTTAGCGGTTAACGACACCTCTAGCTAATTTTCAGTTAGAGTAGAGGCATGCATCTTTGGATGAGCTGTCTTCACTTGAATACTTGGTGTTGCTTCTGCTCGATGGCAGAGTAGACTCGCTGTCTTCATGCATCCTTGTCTCCGGGATTTTGGGAGTATTCTGGCCTTCTGGTGAAGAATCTTCTTGTCTGTTTGGTATCGTCGGATTAATGACGAGTACGTCATGAGGGGGTCCTCGAGGCGTGCGGAAGAGAGGAGTATGAGACGTATGGTGTTCCGGGACGGTGAGCACACAAGTTTACGTAGGTTCGAATCCGCCCGCTTTGGACAGATCCTACTCCTTCTAGCAATCCAGTAATACGGTAGAGCCGGAATATGGGTTACAGGGGTTCGCCTGTGTGAGTCGAGATTATGATTGTAAGGGGTGCCCTAAAGGCTCTCCCTAGGATGGCTTATATAGATATCCGGCCTAGGGTTTACAGGAGAGATCTATCCGGCTACGATTAAGAGTCGGTTACAGAGTACATCTTGAACTACAAGTAACACCATGAGCCTAAGTCAGTAAGTCTTCTGGGCCTTCCTGTAGCCGGATCGGACTCCGTTTCTTCTCCCTGACTGGGCCGCCCGTGAAGCAAAGCTCTAACCCAAAGTGGGCCACCCTGGTCAGCGAGGAACTGTGAGGATACCCGGAAGTATATCCCCAACAGCAACCCCCGGAAGTCTCCAAGATCCAAAGTCGGATTTATCATCATCTAGCTTGATCTTCGGCTTTCAGAATCTTGAAGGGTTCCTGAAACTTTAAAACAAAAAATATGATCCGGGTCTAAAAAGTAAGTCGGACTTATTAGTACGTTATTCGGATTTTCCAGCTTGATTTTCAAACTAAGTTGGATCTTGGTCTCTGACGTCATCTGACACTAGTCATGGTCCAGTCATGTCACTGACAAACATCCTGTTAGCAAGACCGTTGGTGGGTCCGCCGTTTGCGGAACCGAGGCGCCGTTTCAATGCATAGGTGGAGATCGAGACGGCATAATCATCGCGTGGGGGCTTCCCTGTTCTTTCCACGACACGTGGCGTTTACACTGTGCCATTTGCATGAATCTTGGCGCGGTTTGGTGGCTATAAGGGGTGAGGATTCCCTCTCTCTCATCTTCTTCACCTATTCCCCGGGTCGTTTCCTTCTCCTCCACTTCTCCCCCGCGCACAGAGCTCCTTTGCTTCCAGATTCCCAGCGCGGCCCATCCAAGGTCACTGGCGCACTGGAAGAATGGCTTCATCTTCATCATCCGGCTTGGCTGGGTCCGCAGCGGCGGCGACGGCGGAGGAGAAAGAAAGCAACCGCGATGTCTGGATCCCGTGTGTCCTTGACGACACCAAGCTCACTGGCGTGGAAAAAGAAGGACTCCTCCGCGTCGGCGACTGGCGGAGCGGTTTCGGTGAAACCGTCCCCAACCACACGCCAACGAGCGGGTACACTTCGGCACCCACCTCGACAGCTTCACCATCTCCCCTCAAACTCTCTCTTAGAGATGAGCGCCTATGCGGCTTTATCTGAGGGGTATCTCGGCATTAGGCCGAGTCTCCTTCTCTTCCGGTTTTATTTTCATGTCCGGAGAAACTCCATCACCGCCGGTAATCCTTACATTACCGGCACTATTAGTCTTTCAGTTAGACGTGAGCGCGTCGAGCCTAAGATTTTAGCTAGTGAGTCGGTCAAACAGTGGCCGGCTACCTTCTTTTATCATAAGGATATTCCTGCTCCCGGCAAAGCTACTTCTTTGCCGGATTTCATTGATGGAGCCCCCATGCCCCGAGCATCCTGGGACGAGGCTCCTCCGGCTCTTGCCGATGATCTGATTCTCGCCAAGAGGCGGATCGAGTACCTGATGAAGCACAAGGGCCTGAGAGGGTCCGACTTGGTCCAATCTTGGGTCACACGCCGGATCCAACCTCTCCAGCACCACGGCGACCGTCTGATGCATTCCATCACGACGTCGAAAAATGACTCCCTCCGCATTAGTCCCAAGGATTTAATGCCATAGGATTACATAAGCCAGATCAAATGGCTGATAAAGGAGCGGATCGAGAGAAAGATTCTGGATTTATCTCTGGACATGCACATAGCGGAAGACCCTGTGGTCCTGATAAGCTTTTAGCAATAAACCCTTTTTTATGTGTTTCACCTTTAAGTTATTTCACAATACAGAGATATTATCTTCTTTTCAACTTGCCGGCCTCCCCGAGTCGGAACTGGCTCCTACCGAGGGATATCCTCCGGAGTTTTCTCAGGAGGAGGAACTGGTTCCACTGCCAGACGTTGTGCCCAGGAAGCGCAGAGCTCTGACAGTGGTTGCGGCACAAAGGAAGTGCCAGTTGTAAAGAGGTAACTTTCCACACAACTTCCGCGTTTGTACCTTTACTCGTAATTTCTTCTGAGATGTAATGTTGTTTATTCTATCACTTTCTCAGAGCTAAGCAACTCATCAACGGCAAGGGGAAAGGGAACATCTCGAAGCCACTTCTAGACGAAGCTAACCACGGCTTCTCCTGCCGTAGCTCCTCCGACTCCTGCCCCTCAATCTTCTGCAATGCCAGTGATTACTCCATCCCCGGTCGTCGCGGAAGATCCGGCTCCCTCAACAGGGCCAACGACCCTTGAGTCGCAGACTGACGCCACCATGGGTGGCTCAGGTTTTGATAAGGGTGAACCCTCTTCGGGTAATGATCCCTCGGCAGAGACCTTCGCAGAAAATCTCCTGAACAATCTGGGACTTGCCAAATTTGGCTTGTCTCGGAAATCTGCGGAGGAAATCCAGCGGCTAGCCCAACAATGCCTGGAAAGTCGTAATCTCTCTACCAAAGAAGAAGCACAAGAAGCGAAGGACATCAAGTACTCTGATCTTCTCGAACAAGTCCGCCTTCACAACGAGGGACTAAGAGCTGGTGTGCATCCACCACCTCCGGTTATTCCACTCACCCTCACCGAGAAGGTTACCACTGAGGTGAACATGTGCCTGAGCAAGCTCACACATGAACATCATGTAAGTCGGAATTCCAACTTTATATCATATCCTCTAGCCCCCAAGCATGAAGTTGGATATACAATCCGGATTTATGCTTCCTTAGGATGCCCAAGAATGAACTAGTGTAGCCCCCAAGGCTCGAGCTGATATTAGCTACAATATTAGCCCGAGTCTTTAGAAGACTTCTGACTCTGGGTATTCTGACTTACAGAAAGTTAATTCATATAACCATGATTTGTTGAAGAATGTCTGCAATAAGCGGAGAGAGATCAAAGCTCTCTGACTTAAAAATGCCGAGCTTAAGGTTTCCAAGGATGAGGCCGAAGGTAAATATTGTGAGTCTCAAACCTTGTCCTGTGTTTTCATAGTCGAATAATTTTGCTGAACTGTTGTTCTTTTTGACTTACAACACTGATAAAGCATTCATGTGCTATGATCGAAGAGGCCGAAAATCTGAAGACCCTGGTGGTGGAAAACAAGGATCTCCACCAAGAGCTTGACCAGCTTAAGGCGGATCATGAGAATAGCATAGCTCAAGTACTCGAATCCTCCTCCATTGCCACTGTGGAGCGTGATCGCAAGATTGCACTCCACGAGCAGAAAATTTCGGATCTCAACGACGAGTTTTGCAGAGAGAAGGACCTTTCCGAGGCACTCTGGGCTGAACTCCGGAGTCTTCATGAACAAAGACCAAAGTTGATGACGTCATATTTGGTATGTTTCCATGTTTCTGACTTGTCTACGTTCTTCGACTCTTTTGATGTCAGATTTGTTTAACCGTTTTTGTGTTATATGCCGAGCCCCGCACCCATCGGCTTACCCAAGTCGGTGATTTGCTTCATGACTTCCACCAATCCATTGAGGATATTGGCGAAGCTCTCAAGGTTCTGGACATGCATAGCATGTCCGACTTTTAGGTGCGGGACAAGGAAAAGGAGATGCCACAGCTCGTCCAGGACTGGAACATGTCCTACGTGTGATCCGCGGCGCAGAACGCTCCCACAATGGTTATGAGCCACCATGGAAGCATGGAAATCTGGCAAGTAACCAGAGGGTACTATAAGGTGGATGAAGACGGACAGGAGCAATACATCAAGGCCATCATGGACTCCTGCACCGGATATGGGTGTCATGTAGCTGACTTAACCAGCTACGACACTCCCTTCTTCACCCGTGTGGACACGCCGCCTCTGCCTCCCGAAGAAGCAGCTATAGTTTTTGACGATGAACAAACTATATCAGATTAGGACATCTCGGATCATTATCAGGGCGCGGCTGATGTGTCTAGCGAGCCGGTAGCTCCTACCTCTTCTCCTGCATCATAGATTATCAGAAACAAATGTATTATTCTGAAAACATTATGGGTCTGTAAATATGCAGTATGATACTTTTGCTAGTGCTAAGCTTTTAATCTATTCAGCACTTTTGGCTTAAATTTTTGTGTGCCTGAAATGTTTGCATAAGCACTTATACTTTTTTGTCTATACTTATCGTTTATCTGGCTTTCCGCTTCATCCCTTTCGTGAGCCGGTTTAACTTTTAGCACGAAAACTTTGCCGAGCAATGGAGCTCCATTGCTAAACCAGTTTAAACTCAGAAACAAAGCCGACTTCTAGTACCAACAATTCACTACTCGGAAAATACCCGCATCTGGCAATCAGACAAATAACCAAAGTATAGACTAGAAACTTTAGAGTTATACCCGAAGGTAGCATTTCTAGAATCGGAAATCTAAACCAGAACAAACATGAGCATAAAGTACTTTCAAGTATTCTGGGATTTTTGACTATGACATGATCATTCAGAAATAAGATGGTAAAAACTTCTCACAAAAAATTTGAGGCAACCAAGACTTTTATTTCTCATAGAACATGTACATATGTATGATTACAAAGAAGGATAAACTAAGAATAAAAGGGACACAGCTGAGCAATATTCCACGGTCTGTCTAACTCATCCGGGTTTGTACTGCCTCCAGCTCTCTTTCTCTTCTTAGTAACAGGTCTTTCTTTGACTGGCCTCATATCAGTTAAGTAGTACGAACCATTGTGCAATACTCGACTAACGAAAAATGGCCCTTCCCATACTAGGAAAAGTTTGTGCTTTCTTTGTTGCACAAGGTGGAGAACCAAATCACCCTTATTGAAAGATCTGTTTCTGACTCTCTGGCTATGATACTTGTGTAACTTCTGCTGATAGGGTGTTGATCTTATTTCAGCAATGACGCGAACTTCTTCGACTAAGTCGAGATCATTTTGTCGAGAAATCTCGGCTTACTCTTCGATATACGCGGCCACTCTAGGAGAAGTGTGAATAAAATCACTAGGAAGAACTGCTTCTACGCCATAGACCAAGAAGAAAGGTGTGTATCCGGTTGACCTATTCGGAGTTGTTCGTAAGCTCCATATTACAGAAGGTAATTCCTCTACCCAAGCCCCCACAGCACGTCGTAGTGGTGCTTCGACTCTCGGTTTTAGGCCTTGTAGGATTAAACCATTTGCTCTTTCGACTTGTCCATTAGCCTGTCGATGTGCGACTGACGCAATGTCAAGCCGGATATTTTGTTCGTTGCAGAATTCAGCCAATTCTCCCATAGAGAAATTACTCCCGTTGTCCGTGATAATACTATGCGGATAACCATACCGGATTATAACATCCTCGACAAATCTTTTGGCTGTTGCTCCATCACAACTAGTGACGGGTTTAGCCTCAATCCATTTGGTGAATTTATCCACCATCACTAAGAGGTGAGTAAATCCACTTGGAGCCTATTTAAATGGTCCTACCATGTCAAGCCCCCAAACCGCGAAAGGCCATGTTATAGGTATTGTTCACAGCTGATCAGCCGGAACATGAGCTTGTTTGGCGTATTTTTGGCAGCCCTTGCACGTCTTGACTAGCCGTTCGGCATCTGCCTTGGCTGTAAGCCAGAAAAAACCGTTTCTGAAAGCTTTTGCCACTAAAGATTTAGCTGCAACATGGTGACCACACTCGTCTTCGTGGATTTCTCTTAAGATTTCCACTCCTTCGTCTGGAGATACGCAACGCTGAAAGACCCCAGACACACTCTGTTTATAGAGCTCAACTTTAACTATAGTATACGCTTTCGCTCGTCGGATAATCTGCCGGCTCAGAACCTTGTCTTCGGGTAATTTGCCATCTACCAGGTAGTCAAGGTAGGGTTGAGTCCAGTTGGGAATTACAGCCAGAACTGCTATTAGAGGTGAGTCGTATTTGGTCGGATATTCCTCATCCACTCCCTTTATTGAGGGAACTTTGAGGTGCTCTAAAAAAGCTCCATCCAGAACCTCTTTCCGTGTAGAGCCTATTCGAGACAATGCATCTGCTTCCTCATTTTCTGCCCGAGGGATGTGTTGAACCTCAAACCCTTCGAACGATTTAGATAAATCATCCATGACAACTTTATATGCTGCCATGTGCTTATTTGCATTAAAAATATCCGACACTTGCTGGCAACAAGATCCGAATCTCCGTAACACATCAAACGTCGGATGCTGATATCCTTAGCAATCCGGATTCCATGTAGCAGTGCTTCATACTCGGCAATATTATTTGTTGCTGTGAAGTGGATCTGCAACACGTATAGAAGTTTATCTCCTTGAGGTGATTTGAGCACCACGCTAGCCCCCGAGCCCCAGCGAGCCTTAGACCCATCAAAGTATAGGGTCCAATATTCTGATTCAGGGAGGGTCATATTCTCCTTCGTCTCTATCCAATCAGCAACAAAGTCGGCAAGGATTTGGGATTTGATTGCTGTCCGAGGTTTGTACTCAATATCGAAAGTTGAGAGCTCTATGCCCCATTTGGCGACGCGTCTTGTGGCGTCACTGTTGTTGATTATATCTCTCATAGGAGATGTGCTGACCACGGTAATTGGATGCTCCTGAAAATAGTGTCGTAGCTTACGAGATGCTAAGAACACACCATAAGCTAGCTTTTGATAGTGCGGATATTGTTGTTTCGATTCTGTCAGGACCTCGCTGACAAAGTAAGTTGGACGCTGCACCAAGTGTTCTTGATTTTCCTCCGGTCTCTCCACTACCATAACGATACTGACGACTTTGTTTGTCGCAGCAAGATAGAGCAACATCGGTTCCTGTGGCCCTGGCGCAGCAAGGATAGGAGCAGATGAGAGTACTTTCTTCAGGTCTTGTAGTGCGGCTTCAGCTTCGTGGGTCCACACAAAATCCTTGGTCTTTTTCAGGAGTTTGTATAATGGTGCGGCTCTTTCACCGAGCCGGCTTACAACCCGACTGACTGCAGCATTGCAACTAGTTAGTCTTTGTACGTCCTTCAGGCGAGTTGGCCTGGAAATATTAAGTATAGCCTTGATTTTGTCTTGGTTCACCTCTATGCCTCTTTGAGACACGATGAAACCTAACAATTTTTCGGCTAGAATTCCAAAGAAGCATTTCTTCGGATTAAGCATTATGTTGTATTTTCGTAGATTGGCGAACGTTTCCTCCAAGTCAGAAATCAATGTTTCCTTCTTTTTGGACATCACCACAATATCATCCACATATTCATGTACATTGCATCCGATTTGGTCGTGGAGGCAACGCTGCATTAAACGTTGGTACGTAGCTCCTGCGTTCTTCAGCCCAAAGGGCATCGTAACAAAACAGAAGGTTCTGAAGGGGGTCATGAATGAAGTTTTGACTTTGTCAGATTCCTTCATCCGGATTTGGTGATAACCGGAATATGCGTCGAGAAAATAGAGGAGTTCCGAGCCTGCTGTAGAATGGATAACTTGATCAATCCTAGGAAGAGCGAACGGATTTTTGGGACAAGCCTTGTTCAAGGCGGTATAATCAACACACATCCTTAAATAAGTGGTGTCCTTTTTAGGGACCATTACAGGATTGGCCGACCACTCAGTGTGGATGACCTCTTTTATGAATCCGGCTAACTCGAGCCGTGCTAGTTCCTTAGCTATTGCCTTACGCTTTTTATTGCCGAAACATCGTAAGGACTGTTTGACGGGTTTAGCATTCGGGTTTACATTTAAAGAGTGCTCGGCAAGTTCCCTAGGTACTCCGGTCATGTCAGGTGGCTGCCATACGAAGATATCTTGATTTGCTTTAAGGAACTTGACGAGCGCGCTTTCCTATGCACTATCTAGGCCTACGCCTATCTGGGTCACCTTGGAGGGGTCATCATCCTTTAACAGCGTCTTCTTCATCTCTTCTGATGCCTTGAATTCCGGATTCAGCTTTGTCACCTCCTTCTTCATTGCAGGCATCTTAGACGGATCTATGCTCTTCTTGATCTCCTAGTACTCCTGGGCGTGCAGCACGGCTTCAGCAAAGGCGGCATTTCCATCCTCGCACTCTCACGCTTTCTTCGGGTCTCCCCTGATGATGATCACGCCGTTGGGACCTGGAATTTTCATCATATTGTAAATGTAACACGAACGAGCCATAAAATCCAAGTAAACCGGACGTCCAAATATAGCGTGGTACAGGCTCTTGAACGGGACCACTTCGAAGGAAAGTGCCTCCATCCGATAGTTCTTTGGAGTTCCAAAAGTAACATCCAAAGTGATTTCACCCAGGGAATTTGCTTGTCTTCCGGGGACAACCCCGTGAAAGATCACAGAGCTATGGTTCAGCTAGGTCTCTGAGATCTTCATCCGGCGTAGCGTTTCAACATACAGAATATTAATACTGCTGCCACCGTCCATGAGAGTCTTGGAGAAACCATAACCGTCAATAAGTGGATTGACGATTAGGGCATATTTTCCTCACCTGTGTAGTTTAGGCGGATGATCAGCACGGTCAAAGGTGATTGCTACTTCCGACCAGTCCAAGAATTGAGGGACAACCAAAACTGTTGTGTTGAGCTCATGTAGAACTGCTTTCTTGACCTTTGCTGGTTGAGATCCGAGGAAGGTGACATAAGTGTCTTTCTTGGTCGGAAATTTTTTCTTTCCTTCTGGCTTGGGATTTGAAGCATCAGCTCCTCCATGTCGGAATCTTCC
The DNA here is from genome assembly GCA_023614405.1 of Avena insularis. Taxonomy (NCBI): domain Eukaryota; kingdom Viridiplantae; phylum Streptophyta; class Magnoliopsida; order Poales; family Poaceae; genus Avena; species Avena insularis. The sequence goes on from CM042690.1 coordinate 462,973,231, forward strand.
TAGGTCTCTTTATCTTTTTCGGGATTCTTCTTTCCCTTCTTCCGCTTAGCCCTGTAGCCAGCGATATCGTCTTTCTTGATGTTATCATTGAAACGACACTCGGCGTTTGTGTGGGACGAGCCTCCATTGGCATCTAAGTGATGCACACATGGGTTATTGGCAATGTCGGCCCAGGAGTAGGTTTCGGCGGGTTGTTGGTATCCTCTACCCTGAACTCTTGATGTCCCGCAACCGCGTCCACGGCCACCGCCGCACCCTCCTCGTCCTCCAGACCCAAAAGTAGCCATGACCACTGCCGTTTCCACGTTGGGCTTTTCTTCCGAGGTGTTCTTGTGCTTCTGAGCTTGTGGCTTTGGTTGTTTTGCCGACTGTGGCACAGCTAGGGCGTTAAGTAATCCCTCTGCGTCATCGTCAGCATCTGCATACTTGCTCGATGTTTGTATCATCTCTACCAGATCAGTGACCTTGTCACACTTCAAGTGATGATGTAGTAAACCAATTGGGAGTCCTGCAATGAAAGCTTCAATCGCAGTTTGGTCATTTACTCCTTCACAGGAGTTCTTGGTGTCGATCCATCATCCGAGATAATCCTGACAAGTTTCTCCGGCTTTCTGGGTGCAATGTTGTAGGTCTCCGACCGTACAGGGCCTCCGGTACGTGCCTTCGAATTCCTAAAAGAACGCACTCTGCATGTCATACCAATTGTGGATGGTGTTCTTCGGAAGTTCATTGAGCCATGATCATGCCGTTTTCCGCGACATAAGTGGGAGATATCAGGTTGCGACTAGGTTGTTTCCGCCTTTGGCGATGCAGCAAGCTTGGAAGAAATCTTGTAGCCAAGTATCTGGCCGAGCTATGCCATCGTAGGCTTGAATATGTCTTGAGATAGAAAATCCTTCCGAGAATCTTGTAGCTCTTATGCGTGGTCCGAAGCACTTTGGGACCACATATATGTCATCATTTTCATAGCGCCATGCTTCTATATTGGATTTTATCCTGTGCCTTGCGTCATTTGGGGATAAAGATCATCCCATGTGACGGCTATGGCTGTGGTGCCTTGGAGACGGACTTTGGCTTGTGCCACCACCTCCTCCACCACGACGCCCTCCTTGGCCTCCTTGGGAGCCGTTGTGATGGCTACTTGGTGGAGAGGGTGGAGCATCTCGGTTATTTCCGGCTGATCGCCGGCCTCCATCCGGAGCGTCATTATTCCTGTTCCGGGGAGGGTCTTCATTGTGACGAGCCCCCTGCCGGCTTGACTCGGCCCAGTGTGCGGCATTCCTTCGCCCGTCATCCGAATGGCTTGCATGTCTAGGAGGTGGCATTCTTTGTCGGTCCTCCTCTTGACGCTTCTCTTTATCTTCTTCCCTGCGGTCCTTCGACTCGGGGAGGGTTCCTCGGATTCAGTGCAGCAATTGCCTCTTGCTTCGCAACTGGGTTAACGTTACACCAGTCACGAGCATCTTTGTGGTGCGGTCCTGAAGATCCGGTTCTTGAGTGGTTGTCTTCCTGACGGTCGGAACGATGTTGCTGTTCCGGAAAACGTTGGGGTCTTACGTCAGCCCATGCCGGGTCTGTGCGACATTGGTCGGAATCTGAGACCAGTTTTTGACTTTCGGACAGGGCGACCTTTTGCTGCTCCAGTCCTTTGTTGAGTAGTTTGATTCCCAACCGGATTTTCTCCGGGCCTGGATTAGCCGATAGGATTTCTCGAGCCGCAACGGTGTTCTATACTAGCGTTGGATACACCTAATCCCCGTTGTTGTCGCGTTGAGGCATCCCAAGTTCTCCTCTGAAAAGGACTTTGTGAATCTGCGGGAATTGGTTGTCATCAGTATGACATTTCCTAGTCTTCTGGTGTTGCCTGGAGTTGTATTTCTCCGCAGATGCCATGCGTTTTTTCCTCCTCAATGTTATTGGCTTCATCAAGGAGTACTTGACGACGCGCTTCTAGGGCCTATGCCCTCTCGTCCAACTCTTCAGCAGTAAGTTCTGCAACTGTAGGAATAGGTGTGCTTAATGCAGCATCGATGAGTTTACGTGCACCTTGAGTGATCACGTGTCCATCCACCGACTCTTCTTTGGGCTCGTCTAGGATAAGCTCTCCATCCGAGTCTTCCTCGTATTCCTCGGCAATCACCTCCTCTACCGGAGGGTCTTTCGCCGGGGTCTTGTTCTTCTTATTCTTCTTCTTTGCCTTCTTGGCAGCGCCGGTAGCAAAGACGGCTTTGGGTCCGTTTCCCGGAGTCAAGCTCTGATTGGTACTTTCGGACATATGGACCTCGGGTTTATCTCCGATTTCCATGTCATCCTGCGTTTTGGGAGAGTTTTCCTCGGATCCTTCATCCTTGGCTTCTTCTTCCTCTGCAGCTTTGGAGTTATACTCCTCTTCGTATTACGTGGAGAACTTTCGGAAATCTGCTGACGTCATCGACTCATCCGAGGATGCGGGTACGTCGATGTTTGTTTCGATCGCCTCTAGCACAGAGTCGGTGTTATCTCCAGCATCGGCAGAGACATATTCGGCGGTGATAAAGTGCGATGCGCCCCTCCTAAGATAACTGCGGTCTTCATAGTAGACTTCATCGAAACGTTTGATGGTCTCGAGGATTTCATCTATGCCTGAGTTTTGCATTATCATACGCCTTAGTGTGTATCTCAGGAAAGGCATGTCTGTTCCGGTGTCATCAGAGCTAGAACCAGCGTTTTTGTTGTGCTCCTCCTGGATTTTGACCTCAGCGGGTGAGTCGATCTGGGATTCAGTCTCTTCAGGGAGATCCACTCCAGATTCAACTTGGACCGCCAGGTCTGCTTCAGGCTCGGATTTCTCCACTGTCTCCACAACTGGTGCGGGCTGGGTGGGATTATGGTTTTCTGAAATCCGGAACTCTCCCGCCTCCGCGGACAAAGGGGATCCAGAGATTTCTTCTGCCTCTATCATCAACGTTGGGGTGGGTGGGGCAGGTTCAGCAAAGCCGATGTAAACATCGATCTCACCAAAAGACATGATGGTGTAGGCAGTCACAGCCTCCCTAGCCGTAATCCAGGTCTCGTCGAGAATGATGAGAGGTACGTCACTGGCGTAGAGGATGCGACCGACGGTGATGGTCTTGCCGATTCTGATTCTTGCAGATTCCGCTCGGAACGCAGATCCGAAGCTCACTTGCCCCACGGTGGGCGCCAACTATCGTCGGATTGATGACGAGTACGCCATGAGAGGGTCCTCGAGGAGTGCGGAAGAGAGGGGTGTGAGACGTACGGTGTTCCAGGACGGTGAGCACACAAGTTTACCGAGGTTCAAATCCGCTGGCTTTGGACGGATCCTACTCCTGCTAGCAATCCAGTAATATGGCAAAGCCGGAATATGGGTTACAAGGGTTCGCCTGTGTGAGTTGAGATTGTGATTGTAAGGGGTGCCCTAAAGGCTCTCCCTAGGACGACTTATATAGATATCTGTCCTAGGGTTTACAGGAGAGATCTATCCGGCTACGATTAAGAGTCAGTTACAGAGTACATCTTGAACTACAAGTAACACCATGGGACTAAGTCGGTAAGTCTTCTGGGCCTTCCCGTAGCCGGATGGGACTCCGTTTCTTCTCCCTGACTGGGCCGCCCGTGAAGCAAAGCTCTAACCCGAAGTGGGCCACCCTGGTCAGCGAGGAATCGTGAGGATACCCGAAAAGTATATCCCCAACATTTGGGGAACATGGGTCGAATAATATAGTTAGTATTTGCGGTTGTAGGAATCTCTAATATGCCGAAGGTTAGTGTAGTTAGGTCTTCACTTCTGGTCTTGGTTAGCAGGTCTTGTGGTTTCTTGTGGATGGAGCGGAGTCTTCGATGGTAGACTTCTAGCTTCACCGATGCTCTTGCTATTGTCGGCAAATGAACAATGGTGTGCTGCCTTGGTGATGAGTCTTGAGGAGTGAGTATGCCATCCTTCTAAGGGGAAGTCTTATGATGGTTCTAACTTGATGATGTCGAGGCCCTGGTTTCTTGGGATATTCTCCCTCTCATAACTCTCGAGGTTCGTATGGGTCTCACTAGCAACAACTAACATGGTGTGCCTGAGTTCCTAGGTAGTGTAGCGATTCCCAAAACACATTTGACTTAGGTCAACCAAGCTAGAGCATACAGACAAGGTGAACATCGTGAAAGGGTCACAATGTTCTTCCTAACCTTATAAACGCAAACATCACACATCAAGCAACACATTCTTCACTTGGGCAAGCAAACACGGCCTACTTTAGGGGCCAAGGAGTTAAGTACTCGCGTTATGGGGGAATCCTATCTTAGGACAAATGATCCTAAATGTCACATTATTGTGGTCTAGGTCACTATCTTGCAATCTAAAGCCTTTGTCGTATCATCAGATGCTTCTCGCTAGTGTAGCACTTGATTCTTATGGTCATGAGGATTCTGTTGGTAGGGTGATCTTGTAGTCTCCTTGGTTTTGCTAGTAGTTGCTTCTCTTCATCTTGTTATCATCCGATTCAGAATCCCACTATTTGAAATCCATAGGTTTGAAATTTGGACGAGAGATAGAAGAAACCATTTTCAAAATCATTTAAACTAGAATGAGATAAGAAGTAGAATCTTTCAAAATGCTTTTGAGAAGGTAGTTTTTGAAAGCCGGTGTTTCCAAAATAGTTTTCCTATCTAACGACCATGCTAACTGAGGTTCTCCTACAGTCAGGATGGCTCTGATACCAAATCTTTGGGGCCCTCTGATTAATCCTTCGAGAATCCCTGTTATGCATACACCATGATCACATGATCAGTTTGCCGTGGCACACATAACTGACAAGTATCAAAATAAACATCCATTTCTTAAGAGGATACAAGTCATACCTAAATTGTCTTTATGGCTACATCAAACATATTCAGCGGAACTTTATCAAAGTGTAGAGCCTGAGCCATGCCTTAACCTACAGGCAACTGACTGGGAGAATGTCCTAGCTCGCATAGTCGTCAACGTCACCTTCTTCTTCACTTTATTTATCGAATCTAACCAAGTTAATTAATAGCCAGGGACAATGCTAGTGAGTATGTTGAATGTACACACAAACCACCTTAAGAGAGTAATAATAACAAGAGGATATGCAATATTGCTGTGGTAGTCGAAGGGCTCCATGAGAGGTTCTTTTCTAAACTAGTTTCTCTTGTAGATATAACATCTACATATCTTTGTTGAAAACTTTTGTAAAGCATTTTGGAAACCTTTTTGAAAAGTTTTGGAAAACACTAGGACTGGGTCACCCATTTGTTCCTCCTTCTGGTTATCCTATGACAAAACTCATTTCCGTCCCTTTCGACCATCCCATGGTCAAAACATTTTCAAAGCCTCTACTTTTCCAAAATCCGTTTTGAAGACAAAACCAGTACCACTCTACAGTAGTTTGTCCAAACCGTCCACAACCGCGGACATGGCTATTCGAATAGATTTACACTCTGTAGAGGTTGTATACTTTACTCTCACCATCCGGTTACCCTGCCCTGATCACCTACGGATCATGGGTCGAATAACCGATCAAGACTCTCCAAATGCTACTCTAGCATAGGCCCTACCCTATGAGTTGTTCCTCTCAATGTCGGTACATCTGGGCCAAATACAAACCGAAGCACATCCGACTCCTCAAGAGTGATCACTTTCAATGAGAGGCTCATAGTATCGCCTGGGCGCTCACATGAGCGGTCCTACTTCCTCCAGGTGACTGTCTAGCAGTTGACCCTTTTTGTAAAGGTAAGCCCATAATTAGAGGGAGATGATCCCTTATAAGTAGTTGTGAGAATTCCCATACTAGAGTACCAAACTTCGAGTCCATCCCTGTCCGATACCAGGGTAAGTGTGGTTGCACGGGTTAAGTTGTTATAGGTAAAGCTACAAAGAAACGGGTGCATTTTCGTAAACATTTTCTCCTCTTTCTTATAGCATTTTGTAAAGCAAAAACCTTTTTCCTTTTCTCAAGCTTCTCTTGGTAGGTCGAACCTCACCAAGGTTTTACCAGAAAACATTTTGTGAACTTTTCCGGGGTCTTCCCATTCTATAGCTTTGCTTCGGCTAAAATGGGGTCTCCAAGGGGGTTTGGTGTCATGCACCACTTACAAATCTAGGGGAAGGTAGGTATCATCAATGGATGGCACTTAGCAGTACCCAGGTGTAATGGTTTGGAGGAGCCAAGCCACTACCAGATATAGAACATTAATATAGTAAAACAATGCAGTTTGAATAAAAGGGTAAATAAAACATGCATAGGTAAAATAATAGGACAAGTCTTATGAGCAAGAAGGTGGCTTTCCTGTGACCAGCAATCTGGCAATATGTCCCTGGAGTTCTTCTTAGAATACCATAATAATATGAATAACCATCTCCTATGGGTCTTTGATATAATCACAACTATCGTCGTCAGGGAACATACATGCAAGAAAACAAAGGGCACAATCAAACCAAGGCATACAAACACCAATACAATAAATCCAACAAACATTCAACACTTGAGTAACATCAGTAAGTTTTGATAGATTGGTTTCATAGCACTTGGAAACACTTTAATTGCCTTTGTGGAATTTATTTTATGATTTAAGTGTCATAACTACTAGATGAGAGGGTTTTAAGTCAAGGCTTGGGTCTGTATGATATCAATGTACAAAAATGATATCAATCGATAGGTATTTAAATAACAAGGCAAACAAAAGTGGTTTCATTATTTTATCACTTTTCTTCAATTAGATAGAAATTTTATGGTGGAAATAACCCTAGTTTGGATGAACAATTCACTAGATAAGATCTATAGCTCAATTAAATTTGTTCTTAGAGGGTTTTGTACATCTTTGAATCTGAGATTTTTTAGAGTTGGAATCACTTCAAAATAATTAACAGAATGCCCTTTGGAAATTCCCAAAGTCACTTCTACATGAATTTTGTCTTTTCGGCCAGATTTACTATACTGATCCAAATGGTATGAGACTGAGGGCATTCGATAGGTATTGCAAATACCTTGTAGAAGAAATAGGAATCATCATTTTTGGAGTGGAACTACACTAAGCATAAATGTTTAATTGCCTATAAAACATTAATAGCTCAATATATCTGGATCTCCTGGGTTTTGGTAGGTCTTAGTGTACCACGTCACTGAGATTTGGAATCAACCGAATATATAATAAAGATTGACCTAGGGAATTTATAGAAGACATTTCTAAATTGATTTTGTTATTTTTGTTACTTTAGATCCATACCTCCCCTTGGTTGGAGACAAATGTGGGATGGTAGATATTTGAAAAATCTACCAGATGAACTTGGATTCACCACATTTGGGTAACTGAAAATCATGGAGGAATTTATTTAGTTATCAAGATACCTTCTAGTAGATTAAATACAAGAAAATAACTAAAATTATTTTTGGTTCAGGGTTTTCTCTACAGGTTAGAGGAAACACTACAGCATTTGCTAAGAAATTTAATTGGCAACTTTCAATCATTTTTCATTTTATTTTCCATTTAAATCTACATGCACAGTTGTAGATCTAGAGGAAAATGTTTAAAAGAAAAAGGAAACTTGGGCCAGATCTAAGCGGGACTGGGCCGCACTATATCGAGCCGAGCCCAATTGACCGCGGAGGCACGCGCGCAGGGCGCTTTCAAAATTTGGGAGCTGCACCCGCCAGCCGGCCTCAGTGGTGACCTGAAGCGGTACAAGGCTATTGTGGCTGTTGGATCTAGAGAGGACCAATGGTCCGTGGTCATTGTCTTCCTTCTAAAACGAGCGAGTGCGAGGAAACCCTAGAACGGCTCAGAGAGGGTTTGGCGCTCACTTAGGGAAGATTTCCGACAAAGGGAAGGCCACCAGAAGACGTGGAGCTCGACTGCTATCTCGATGGTGGGCGACAAGGTGGGGTATGGCACCGGGTGAAAATTTGCACGGAGTAGACCACGACGACCTTGTCGGTGCTCGATGGAGTTGGCACATGAGGCACCTTTAGGAAAAAGGGGGCTCGCTGTTAGATGAAAACTGGCTAGGGAAGGACATGCATGCAAGAAGAGAGACTAGAGGTGTTTCAAAACAATGGCGACAACAACTTCTACCTTGCAGATCCGAGATCTTATTTCAGTTCTTTAGGGGTGCATAGGTTTCCTGGGTGTCCAGGGAAGGAGAGGAGTGGTGTCGGTGAGTACTTCTAGACAAGGAGGGGAGGAGGAGGGGGACCAGAACTCCGGCAAGAACACCTCTTTCATTTGCAAAGCTGAGAGAGAGAAACCTTCTCGGGAGCTATAGAGTGGGAGGGAGTTCTCCGACGGCTGGGCGATGGGAGATAGGAGTGTGGGGAGTAGAATGGAAGGGAAGAGGCGAGCTGGGTAGCCTCTGGCCTATTTAACTCGTGGTGGATCGGTTCATGATGAACAAGGTCCAAGAGGAGGCATGGGAGGGTGGTGCTGGCCACAGATTGGTCAAAAAGGGCAGTGAGAGAGGAGACAAGAGGTCCTGGTCGACGCAGAGAAGTAGGGTGGGGTGGTGGAGCTGCTGTGGTAAATTAATGGGGAAGATATTTGTAAGATGTGGTTGTCTCTCTTTCTCTCTTCTCTTCCAAGGGGTAAAGGACAAGGAGAGGGGTGCTGCTACTGTGGGGTACTATAGTACACGACCAGAGGGAGTGTGGTTACCGTGGAGGCTAGTTTGGAGAGGTTGGATGGAGGTTTGGTGGGGTTTAGTGGATGATTTTTTAAAGTTTTTTCAAATATTGCCCAAAACGATGGTTATGAAGAAAGTGTTTGATGACTGGATTCCTGCACCAACAACAGGGTTATTGCAATACTTGTAGTAGCAAATATTCAAGAGTTTGTCCCAATGGGAGACTGTCGAACAGAAACAACACGACCCCGCAGCCACGTTGTCATTGCGGCCATGTTTCACACCCAAACCGTGGTTTGGAAATAACCTATTCTATAAGTTACTAGAACAGTGATAATTGAGAGAGGTTTAAAGTATCTAATAACAAAGAAATTTTAACAAGAACAAAATAAACTAAGACGGAAAGTAAACAAGAATATGAACTGAATTAAAGAGATTGTAGTTGTAGGATTGAATGGACTGAGAGAGGGCTTCTAGGCTTCGGTCTCACTAGTACTAGATGGGAAAATATATGTGTGATCTATAAGAGATTTCTTAGACAAATAAACTTTCCCCAATTGATTACCGGGCTGTCACACTGTGTGCACTATGCATGGTTCTCGCATGTCACCGCAAGGCAAAGGCACTTCCAGACCAAAGGATCACATAAACTCATCTTAGATCACAATAAATTCTAACTTAGCGCACTAGATCATACCTCAACCTAGAATTGAAATCACTCACACATGGATGAACAACAAAACATATATAAATATATAATGATATCACAACCGTGTTTAATCTTACAATTACTAAACACAAGAGAGAGAGGGAGATGGAGATGATGATGGAGATGGAGATCGATGCGTGGTGGTGGTGATGTCTTCCTTCTCCTCCCCTTCTTCTTGCTTGGATTCCTTGATGGTGATGGTGTTGAGAGAGATCTAGATCTCGGAGGTGTGGTTGAAGCAGAGCTCCACCGCAATGGAGATCAGATGGGTGGCGGTGGAGGCAGAGCTCCGCCCCTGAGGGGCTATGGCTTGTTGTCTCTCTCTTGGGTCCTCCCTCCTTTATATAGGCCTTGGGGGTGCCCTAGGGTTCCCCAAATATCATCATATGACTTAGGGAAGGTTCTCGAGCTTTTCTAGGGCGAAATCCCGTCATTTCCGACCTTTTTGGCAATTATACGGGCGGAGCTATACGACCAAAAAATATAGCTCCGGCCGTATAGTTGCTCGTTAAACTTCTAGATGCTTTTAGTATTTTAGCCGCCATTTCTTCATACGAACTCTGTTTTGGGTGTTCTTGGGCTCGCTGAGTTCGTATCGTCGGGCTACAACCCTGTCGTCTTGGATCTTTATTTTGAGAAGTTGGAAAAATCACTTTTTCAACCTCTCAAATGGCTAAGTCTGGTCCCTGCAGCTCCTCCATACTATGCTCTCGTTGTTCCTTTTGCCTTTGTTTTGTCCATAATCATCATCAACACATACACACATATCAAAGACAAGGAAGAGGGGTAAAATTCTACCTAAACTACTAAATGTGCAAGGCTCATATTGAATTTAACAAAAACAAGTAATCATGCATATTAAGCATAGCAATAGTTAGATGGAGCATGATATGATAGGAAAATCACACAATTTATATTGCTAAAAAGTGTTGTATATCATAGCCATCAACTTACCCAAGCTAGATCTTGCTCGTCCTCGACCAAAAGGGATCGATAACTTAATGGATGTGATATTGCTTATCATTGGAAATCAATGCACCATATCCTTGTTTTTCCTGCAAGCTCAAAGTAAGAGAGCACATAATCATACAAGGAAATATAAGCTCAGTTATATTATTCCAAACCACTAGATATTAGTCAAAAACTTCTATGCCCCATGTCAAAGTTAAATCTAGCTTGCAAGAAAACTTGTGATCCTTCTATATGCACTTTATTGTATTTTTGTACTTTTATTTGTATAAGGCAAAGCTGAACACGGTTAGTTGTCAATCATAAATAGAAATAGAGTTTTCCAATGCTGCCCACTCATGCCATCTATTAAAGTCTCTCAAGTGCAAACTTCGATTGTTGAGCTCATAGAAAATATATTTCTTAGTAACGAGACCATGCCAAAAGAGTGGTATATGTTCAATCGAGACTATACAGGCTAGGAAGGACACTCGTGACCATTACCAAGGTTTCCATTTTTGGTATAATAATTTCTCATAACGGTCAGAGGAGTATTCCTACTTTTGCTTTCAACGCAGGCCCGTGAGAATACCAATTCATACCCAAATATAGCATTTTTTTCTACATATGTTGGGAAACTCATAGCCAAGCTCCAAGAGTTTCCTCTTTTTGGATTGTTTAAAGGCTAGTGGAGTTGTTAGCATCCCATGTTGTGCGATAGTGCCACAAGACACGATTAAAGAAATATCTCACTTTGATTTCCAATACAAAATTTTGGCATATGTAATCTCGAAACTTTGAAACATCATTTCTTATTTGAAAACTCACTCAGTAAGCATCTATTAAGACCATCATTTCTAGAACTATGGGGTTGTACTACTCCATAACCATTCACTTTAAGACAATTCTAAATAGTGACAACTAGCAAGTTTTGAAGAACTTATTTTTTTTTTCAAAATGTAGAGAACATGGCAATGTATATTTAGAGGATCACAATATTTTACACAAGCTAGATAAAAGTTGAACAAGGTGCATGAAAGCTATGGCTTGTCTCCTATGGGGCCTAACATGAGCAAGTATATCCCTTATATAAATATGAACACAATCTCACATAAGCAAGTATTCAAAAACAGAGAGATACACAATAGCATGCAAAGTTTTTAAGATAAAGAACTTTGCACAAGACTCTACATATGCAAAATAACCTCCCCATGCTAAGAACTTTCCATCCACTTGAGAAGATCATGAAAACAAAAGACAAAATGCAGTTATGAAAAGAGAGTATGAGAAGTGGTTAACTCCCCAAGCTTAAGTTAAAGCAAGGATGACACACTTTACCGTTGAGGTGCTTTTAACCTCTACTTTGATGGACAAAGAACCTTTGCTTTGATGAATGCTTCATGATCCGGTGTATGCCTTCCTTAAGAACCTGGTAGGAACACGACTAGAAAGAAGACAAAATATTTTTGTGTTTTTGAAGACATGGGTTTAGCTCACAAGTGATAAAAATACAATTCCCACTGAGTCGGTTCATCAACCTAAGCACCACGCTTAAGTCAAAAAACTAATTCTAGAAGTGCGCTTCTCCTAGATTGTGATGAAGTGTAAGTGAGACAAAATATGAAACACGAGTGTGCAACCCCTATGTGCTTATTTTAAAAGAGGTTAGAGTTGGAAGGTTTTACCAGACACTGATTGTTGAAACGTTGAATTGAAGCAACCAAGTGGCTCATGCGAGTGTTTGCACGGTTGGCACTACCGAACACGTTGTCACACAAGGTTCAAGTCCCTGTGAAAATAACACACAAAATAAAAGGCAACAGTTCAGTGTACGTACGAAGTTCCTTCACCCAACTAATGAAAGAAAACGAAAATAAAACATGAACTACTAAAGAGAATCACAACTTAAGGAATTTTTGAGATAGAACTTTATTGTTTACATATGCTTGGCTTCTCTAAAACATGGAAGAAGCTCTCAGGTGGTCTTTTGAGGTTTTTAGAAGAAGATGGAAGAAGAAAGAATGAAATTTTGAGCAATGATTACCTTTCAGTTGGCGTTTGAGGGGTTTTCCTAACTATACGGGCTCATCTATATGGTCGGAATAATGTGTTCTCGCCGTATAGTTGGCCTGCTGTAAAAAAAATAGGGTTTCCACCTGGCAGCGCAGCTATACGGGCGCAACTACATGACCGGAACAAAATGTTCCCTCCGTATAGTTGGTCGTCAAACTTTCTGTCCCTAGGAAAGAAATATACAAAGGCATAGATATCTATATGACCGGAACTATACGTCTGGAGTTTTATATTCCCGTTGTATAGTTGGTCGTTAAACTCTCAGTATATTAGAAAAGAATTTGTACGCATGCACCAATATCTATACGACTGGAGCTATACAGCCAGTATTTTTATTCTCGCCGTATAGTTGGTCGTTAAACTCTCAGTACATATGAAAGAAAAAAATTCGATGGCAAAGATATCTATATGACCGGAATTTTTATTCCCGCCGTATAGTTGGTCGTTAAACTCTCTGTATGCATCAAAAAAAATCTATTTCTTCGAGAATTATTTCTTACCCTGAAACTTAGTGAAATACCATGTTTTGACAGTAAAATAACAACTTTAATTTTCGACCAACAACAACATGTAGTAACAATAAGTTCTATCTTTTTAAAACTACAACAAGATAACTCTAATTGTAAGACATGCAAATAATAAAAGTACCAATGCAACATGAATGTAACTAGATTCAAGACACAAAACTAAGAAAGACGTCTAATGACTTCCGGGTTGCCTCCCGGGAAGCACTCTATTTAAAGCCATAATGCCATGCTAGGATGCTCCATACATTACCCACCTGGATCCCAAGGGATATCGACTCGAGGTGAGGTTGTACATACCAGCTTGGAGCATCTTGAAGTAGAGTTCGGTTGGAGTCGTACCCGCTTACGGTGCATCGGCATCATGTAGATGAACAAGTTCCCGCTTCCAAGCGAGTGTTGATGCACCAACCTTGGTGAACATGCATCCGTGTATAACTGCAATGAGAGTATTTGAGATTCATATAAAATTCTTAAATATTTACCTTGGTTACTTGTGTAGGGGAACACTTCATAGTATTCGTCCTTCATAGCAGGGAGTTCAGGACCCTGCATGTTATTATAGCAAGGTTCTATCTCTAGTTCATTATTATTAATGCTCTCCATATGAGTTTCTAGGTGCAAGGCCTCCGCAGAACAATTATCAATAGATTTAGCATCATAACAATCACTACTAGAGTGAGAGGCATCACAAACAAAAGTTGTAGTGTGACTCTCTTTGTCAACCTCACCTTTTTGTTCCTCCTTTTCATCGACTAGTGTTTCCATAGCAATGATCTCTATGGTGCCGGGGATACGCTTTCTCTCTAGCTTCTACACTCCCCAGGCTTTCTCTTTCTTTCTTTCCTCACTTCCGTTCCTTCTCCCTCTTTCTCTCCTCCTTAATCTCTATGCCTTCAGCCAAACCTCTTCTAGGAAAACCCTCCTATTGAAAAGATCTCTCCCCTAGGAAAGCCTTATCTCTTGGCCAAAACCTTCCCCAACTCTCGGCCAATGCCTCCTTTTATACACCAAGGGGTCACCATAGGGCCAGCGTGGAGCACCATCTGAGGCGTTCCCTGGCTCAATCATGGGGTGCCACACAGTCTTCAGGCAGATAGGCAGCACCTATGGCCAATGGACGGCCAGGGGCGGTGCTCAGATGCCCTCGATGGCCGAGTGATGGCTCAGACTCTGAGTTGCCACTCCTGTCGGTGGCGCGCTGCAGTGGCGCTGTAGTGGACTACAGTGCAATGATGATGTCTAGCAATGCTAGCGCATCGCTAGTTCCCAAGGTTGGGACTGACACCCCTTGTTAGGCATAGTTGACTCCGGTTCCTGGGCCACGCTTGGCCCAGGAGAGGGTGACTCCAGGGCTTGGTAGAGGCTGCTCCTTGGCCTTGCTGCCCCCAACGGTGCCCTTGCACTCCTTTTGAGGCACCCCCGGAAGGAGGGGCAGGACCGCCTTGTGCTCATTGTTGTCCTTTCCTCCTTGTCCGCCCTCGGCTGGCGGATCAAGGCGCGTCTTGTAGCGTTCGTCTCACTCATAGGCACCTACAACATAGCTGATACTTAATCTCCATAGGCTCATGATGACAGAACCATACCTGCGTGGAGCACATGGTTCTCGTATCTTGGCAACACCCTTGCCGGCCAAGCCATACATCTGTTGGGTCACTGACCGGTGGGTCCTGGCCCACGTGCTGAGGCGCAATGCGAGGGACCCCTGATCCCATTACACCGACATAAGCCCCCGGGTGAGGGCCGGAAACTTGAGACGCAGATCGTGGTTTGACGAAGAGGATTTTGCCAGGCTTCGCCCTTCAATAGCGCCTAGGCCCAGTCCATGTCGCGGGAAATGCGACAAGACTGGACGGCACACTTTCCCATCCCACGGAGATGACATGCGCATGCATGCGCACTCGAGTGGCTACAGGACTACCGAGCCATGCATTGGCTTCTGTGACAGCCTGCATTAACATCGCGCGCTTTGATTCCTGCAAAATAACTTTGGCGGGGCACGATCATTTCCCTCCCGTGAGCCTGTGAGGTGGGCAACAACCATTCTTAGGATAGTGAAGGCGCGGGGCTGTGGCTCACTCTCCACTGCCCCCGCATCCTTTCCTTCCAATTCCCTGCTCGGTAGTGAAGACGATGGCGTCGGGCAGCTCCGGTGACGACGATCCTCCTTCATGGGTGGGCGAGATGGTCCGGCCTCATCTTTAACGCCTGCGACGCCTTGCTAGGGTCACTATGGATGGCTAGAGCCTGATGGGTATTACCCTCCCCCGCTGCTCCGTCGCAGGGACAGTGATGATGAAACGGTAGGCCTTATTGGCTTCAAGTTTCTTGTCTTGCTCCCGGTGAACTTCAAGTGGTGGCTGCGCCTGCCAGATCTATTCGTCGAGGAGCTCAGAGAGCACCCCTCATGCGAGCTCCAGGTATGTGAGGCTAGCGTCGACCGGCGCATCTAGGACTTTCAGAGGTGGGTAGACGGTGCCGACAACATGTACCTGAGTGATGGGTGGCTAGACTTCACGGACCACTACGAGTTGAAGGTTAGTGATGTCCTGGAGTTTCGCTACCACGGCGGGGGTCGCCTGTCAGCGAAAATCTTTGATGACACCCTCTATCGCCGGAGCTACTACCCGCCGCTTGTCTTCAAATCAGACCTCAGTGATGCTTGAGGCGGGTCACCACGCTAAGCGAGTGACATAGTAATGCACGAGGTGGGGGAGGGCATGCAGGCTCCTCCCTTGCACTGTCAACTTTTGGCTTTCTCCTTGACCCATGGGGTCCTCCTCGAGCTAGTTGCAGCATTGTACATTTTTCAAATGTAATGCCAATTGGATACCACTAATATATTTACATTTTCCTTGTATTATTCGCTCTTTTCTTTATCGTGTCGTGATTGTGGTTGCCCTTGATTCGCCCGCCTGTTGCCGCATCAGCACCTCCGCGGTGCCTGTGGGGGCGTCGTTCATCGTCTCACAAACCTTGCTCCCATTTCCTTAGCTCCAGCCTTGTGATTGTGTCATGCCCTTCTTGCAGGGACAACCGACCCTGGTTGTTGCTATCCGGTAGTGAGCCTTTCACCCTTGTTGAGACCTTGACATAGCCTCATCTTTCATATCCATCCACTGCTCATCCTGAAACATGATGAACACACCTTAAGGCATCTTACCCATGCCTTATGTTTAAAACAAGGTGTCGAGCACTTGATCAGGGCGCATGTCATTGACAACTCGGAGGCCTGACATGGGAGGTGTGTCTTCGCGATTTAGTGCTCGTCGGCAATGCCTAGGGCACAATGCTCATACCTCAGAGCGGATCATGAGAGTACGATGTTTCCTGGCCTGACAGTCTCGTTACCCACGTCCGACCCCGAGAAAAACCAAAGGAATACAAAATCCTGAAAGGCTCAGCAAATGAAAACAGGTGGAAGAACGAGAGCAACTTGATTTCCATTCCAAAACGAGGGCAGCCCTCGGGTTACAAACGGTTTACACATAGGTGGGCCAGGCCAGATACGCTAGTATTTATCGCATTTGATGGGAGTACTACACTGACTCCCTAGTTTTAGGGTTTGTCAGGAGCACCACGCATGCTCCTGCACTTTCATTTGCTGGGGGAACCTCCACTCACACCCGGGCTTTAAGGTTTTCCCGGAGTACCATGGCCACTCCTGGGATTTTAAGGTTTGCCGGGAGCACCACGCACACTCCCGAGATTTCATTTGCCGGGGGAACCTCCACTCACACCTGGTTTTTAATTATAAATATATATTTTTTGTTTGTTTTTAAAAAAAGTTGCTGGGAGCACCAGGTACACTCCCGGGCTTTCATTTGCCGAGGGAACCTCCACTTACACCCAAGCATTTTAGCTGGTAGGGTGGATGCGAGAAGTTGTTAGCTTAGCAGAGAGCCACCAGTACCAGAAAGGTCATCGGAACTAAGTTCCGGAAAGGGTCACAACCTTTTCCCGAGCGAGCCGAGAATTGGGGCGAAGGGTTGGTCTGAATCGGAAAGAGAGTTGGTGTGAGTCACATGGCAAGCGGTGGCTGCCAATTTGAACAGTTGTTCAGATCCAAACACAACGTCCCTGATATCACCCTTCATGGTCAAGGTCCCCTACAAGGAGGAAAGCTTGAGCAAGTTATAGGCACGGTGGGAGACCATCATGAACTTTGCCAAAGCAAGGTGCCTTATTATGCTATTATACGGTAGGGCAATGTCCGCAACATCAAAGATGATGTTCTCAGTGTGGTAGTTGTCTTGAGTGCCGAATGTGACAAGCAGCTCAATCTTCCCCCACGGCTGGATAGCTCCCGGGCTTACGCCCATAAAAGACCCCGTAGGGGCCGATTGATCCTCAGTGATCTAGAGCTTATCCAATAGCTTTGCCGAGAGGATATTGAGGCTAACCCCTCTATCCACCAGCATCTTGGTAACTCGGACGTTCTTTATGATGGGGGAGACCACCAGGGGTAGCGTGCCGACCCCGGAATTACGGTCCTGATGATCCCCCACATCAAAAGTAATCAGCACGTGAGACCACTGAAGTGACCGTTGTGCCTCCAGGATGGCCTGCACGATGCACAGTTCACGGGAGAAACGCTCAAACTCCCTGTGCGAAGTCATGGCGTAGGCTCCTCCATGGGCGCACTCGTAGTCCTGTACTTGTGGGTACTATCCGCACCTGTCGTTGTTGCCACCTTGGTTAATGGCAGGGCCGTTGCCGCGCGGTTGAGGGGCTGCATTGCCGTGGCCCCCTCCGTGACCTGCTCTTGCTCCGCCTCCACCGCCTCCATCTCCTCCTTGTGCAGCGCCCACGTTGCCCCCGCGACCTCTGGTAGGGGCGCCTGGGCCAGGTTGTACCGGGCAGTATTTTGCATGATGGCCGACCTTGTTGCAGCGGTAGCATTTCTCGAGGATGGAGCGGCAATTCCAAGCATCATGCTCGTTGGACTCGTGCACAGGGCACCACTTCACCGTGGCGGGCTTGGCAGTTGTCACTTCTTCCTTTAGTTTGGTCTTCTTTTTAGCCCCGGTGGTAGGGCTAGGCTCCACAGACAAAGCCTATCAGCTGCCCCGCTTATGCAAGACATTCTTCTTTGCAGCAGTGCTTCCTGGGTCCACCACTCCAGCGGCTTCCCGGACAGCATCCTCGGGCACGAGTCGTCCTTGCTCTGCTAAGGAGCAGAGGTCAGTTAACGCGCACAACTCTTGGATGCTCTTGAGGGGATGCAAGTTAAGCTCTTCACACATCTTGATGTCGTACACATTCATGGTGAATGCAAAAATAATGGCGGCGTCCTTTGCCTCCAGCATTGTGTGTGCGATCTGTGAAAATTGCAGCATGAAGTCTCGTAGCCGCTCTCCCCTACCCTGGACCACTGTGTGTAGCTGAATGAGTGTTCCTGGGCGCTTAAAGGCTCCCTGGAACACGCTCACAAAGAGAGTACACAGCTCAGCCCAGGAATGAATGGACTACTTGTGTAGATGCATGAGCCAGGACAAGGCCGTTCCCTTCAGGAACATTGGAAACCAATTGGCCATGACCTTCTCATCAGCACCCGCAGCCAACATTGCGGTAGAATAGATGGACAAAAAATCCTTCGGGTTGGTGTTGCCTTCAAACTTGATGGGGACAATGGGACGGAACTTTCACGGCCACGCCACCTGCTGTAAGGCAGGAGAGAAGGTGGGGCAACAGCTTCCGTATCCCAAAGCCATCTTCCTGCCTCAGTTGCACCCCGTGGGTTGGGGACGGCCGCGCCTGCAGCCTGTTGAAGCAACTACAGAAGGTAATCTCGAACTAGTGCCTTGTTCGCCAGGGCAGAATCGCCTCGGCACCCTTCATTGCATCGGTGCACAGGGTCGGCAGATGTACCCACAGAGAGGTGATCTTGTTCGGCAAGCCTCGGGGTTCCAGCCCCCAAGTGGCCTGCAACATGGTTATCGGTCCTCCTTCTACTATCGCGGGGGCCAGCAGCCCCCGACCTAGGGGCAGCATTCTAGGAACACAGCCTCAGGGAAGGGTTTTGCATGAGTCCCGCAGTGGTGGTAGGAGCATGCTCCGCCCCACGCTTCGGCCCCAGGTTGGACTGGAACGAGCGTGGGTGGACTCCCGGTGAAGCCTGATGAACTTCAGCTGCACGTCGAGGTTGTTCCTCCATGTCGCATACTCCGCCGTCCTGGGAGCTGGTGGGTGCCGAGCTGTGGCACATGCAGCAGTGATTGCTTCCCCCAAAGTTTGGATCCTAGAGCTGTGGGACTAAGGTTGGCCGTCAGTACTTGGCACGGCGAGACGATTCCTAGCGCGAGCTGGTACATGCTGGGCTGGTGCACGATGCTCCAGTACGGGGTCGGCTACTCCGGCACTGACCGATGTGACTTCTCCGGATAGATGGCCCCCTTCGGCAGCGTCTCCTACGCCACCGGGGAGAACCGCTCCACCGGTGGCGCCTCCTGCATCGCCAGCGAAGGGATCTTCAAGCATGATGCCTCCTGTATCGCCTAGTGGTGGAAACTCTGGCCCAACGGTGCCCCTACCAGTATGCTCGCCCTCCTAAACAGTGGGGTGCGGTTGCGACATCGGTGGTGTTGGCGCGATTGCACTTGGCCCTAGACGCAAGTCGGCACCTGCGATGGTAGTCGCGCGTCATGCATGAATCTCGGCATCCAAGCCCCCAGTTGTGGGAAGGGCGTGGGAGCGAGTTCACGCATCAGGTGAGTCTGCCGCAGCATGGCCGGTCCTAGCGCCAGCACACCTCCTTGGTGCCATGGCTGGTGACTACGCGGTCTATGTTGATGTTGCACACTAAGACAAAGCGTACTTTGGTGACGATGACGGTGATGACGACGAAGCTCATGAAGTTCATTGATGATGAGGATGATTGCCGAAGCCGAAAATGCGAGCACCCCCTACCTGGCGCACCAGATGTCGCATCTCGCCTACGCTGACATTGGGGATGTTGGACACCTCCTATTTGTTCGGTAGTGGGCACGAAGGCGTTTCGGGCTCAACATCGGCGAAGGAACCTACTGAGACGAGTGTATGACACACAGAGCACACACGAGCATTTTTTACCTAGGTTCGGCTAACAATCTTACATCCTGCTTTGGTGGATTATCTGGCGTGGATTAAGATACAAGAAGATGATCTCTATGGTGCCAGGGAGACGCTTTCTATCTAGCTTCTACACTCCTCGGGCTTCCTTTTTCTTTCTGTCCTCACAACCTTGCCTTCTCCCTATTTCTACTCCTCCTCAATCTCTATGCCTTCAACCAAACCTCTTGTAGGAAATCCCCTTATTGAGAAGACCTCTCCCCTAGGAAAGCCTTCTCTCTTGGCCAAAACCTTCCCCCAACTCTTGGCCAAGTGCCTCCTTTTATACACCAAGGGCACCATAGGGCCGACCTAGAGCACCATCCGGGACATTCCCAGGCTCAATCATAGGGTGCAACACGCTCTCCGGGCAGATAGGCAGCGCCTGTGGCCAATGGACGGCCAGGGGCGATGCTCGAATGGACTCGATAGCCGAGTGATGGCTTAGACTTCGAGTTGTCATTCATGTCGCTGGCGCGCTATAGTGGCGTTGCAGTGGACTGCAGCGCCATGATGTTATCTAGCAATGTTGTCACATTGCCGATTCCCAAGGCTTGTCCTGACACGCCTTGTCAGGCACAGTTGACTCCAGTTCATGGGCTGCGCCTGGCCTAGGAGAGGGTGCTTCCATGGTCTTTCCAGAGCTCGGTAGAGGCCGCTCCTCGGCCTCGCTGCCCCCAATAGTGCCCTTGCCCTCCTTCCGGGGCACCCCCACAAGGAGGGGCAGGACCGCCTTGCGCTTGTTATTGTCCTTTCCTCCTTGTCCGCTCCCGGCTGGAAGATCAAGGTGTATCTTGTAGTGTTCTTCTCACCCATAGGCACCTACAGCATAGCAGATACTTAGTCTCCATAGGCTCATCATGACAGAACTATACCTGCTTGGAGCACATGGTGCTCGTATCCTGGCGACCCCCTTGCCAGCCAAGCCATACATCTGCTGGGTCACTGATAGGTGGGTCCTAGCCCACGCGCTGAGGAGCAATGCGAGGGACCCCCGATCCCATTACACTAACAAGTCTAGATCTTCAAGAGCTTCAAAAACCTTCTTGGGTTCCACCATGGATATATGTGCTTGAAGATCGATGAATCTTGCTAACTCATCCATTATGGACACCCTTCTCCTAAGATCACCCACCACTTTATCAAGTGTGTGACCCCTGAGTTCAAGGATCCATTCAGCTCGAGCTTTGAGGCAAATTTCAATTTCTTCATTGTTCCTTGGAGGGATAAATTCATCATCTTGTTCTTCATCTGGACTATTAGCTTGATCAATAGATTGTTCAGCGTTGATAGTTTAAGGAGAAACTTGCCCTTAATCTTGTTCAGCAACTGTAATAGGAGGTTGTTCTAAGCTTACAGGGCCTAATAATCCAGCCAATGGGGTGGCCGGATAATCCGGCCTGGGAGTTTTAGCTTTGTCTTTGGTTCTTACCTAGGTGGAAGATGTAGGGCCAGATAATCTGCCCCTAGCCGGATAATCTAGCCTGGGACTTTCAGCTTGATATTCATTCTTGGCAGGTGAGGGAGATGCAGGGCATCTGGCCCCCTGGCCGGATAATCCGGCCTGGGACTTCCAGCTTGATGATTTTCAGATGTTTTTTGAGATGGTGTATAAGTTTCTTCAACATGTGGAGTTTGTTGATCTTGTGTAGATGAGGGATCTACTTGAGTAGATCATTGTCCTTCCTGATCCGCCACAAGGGGTCCCTCAACAGGGAGGTAGAATCCCGCACCCATTCTTCTTATGGCATCTTGGGGTATTTCAACATTTGTGTCACAAACATCAACTTGCCTCACATGGGAGCCGTCATTCTCTTAGAACACCACACTACAAGATTCCACAACAATCCCAGTGGTCTTTTTGTAGACTATAAGTGTGGGATTCAGCACCATAACCAACAAAAATTCCTTCTTAAGTCTTAGATTCAAATTTAGATAAACAAACTCCTTTAATGAGAAAGAAACAGTTACAACCAAGTACCCGTAAGTATGAAATGTTTGGCTTGTTATCAGTAAGTATCTCATAGGGAGTCTTGTCCAAGATCTTGCGGAGGTAAAGCCGGTTTGAAGAGTGACAAGCGGTGGATATGGCTTCAGCCCAGAAGTTATATGGTGACTTGAATTCAACCAACATTGATCTTGCCATATCGATCAAAGTCCGATTTTTCCTCTCGGCTACACCATTTTGTTGAGGGGTATACGCAGTGGAATATTGATGTCTTATCCCCTCTTCACTCAAGAATTAATTCACGTGTAGTTCTTGAACTCGGAGCCGTTGTCGCATCTTATTGCCAATATGGGGACATTATGTTGATGTTGCACGTCATTGGCAAAGTTGATGATAGTTTGTTGAGTTTCACTTTTCTGCTTGAAAAAGGAAACCCATGTGTATCTTGAATAGTGATCAACAATCACCAGGAAATACTTCTTCCTACCGAGGCTTGCATGAGATGGAGGACCAAAGAGATCCACATGAAGAAGCTCTAAGATCGCCTTTGATGAAATAATTGTCTTACATCGATGGGGAGAGTCATGCATCTTTCCTTCAACACAAGCCCTGCAAACATGATCTTTGGCAAAGGAAACATTTTCTTTTAGACCAAGGATGTGGCCACCCTTGTGAGGACTTTGCAAAGTTCTCATATTGACATGGGCTAGCCGGAAATGTCAAAGCCAACCCACATCAGGCTTTTCGAATAGGCACATCGGACCCGCAGTGGTTTTCCCCGAAAAGTCCACCACATACATGTCGTTCTCGACATACCCAACGAAAGTGACCTGGAGAGACTTTCTCCACAAGAGTACCACTATATCATCATCAACGAAAACTGCAAAGCCCATCTTACCAAGGGTCCACACAGAAAGTAAATTGTATCCAAGGGTCTCAACAAGCATGATGTCCACGAGAGAGGTATCGTGGGCAACCACAACCTTGCCAAGACCCAATACCTTAGATTTGGACTTGTCACCATAGGAGATGGTTATTTGATCATGATTAGGCCTCATCTCCGTGATGATATCCTTGCTTCCGGTCATACGACTTGTGCATCCACTATCAAGCACCCATTTCGAACCATCGAAAGCATAGCCCTACAAGAGAATTACTTCCTGGTTTTAGGTACCCATTTTTCAATGGGTGCTCTCATGTTAGTAACAAGGGTCTTTAGAACCCAAATAGACCAAGAAATGTAATTATCATAAGGACCAACATAACTAGGATAAACATCACCATAATAATCATGAAATAACTCATAGTGAGGATTATTAGACCCTACAAAACCATCATAATCAGTTTTGTCCTTCGTGATGTTCTTTTCAATGGTGCTTGTGTTTTCTTGAGCATTATTGGCCTTCTTTTTCATGTTATTCTTCTTCTTCTTGGTTTTGGGAACATAGACAAGTCCCTCCTTTCCATTGTTTCTCCTTTTCTTGCTCAAGACCTCATCAAGGACTTCCTTACCTTTGGGAAGAGGTGACTTGGCAAGCTCAACTTTCAATCTAGCGTTTTCTTGAAGAATGTCTTCATGATTGCACATCAGTGTAGAGGTGCTTAGAACATCATACTTGGTTAGTCGAGTTTGGAGCTGGTCATGAGACTCATTGAGAATAGAGTATTCACTCTCCAAAGCCTTGTGAGCAATGGCAAGTGCCTCAAACTTCTCGAAAAGTCTAGCCTGAGCAGACCCAAATTTAATGTTCTCTCTTTTTAGCTTCTTTGCCTTAGCAATAGCATGATCCCGTTCCATCACAAGTTTGGCCATAAGTTTATCATTGGACTACTCAATTGACTCAAGCCTCTCTTCATGAGAGGCCCGAATTTCTTCTTCTTCTTCTAGAGCATTTTTCAAGGATGTTATTTCCATTGCATCCTCCCTTTCAATTATGCCCTTTTCTTCATGGAGTTCTTCTGAGTGAGCAAGTTGACTCATGAGATCCTCAAAATGCATTTTGCATTCACCTTGCAAGTTAGTCATATAACAATCCAAGGTAGTAACTTCTTCCTTAACCTTAAGACTAGTGGCATCATCCATATCGGCATTCATGGTAGTCTTAGGAAAGGAAGTGATGGAAGGTGATACCTCGGAACCTATTGCCATGAGGCAAGTGAAGTTCTTGTTGTAGACATTCTCATTTGGAGAATCGAAGAGCGAAGCAGTTGGTGTAGATGTAGTGGCTATGGCAGCCACCTCTCATGAACTATCATCACCTTCTTTGTCTTTGCTTGCGGATGAATACTCCTCTTGGGCTACCAACACAATCTTTGGTTGCTTCTTGTAAGGAGCATTCATTTTGTTAAATGTCTTCTTGCGAGGAGCCTGACTTCTCCTTGAGAACTAGTCTTCCCCCATGATATTCTCTAGTTTGATAGGGGAACTCAACTACAAAATCCAAACGGTCACCACAATTGTAACATGACCTTAGTTTTGGACCATTTTATTTCCTTCCACTTGACCCATTCTTGCGCACAAGTTCAGATTTTCCTTTGGCTAGGTATTCCCAAAAGTTTCTTGCATAGAACGCCATGTACTCACCATGAGCACGCTTGACCTCCGCGAGACAACTCATGGAAACTATGTCAAGGCTTCTATTGTCTTCTTGCTCAATGACATTGGCCTTCAAAGCAACATTCTCACCTTTTTGCATCCCAATTGCCTGAGCATGAGCATCTTCAATTTTCTTTGCCGCAACTTTGAATGCAGCCATTTCTTGCATGACTCTGTTGGAAGTAATTTGGTGATAGTTATGTCTACCTTGTAAGCTCTTAAAATCTATGGGCTCAAATGGCATAAGTGAGCTTACATATTTCCTATTGATCCATGCATCATCAACATGTGTGGCACCATGCTTCCTAAAGGTGGCGGCAATGCCCTTGAGTCTTCTATACATATCTCTATGGTCCTCACCATCCAAGATATAGAACCCTTCAGCTTCATTTCTTAGAGCATCATACCTATTTCTTCTCATGCTCTCATTTCCAATGAACAAGTGGGTGAGGGCATCCCAAGCTTCCTTAGAGGTGTTAAAATATTCATTATGTGGCATGTCCTTGGGACCTACAGTGAGTTGGATCATGTGCAAATCAGTCACATTGAGTTGACTATCAACAACTTCTCTCCTTCTCAAGTTGTTTGGATCCCCAATGTGGAGGCCACCTTCAATGATCCTCCATAACTCAATGTATGAGCTGCACGTATGAGATTTCATAAAAAATTGCCATTGATTAAGGGGAGATGCAGTAAGCTTGGGTGGATCACCCCTATTGTTTATATGAGGGTGAGGGATTGGTGGATCGGGTGAGTATAAGTGAGAATCCTTACTATAGTCCTCCTTACCACTTCCCTTTTTGGAAGAGGAACCTTTATTTTTATCTTCACTCTCCAATTCCTTTTCTTCGGAGTTAAACTTAGCTTTTTCCTTAGAAATAGGAGTTGTAGCCTCAGTGGAAGATGGAGGAGAGGCTATGGGTGGCGTGCGATGCGCTATCATTTTACACATCTCTTGCATTTGGATCTCCATGGTTTTAATCAAGCTTGCTTCCAAGGACTTGAGGTCATCCATGGTGACTTTAGTCCTAGCCTCACTACCATCTTCCTTAGTACCCATACTCTCTTAGGCGGTAAATCCCGAATAAAGAGCCGAGGCTCTGATACCAATTGAAATGGATTGTATAGGCACCTAGAGGGGGTGAATAGGTGCTACACCAATTTTTAGTTCTTTTTCAATTTTAGGCTTAACAGACAGGTAAATTCTCTAGATATGCAACTAAGAGGAATTTCCCTATATGTCAACCTAATTACTAAGCGAGTAAAGGCAAAGGGAGTGGAACAAGGTAACTGTAGTGAAGCACGCGGAGACACATGATTTATTTTACCGCAGTTCCTTCCTTGTTAAGGGACGTATGTCTGCTTTGGAGGGGTGGGCGGTAGGGTACTAAGACCACCACACCACAAAAGGCGTCACCCTATTCTCCATTGGATCTCGCGACCAAAGGCTTGATCCACCTTCCACTATTTGGTGCCCTTCTAGGCAGGAACCGATGCCTTTACAACACTAGAAGGCAACACATCCACAACTCAACTGGAGGCTCCCATGGTGAAAACAAGTTGCCACAAGAAACAGGTTTATCAATAATCGTAACCAAGATCTAGAAAATTGTAAGAACTCTAGATCAAGAATCATCCAGGTGAATGGAGGGGCAATGAAGATCTTCATGGATGGTGAGGAAGATCGAAGTCTCTTCCTTTGATTCCCTAAAGCCTGGATCCTTTGAGTGTTTGAAGATGGAGAACGCGCTTGAATCGATATGAACATGGCTGAGATTTTTCGTGGGATCCAATAGATTTGAAATGGGGATCTGAAGGGCTATTTATAGCCCCATCCAAAAAGTTGTCGTTGGACGAATCGAGGGTTGAATTATCTTCCCTAAGTGGTGGCCGGATTATCTGGCTAGGGCAAACATTTGGCCCGAAAACAGACAATCTGGACCAAATTTCCACCCCCTCTTTGCATGACGCTCCTTGGTTGCCTTTGGAAAACTCTTGGTGGGGCGGATTATCCGCCCCCCTGGTAGGGAGGATTATCCAGCCCGGGAAAATGCTGTGGCCATGGCCGGTTAATCCGGGGAAAACTCCGCCCCCTCTCCGGGTGACACGCCTTGGAGACCTTTGTAAAAAGTTGTAGGGGCAGATTATCTGACCAGGGCAAAAGCTCTGACCCTGGCCGATTAATTCAGGGAAAACTCCGCCCTCTCTCTGGGTGACGCACCTTGGCGGTCTTGTCGAGCTTGGAGGGGCGGATAATCCGGCCCTTGGTAGGGGGCAGATAATCCGCCCCCCAAACACTGGTTTAGCTGCATTTGGGTGGAAAAGCAATCTGTACCACTAAACAGACAGTTAAATAATCCTTTGCATTGTTATCTCACACACAAAACACTAGAGATCATGAAATGTTCTTTCAACTACAAATTATAACATTACCATATCATGATACTTGCCCAGCAACAACTAAACTAGACGCTTCTAATTTATCTTTTGCATTTTTTACATGGCTTAGGGCTTCCGAAGATAGAACCGTTCTTATCTACGAACATGGAACCACAATAATGATAATCAAATTATTAGCAAATCATTATACATCAAATATTGACTATAGCAGGATAGATAGACACCCGCTAGACACTTAGGCAAAACTAGTTGCATGTCAAGCGTGGAAAAGGTCTCATGTGTGAGGACATGTAAAGTTAGTCTGGTCTGCTTCATCCCACTATACCACCAATATCCAAAATACATAGAAGAAGCAATAACATGATCATCAGCACTCACATAATCATATGTGTTCTACCCGTACAAATCATCTACGCATAGATCAGGCTCTGATACCATTGTTGGGTTCACAACATAGAAAACAAAAAATACCTACGATATGAACAACTAAGAACCAAGATGATCTTTCTACCTAGATACAATCAATGGGTGGATATATATCCATGAAGAACTTACCCTCAAAGAGCGACAAAGTGTTACGAGATTTGATCTCGTGGATGATGTAGTCGTTCACTTGCCGATCTGAAGATTGTGATGAAGTCCTAGAACTGCAAAGCAGCATTGCATCTGTGATCGCACACACGTCTGATACTCGACCACCTCCGAGTCCTCACTCTAGTGAAGAAGCGGAAGCAGCAAATCCTTCCGAAAAAATCCACCGGGAACATGTACTTCGCTAATCCGAAGCCATGGGGAATTTTCTAGAGGGTAGAGAGATCATTCACGAGACGGTGTGAAGTGAGTGGAGGAGGAGGCCTTTTATAGGTGGCGCAACCCCTCCCATGGCCTATGGCCAAGGTGGTGCCCCCACCCCTCCCTTCATTTATGTGGGTGGAAGCTCCACTCACATAAAACCTTCTCCACTCACATGCATTAAATTTCCACCAAATTTAATGTATCTCTCATTTAATAAAACTCTCTTATTTATTTTATTCAGAATTTTGTTTATTACTTTAATTAACAAACATTTTCATAAAACCCCTTGCAACATTTCGATATCACATGCAAATCCAATTTCAGCAATTTCATAATCTTTCTCTGGTATCTTATTTGCTCCAAATGGTGTTGGTGTCCCTTAAGTGTGTCACCCTACGGTTCGAGAATAATGCAGACATGATCGGGACCCCTCTCCGATCAATAATCAGCAGCGAGACGTAGAGATCTTTATTGACTCCCTCACATTCAACGATGACTCTAGTTATCGTGTGAACCTTTTAACGTCGTAACTAAGTCCCTTTGTCTTGTGATATATTACATGTCCAAGATTCGAGCATCGGTATCCCCATACCTAGTTTGATCTTGTTACCGACAAGTACTATTTTCTCGTTCCCATGATATAACATTCTAGTGATCTTATCACTTTCTTGCAAGCTATGTCAATGTGATATCACCGAGAGGGACCAGAGTATATCTCTCCGTCATCGTATGGAAAAATCCCATCATTTATCCATGAGCCACAATATAATACTTTCAGAGTACCCAAAACCACCTTTATAGTGACCTTGTTATGTCGTGACGTTTGATGTTATCAAAGTACTCTTCTGGTGTTAGGAATTAACATGAGCTCATGGTCTAAGGATTAGAGTTACCTCACATGTTGTTATAGCAATGTAAACATAATGACTTTGATCATATTACTATACTTTGGATGAATGTTCATCACATCAGTCCACCAATGCTATGACCTCGTTGTTAACAACATCCAGTGTCCATGATCAGGAAACCATGATCATCTTGTTTATCAACAAGCTAGTTTATATGAGAGGGATAACTAGGAACTCTATATATTTGTTTATTAAACACACATGTATTAAAGTTTCCAATTAACACAATTATAGCATGCAAAATAAACATATATCATATACTTGGAATAAGATAATAATAACTTTATTATTGCCTCTCGGGCATATTCCCTACAATTTTTGCCTCATTTATTGTAATGACTCGTGCCTCATGAACATGATGACCTTGTCCATAAGCCACAACCTTGGTCGGGGACGAGCAAGAGTCTATCTTGGGGAAGTTGATGAGTATAAAATTAAAGCATATTTATGTTTTTTTTTGCATAAGTAGAGTAGGATTTTGGTATTTTACTGCGCACTCTTTTGTCTTTGTTTCAACAGGATCCCGAATTACTAAGTCTTATGTGAACATATCAATTGGGACAGTTATATTATGTAGCAATATGATATTTCTATGTGATAAATATCATTTATTTGATTTATCCTCCCACCTAGGATAATATCAAACGTGGTGGAAGCCTATAGAGGCCTTAACGAGCACTGGTACGGGCGGAGCTTGCCCATACCATACACCTGTACCATATGTCACGGTGTCCACCTCGTCAAATACTTTCACCTCGCGAAGACGAATCTGAGATCCGACATACACAAAAACCACTAGCCTCGAAATACCACGCTAGAGAGGGATCTGGAGGAGGAACTAAGAGAAGGGAAAATCCTTGCTACTCCGTGGATCAACAGAGGAAATCACGTCATCCCCTTCATCATCAACTGCTGCACCTCCATCACCATTACCATTCCCCTCTTCCATACTTTAGATCTTGTTGTAATTCTAGATTCAATTGTGGTTGAACTAGATTTATGACCATACTTTTATCCATCCATTTGAATATGATGATATTGTTGATTGCTTCCATGTGTGAGTAGTTCCCTTTGTTATTGAGGAGATGGAGAAACCCTAGCATTATTATGAAATGAAATAAAGATGATTTATCTGTTGATCTATGATATTGTGTTTGATCTCTCTCTAGATGGTATGTGTAGTCGACCACATATCATTTTCCTATGAGATAAAGAGAGGGTGATACCCTTTGGACGTGTATGGGAGAATGTCTAGTGCTAAGTGGTGACAGTAAACAGTGGCTTATAACCTACATGTTCAAAGGGGGAATTAAGAGAGACTCACTAAGCTTAGTACGATATCCATGGGGAAAACCCTTAATTGTGGTGGTCTGTATGAGTGATTGATCTCAGGCATCACAGTGGTTATTTAGAGATGACCTCATTACCCGACTCAAGAAATCTTGTAGTGAACATCTTTTTATTGACCTCTCTTCATGAACGTCTTTATGAAAGAAATATATTATCCTAATTATGATTAATTATCCCATGCTAGTGGTGTATCCTAAATCCTTGAGAATTCTTTTGCCTTATTGAGTTTCAATCCAACGCATTTGTCACTTGCTTTTGTTTACTTGCTTTATTTACTCTCTTGCACACAAACACAAAACCTTCCAAACACCCTTACTTGAAATCAAGGGAAGCTTACAAGTATCCTTTGGTAGATAGTGACGAGGGGCACAAAGACCTTAATCAAATAGCTCTCTATGTGGTCAATACTCTTATTTCAATACTAGCTACAATCGATCTGTGCACTCCTAGTCATCAAGCTATTATCTGGTGCTGTTGCCAGGGAGCTAAGCGCTTTTAGTCGTTGTTCGTAGTTGCTAAATCTGTTAATTGTTTTACTAAGTTGTTTACTAGTTTCAGGTAAACAACATGGGCGAGTACCGACATATAATTCAGCTTTAAGCCATAAAGAATACTGTTCCATGATGTCTATTTAAAATCCAACAACCCTGAAGGGTATGATACTAATCCCATGCTGCTGGATCTTTTGCATGCTAAGTCATCTCTATGACGGACCATGGCAGGGGATCGTGGGCCCTATCTAGAACTCGTCCTCCCAGGATCTTAAGGATTATAGTCCGGTGAAGTCTTTGGTGGAAACATGATCTCACGTTGACTACTTCATCTGCCTCAGGCCTAGTTACCATGCCAATGAATGCCTAGACCGTCACAAACGGGAAGACGCTAGTGGTGATTAGGGCGTTCGAGGTGGATTCCAAGGACGACGTGCTCCTCGGGGATGCCCCCAGGACACGTCAGCAGTGACAATCATGCTGATCAAGACCTCAGGTACGAGGACAACGAAGCCAGGTGTAAACCCCAGCCGATATGGTAGGGACATGTGTTGCTTTATCTTGATGGAGGTTGGCACCATCAAAGATATGAAGCATCGCGGGGTACTAACATAGCTCGTAGGTATGCCTCTCTCATACACAATTCAGTGCGCACAAGATACGATCGTAAAACAGTACATCAGAATAGAATCATCTATAGGAAATAGAAATATATGACAAGATCCAAATACATCAGGAGTAAATAATAGCGCTAGAATGTTTCGGCTCAAAGTACTATCCACGTCGTCCCAAATCTGTTCGGTCATGGGATGGATGTCGGAAAGGACACACGGCGACGTCGCAACGGAGCAATGCTATCCCATGAGGCGAGCCGTGCTGCGGTCTAGGGAGAAAGATTACATACCATAGACATATGTATTGTTGGGGGGATACCCCTGGGTAGGGTAACATCGAGGTATAAGGGCCGAGTTAGCCGGGGTATGGCACGGTCAAAGCAAAGTGCTGACCGGGTTACCTCAAGGCAGGCTGAATCACGGTGTAACCCGGTCCATGGGGCATTTCCTTGACAATGGTCCATATAACATCCCAATTTCAGCAACCCTGATTAGTTGTCCAAAATGCAAAAATCAGGGGGAACAAAAACTTTTTCTTGTTTAAGGCTGAAGTGTTTGCTTGTTGTTCGGATATGTTTATGCATATGAATGTGTATTAGATGATATACTCCTTACCTCAACACCAGTTGGCAAAAGCCACTTTCGAAAACAGTCTTGGCTTAATTTCCATATTCTCAAATGTCCTGGTATTTCAAAACCTGAGCCAATAAGCCTTTGCAAACCAACTATTTTAGTAGATTCTATTGATCAAACTATGGAGAGCTATATAACATAATATCCTTATGATTTCAAGATAGAACCTTCTACTACTCTTATCTCTAGGTTTTTCCACAACCTTTTTATAAAACCTTTTGAGTTCTACTCTTGGTAGAGATGCCAAGGACCTTACCTTGTTCAACTCCAACCTATTCAAAACACCCATCCTTACCTCAAGCTAAGCTTGATGGTAACCCTAGTAGTAGTTGATTTGTTTGTAAGATGAGTTGCCTTGATCTGTTGTTTGAATTGTCTGCTTAGTAGATAGTATGATCTACTCTAGGAGATCATAACTAGGATCAAGATGTCTCCAAATCATCCCATCCTAAGAAAGAATACAATCTGGATCTGATCCCTAACTGCTAAGTGATCATCTAAAACTCTTAACCAGATCAATTCTGGAGAAATCCCTTCTAGAAGTTTCCAAGTCCATGAAGACCAATATCAAGCATGGATCCCTTCTACTCAATCTAATTCTCAACCACATCCACTTGATGATGCTTGGGTACCTTGCAACCCATCAAAATCATCACCACCCACATTCTAGTCAAGAAAACCTAAATCTGGCAAATTCGGCAAAGTCTGGAAATCTGTTTCGAACATCACCGTTTTGAATGCCTCCGTTTCTCAACCCTTGTGCATTTTTTGTAATGCACTTGAACCATCTTGTTAACCATACTAAGGACTACCAATTCCCACTCATTCCCTTGGATAGATCATCCTCCCACCCACTTGTTCTTGATGGTTTTGCAGGCAAGAAAACAACTATTCCTGCAAATCTAGTCAATATGCCAACTTTGACAGAAGCTCACACCACCATCCAACCTTCTATGGACCAACTCTTTGCATGGTTGTGTTCTACTCATATAGGTCTATAAATATCTACTTCACTTGTTCCAAGTGGATCGTTGTGCTTCTTAAACCCACAAGGTTTTGAAGGCTAGTTGATAATCTGCTTTGGTAGGCTTATTTTATTCAAAGTTTGAAAGCCTGTCTTAGTGAGCTCAAGAAGGATAAAGCTCAAACCCCTACACCATTGCCATCTACATCACTTGGTATATCCATCCATATATCCCATGCCCCAAGAGGATCCCTGAGCTCCAAGATCCAACAAGGTTTTGGTGGCATGAAAACAATCTTACCCAAGATCCTTAAATCTCTAGTTTCACCAAAATCAACTTGGATTCTCCAATACCAAGGTTGCAAATGCTTGCTACGTCTTGTATACATCATATACCATGACCATCAAGATTTATCAAATATTATCCATAATTATTATGGCTTTAAATCATATTAATCTCTTTAATAGTCAAAATCTCCAAAGCTCCTTTTCTAAAGGCAAGTTTGGTTTCTACCAAAGAACTTCCCCAACTTTTGGATCATTTGAGATACATATATCATACCCCCTCTTCCCACTTCAAAAATAAATATTTTTGAAGAGCTTTATTATTTCTTTTTACCCATTTTCTTAAATGGCTAAATTGGAATAATAATTATTTTAAATACTTTTTTCTTCCAATAAATCTTGGAAAAATTCCCCTTAGTGTGTATTCACATTTGGGACCATCTCCAACCGAAAACCAACCTTGTCCAATGTAAAATTTTCAAATGGTCTTCTGGAAACTACTTCTGCACTTTTTGGATAAATGATTCTAAGTGGATTTGAAATCCTCTGAAAAATCTCAAATAATTCCTAGAGAGGTCCCTTAACCTCATCTATCTCCCAGTACCATGTCCTCATCTTATCCAATGAAAGTTTTTGGACTTTCTTCATAACCCCCTATTTGATCAAAATTGCCAACTAATCAAATCCACTACTCAAACCCACTCCAACCCTCATCAAAAGCTTGACCAGCACCTCTCTCCAGCACCCACCTCACTCCTGGTCGAAACCTCAGTAGTACACCCCTCTCCCTTGTCCCATGTGCTTGGAAGAGAGAGAGAGAGACAAACAAGTGGGACCAATTTATTGCAGCAGCCTCCACCACTCTCTCCCTATCTCCCTGCCGACCAGATGACCCTCACCACCCCTCCACCGCCCTCCTTGACCAATCCCAAGCCAACTTCACCCCCTCCTCCATGTCCAAAATGGACATTGCCTATCCCCAACTCCCATCCCCTTTTAAATATGCCAGAGGCCACCCCGTGCCTCCCCTGCCCCTCATTTGCATACACTCCCCCTCACCTACACTCCACTCCCCTCCCTCGCTCTGTACTGACCTGAGGGAGAGAAGAAAGGCCTCCCCGGCCATCGGAAAGATCTGAGCCCCGAGCTCTCTCCCCATCCTCCTAGCTTTTGCATGTCATTGTACAGCCACCCCTTCGTCCTCCTGGATCTAATCCACCTTGATTTTTGCCCAGGAACCGCTGCTCCGGACTGCACCGTCGAGCTCCGGCGAAACCCGTCTCGGACGCCATCACAAGAGCGAGATCCCGGTGTCGAACCCGCCCCTGCCGCCCATCGTTGAGCTAGTAGTGATGCCCCACGCCACCCTGGCCCGTCTCCGCCGCCTCCCGACATCTCTAGTGAGCTCCCCGCGCGCCGCCCGAGCCCCTAGGTTTTCTGACCCACTGCTGCGTCGCTGGGGGGAGAAGACGACCTCCCCACCGTCGATTTCCCTTTAAATCGAACGGCGGGCATTGCGCCTTACCCCTTCAGCCGTCATCTCTCGCTGACATGCGGGGCCGTGCCGTCAGCCCTTCAAACCGCCTTCCCGTGCATGGATCCGCCGGGTCGGCCGGATTTCCCCAATGCGGCCCATTTTCCCGTTTAAAGCTAGCCCACGAGTTCCTGTACCCTCCCTTTTTCTTTTTATAGTTTATTTCTGTGCAATATCCACTGCCGAGATTAAATTCAAATAAAAATGAAAAATACCACTAAATGGCCAGATCTAAATTTTGGAATGCCAATGAGGTTTTCTCTATCATGTAGAGCTAGTCCCCTACAAATATTTATCATCTCCTTTTTGCTGGATTTAAACCTACTAAAACATGTCTTTTACAGTAAATAATTCCTCAGTGACCTACATATCTCCAAAATGGATGAAATCAAGTCACTTTGAAAGTATAGCCATAGGCCCACCATCTAGCATTTATCTCATGCCAAGGTGAACATTAGTTTTCCCTTAGCAAAAATAGCAAAAACAGCTATGTTCTGACTTTAGAAAATTCCCTAGGCTTATCTACAACACCTATTAGGCTATTTTCAACTCCTAGAGAAGTGCCTCATCAACACCTATCCAAAACTAGGAGATAAGGATTTATGGACCCTCTGTTGAATTTTAGTGATTTAAATACATCTGTAAGGGGTATTATGACTAAATAAAACACTCCAAGAGTTTGACAACTCCAAAAAGAGTGAATCCAAATCCTACATAAAGGCATTCTAAATACCTACCATGTGACATTGGAATAAACTCTAAGGATTCTGTAGAATTAATTTGGTGAAAAAGACAAAACATCTACAGAACTGCCTATGGAAATTTCTCCAGGGCATTCTGTTAATTGTCTGGACCTGATTCCAACTCTCAGCAAACAAGTACATGAAACCCTACTGAACCATCCAAGGAAATAATATTTGGAGCTACAAAACTTTTCTGGTGAATTATTTCCTCAAACTAGAGCCTTTATCACTAGAAAATTCATAGGAAATCAAAGAAAAGTGATAAAATAGTGAAACCACCTTTGTTGGTCTCATTTCATCAAACCCTATCTGTTGGTATCATGTTTGCACAATGGTATCATATATAATATGGTCTTGTTCCAAAATCCATCTCTTATGTAGTTTCTAGACTATAAACCATAAGAGATGTTCATCTCCTTCTCCATGGCCATCTCAATCTCCTAAACCCAATCCTCTCAAAACCATCTGAATCTTAAGTAGGTATTATTAAATTGCTTGCTGTATGTATTATTGGTTGTATGCCTTGTGTTTATTGTGGCTTGGTTTACTTGCATGTGTTGTCGGGACGACGATAGTTGCGATGAAATCGGAGAGCAGAAGAAGTGGTATTTATAGTTGGTATTGGTATTCTGAGTTATCTAAAGAAGAAGTCCAGGGACATTTCTGCCATATTGCTGATCATCAGGCAAGCCACCTTCTTGCTCATAAGCCTTGTCCTATTGTTTTACTTATGCATGTTTTAACTACTGTTTATTAAAACTGCATTGTTTACTATATGTTGATGTATATATATGGTAGTGGTTTGGCTCCCCCGAACTACTACACTATTGTACTATTAAGTACAACCCCCTTGGTGATACCTACTTGTCCCTAGTAGAATAGATGGTGTGTTACACCATACCCCTTTGGAGACCCCGTTTTAGCCGAAGCAAAACTAGAGGATGGGAAGACCCCTGAAAAAGGTTTTACCAAATGTTGTATGAGAAAACCTTGGTGAGGTGGGACCTCCCGAGTGATTTTTGAGAAAGAAAAAGGTTTTGTTTTACAAAAAGCTGGAGGAAAAATGTTTACAAAAATGCACCCGGTTCTTTGCAGTTTAGCTATAACAACTTAACCCTGTGCAACCACATTACTCTGGTATGGGACAGGGCTAGATTTGATGTTTGTCTATTCTGGTATAAGCTGCCTCGCAACTACTACAAGGGATGAAACTCCCTGGAGGGTGGGCCTTCTCTGGACAACGGTCCATGTGAGACATCGAACGGGAGAAGGAACGAAGGGTCTATAGATCTCCGCGCATTACTATGAGCCCCTCATTGAAAGCACGCACGTGGGAGGTGCAATATGCGCTCCGGTTGGTCCTCGGTACCCGACATCCCGGTGTTGAGGGGAACAACACTCATAGGGTAGGCACTTATATTGGAGTGGGCATACAGAGAGTCTTGATCGGTTACTCGACCCACGATCGGTGAAGATCAGGGTAGTGTACCCGGATGGTGTGGGTAAAGTGTACAACCTCTGCAGAGTGTAAATCTATTCGAATAGCCGTGTCCGCGGTTAAGGATGGGTTGGACAAACTTCTGTAGAGCGGTGCTGGTTTTTTTTCAAAAGGGATTTCGTAAAAGAAATGTCTTTGGAAATTTTTTCACCATTTGGATGGTCGCAAAGGAGAGAGGTTTTGACCATGGGATGGTCGGAAGGAGGAGAAAAGAGTTTGGTCATGGGACGACCTGAAGACGGGAACAAATGGGTGACCAGTCCTGCTGTTTTTCCAAAACCTTTCAAAAGGTTTCCAAAATGTTTTATAAAAGTTTTCAACAAAGATATGTAGATGCTATATCTACAAGAGAAACTAATTGAGAAAAGAACCTCTCTCGGAGCCCTCCTACTACCACAGCCATAATGCATATCCGCTTGTTATTACTATTATTTTGGGGTGGTTTGCGAGTACATTCAAAGTACTCACTGGCATTGTCCCTGTCTATTAACTTGGTCAGATATCAAGAAAAAGTTGTTGTGGCGACTTTGCGAGCTCGGACGTTCTCCCAGTCAGTTGCCTGTAGGTTAAGGCATGGCTCGGGCTTTACGCTTGATGAAGTTCCACTGATGATTATTGATGTAGCCATAATGGCATTTATGTAAGTCTTGTATTTCGGTATATTCTCGGATGTTGTAATGATACTTGTCGGTTATGTGCCACGACTAACTAATCATGGGATCGTGGTTGTATGCATAACAGGGATTCTCGGAGGATTACTCCAGGGGGCCCATAGACATGGTATCAGATCCATCCTGACTGTAGGAGAACCTTAGTTAGCATGGTCGCTAGACAGGAACCTTATTTTGAAAACCCTGGCTTTCGAAAACTAGTTTCTCAATGAGTTTCAAAAAGTTCTACTTCTTCTCTTACTCTAAGTAAATTCTTTCGAAAATGGTTTCCTCTAACTCTCGTCCAACTTCAAACCTCCGGATTTTAAATAACTAGGATCTAGAACCCGGTGAAGACAATGAGAACAAGATGAAGACAAAGCAACTACCAGCAAACACAAGGAGACTACAATATCGCTCTACCAGCGGAATCCTCAAAAATCAGAAGACATAGGGTGTTGCACTATAAAGAAGCATCCAACATACGATGAAGGCTTCATCTGCAAGATAGTGACTCCGACCTGAAGAAAGACGATATCTAGGGTCAATAGTTCTAAGAATAGGATTCCCTTACATCGCGAGTAGTTAACTCCTTGGTCCCTAGCATTGACCGTGTTTGCTTGCCTAAGTGCATCATGTGTTGCTCGATGTGTGTTTTTTACCGAGGACATTGCGAGCCCCTCGCTTTGTTCGCCTTGGTTGTATGTCCTGGTTTGCTTTGACCTTCTTAAAAATGTGACTCGAGGAGCGATAACCTACCTAGTAACTCAGGAAACCCCTATGTTAGCTATCGGTAATGAGACCCAGACTAACCTCGAGAGTATATGAGAGGAAAAGCATCACAAGAACCAGGAGTTCGA
The DNA here is from genome assembly GCA_023614405.1 of Avena insularis. Taxonomy (NCBI): domain Eukaryota; kingdom Viridiplantae; phylum Streptophyta; class Magnoliopsida; order Poales; family Poaceae; genus Avena; species Avena insularis. Next base: position 463,011,469 of record CM042690.1, read on the forward strand.
CATTGTCAAGTTAGAATCAACTCGAAGATTTTACCCCAGCAGGACAACATACCTCGTCAAACTCACCTCGCAAGACTCGTCAATAGCACTACACTCCCTTGTGCCTCAGTCTACTACAACAAGAATCTCGTTAAAACCGGAAGTCAATCACCAAAGGATCCTCAATATCCGCGAGAAAACCACCTAATAAGTCAACCAAGACAAGAAGTGCAGACCTAATCACACTAACCTTTAGTGTATTAGAGCTTCTGACCACCTAGGAGACTACCTATTATAGTCAAACCTACCCAAACCGACGGGAAGTTCCTCCCTAGAAGGTCAGAACCACCCCTAAAGGCAGATGATTAAGAAGTGTGAAGACAGTTTCCCCGAAGCTAGATGTCTCTACCTGGACTGAAGACTAGTAAGAAGCATCGTTAACCGCTAACTTGCCTCGAGCTAACTCTGCTAGGAAACCGCACTGACAAAGTCTATCACAATAGAAGGACACTCGAAGACCCTAGCTCAAGACTCTCGGGAAGATACAGCCTCCCGCTAACCGCAAGTCAGCCGTCCAAGACAGAAGCTCCAAACCATTCCCGAGGCACCTTAGTAAAGCTCTAAGGTGGAAAGAATACGTCTTTCCACTAAAATCTTTAGAACACTGTCTACCGGAAGATACTTCAGAAAAGATCCCTAGATTCGACGTCCTTTCGCCAAACTACAACCCCGGAGTTATCAGAGGACAAACTAACTGAAGATCCTACGAAGTCCCTCTGCCGTTCCAGCTAAAGACCCACCGAAAGGTCCACCGGATTGCTAACCACTCAGTTCTAATCACTTAGAGGATGTGAGACTCCAATGACTCCAACAGACAAAGTACGAATAATCGTAGTACATAAGTCCCGTGGGACCTCCCTTCGCTGACGTCATCAGGAGATTTCTACTCTAGGAGAAAAACGACGACCATCTTCAAACATCAATCTACGACTCCAAGAAGGAAGGACAATGTCAACTCTCCGATTTACCCTAGTCTACTCCTAAGGGGAAAGACTGCGTCTTTCCCACAAAACAGAGTAACTCTTCCCTAGAAAGCAAAGTCAGGAGTCCTGACCCTATAATAGCTAAATAGGAAATGCTACGCCCCTAAGGTAGAGTTGTGAATCCTTAGAGAAAGGTACATCAGGCCGTAGATACTATCTCCTAATGAGTACCCCGTGAAGTTCAGCATCAAGAGAGTTTGCCCAGCCTAAGCCCTCCAGATTAGAGCCCCGAAGGAATATAAGGTCATTCCTCGTAATCAAGGCTGGACTCTGCTCAACTCTCCGTGCATCCCGGAAGACTAAAGCTCAACTTCAGCGACATTGTAGCTATTTCCAAAGATGGAGTCCGTAAGATAGTATGCGTAAGACACCTAGTATCAACCCGACTTAAAAAACCCTACCCCTACTCTCCTCAATCTCGGGACGAGATTATTTTAAGGGGGAAAGGTCTGTAACATCCCAATTTCAGCAACCCTGATTAGTTGTCCAGAACGCAAAAATCAGGGGAACAAAAACTTTTTCTTGTTTAAGGTTGAAGTGTTTGCTTGTTGTTCGGATATGTTTATGCATGTGAATGTGTAGTAGATGATATACTCCTTACCTCAACACCAGTTGGCAAAAGCCACTTCCCAAAATAGTCTTGGCTTAATTTCCATATTCTCAAATGTTCTGGTATTTCAAAACCTGAGCCAATAACTCTTTGCAAACCAACTATTTTAGTAGCGTCTAATGATCAAACTATGTAGAGCTATATAACATAATCTCCTTATGATTTCAAGACAGAACCTTCTACTACTCTTATCTCTAGGTTTTTCCACAACCTTTTTATAAAACCTTTTGAGTTCTACTCTTGGTAGAGATACCAAGGACCTTACCTTGTTCAACTCCAACCTATTCAAAACACCCATCCTTACCTCAAGCTAAGCTTGATGGTAACCCTAGTAGTAGTTGATTTGTTTGTAAGATGAGTTGCCTTTATCTGTTGTTTGAATTGTCTGCTTAGGGATAGTATGAGCTACTCTAGGAGCTCATCACTAGGATCAAGATGTCTCCAAATCATCCCACACTAAGCAAGAATACAACCTGGATCTGATCCCTAACTCCTAAGTGATCATCTAAAACTCTTAACCAGATCAATTCTGGAGAAATCCCTTTCTAGAACTTTCCAAGTCAATGAGGACCAATATCAAGCATGGATCCCTTCTACTCAATCTACTTCTCAACCACATCCACTTGATGATGCTTTGGGACCTTGCAACCCATCAAAATCATCACCACCCACATTCTAGTCAAAAAACCCTAAATCTGCCAAATTCGGCTGAGTCTGGAAATCTGTTTCCAACATCCCCTTTTTGAATGCCTCCCTTTCTCAATCCTTGTGCATTTTTTTAATGCACTTGAACCATCTTGTTAACCATCCTAAGGACTACCAATGCCCACTCATTCCCTTGGATAGATCATCCTCCCACCCACTTGTTCTTGATGGTTTTGCAGGCAAGAAAATAACTATTCCTGCAAATCTAGTCAATATGCCAACTTTGACAGAAGCTCACACCACCATCCAACCTTCTATGGACCAAATCTTTGCATGGTTGTGTTCTACTCATATAGGTCTATAAATATCTACTTCACTTGTTCCAAGTGGATCTTTGTGCTTCTTAAAACCACAAGGTTTTGAAGGCTACTTGATAATCTGCTTTGGTACGCTTATTTTATTCAAAGTTTGAAAGCCTGTCTTGGTGAGCTCAAGCAAGATCAACCTCAAAACCCTACACCATTGCAATCTACATCACTTGGTCTATCCATCCATATATCGCATGCCCCAAGGGGAGCCCTGAGCTCTAAGATCCAACAAGGTTTTGGTGGCATGAAAACAATCTTACCCAAGATCCTTAAATCTCTAGTTTCACCAAAATCAACTTGGATTCTCCAATACCAAGGTTGCAAATGCTTTCTACACCTTGTATACATCATCTACCATGACCATCAAGATTTATCAAATATTATCCATAATTATTATGGCTTTAAATCAAATTAATCTCTTTAATAGTCAAAATCTCCAAAGCTCCTTTTCTAAAGGCAAGTTTGGTTTCTACCAAAGAACTTCCCCAACTTTTGGATCATTTGAGATACATATATCATACCCCCTCTTCCCACTTCAAAAATAGATATTTTTGAAGAGCTTTATTATTTCTTTTTGCCCATTTTCTTAAATGGCTGAATTGGAATAATAATTGTTTTAAATACTTTTATCTTCCAATAAATCTTTGGAAAATTCCCCTGAGTGTGTATTCACATTTGGGACCATCTCCAACCAAAGTCCAACCTTGTCCAATGTAAAAATTTCAAATGATCTTCTGGAAACTACTTCTGCACTTTTCGGATAAATGATTCTAAGTGGATTTGAAATCCTCTGAAAAATCTCAAATAATTCCTAGAGAGGTCCCTTAACCTCATCTATCTCCCAGTACCATGTCCTCATCTTGTCCAATGCAAGACTTTCTTCATAACCCCCTATTTGATCAAAATTGCCAACTAATCAAATCCACTACTCAAACCCACTCCAAGCCTCATCAAAAGCTTGACCAGCACCTCTCTCCAGCACCCACCTCACTCCCTTGTCCCATGTGCTTGGAAGAGAGAGAGAGACAAACAAGTGGGATCAATTTATTGCAGCAGCCTCCACCAATCTCTCCCTATCTCCCTGCCGACCAGATGACCCTCGCCACCCCTCCACCGCCCTCCTTGACCAATCCCAAGCCAGCTTCACCCCCTCCTCCATGTCCAAATTGGACATTGCCTATCCCCAACTCCCTTACACTTTTAAATAGGCCATAGGCCACCCCGTGCCTCCCCTGCCCCTCATTTGCATCCTCTCCCCCTTACCCACACTCCACTCCCCCTCCCTCGCTCTATACTAACCTGAGGGATAGAAGAAAGGCCTCCCCGGATAACGGCAAGATCTGAGCCTCGAGCTCTCTCCCCAGCCTCCTAGCTTCTGCATGTCATTGTACAGCCACCCCTTCTTCCTCCTGCATCTAATCCACCTTGATTTTTGCCTAGGAACCGCTGCTTTGGATGGCACCGTCGAGCTCCGGCGAAGCCCGCCTCGGACGCCATCGCAAGAGCGAGATCCCGGTGTCGAACCCGCCCCTGCCGCCCATCGTTGAGCTCGTAGTGATGCGATGTGCCACCCTGGCCCGTCTCCGCCGCCTCCCGACATCTCTGGTGAGCTCCCCGCGCGCCACCCGAGCCCCGAGGGTTTCTGCCCCGCCGCTGCGTCGCTGGGGGGAGAAGACGACCTCCCCACCGTTGATTTCCCTTTAAATCGAACGGCAGGTATCGCGCCTTACCCCTTCAGCCGCCAGCTCTCGATGACAGGCGGGGCCACGCCGTCAGCCCTTCAAACCGCCTTCCCGCGCCTGGATCCGCCGGGTGGGCCGGATTTCCCCGGGGCGACCCATTTTCCCGTTTAAAGCTAGCCCACGAGTTCCTGTACCCTCCCTTTTTCTTTTTATAGTTTATTTCTATGCAATATCCACTGCCAGGATTAAATTCAAATAAAAATGAAAAATACCACTAAATGGCCAGATCTAAGTTTTGGCATGCCCTATGAGGTTTTCTCTATCATGCAGAGCTAGTCCCCTACCAATATTTATCATCTCCTTTTTGCTGGATTTAAACCTACTAAAACGTGTCTTTTACACTAAATAATTCCTCAGTGACCTACATATCTCCAAATTGGATGAAACCAAGTTCCTTTGAAAGTATAGCCATAGGCCCACCATCTAGCATTTATCTCATGCCAAGGTGAACATTAGTGTTCCCTTAGCAAAAATAGCAAAAACAGCTCTGTTCTGACTTTAGAAAATTCCCTAGGCTTATCTATAGCACCTATTAGGCTATTTTGGACTCCCAGAGAAGTGCCTCATCAACACCTATCCAAAACCAGGAGATAAGGATTTATTTACCCTCTGTTGAATTTTAGTGATCTAAATACATTTATAAGGGGTATTATCACTAAATAAAACACTCCAGGAGTTTGACAACTCCAAAAAGAGTGAATCCAAATCCTATAGAAAGGCATTCTAAATACCTACCATGTGACATTGGAATCCACTCCAAGGCTTCTATATAATTAATCTGGTGAAAAAGACAAAACAGCTACAGAACTGCCTATGGAAATTTCTCCAGGGCATTATGTTAATTGTCTTGACCTCATTCCAACTCTCAGTGAACAAGTACATGAAACCCTACTGAACCATCCAAGGAAATAATTTTTGGAGCTACAAAACTTTTCTGGTGAATTATTTCCTCAAACTAGAGCCTTTATCACTAGAAAATTCATAGGAAATCAAAGAAAAGTGATAAAATAGTGAAACCACCTTTGTTGGTCTCATTTCATCAAACCAGGTCTGTTGGTATCATTTTTGCACAATGGTATCATACAAAATATGGTCTTGTTCCAAAATCCATCTCTTAGGTAGTTTCTAGACTATAAACCATAAGAGATGTTCATCTCCTTCTCCACGGCCATCTCAATCTCCTAAACCCAATCCTCTCAAAACCATCTAAATCTTAAGTAGGTATTATTCAATTGCTTGCTGTATGCATTATTGCTTGTATGCCTTGTGTTTATTGTGGCTTGGTTTGCTTGCATGTGCTGTCGAGACGACGATAGTTGCCATGAAATCGAAGAGCAGAAGAAGTGGTATTTATAGTTCGTATTGGTATTACGAGTTATCTAAAGAAGAAGTCCAGGGACATTTATGCCATATTGCTGATCATCAGGCAAGCCACCTTCTTGCTCATAAGACTTGTCCTACTGTTTTACTTATGCATGTTTTAACTACTGTTTATTAAAACTACATTGTTTACTATATATTGATGTATATATATGGTAGTGGTTTGGCTCCCCTTAACTACTACACTATTTTACTATTAAGTACAACCCCCTTGGTGATACCTACTTGTCCCCAGTAGAATAGATGGTGTGTTACACCATACCCCTTTGGAGACACTGTTTTAGCCGAAGCAAAACTAGAGGATGGGAAGACCCTTGAAAAAGGTTTTACCAAATGTTTTATGAGAAAACCTTGGTGAGGTGGGACCTCCCGAGTGATGTTGAGAAAGAAAAAGGTTTTGTTTTAGAAAAAGATGGAGGAAAAAGGGTTATGAAAACGCACCCGGTTCTTTGCGGTTTAGCTATAACAACTTATCCCTGTGCAACCACATTACTCTGGTATGGGACAGGGCTGGATTTGATGTTTGTCTATTCTGGTATAAGCTGCCTCGCAACTACTACAGGGGATGAAACTCCCTGGAGGGTGGGCCTTCTCTGGACAATAGTCCATGTGAGACATTGAACAGGAGAAGGAACGAAGGGTCTACAGACCTCCGTGCGTTACTATGAGCCCCTCATTGAAAGCGCGCTCGTGGGACGTGCAATATGCGCTCCGGTTGGTCCTCGGTACCCGACATCCCGGTGTTGAGGGGAACAACACTCATAGGGTAGGCACTTATATTGGAGTGGGCATCTGGAGAGTCTTGATCGGTTACTCGACCCAAGATCGGTGAAGATCAGGGTAGTGTACCCGGATGGTGTGGGTAAAGTGTACAACCTCTGCAGAGTGTAAATCTATTCGAATAGCCGTGTCCGCGGTTAAGGACGGGTTGGACAAACTTCTGTAGAGCGATGATGGTTTTTCTTTCAAAAGGGATTTTGTAAAAGAAATGGCTTTGGAAATGTTTTGACCATGGGATGGTCGCAAAGGAGAAAGGTTTTAACCATGGGATGGTCGGAAGGAGGAGAAAAGAGTTTGGTCGTGGGATGACCTAAAGACGGAACAAATGGGTGACCCAGTCCTGCTGTTTTTCCAAAACCTTTCAAAAGGTTTCCAAAATGTTTTACAAAAGTTTTCAACAAAGATATGTAGATGCAATATCTACAAGAGAAACTAATTGAGAAAAGAACCTCTCTCGGAGCCCTCCTACTACCACAACTATAATGCATATCCTCTTATTATTACTATTATTTTGGGGTGGTTTGCGAGTACATTCAAAGTACTCACTGGCATTGTCCCTGGCTATTAACTTGGTCAGATATCAAGAAAAAGGTGTTGTGGCGACTTTGCGAGCTAGGACGTTCTCCGAGTCAGTTGCCTGTAGGTTAAGGCATGGCTCGTGCTCTACGCTTGATGAAGTTCCGCTGATGATTATTGATGTAGCCATAATGACATTTATGTAAGTCTTGAATTTCGGAATATTCTCGGATGTTGTAATGATACTTGTCGGTTATGTGCCACGACTAACTGATCATGGGATTGTGGTTGTATGCATAACAAGGATTCTCGAAGGATTAATCCGGGGGCCCCATAGTCCGGTCGGCATAAGATTTATGCCGGCCATGTCTATCTGTTTTGCTGGTAAAAGGGTAAGCCGGATTAGCTATATGCTAGCCGGATTATCTTAGCTTACAAGAGAAGGAATCCCCCGCTGGTCAAAAGGTGGCTTTATTAGCTGAAGCATGTGCAAAGTAAAATAAAGAAGAGGACCAGCGGGTCAGGGGCGACCAAGGTGACGCGGGCAAAGCCGGATGACGTAGCCCGTGTCTGGTGACGCCAAAAGGCAAGGATTACGCCATGGGTTACGTCCAAAACCCGGACGAGCCGTTAAAGGGAATAAAGAAGCATTTGCTTTAGGAAAGGAGCATATTTGTAGAATATGCTGCCACCTGTGCCCTAGAATTGTAAGCCGGGCTCCCCGATATAAGGAGCACCGGGGCCTCCATAGAGGAGGACGGTGCATAGATCAATCATTCTATGTCTAAGGTAGAACTCTAAGGCTAGTGAACAGGGAGTAAGAGACATCGTCTCCTTCTTGTTGAGAGCCTTAGGAGCACTTGTAAACACCATTGATAGAGAATATACAAGAACTTCTGTGCGTGGAATCACCACGCTCTCCCTCCCTGGATTCCACTAGCACTCATTGGCCCCATCTTTAGCCTATCCATGGCACCCGCCGTGCCGCCACCACGACAGTTGGCGCCCACCGTGGGGCTAGTAGTGCTAGCAGGGGTGAAAATCCAGACGGGAAACTTCTCGAGCACCAGCGAGCATATTGCTTCAGGCTTGGTTCAGCGCTTTGGAGAGCTGGACTACGTCAGCGACAATGCGGGAAGCTTCGACAGGCACCCTCCACCGCGCAACGGCATCTTCCTCAAGCTTGGGACGCACAAGATCTACATTGGGGTGGATGAGTCCTGCGTTCACCCACGGCACATCGTCGAGGGAGGTGAACCACCTCTCAGCGCCACTCGTGGAGTGCGTATCGCTTGCCCCACTAGCAGCGTTGAGGTTGTGATGACCGCGCCAGGTGCGGGACCGAGCAAAGATCCGGTGCCAGAGCTAGAGGTAATGCCCAAACAGACAAGATCTAGGTTTCCTCCACTAGAAAGGCCAGAAAATGTTCTCCAACAAGCGATAGATAGCTTGGCAACGCCAATAGCACCTGTGGTAGATCCGGCTCAGGCGCAAGTTGAGTTAGAGGAAACTAGGAGGAAAATGTTAGCTGGAGCAAAGAAAGTAGCAAAAGTGCATCAGTCGCTGAACATCACCTTGAGAGAGTATGCTAAGGCAAACCGTATCGATGGAGTGAAAATCCGGGGCAGGAGTACGAGCCTAGGCCAGGTCAGACAACTACGATAGTAACAGGAGGGTTGGATCGGTATAGTACCCCGGCAAAGAACCTCAGAGCAGCAAATGCGGCCGCGTCCGAGTTAGAAGGTTTAACCGGAGAGGCCCGGCAAAGGCAACAAGAGAGGGTAAATCACCTGTTGAGAGTTGCATGCCAACAAAATGAAGAAACAAACAAGGCTAACCCGGCACCACCAGGGGCCTCACAGGTGGTACATTCAGCCAGAAATAACCTGGCAAGATCCAGAGGAGCCGTGTCGTCTCCGAGTCATAATCCCAGGAGAGAAGAGGTAGTGGACCCTAGGAGAAGAGATAAGCAAATGGTCCCTTATGACTCGGTAAGGGCTGGAAAAGGCAAAGCAGTGCAAGTTGATGAGGACCGGCACAGTACTAGCCGAGGTGTGGCTGCCCGAGGTAACCGTGACCAAGGCAATGCCGGTCAAACAAATGTTGCCAACGGCAATGCCGGACAGCGCGATCCCGTGGGAGCAGGGCAAAATGTACCTCGGACATAGCAACAACGCGTACCTCGGCAGGAAGGAAGTGCAGGACAACCGGCACAACAACATCATGCACATCCGGATCAGGAAACATACAATGATGGTTATTCGGCTATGGTAAACGATGGATATCCCAGACCGGATCACCACGTAATTGGATCGCGGTTGGGAAGCAGGAACTTGCAGCTAGATGATGCGAGGTTGAAGTTGGATAGGATTTATAGGTCGGAGCAAATCGAGTTACAAGGTCCACCAGGTCCAGGATGTTTTGGGCCCTAGATCATGAATGAGCCACCAGTGCCGAGCTTTCAGCTGGCTAGAGGAACCTGAACTTATGATGGTACTACCAGGCCAGAGGATTGGCTGATTGACTATGCCACATCGGTCAAGATCGCAACAGGAAATTTGAGATGGGCGGTGAGGTATGTACCGCAGATGTTGGAAGGACCAGCGTGAGTTTGGTTGAACAATTTGCCACCAGGAAGCGTTAACTGCTGGTTGGATTTCCAGGAGCTTTTCGTCAGCAGTTTCTCAAGCACTTACAAGATACCGAACAGACCGCAAACACTTGCGTTGTGCCGGTAGAGACCGAATGAGCCAGATAGAGATTTCCTAACTCGGTGGTGCAATGTGCGAAACTCGTGTGAAGGAGTAATTGAATCACAAGCTATTGCATGGTTCGCTCTGGGATGCAGATATGGAAGTATGATGTGGCAAATATTACATCGAGATATGCCAACTACCTTGGCTAAGACGATCCGGATCGCAGATTCATATGCCTTGGGAGATCCAACGCAACCCTGGTTAATGTCTAGCGAAGCAAACGAACATTATTACAGCCGGGATGGCCCCGGATCATCAAGGAGGAATGATTTTCGAGGAAAGAGAAGGGATGAGCACCCGGATTATCGGTATAACTCGCAGCAAGTCGCAACAGTGGACCAGGATCAACCCAATGCCGGTGCCAGTCAACGCCAAAAAACTCGAGGGTAGAGCTAGCAACAGAAAAACAAAGGGAGAAAGCCTTGGACCCCGGAGCAGAAGAATCAATGGCAGGAACGAAAGGATAGGCCGAGGTATACTTTCGAGTTTATCCTAGATCAACCTTGCAAATTTCATACGCCAAGTCCGAACAGTCCAGTGAATCATACGACCCGGCAGTGTGAATGGATGAGGAAATTAGAATAGGGAGGTTCGGGGAATGCTCAGGCACCTCGGAATGAAGCACCTAGAAATGAAACACGACGGCCACCGTTACTAACAGGGGGAAATGGACAACAACTAATGCTGTCACCACCTCCGCTGAGGTACGAGAATCCAGAAAGAAGGGATGCGGTACATCAAGTGGGAAATAATTAACAACAAGGCCAAGGTTACACCAAGAATGAGGGACGAAATGAGTACATGGAACATCATCAAAGCTCCTATGTGTTCACCATGGAAGAGAATGACCGGAAAAGCTTGCAACGCTGGCATATGGAGGTAAACACAGTAATGCCAGCAGTGGTGAGGTATATGCCTTAGGCGGATCAGGAGATTACATGGAGTGTCAAGGATCACCCAAAGATCATGCCAAGCCCAGGAACCTATGCTCTGGTCCTGGATCCGACGTTCAACGGGCCGAATCTCAATGTGAGATTTTCCAAGGTGTTGATTGACAATGGCAGTAGTATCAACATTATGTACAAGGATACCATGCACAAGTTGGGGATAAAAAGAGAACATGTTGCAAGCAACAAGGACCATCTTTCATGACATTGTGCCGGGTATTTCTTGTGAGCCAATTGGTAAGGTCCGGGTTGACATGTTATTTGGCACAAGAGAGAACTGTCGCAGTGAGAACTTGGAATTCGAGGTGGTGAATCTGGAAAGCGCTTATCACGCGTTACTCGGCAGGCCAACGCTGAGCAAATTCATGGGAACTACCCACGTCAGTTACCTTAAGATGAAGTTGCCTGGACCAAGGGGTGTGATAACTATATCAGGGGACTTCTGTCGCTTGATCGAGTGCGCCTCAACCGGATCCAATTTAGCCGAGTCACTCGTGATAGCTCAAGAAAAAAGGAAGATACTAGAAGTAGCGGCATTGGCACAATCCGCGCAACAACATATGCCGGCCCTAACCAACCCGCACGGGAGCGTATCATTCCAAGCAACTAAGGACACGAAGAAAGTGCCAATCGATGATCAGTTCCCAGAGCGCACCGTCACCATTGGTGCCGGGTTAAGTAGCAAATAGGAAAGCGAGCTCGTCAACTTCCTCCGTGAGAATTGGGATATCTTTGCTTGGTCTACGCAAGATCTGCAAGGTGTACCGAGGGAGTTGGATGAGCACTCATTGAATGTAAGACCCGGGGCTAAGCCGGTAAAGCAGCCTCTCAAACGTTTCGCAGAAGATAGAAGGAAAGTTATTGGAGACGAGATAGCAAGATTACTTGCGGCCGGGTTTATCATGGAGGTACTCTATCCGGACTGGCTCTCTAATCCGGTGCTGGTGGAAACAAATAAAGATGATCCGAACATGGTTGTGGTATGGCGCATGTGTATCGACTACACGAACCTGAATAAGGCGTGTCCAAAAGATCCATTCCCACTCCCTAGAATAGATCAGGTCATAGACTCAATGGCCAGATGTGAGCTACTGTCATTCATTGACGCGTATTCTGGTTTCCATCAAATACCCCTGAATCCGGATGATCAAATAAAAACTACGTTTATTACCTCGTACGGGGCTTATTGCTATCGCACTATGCCGTTTGGATTACGTAATGCAGGAGCAACGTACCAGCGATGCATGCAAAAATGCTTGCATGAACAAATAGGTCGGAATGTGCAAGTTTACGTGGATGATGTGGTAATAAAAACCAAGGAAAGCAGTACGCTCCTTGAGGATATCCGGCAGACGTTCGCGAACTTAAGAAGGTTCCGAATGAAGCTGAACCCGGAGAAATGTTTGGTGTACCCGCCGGAAAATTACTCGTTTTTTTTGGTATCTAGCCGTGGCATTGAAGCTAACCTGACGAAATCTGGGCCATAGAAATAATGGAACTGCCAAAGTGTCTTAACGATGTCCAGAAGTTCACTGGTTGCCTGGCATCATTAAGTCGGTTCGTATGTCCATTGGGAGAGAAGGCCTTTCCCCTCTATCAGCTAATGAAAAAGGCAGATAAGTTCACATGGACACCACAGGCGGATCTTGCATTTCGAGAATTGAAAAAGATGTTATCTACCACGCCAATCCTAGCTGCACCACTACCTAAGGAGCCAATGTTGCTCTACATAGCCGCGACCAACCGAGTCGTAAGTGCAGTGATCGTAGTGGAATGCGAGGAGGAAGGAAAGTCAGTGCAAAGGCTGGTGTATTATCTGAGCGAAGTATTATCAACCTCAAAACAGAATTATCCTCATTATCAGAAGATGGCAAACGGTGTATATATGTCGGCCAAGAAACTCAAACACTATTTTGAGAAACACCCCATCAAGGTGATATGTGAGGCACCCATTACAGAGATCATGAGTAACAAGGACGCAAGTGGCCGGATAGCAAAGTGGGCAATCGAGTTAGCTCCTTATGCACCACAGTTTGACAGAAGGGATGCAATCAAGTCACAAGCAGTGGCAAAATTCTTTGTGGACTGGGCAGAAATGCAATACGAGCCACCCCTACCGAACTCCAATTACTGGCAAATGCACTTCGATGGATCGAAGCTGAAAGATGGGTTAGGCGCCGGAGTAGTGCTTACCTTTCCCAAGAAAGATCAACTGAAGTATGTCCTTCATATCCACTTCAATGCCTCGAATAATGTGGCGGAGTACGAAGCATTGGTACATGGTCTCAAAGTGGCAAAGGAAGTGGGGATACGTCGGATACAATGCTTTGGAGATTCAGATTTGGTGGTGCAGCAGGTGTCTGGAAATTGGGATGCTCTGGATGCTAACATGGCCCTGTATAGGTTCCATGTTCAGAAAATAAGCGGGTTTTCGAAGGGTGTGAGTTCCATCACGTACCACAGATCGAAAACGAGGCAGCAGATACGCTGTCCAAGCTGGGCTCATCCCGGCAACCCATTCCGCCAAACATGGATTTGGAGCACTTGAGAAAACCATCTATCACACCATCACCCGAATCAGATTCAATTTATATCCCATCACTTCCCGGATCAGGAGCTGCACCTATGGAGATAGAATGGGGAAGCACCTCCGCAAACCCGGCGACTGCTTCAGCAAACCCGGGGACTGCTTCAACAAACCTGGGGACTGTTTAGCTTGATCCGGCAGGAGTTATGTCGGTGGATGCAATGGAGGTCGATGAGGAAACATTCCCCGTCCGGACTATACCAACTTGGGCAAAGCCAATTTTTGATTTCCTGAAAGAGGGAATCTTGCTGGATGATGAAATAAGTTCAAGGAAAATTCATGGAAGGGCAAAGGCCTATACCATTATCAACGTTGAATTATACAAAAGAAGTGTGACAGCGGTACTACAATGGTGTGTTGATCTGGAGGAACGACTTGAGATACTCCGGGATATTCACCTAGGAGAATGTGGCCACCATGCCTCCTCAAGGGCCTTAGTAGGAAAAGCTTTCCGGCATGGGTTTTATTCGCCCAGTGCTTTGGAGCAATGATGGCTCAATGCACGGCGCCCAGAAAAGTGTTGATGGCTCGTGGTTGATGTAGAGCTCGTTGGGAACCCCAAGAGGAAGGTATGATGAGCACAGCAGCAAGTTTCCCTCAGTTATGAAACCAAGGTTTAATCGAACCAGTAGGAGCAAGGAAACACCCCAAAGGTGTTACTAGCTAAGCTTTGGCAGGGCGCACTACCGGTGCTAGTAGCAACATGGAGACCTGCACAACACAACCACAGAACTTTGTCCCCAACTTGCGATGAGGTTGTCAATCTCACCTGTTTTGTGGAAAACAAAGGATTAAACGTATCGAATGGAAAGAAGTAAAAGTTTGCAGAAAGTAAACACAAAGCAGTAAAAGATTGTAGATTGTATGTAAAAGACAAGGACCAGGATCCATAGTTCACTAGGGGTGGCTCTCCTTAGATAAATAACATGCTGGGTGAGCAAATTACAGCGGGGCAATTGACAAACACCGAGAAAAAAATACATGCATATACTAATCATCTTGACTCCTTTGAGACTTGATTGGGCAATACAACATAATACTTAGACCGCCATCCAACTACATCTATGACTAATAATCCACCTTCAGGTTATCATCCGAACCCCCTCTAGTATTAAGTTGCAAGCAACAGATTATTGCTTCTGAATCGTGTAAAGTAAACAATCGATTGTTCTATGAACAAAGGATTGTTGTTTTCTCCCCGGTAGCAACAAAGACATCTAGTACCTTAGAGATTTCATCACTTCCTAGATTACCAGAGGCATGAACCCACTATCGAGCATAAATACTAACTCTTGGAGTTGCTAGCATCTACTTGGCCAAGATAGCTACTAACAACGGAAAGCATGCAAGATCTCAAATAACAAAGACATGATAGAATCAATAATCAATCTGAAATAGCATCTCAATATCCATCGGATCCCCGCAAACACAACATGTATAAATTACAAATAGATGATCTTGATCATGAACGGAGGTCACAGGATCTAAACATGAAAGCACAAAGGAGGAGAAACTAGCCATCTAGCTACTACATGGATCCGTAGTCCAAGGATGAACTACTCATGCATCACACCAGAGGCTTGCATGGTGATGAAGAAGGCCTCGTGGTGAATTCCCTCTCCACAGGTGTCGGGAAGAGCTTTAGATCCCTCCCGATCTAGGGATGGAGATGACGGCGGCTACAGACTCTTTCATGTATTTTTGATCGGGTACCTAGGGTTTTCGTCCCAAGGGCAACTTATACACGGAAGGAGAGGCCGAGAGGGTGCTGGGGTCGGCTAGACCACCCCCTGGCGCGGGCCAGGCCTGGCTGCCGCCAGTGGTGTGTGGCCGCCCCCGCCCTCTCCGTCTCGTATTCGCACTTGATCCTTCCGAAAAATAGGAACTTTGGCTTTTGTCCCGTCCAATTCGAGAATATTCATTTTCGACTTTCCTGGAACCAAAACAGCAGAAACAGGCAAGTGCACTGTGGCTCTTGTTAATAGGTTAGTCCAAGAAATCATATGAAAAGTACTCCAAAGTTGGGACAAAACTCAAGAAAGTGGATAAAACCAAGCATGGAACATCAAAAATTATAGATACATTTGCAATGTATCAAGCAAGTAGAGGACTTGGTGAGAAAATGCAATGGCTGTCAAGGATACGCCACAAAAACTCACCTACCAATGTCGGAGTTGAAAACTATCCCCATTACATGGCCATTTGTTGTATGGTGCCTAGACATGGTAGGACCATTTAAGCCGGCCAAAGGATGGATGACCCATATTCTGGTCATGGTTGACAAATTCATGAAATGGATTGAAGTGAAACCGATTCGGATATGTGATGGGGCAAAAACAGTAAGATTCCTCAAGGATATAATCCTAAGGTACGGCTACCTCGATAGCATCATAACTGATAATGGGACGAATTTCGCTGAAGGAGCATTTGCGAGATTCTGCAAGGAAAAGAAGATCCGGTTAGTTGTCGCTTTAGTCGCCCACCCCGCATCGAACGGGCAAGTAGAAAGATCCAACGGACTGGTACTATCCGGGATAAAACCCCGGTTCATAGAGCTGCTGCAAAGAACAGCGGGGTGCTGGATAGAAGAACTACCAGCGGTACTGTGGAGTTTAAGAACAACTCCAAATCGATCAACAGGCTATACGCCATTCTTTTTGGTATATGGGGCAGAAGCTGCATTACCAGCCGAAATAGAGCATGATTCGCCAAGGGTCACCCAATACACAGAAGCCAAAGTGCGCGAAGCCCGGCAAAATGATGTTGATCTGCTGGAAGAAGCGAGAGAACTGACCTTGTCCAAATCTGCCATATATCAGCAAAATCTCCGATGCTACCATAGCTGGAAAGTAAACCCCCGAGTTTTCCGGGAAGGTGATTTGGTGCTAAGGCTATTACAGCACACTGCTGGCATGCATAAGATATCCCCTCCATGGGAAGGACCTTTCATAGTGAGCAAAGCTTTGCGCAATGATTCCTACAATCTTATTGATGCACAGCCCTAGCAAAAGAACAAGGCGGACAGGTCCGGAGAAGAATCCAAAAGACCATGGAATGTAGCACTAGTTCGTCCTTTCTACACCTAATAGGTGAATGTATCCGAACTACTCGTATGTTGGTATGTATATCGACAATGAGCTTATCAATAAAAACTTTACTACCCCGAGCAGAGACTCGGGGACTGCAATAACACTTGTCTCTTGTTCCCGTATTTTTGTGTTGGCTGGGTTAAGTCGCTTATGTCTTAGTTGGATTAGTAATATGTGAGCACCAAAAACCTAACTCTTCGACTTTGCTGCTGTCCAACAAGAATTGGCTTCATGGCAAGCAAGAGAACAAGTTTGGAATGGCAAAGCACACTAAAAACGACTAAGGAAAAGAACTTAAGCGGGCCGACATTGGTTTTTTGGCTAACCCTAAGTTTATTTTCTTCACTAAAGTGCCGAATCATTTTGAGCTAATCTCAAGGTTTCAAGTATTGTTAAATCAACTTTTTGAACCTCGGACTCGTAAGTCGAAAAACTGAATCAAGGTAGACATGAGCCGAGTCAAAAATTGGGGGAACAAGAAACTGAAACTCGGGGACTTCGCCCATGATAATCCGGCAATAAAACTTAGTTCAGAACATAAAATTGTAGCACAAACAAACCAAAGTATTTAAATACATCTGCGCCCGGCATTCCGGGGATCTAATAAATGTGACAAGTGTTTTTTAAGGGGCAGGAGCAGCAGAAGAATCATTTGTCGATGAGGGAGGTACTCCAGAGTGCGGAGGAAGAGCGCTAGCTTCGGCTTCGTCCTCTGGGTCATCTTTGTTGTCCTCCGGGTCTTTAGCCTCGTCGCCTAGCTCAGAGCCCTCGCTCTCGCTCCGTTCCTCTTCAGCTCCAGAGACAATTTCTTCATCAGCAGTATGAAGATAACTCGGCCCCTTATTCCAGGCATGGCAGAAGGAGTACTGGATGAGATTGTTCGCATAGGCTTGGCAGCGTGCGATCCACTCCGGATCCTCGCACCACTTTGATCCGGTGCGCATGCGATTGAGCAATGCCAAGTCAATTCCTTGATACCATGAGAGCGCAAATTTCAGAGCAATGTCGGCCCCAGCCCGTACGGCAGATTCACGCCTCAAATGCCGCTGCATGTCACATTCCATGAGTTTGGCTATAAAAGCCGAGCCTTTTTTGGGAATGGTTTCACTAGGCCAGAGGCAGCTGAACATCCGTGTTGCCGTCGGGATGATGTCCGCACCATGGTTCTTTACTACCTCAACGCGAGCGGTGAGACTCGCCAGGAGATCTTCCGTGGTATAGGGGATTGGCTCGCCATCAGGGGCAGCAGGAATTCCACATTGTTCGCGGGATTGGCGTACAGCAGAGGCAGCAAGCGTATCGCTCTCCAGAAATTTGCCTAAGGATGAGAAGAAAAACAGTGAGCAAAAGGACCAAATCCAAATGATTGCAGATCAGGCAAGGGCAGAAAACTTACGCGCAATCTGGAAGAGAAGTCGCTGTATCTCGGAATCAACATTGGCATTGTGGACCTGGAGTTTTTCATATTCAGTGGTCACCGACGTAAGTTTGATGTCGGCTTCCTCCAGTAGGCTCTTGTCCTTAGATATTTGCGTGGTTAAACGCTCCTCTTCCTCGGCAAACTCCTGGTCAGCCTTCTCCAGCACTGACTGATGGGAGCTCTTAAAATTTTCAATTTTGGTGTTCAGCCGAGTGATTTCCAAGTCCTGCTCCCTGAGCCGAGATATTTCCTCATCTTTCTTTTTCAGTTCAGCTTCATAGTTACCTGCTTGTTCAAGGAAGTGGGTCATCAGTTCAGGCATGGTGACACTGTCATCGAGAGCAACTGCAACATGATCCAGAGGACCCAAAGTATGAGTGTCCACCGGATGAGGCAAGGAAAGTACAATGATTATATGAAAGGGATCAGTTTACCTTTGATCTCCGCAAGGTTCTTCCTCATGATTTTATTCTCAGCTTCCACCTCGGCTGCATGATTCGGACAAAACATTCATATAAGTCCTAAGAAGTTTGAATGAACAAGGAAGAAAAGGAATGGGAACTAACCCCTCTTCTGGTACTCCACCAGGAGTTTACTATAACACCCACGAATGTCTTTGTAGGAGTCCAGAAGGCGCTGGAACTCAGCGGTTTGGCGATTAGTGGTAATCTGAAATAAGCAAGGAAGAGACAAAAGTTCAGAGGCAAAGTTGAAATAATTCGAAGTCTACAAGATCTGGGCCAAGTGGAACTTAACCCAGCTCAAGGTGTGTGGATATTCGAAGTCTACAAGATCCGGGCCAAGTGGAACTTAACCTGGCCCTAGGTGTGTGGATATTCGAAGCCTACAAGACCCGGGCCCTTAACCCGGCTCTAGGTGTGTGGATATTCGAAGTCTACAAGACCCGGGCCAAGTGGAACTTAACCCGGCTCTAGGTGTGTGGATAATCAAAGTCTACAAGACCCGGGCCAAGTGGAACTTAACCCGGCTCTAGGTGTGTGGATATTCGAAGTACATAAGATACGGGCCAAGGGAACTAGACCCAGCCCAAAATTTATTGCAAATGAATGCCATTATGAACAAAAACTAAGCTCTACAAGAAGCATCCGACCGAATAACAAGTTATTCCCTCTGAGGCTCGGGGACTAGGAGATATATCTACAAGCGTTCAATTGCATAAAACATCAGCAGAATAGAAAAAGGATTACCTCCATCATCCGGCCAGCCAAAGAGATAGCCTTGGTAGCGAAGTTCATCTGGGCGCTGAACTCGGCTCGGCCGAACCTCTCCGGAAAATCTTCATGAGGATCAACAAATTCGGCGTCGTTCCAGTTCTTCACATACTCAAGGAGTTGTGGACTGTAACTTTCGCCGCTCGGAGAATAGCTCGCCACAAGGCCCTTCACGTGGGCCTCCCGCCTAGCGGATTGAGCTGTAGCGGGGCTGGTATGCAAAACCAGCTGCTGGCCGCCCTCTGATCCGGAGGGAGTAGACCCGGAAGAAGTATCTTTGGCTGACCCGGAGGTCTTCTTGGCTTTGTCAGATGAGTACTGAGGAGCTTGTTAAAAGATATCAGCGATTGAAAGAGTAGACCCGGTGGGAGCCGATGGAGCTTTTCCCTTCGGAGGCTTGGAAGCTCTTGCTGTTGCTGCTGGTGGTGTTGTTGCTGCTGGCGCTGTTGCTGCTGGTGCTGGTACTAGTGCTGGTGTTGTTGCTGTTGCTGCTGGTGCAAGTACTACTACTGGTACTGGAGGTGCTGGGGGCGGTGCCGATGAAACTAGCACCTCAACATTGGGCACAGAGGCCGAGGAACCGGGGAGATCCAGCATCGTCGTATCCAGATCCGGCCCACTACCCCCCGCGCCAACATTGCCCTCCTCTTGGCAAGGTGGGCTTTGGTCAGGCGCAGCCGCGGAGCCCTCTTGAATAGGGCTGAGCGGGCGATAATCATCGTTGCGAGGGGGAGAGGGGCTGCTCCGGAGTAGAGAGGCAATCCCGGGGCCGCTCTGAGAAATATCCACAGGAGCTCTAAGAAGAAAGGAAGGACAGCGAGTCAAAAAGAGAGAACCAACCAGAAAGGCAAGCAAACGAAAAAAATCCGAAGTAGTAATGCTAAAAGGACTTACTCGTCTGCGGTAGGAGGATCCCGAGGTTTGGGTTCCCTCCGAACTGTGCTCTTGGTGGCAGGCTTGGCCAAGGGTTTAACCCCGGACTTCTTTTGCCTCTTCTTGGGCGGCGGTGCCTCTGAAGCTGCGGCCGAGGTAGCTGCGTGCTTCTGGGAAGGGGTCGGGGCCGGGCCACCGGTGGCAAGGGGAGGAACCTCATGGACCTAATCGTCCGCGTTAGCTGAACATTCGAACATGAGCCAGGTGCAAGTAAGAGATGAGAACCGGATCAAGTACCTCAAGGACTTCAATGTCAGAATCATCATCGTCTGGCCAATCCCTTAAAGAAGAGGCCTTAGCAGCGCTACGCCTGACAACGTCCGGGGTAGGCAGGAAGGCCTCCGGATCAGGCTCCACCTCGTCCAACTCGGTGCGATCCTCCAACCATTTGCTTGCTAGCACCTCGCCATCCTCGAGTGGTTGCTGGAGAAATTTCTGAGAGAATAATTGCCAAGTTACAAAGGAAAACCGACATACGAAGAAGATTCGGAAAACAAAGAAGGGTTAATTTACCTTTGGAGGAGGGTTGGCATGGGTGAAGGGCTCGAGTCCCCACTCCCAATCCTCGGAGAACTCCTTCTCCCTGTTGAATATGGACTTAACCCGGCGGTAAACCGCCGAGTTATCTAGCTCGAAAGAAGAGGTCTGGTGAGGGTCAAGAGGGCCTCTAAGGTAGCAAATCTTGTGGGCTCACTTCTGGAGGGGGGAGACCCGGCTGCGGATAAAAATAATCATAATATCCTCCCCCCGGAGACGCTCCTTGAGCAGCTCCGTGATCCGGCATGCCACTTGATTCGCTAGGGCCGTGGCGCGCTTGGGAATGCTTTCCCAAAGCGAAGGATCTAGAGGGCCAAGCTTGAAAGGGAGCATCCGGATCTGGTCCTCCTTGGTGGTGTTCCGGACATAGAAGAAGGTCCAGGCCCAGCCCTTGCAGGATTCGAGCCTGGTGACCCGTGGAAACACGGACTACTTGCGGAGAGATGGAGGCAGCGCCGCATTGGGTCAGGTGCTTGTCCTCCGGGGCAAGCTCCTTATCCAGAACCACGTTCCTCCGCAGACCAAAGAACTTAATCCAAAGTTCTTTGGTTGGCTAAAGGCCAATGAATCCCTGAATGCCCGGGGCAAAGGAAGACAGAGAGGTGACAGTGTTTGCGGGGAGGTGATGCGGTTGCAGCTTGTAAGTGGAAATGAAATCAAAGAAAAAATCAGATGTGGGGAGGCTGAAGCCGCGCTGGAAATGGGAAAGAAACACAACGTATTCCCCCTCTCCGGGGAAGGAGAAATTTCACCGACGGCGAGGCGGCAGGCGACGCCGGCGGGAATGCGACAGGAGGCACGGAGCCAAGCCAAGTCCTCCTTGCGGACGGTGGAGCCATCCTAGCAACCACGCTCGCGGCCCTCCACTCCTTCTTCCTGTTGCGCCACCACTGCCTCTGCCTCAAACATGGTGGATTCGAAGCTTTTGACAGGATAATCATAATAGAAATAGCCGGAGGAAGGAAAGCGGGAAGTGCAAGTCCCCGTGATGGAAACTGTGAATGGGGACGGCGGCGCAGATGTGAGTGGTTTCGGTCGCGGTGGCGCTCGTGAAGCAGAAAACTGGCGGCGACGGCAGAGTCGCTGTGAAAGAGAGAAAGAGCAGTGGAGCGTGGTGCAAATGGGGGAACTTCCACTGGGAGTGCCCCGCACCCCCTACTTAACCGTGTCGCACGCGCGTCGTGGGATCCTTTACGGGTGACGTGTCGCACGCAACGAGCGTGTACACAGCCCGAGCAGCCAATCAGAACAAGGCCATAGGAGGGTCCACGGGAGCAAGCGATCCCATGACATGACATGGTGTTACAGTTAACGAGGCGCTGCAGTGATGGGACGTTTATAGCAGTTGTCCTGACGCAGCGACAGTAACCGGCACGGTAAATACGCATGGCCCTTAAAATGAGGCAAATGATGATTACCCTCCATGTAGTATGTGGAGAAGCGTATGAGAGAAGGAAAGGTAACCCGGATAAGCAAGCGAAAGACCTAGCTAACAAGGAATAACTCGGGAAGTGCAAAAGGGTTGCAAGATGAGAAACTCTGGGTTACGAGGTAACTCGGCCTAAGGAGCGAAAGATCCGGATAAGGGAACCTGGTGTGGCCTTAACAACTAAAAGTCACTAAGACCGCACCAGCTTCGGGGACTAATGTTGGGCGGATACCCCCGGGTAGGGTAACGCCAGGGTATAAGGGCCGAGTTAGCTGGGGTACGACGCGGTCAAAGAAAAGTGCTGACCGGGTCACCCTAAGGCAGGCCGAATCACGGTGTGACCCAGCCCATGGGGCATTTCCTTGACAATGGTCCGGCCGGCATAAGATTTATGCCGGCCATGTCTATCTGTTTTGCAGGTAAAAGGGGAAGCCGGATTAGCTATATACTAGCCAGATTATCTTTGCTTCCAAGAGAAGGAATCCCCCGCTGGTCAAAAGGTGGGTTTATTAGCTGAAGCATGTGCAAAGTAAAGTAAAGAAGAGGACCAGTGGGTCAGGGGCGACCAAGGTGACGCGGGCAAAGCCGGATGACGTAGCCCGTGTCTGGTGACGCCAAAAGGCAAGGATTACGCCATGGGTTACGTCCAAAACCCGGACGAGCCGTTAAAGGGAATAAAGAAGCATTTGCTTTAGGAAAGGAGCATATTTGTAGAATATGCTGCCACCTGTGCCCTAGAATTGTAAGCCGGGCTCCCCGATATAAGGAGCACCGGGGCCTCCATAGAGGAGGACGGTGCATAGATCAATCATTCTATGTCTAAGGTAGAACTCTAAGGCTAGTGAACAGGGAGTAAGAGACATCGTCTCCTTCTTGTTGAGAGCCTTAGGAGCACTTGTAAACACCATTGATAGAGAATATACAAGAACTTCCGTGCGTGGAATCACCACGCTCTCCCTCCCTGGATTCCCCTAGCACTCATTGGCCCCATCTTTAGCCTATCCATGGCATCTGCCGTGCCGCCACCACGACATGTATTGTGCACCGTCGTGCCCCATGTTGCTGGAAGGTGGGTCGCGCGCGTGAACTAGGACCACCATCATTGTACACCGGCAGGAGTACATTCTTGGCGAGGCGTTCCTGACGCGACACGCTTCCGCACCCACCGGGTGGTGGGGTTCGCCGAGAGCCGATGTCGCACTATAAGCCCATGCCGGCAACGGACTCTCACATACATGAGCCCGCCGAGAGCCTATGTGGCGCTGTTAGCCCGTGACATCCGCGGTTTCTCACGTACGTTGTGCCCGTGAGAGCCGACATGGCATGGTGATCCCATGGTGGAAGCGGATTCTTGCGGTTGTGAGGCCCAATCTGAGCCGATGCAACATCCTACACTTTACCCGCATGTGGGTTCTCGTGACTGAGATCCGAGCTGGAAGCGGAGGTGGGATCGGAAAACATGTGGGGGCATGTTATCTCACCTCAGATAGATGAGTTGGTAGAATAGACTGTAGGTGTTGCATGGTTCTCACGGCCGATAGCACTGCTGGTAGCGTATACTCTAGACCACGCGGTTTCATGTGGCGAGATAGTTTCGTGGGTTCCACTTGCATGGATCCTCGGCACCAGAACTAGTGCTTAGCCTATAAAAGACCACTTATTCTTTCTGGTTTCTCACATCACATTATCTAGTTCGGCTTACCTTCTCTGCATGTCGTGCTAGAAGTGACACCGCCAGCCACGCCGAATGACGGCTTTGCCGTATCATACGCGTTCGGGGAGAATATCATTTTACGGCCCGAGTTCCCTGAAATCATCCACGATGACTACAGTTGGTGTGCCAAATACTCAGAGGGTCTTTTTAGGCACGAATTCAACTTTATGTTTCAATACAAAATATTAGGCTAACGGCCGTCAAGTTGGGCCCCCCTGTCAGTTCTCGCCGTTATGTCGCTCCCGTTGCTTAGGTGTCAATTAGGCTTGCAGCATTGGTGCCTGCATCCATTACGCGTCTTCTTCTTCCCCGGAACGGTAATCTGTGGGGCGTCGAAGCCATGGCGCGGAGCTGGGACATGGAAGAACCTGCTCGGCCGAACTCTCCTCCCTGTAGGCTTGCAGTGTTGGCACCTGCATCCATTACGCGTCTTCTTCTTCCCTGGAGCGGCAATCTGTGGTCATGGCCATGGCGCAGAGCTGGGACGTGCCGAACCTGCTCGGCCCCGCTCTCCTGCCCATCCCGAGTCAGAGCTCGCCCTCACCATGGACGCACCCATGGCACGGTGCGGGGACGAGAATTGGTTCTCGGTGAGATTTATCACCGTGTAAACCATGCTCGGTTCTATTTTCCTTCTCTAGAATCCGAGCTCGCCATCGCCGTGGTTGCACCCACACAAATTCTGCCACCTCTATCGAGGTCTCTGTAGTAGCTCAAGTTCTGCCATGTTGGAGCTGTAAGCGAATTCGGAGCTGGGCAGCGGCAACCTGTTGTTGAACCTGTAAGGAATTTGCTGATGACTGCGTGTCGCTCCAAGGTCTTCGGCTTCTGCCAACATCCACCGCCGATGTGAGATCATTTAGTTACTTCAATACA
The DNA here is from genome assembly GCA_023614405.1 of Avena insularis. Taxonomy (NCBI): domain Eukaryota; kingdom Viridiplantae; phylum Streptophyta; class Magnoliopsida; order Poales; family Poaceae; genus Avena; species Avena insularis. Next base: position 463,036,052 of record CM042690.1, read on the forward strand.
AAATTTCGACTAGTTTAACTTGTTGATGTATTCCTTGGCAATTATAATATAATCGAGCACTAGAAATATTTTGTAGTGTGCATGAGCATGATCAGTAATATAATTGAACACTAGAAATTTTAAGGCACTCCATATAAAGCAGTAGATTAATATAGAAGGTTCACCAGAGACACCACGGATATATTGTCTTACATTCCTCATACAGGTAATAATTAACTAAAACAAAATAAAAGCAGGGGCGGCAGCAGGAGGCCGGGACACGGAGACGCCTAGCAGGGTAGGGGCATATCAGCAGGAGGCAGCGACAGCCTAGTCAATGGGATATAGGCCAGTCCTGACATACTCCTGGAGGAATTTGCCAAAGGCTGCATGCCGCGCCAAGGTAATCGGCCTATGGCTTCTGCCTCCACCTCTGGCAACGCCCACCGTGTGCTAGATCATGCTGTCGAGGTCCACGTTGATTGCTCTGCCATAGAATGGGCAAAACAGTCTCCCCCTACGGTGGAAACGGATTAGCCCAAACCATAACCGCCTCAGCACGTAGCGACTCTTGTTGTCCCTGGATACCTTATTATCGTCCACTTCATCATCATCATCCTATTGATTTTTAAGAACATACCTTAGAACTCATACATATGATTGAATTGTATTACAATTCAAGAATTGCCAACATGTATATGTAAGACAATATATCCGTGGATATCAAAGATAAAGGATCTCAACAATAGTTTGATCAGTTCATATATCATTTCATCTCAACGCAATGACAAATAATTGCATCAGAGTGTATGTAGAATAAAGATTGGGGCCTCATAAGGTTCTTCAGGGATGGCGTGAGTGAACCAAGTAACAATTGCACAACCAATATTGTTCTTGTACATCGCCCCAGGTTCACTAACTCATCCCTGAAAAAATCTAACACCAATGTGTTTGCCTCTCTTTTGGGACAAATTTGAATCATTGGCCACAATAAGAAATTGAAATGTAATCGTACAAAACAATATTCAGGGATATACATAGTCAGGTATAAAAACAAGCCTAAATATTGTAATTATAAATAAAAAACCAAACAATTAATCTTCAGGTACATGTTAAAAATACTCATGATCAAAACCATTCATATACATATCCATCATAGGAATCAACTAAAGATCAGAAAAAATTCAAGGATCATATATGTAGTTCCATATGAGAATAAATCTAGGGCCTCATAATTTATTTTAGAGATGGAGTTATAGAACCAAACTACCAACAACACAACCTATATTGTTTGTGTGCATTGCTGCCTCAGGTTCACCAACCCATCCCTAAAACACCACACATCATATGTGTCTCCCCTTGAACTCTTTTGGGGCAAATTTCAATCATCGGCCTCGGTGACAAACTGAAATGTAATTCTTATACACTATGAGTGCATGGAATAGATAATTCAAATATCATAGTTCTATGAATGTAGAATAAAGATTGCAGCCTCATAAGTTTCTTCAGGGATGGCATAAGAGAACCAAGTAACAATTGCATAACTTATATTGATCTTGTACATGGCCCCAAGTTCGCTAACTCATCCCGGAAAAAATCTGACACCAATGTGTCTGCCTCTCTTTGGGGCAAATTTGAATCATTGGCCACAATAAGAAATTGAAATGTAATCGTACAAAACAATATTCAGGGATATACATATGCATCATACGACGCATTCATAGATCAGAAACAATACAAAGGTTATATATATAGGTTCCATATGAGAAAAAAATTAGGGCCTAATTTTTTCAGAGATGGAGTCGGAGAACCAAAATACCAACAACATAACCTATATTGTTTATGTGCATTGCTGCCTCAGGTTCACTAACCATCCCTAAGAAAACAACACCATCAGATGCCCTTGCACTATTTTGGGACAAAATTGAATCATTGGGCTCAGTAAGGAATAGAAATGTAATGTTATAGGCATGTTGTGTATCGAAATCAACACTCAACTAGCAAACTCAACTAGATGGCAGATGAGTAGATTGGGGTTTTGTGACTAGACGGAGTGGGGTTTTGTGCTAGATGGCAAATTGATCAATCAACCGATCGAACCATATATATACTACCCTACTTCAAGAGCAAAAGAATCTGTACACGATTGAGCAAAACCAATGTATGAATAGTGAAATCTGCGGCTATGACTAGAGAAGCTAGCAATGTAGTACCTCAGACTCCTCATCAGGGACCTCCTCCTCGAACTCGTCATTCTCTGTGATTGCGTCGAAGATTTCTTGCACGGCGATGGGGTCATTGATGTAAAGCACCGGATTTCCTCCGCCTGCCGCCTGCCCCCCATCCAGATCTTCCGCTAGCACCATGACATTGTCGGCCACGATGTTGTCGGCCACCTGCTGCTCGGCAGCAACGGCTACTGGCTGGATGGATGAGCTTGAACCCTCGACGATGCGGCAACGAGAGGCGTCCGTGCTCGGAGAAGACGCCTCCGCCTGCTTGGCGACGACAGAGCCATCTGCTGCTGCGCCTTCAACTAGCTTCACGTCTGGCTCGTCTCCACACATATGCTTCATGGTGCACCTAGGGAAGGAGGTAGTGCAAGCGAGGGAGCTTAGGCGCGCGCGGTAGGTGTAGATTGGGGTCTTGGGACTAGACAGACTGGGGAAAATGACATGAGCACATGGAAGAAGAAGGTCGAGCGGGTTTATAAACACTAGACCGTTCGTAGTCCTCGAGTGGACACGTGTGGTGGGCGGGGGGGCGGGGGGCTACCATGATCTCCACCTTTTTTTGGGTTCCCTTTTTTTAAATAGCCACAATCTCCACTTTAGAGCTGCATTGAAAACACGCTCATGGTAGACCTCGATTCCACTGCATGGAAGTGGCGCGAAAACAATTTATAGCAATGTTAGATCTACTCAAGGGGTAAAAATGGGATATGTCTTATTAAAATCAAGTGGCAATAAATTGCAGCGTCCCATTGACACCCGTGCACTCGATGACCCTGTTGCCCTGTGCATGTGTGGTAGTAGCAGTAGTAGCCTTTGCAAACCAGATTAAACGTGACATGACCACTCGACGACTTTTTCCATGGACGGTATCGTGTTCCTTCTTGTAGAGGGAGACGTCCATGTTGTCTCACGCTGAGGGAGACATCTATGCTGTCTCACGCTGTACTGTGAAGGGCACGACGTGTGCAACGATCATCATTGGATCACATAGGATCAACGGTTGGTGCGCATGATCCGCGTGACAACTGTGACAACCAATCAGGGTGTAGCAGACAGAGTGAGCACATGTTTGGGCTTCTACGAAAGAGAGATGGGGAACCAAGGGCAAAACTAAGTAGTATCAAAAAACCAAGGGAAAAACTGAGTAGTATCAAAAAACCAAGGGCAAAACTAAGTAGTATAAAAATCGAAAGTGAGTGTCTTGTACAATGAAATACATCATGGCATACATCAAATTATGCCAAGATAGATCCACTAGAGTTTACTGCATGTGTGTTCTTCTCATAAACCACATATGGATCACCCAAAGTCATTGCATGTCTGTTCTTCTCACAAACCACATATGGATCCACCAGTGTCATTGCATGTGTTTTCATTTAATGAACCACACCTAGTGTCATTGCATGTGTGTTCTTCCCACAAACCACACATGGATCCACCAGTGTCACTGGATGTGTTTTCTTTCCATGAACCACACCCAAAGTCATTGCATGTCTGTTCTTTTCACAAACCACATAAGGATCCACCAGTATCATTGGATGTGTTTTATTTTCATGAACCACACCCATTGTCACTAGATGTGTGTTCTTTTCATGAACAACAACCAGTGTCACCGGATGTGAGTTCTTTTCATGAACCACACCTAGAGTCATTGAATGTGTGTTCTTTTCATGAACCAGAGCTAAAGTCATTGCATGTGTGTTCTTCTCACAAACCACAGCTAGAGTCATTGCATGTCTGTTCTTCTCACAAACCACACATGGATCCACCAGTGTCACTGCATGTCTGTTCTTTTCATGAACCACACCCAGTGTCATTGCATGTGTGTTCTTCTCACAAACCACACGTGGATCCACCAGTGTCACTGCATTTATGTTCTTTTCATGAACCACACCTAGTGTCATTGCATGTGTGTTCTTATCACAAACCACACATAGATCCACCAGTGTCACTGGATGTGTGTTCTTTTCATGAACCACACCCAGAGTCAGGCATGTATGTTCTTTTCACAAACAACACACATGGATCTACTGCTAGTGTCACTGGATGTGTGTTCTTTTCATGGATCCATCAGTGTCATTGCATGTGTGTTCTTTCCACAAACCACACATGGATCCACTAGTGTCACTGGATGTGTGTTCTTTTCATGAACCACAGCCAGAGTCATTACATGTCTGTTCTTTTCACAAACCACATAAGGATCCACCAGTATCATTGGATGTGTTTTCTTTTCATCAACCACACCTAGTGTCACTGGATGTGTGTTATTTTTTTGAACCACAAGTATAGTCATTCGATGTGTGTTCTTTTCATGTACCACAACTAGAGTCATTGCATGTGTGTTCTTTTCATGAACCACACCCAGTGTCATTGCATGTCTGTTCTTTCCACAAACCACAGCTAGAGTCACTGCATGTCTGTTTTTTCCACAAACCAAATATGGATGTCCGTTCTTTTCATGAACCACACCCAGTGTCATTGCATGTATATTCTTCCCACAAACCACATATGGATCCACCAGTGTCATTGGATGTGTGTTCTTTTCATGAACCACACCCAGTGTCATTGCATGGGTGTTCTTCTAACAAACCACACATGGATCCACTAGTGTCATTGGATGTGTGTTCTTTTCATGAACCCCACCCAGAGTCATTGCATGTCTGTTCTTTTCACAAACAACACACATGGATCCACAACTAGTGTCACTGGATGTGTGTTCTTTTCATGAACCACAGCTAGAGTCATTGGATGTGTGTTCTTTTCATGAACCACATATAGAGTCATTGCATGTGTGTTCTTCTCGCAAACCACAGCTAGAATCATTGCATGTCTGTTCTTCTCACAAACCACACATGGATCCACCAGTGTCACTGCATGTTTGTTATTTTCATGAACCACACCCAGTGTCATCGCATCTGTGTTCTTCTCACAAACCACACACGGATCCACCAATGCCACTACATGTCTGTTATTTTCATGAACCACACCTAGTGTCATTACATGTGTGTTCTTGTCACAAACCACACATAGATCCACCAGTGTCACTGGATGTGTGTTCTTTTCATGAACCACATCCAGAGTCATTGCATGTCTGGTTTTTTCACAAACAACATGTGGATCAGCAAATGTCATTGCATGTGTGTTCTTTCCGCAAACCACAAAAGGATCCACTAGTGTCATTGCATGTGTGGTCTTTCCACAAACCACATATGAACCAGACCCAGTGTCATTGCATGTCTGTTCTTTTCGACAAGCCACATATGGATCCACCAGTGTCAGTGGATGTGTGTTCTTTTCATGAACCATAGCTAGAGTCATTGCATGTGTGTTCTTCCCATAAACCACACATGGATCCACCAGTGTCATTGCATGTGTTTTCTTTTCATGAACCACACCCAGTGTCATTGCATGTGTGTTCTTCCCACAAACCACACATGGATCCACCAGTGTCATTGCATGTGTGTTCTTTTCACAAACAACACATGGATCAACCAGTGCCATTGCATGTGTGTTCTTTCCACAAACCACATGGATCAACCAATGTCATTGCATGTGTGTTCTTGTCACAAACCACATGGATCAACTCCAATTGCATTGCATGTGTCTTTTTGTCACAAACCACATATGGATCAACCAATGTCATTGCATGTGTGTTCCTGTTATGAACCACATATGGATCCACCAGTGTTTATTGCATTTGTGTTCTTTCCACAAACCACATATGTATCCACTAGAGTCATTGCATGTGTGTTCTTTTCAGAAACCACAAATGGATTCACCAGTGTCATTGCATGTGTGTTCTTCTCATAAACCACATATGGATCCTAACCTTAGGAGAGCCCTAACCCTAGCCCCCCAATGGGTGGCCATTAGACCGAGTCTTCTAGAAGGCACGCCCTAACACAGTTGTTCTGATTGACGATTGTTACATACCGTTCGATTGGGGCGCTTGGACAATTGGGATGGTCTTCGTGAGAGCGATCCGCGAGTAGGCTGTTCTGCGGCATGACTGGCCACGCTTGCTCTGGACAAACTGTCAACACCGGGCGCTCCCCTGTTGCGAGTGTCACGACTCACGAGTTCAGTGGGCCATATCCCAGTGTCACGTCCCCATTACTTCTCTTCCTCCCCGTACTTCTCTTCCTTCCCCTCGAAGCCACTTTCCCCACTTCACACCCATCTTGCCGTACCCACAAGCCGATGGCGCATCCATCCCAATCCCCTCTCCGGCAGCCACCCCCCCTCTCCCCTCTTGCCATGGGTTCAAGGGGAGACGGCGAGGAAACGCATCGTGACGACAGGGACTGTGATTTCGATGTGAGTCGTCTCATCTCAGTCTCTATCATCTGTGGCTAGTTATCTATTTTTTGAGCTAGATCTACTCTGCTTACTCATGCACGTATGATGTGTTAGGCCAACCAGACGATGTATGAGTCCGACTATCACGGTTTAGCGGATGAAGACAGTCCTCTGCTATGTAAACATGGATATGTGCCCGCTAAATTTGTAGCGTTCGAAGGACAAAACGTAGGAAGGAGATTTCTACGGTGTCAAGGACATCGTGCAATGATGCAAGGCGGAAGTTGCGGTGTTGTCAAATGGGTAGATCCAGAGTGGCCCAAATCGATGCAGAAAACGCTGGACAAACTATGGGAAATGACTATTGAGTTAAAAGAATCCATATTCAGCTCACTTCTTGACAGTGTTGAGATGAAGCTATGGGAACCAGTTGACACGACCAAGCTTAAGCGAGATCTCAGGAGCGTGCAAGACAAGGTTAGCAAAGTCGAGAAGGAGAGGGACGCGGCGTTGTCCCTGAAGCCTAAAGCAGAGCAAGAACTGATTCAAGCAAGGAATGATCTTCACCAGGCCAAAGTCCTGTAGTTCACAACTACGAGTATTGACAAGTGCATCAGAAAAAATGCAGAGAAACAATTGAAGTTGTGCAAGGAAGATGCTAAAAGGAAGGAGCAGACGATTCGATCCTTGCTCTCGTAGGAAGATGCGCATCAGGCTAAGATTAGGAAGATCAAGGAGATGTGTGATAACTAGTTCTATTTATCTTGAGCTCCATGCCTTTTTAAGTTGTAATAGTTGTATTTGTTGACCTAGCGGTCTGAATTAGTGGTCCCGGAGTCCTGGGAGGAAAAAAATTGGTCGCTCGTTAATCTGTCTTAACCCTGCATTGCTTCTTTTTGTCTGATCATGGTGGTATTCTGACATTGGTGTTTTGTTTAAACGTAATCTACGTGGATTGTGCCACATGTAGATGGCACAACCACAATTTATAAAGTGGAAGCATGTACACCCGGTTACTGGAGATCCGGGAGCTTCGCCAAATGCAGGGGATGCAGGAGCAGGGAGGCGGTGAGATAGACGGGCTCAAGATTAGGCCAGAAAGTGGTACTGATTTCCTCCTCATCTGGGCATTATCGGTTACCATTGCTGTTTATGTTGCCATGTCATTGTGTGCAGCAGCTGAAATAAGTTGCTGCTTCATGGAGTGTAGCAGCTTAAAAAATTTATTTCTGTGCCACTTACATTCCGTCGTATTTGGAGACATCCTGCCCCTCAGCAATCATGGAACCGATGCTGCGTGTTTTCAGATAGTAGTGGCACAATCACAATTTCGGATTCAACTACTGACTCGGGCGTTTCCAAATCCTAAGTTGCGGTACATTTTAATCAGAGAACGTGGGTAGATTGTTTCGCCCAGCAAAGTTCCACACACAAAGCTCCATAATTTAACCGAATTACATATATAGGTTCAAGTTCAACATATTACTATGCATTTTCATTGCCAACAGCCTTCTTCCGAAGCCTGGGTACCAAGCCTTCACGTCCACTGGCTTCTTCATTTCCTACCTTCTTCCTCTTCCTCGGTGCAAATTTTCTTAGCTTCACGTACTCTGCATCGCCGGAACAATGGGCACCAGAATCGTGCCCAGCATCATCTTTCCACTCGTTTTTAATTTCTTCGGGCAGCAAAATGACTGACCCGGCAGTCATGTTTCTAACCTTGCGGCGCTTCCTGTCAAAGAAACAAGACTGTTGCATAACTGCCCAATATCTACAGAGTAAATAAAACAAAAATTACAATTCAACACAAACATGCGAATCCCAAGAGACTTTTGCTTACCAGGAGCTAATTGGGTTCGAGCAACCACCCTGTCCAAGAATAGAAGGGCGACTCCCAGTTGCAACAGCTTCCACATCTAGTACATCACAATTCAGCTCAAACATGCAAGCCGAAGCATACCTTTCCATCAACCCAATTAGCTGACTGTCACACATTAGAGGAACCATGATGCCACGTTCATCCATGAAGTTGAACTTTGCAGCCTACTTCGGCCATAATTCATCATGATTACGCAGAGCAGCAACCATACCAAATATAGTGTAGATCTGCGCAGGTGCTTCTTCCATCGTGATACAATGGTGTCCATACCACTTGCCCTTAGAGTCATACCTGAAGAGGACTACCGTAACCAGGTAAGCATGGTCCGCGGAGATCTCACTTGACAGAAAACTGTGGACCAAATATGTTTGTCATCGTTGGGCTAACAAACAATTTTAGGTTCAGTAGCCAACTAGTAGTTATAATAGTGCGAATAGCAAAGAGAAGGGTAGCTCACCCGCTTGTAGCCAGAACTTCTTCTTCCTTGGTAGTAGGATCTGCCATCCTCCGAGCTGCTCGGCTCGTCGGCAGCGGAGGCGGGCTAGAGCCTCGCAATGGCTGCTACGACATGCGCCATTGGAGCTCGGGATCAGTGACTGGGTGCAGCAACTGGGCGCAGCAACTTGGCACTGGAAGTCAAATGTCTGGAGGGTGGATTCCGACGCTGCCGGTGCTAGGGGAAAGGTGGGAATCGATTTGTGAAATTGGTCAATGCATCCAATCCACTTAGTTCCTCGATTTTCCTAAGAGGTTGCCGCGTTGGTGCTCGCGTCATGGACAGATGACCGACATGAGGGTCCCGACCATCTACTTCATGGGGCAGTTTCACGGAATGTTTGAATTTGGCAGGGTTGAGATGAGTTTGCATCGAAATGACCCCTCTCGGTAGTTCGCGGCCCAACATTTTGAAACGCGGCAATTTCAGACAACTTAGGTACCGCCATGCGCTGGCCCGGGAACTTTGGTACCGCAGACGAACAGCCCCATGTTCGGGGTGGTGGCTTGGTGCTCTGTAGTACAATGGAGAGCAGAAGCGTAGGTTTGTTCCTTCGTAAGTACCTATAGCGATAGACAACACACTACACCTTAGTTGCGCGTGGTCCTACAACATCGAAGATATTAGGCTGGACGCACTTCTGCAGGTTCACGCCGGCGGCATGTCCTCTCGCCGATTCTACGCCACGGCATCATTCCTATGCCACTTCTTAGCGATGATAGAGGACGACGCCTTGGCCAGCATGGCCAATTATTTTTAACTCTCCTACGCATGTCCTTGATGCTGTGAAGTGGGTGATGAAGAATCGTTCATGACATGTGAGTCTTTTCTACACGAGGTTTTTCCGTCCTAGCAACATCGAGGGCTGAGCCTACCTTGGTTGTCATGCCAGCGGTGACCATGTCGGAGACGACGTCGGAGGCTACGCGAGGTTTTCCACCTCATAGCCCTCTCTAGGAGGCGCCTATTCATAATATAAGACATATACGTAGGTTTTTAGCCCTCTCTAGGAGGGATTTCTATTTTTTTCGATCCGAAATTGTAAACTTTCCTGTTTCCTACCGAGAAAAGATGTGATCTCGGTGGCTAGCCTATGTTTGTGTGCTCACCCAAATCCAGTAATGAAGTTGAATTGTCTTCCTGTGTTTTCCATTTTTTTGACTTTTGTCTTTGTTTTTCTGAAGTGCAACCCTACCATTTGATCACCATCTCTGTACGCATGATATTTATGATTTTTTGGTGTATACTTTTTGTCGTTAGCATTCCTTCGATGCTTTTAGATAGATTTTCATATTAAATGATACGGTATATTGATAATACCTTGAACATTGTCTACACCGTCTCTATGTGTTCATTTGAATATGATAATGAATATATTATGTTTTGTGTTTGTCATTTTTTTTACGTTTTTTCTCTGCTATTTATGCGTACAACCTTCATGTCATCTTCGTGTGTCTGATTTTTACCACCTCTTCTTCATTTCGTGCTTTTAGTATTCTCATGTTTGGCCATTTTGTTACAGTCTTACATGGAGACCTGTACTCAATAGAATCGTACAGTTATTATTAGACTTATAATTATCTTGGACGAAAACTTTACTTGCGTTTTGTGAGGTATCGCATGTTTGAGTTAGTGGTAGACGAACATAGAGCCTATAGATCAGTCCTCACTAGTTTGTCGTACATCGCTAGAGCTTCTCACGCGTGAACTGCATGTTCTCGCCAGGACAAAGCGTGTGCACCTACGTTCCTGCGTATGCAAGTCTTGGTGCTCTAATCGTTCCGCACGTCTATAATACGCAGTATTTTAGGTCCATGGACGAGCTGGAAACATAGACTCTAGCCATACGCGGGTTCTCATAGGTGCTAGGTTATTGCTCAATGTAATCTCTTAGCAATGTCGTGCGGTGGGGTGATACCTTTGATCCGGTTTTACGGATGCAGTATAGTAGCTTTTCTCCTAGTAGAGCCAGGTTTAATCGAACCTTGAGAAACAATGCTAAATAGAAAATAAATGAGACACCTCTATAAGACTTATTTATTTGTTTTTTTTACCTTACATTTACCGGATCTTTCTAGTTTACTTTGAATCGTTGGTTGTTGCAATAGATGGAAATAGACCAGGGTTGAGGATTCACCTGCAACTGCACATCATATGTGATAAAGATAATAATACGCACATTCATGTCAAATGATTTAACAAATATAAGGTTGTGGGAAACACATCCAAATATACTAAATCCCCTAAAAGCCATAGACATAGCAATAGTCTTTTGATCCAACTGTTATACCACGAAGCACCGGGCTATAACATTTATTAAGTATATACAAATCAAAGACTTAAGAAGTGATGTTGCTGTTACTGCCAAATAGATCCCTAAAAGAAGACTGTACTCCCGTTGTTGTCACTGGGCTTCACGTGAAATCGTGATTCACCATCATCTCACCTCAAGTCCTTAGCAATCCTTGGGATCTTGGGCACCTACAAATCCATGGATCGAGACAAGAGACAAAAATACAAAGATAAAAATCTATAATCAATCACCACACAATACTCCCATGAATTAGATGCACAAAATCACTGCGAGGTTTTACCCAACCCGCAGCCCGTGAGGACTACTAACTCATAACAATAAGATGAAGGATAGAAAACATTGTGCAAAATACTTAGATTGAAATCAAATATTCTTACAATGGTCGCCAATTCATAACGAGATCTTGTAGCATCCCAATTGTCTAACATTGGAATGCTACATAAGAAATATAGATCAACACTACCATATGCTTGTTATTTAATACATCATCAAAATATCATGCTCATGTTATCATGCCACATTGCATTTAAGCATCATATTAAAATGGTTGCATGGTTGTTTGGATTGCATTGCATTTATTCTTGTCCAATTTATATCGTGTATTGTCATTGTTGCTATCACCAATACCTCTCTCTCCCTCTTTGCAAGCTCTCTATTTTGTTTTCCTACAAGTTGGGACACATTTGCTAGGGTCCAATATTTTACAAATGTATTATTCAATTCTAAAACCCTAATTCCCCAACTTGTATGAATGCCCAAATTGAAAGTAGCATGGGCATCCTCTTCTATGTACTTGCTTATTCCCTCTTGCCTATGTTTACCAAAAATCCTCTTTTCAAATCCGTGGAAAAATTCAAAAGAAATTGAAGTTAGTTGCTATTTTCGGAAATTGTTTAAAACAAACCACAAAGAAAAAAGGACCGTGTAAGTACCGACCCCGTGCGGTGGCAGACCCACGGTTCCGCTAAACCCAAGCGAGCGCAAATTGCAGTCTCGAAGCAAGACGCTTGCGTCCCCCCTCCCCCTCAAACTTTAGGCTAGCTGACCTATCCTAGTTCTTGTGCATGAAGCTGGCTCACACAAACATGGGTCTATAAAAGTTGCTCTGTGTGAAAAGTTGAATGTAAACTATCCTATTATGTACAACACAAGGCCACTTTTTGCACTAGCCTCTCTCACATTTTGACCTTTTATATGTGTTGGTAGTTGTGAAAGCTTACGTCTCATAAATATTTTCAGTAATTCTTAAAAGTTCTCCGTAGAAATGCAGATTTTTGGATTTAATTACCTGTTCACCTAGCAAATAGTAGCTATGAAGTTTTTGAAACAATTATCATCTCACTCTAAAAAGTGACTACTAGATTATACCAGTAGCAATTACTAGATTAACTAGCCACGATTATCAGATTAACTAGGTATGATTGCCCGATTAAATAATTACATGAACAATAATCATGTTCATTAACAACGTGATTACCCGACGAATTTGCCGTGATTGCCTAATTAATTAGCTATGATTGAAAGATTAATTATCCTAGATGCCAAGTTAATTGTTTAGGTAAAAAATTACTGAGTACCATGTTCTTTGGCAAAAGAAATTACCAGGTTAATTAGCTCCCACTGCCATATTAATTCTGCACGATTGCCAAATAATCAGTAACGTGGTGTCGGTGTCACAGGTACTTGTGTGTGCATGCGTGGAAGAAAATAAGAATGGAAAAATGAGAGTGCGGCTAGCTGCAGGAGGTTGCCAGCTGATGGAGATCGTTGCATGGAAAACAAAAAATTACATACGGTTGCAACTACCAAGATCATATCTAGGCGATACTTGTCGGTCTCAGATAGACTCGCCCTCGAAGACAGTAAAGCGGGATAACGTTCCCAAAAACAAACGTGGCTATTTTAGAGTCACATGACCATCCTTAAGGACGCAATGACAATGCCACAAGTGCAGCGCCTCCATAATCGGCCACACAAACGATGTGCCGACGACTTCCGTCCCTCGCTCCAGCTCGGCAGCGGGTGTAGGGGATCCTCGGGAACTCCGCCAACACTAAGATATGATGGTGATGGTGGTGGAGAAGATCTTGATCAGGGCTTAGCCTAAGCACCATACTCGTGGCAATGGACAAGGCTAGAAGGGGGAGGAAGATACCAACCAAAGAGAATATGAGAGGAGGAGGATGAGTGTGTCATGAAAGGATGAGGAGATGGCCTTTTATAGGGGGAGGGGAGGCTGCCCCAATGGGTTAGCATACCCCAAGAGGTGCCCCACCTCTCCCCTCATCATGTGGGTGGATTCTCCACTCACACAAATCCATCTCCACTCAAACCTTCACTCACTTGCATTAATTTTCCACCACAATTAATGCCATATCTCGTAATTCTCCACTCACTTGGTTTAATGCCACTCAATTTAATGAACACTTCATTTAATGAGTAGTTAATTTAATGAACACATTAATAATTTATCCCCTTGCAATATTTTGATAGATCAAAACTATTCCGGCAGATTTATCAGAACAATTCCTGTGTTATCTAGTATTTTCTCTAGTGTTCCCTATCCACTCAAATGCGTCGACTACCCTTAAGTGTGTCTCCCTACAGGCTCGTGAGCTGAGTGGACATGATCGAAATACTCTCTGATCAATAATCATTAGTGGGACCTGGAGATCCATAATGACTCCCACTAGCTCAAACGATAAACTAGTGATCGCGTAAACCTTTATTCGCAGTAACAAATTCGTTTTGTATCGCGATATTTTACTTGTCCGAGATCCGATCATTCGGTATCATCCATACCTAGTTCGATCCTGGTACAGGTAAGTACTCTTTTTTTGTTCCCGTGATATAACATTCTTAGTGATTGTTATCACTTGCTTGCAAGCTATGTTAATGTGATGTCACCGAGAGGGCCCTAAGTATATCTCTCCATCATCAGGATGGAAAATTTCCACTCTTGATCCACGATCCTAAACTAACACTTTCCAAGTACCTGACGGGATCTTTATAATCACCATATTATGGTGTGTGATACGTTGCTAACGTATCCATAATTTTTGATGTTCCATGCTTGGTTTTATATACTTTCTTATGTTTTGTCCATACTTTGGAGTACTTTTCATATGATTTCTTGGACTAACCTACTAACAAGAGCCACAGTGCCAGTTGTCTGTTTTCTGCTGTTTTTGGTTCCAAGAAAGTCAGAAAATCAATATTCTCGGAATTGGACCGGACAAAAGCCAAAGTCGATATTTTACCGGAAGACTCACGGAGCAAGAAGACGAGACGGAGAGGGGCCACGGGGTGGCCACACCATATGGTGGTAGGGGCAAGCCCTGGCCGCGCCACCATGTGGTGTGGGCCCCGTGGCTGCCCACCGACCTTGCCTCTTTGCCTATAAGATGCCTCCCGATGCAAAAACCCTAAATCGTCCAGCCTCCAGCCATGAAAAGTTCCGCAGCACCGCCGCCGCCGAAGGGGAGATTCGGGGGACAGAAATTCTCTGTTTCGGCACCCTGCCAGGACGGGGAATTGCCCCCGGAGCCATCTTCATCAATCTCCACCACCATCTCCATCGCCGTTGCTGATTCCCATGATGAGGAGGTAGTAGTTCTCTCTAGAGGCTAAGGGTTCTACCGGTAGCTATGTGTTCATCTCTCTCTATGCATGATCTTATTGAGATCATGAGCTTGTAATCTATAGATCTACCTTGCTACTCAAGTGCTTTAATAGATCTCTACTCTCCCCATGTGTGTGAAGTTGACAGTGTGCACACCATCGTGGCACTTAGGCTAGAGATTTCAAATACTTGTTATGAGTTATACTTGGTGTTGGATGTCTGAAATTGTGGTGTTTGTTAGACCCATCTAGTGCTCAAGGTGACAGTGCGGGGTTATGTAGAGGGGAAAGGCTTACTTTGAGGAGTGTTGTTATAGCCCTACCGATGATTAGAGTGTCCAACCGGAGAGTAGTTCAGAGTAGTATCATGAAGATAATATATTTATATGAGAGTGTTCACTAGCGAAAGTATGATCCCTAGGCCTTATTTCTAAACATTGAAACACCGTTTGCAATTAGATCTGTTACATGTTTGCTTGCTTCGATCTTTATTTCAGTTTGCCTTTAGTCTCTTCCACGCCATCAAGCTATTTTTGGCACCATTGTCTTTTATCCATACCACTTGTATTTCACTATCTCTTCGTCGAACTAGTGCACCTATACACCTGACAAGTGTATTGGGTGTGTTGGGGACACAAGAGACTTCTTGTACCTTGATTGCAGGGTTGCTTGAGAGGGGATACCTTTGACCACTTCCTCCCTGAGTTCGATAAACCTTGGGTGATCCACTTAAGGGAAAACTTGCTGTTGTTCTACAAACCTCTGCACTTGGAGGCCCAACAACTGTCTACAAGAATAGAAGTGCGTAGACATCAAGCTATTTTGTGGCACCGTTGCCGGGGAGGTAAGGTAAAAGGTACTCACATCCTCCGATGTGAGTGCTCGAAGTTATTTACTTTAGATTCTGCAATTTTGTCTTATTGTTTCTTGTTTTCACTAGTTAGGCTTAATGGAAAACAACAAAAAAATTAGAGAGCTTTATAGTATTTATCTTGAGTTAGGACATGAAGTGTTTTAAGAGAAAATTAAAAAACCTATGGAACTTTATTTGCATGCTAATAGCAATGTTGTTAGTATGAATTCTTTGGACACCATTATTGCTAATGCTATGGAAAAGTCTAAGCTTGGGTAAGCTAGTTTTTATGAAAATGATCTTTTTAGTTCCCCAGCTTTGGAAGATAACTATTCTATTGCGTATGATGATACCAAACCTCCAATATATGATGATTACAATGATGAATATGATATTTTCAGTCCACCTACTATTGAGGAGAAAATTAATTATGACTACAATATGCCTCCTATATTTGATGATTTTGGTGATGAGAATAATAATGATTGCTATTTTGTTGAATTTGCTCCCACTATGATTAATAAGAATGACTATGCTTATGTGGAGAGTATTAATTCTTTTATGCATGTGGCTCATGATAAGAATGTTCTTGTGATAGTTATATTGTTACTTTTATTCATGATGCTACTAAAAGTTATTATGAGAGAGGGAAACATGGTTTTATGTGTCTCAACAATATTAAGTTTCCCCTCTTTATGTTGAAAATTTTGAAGTTGCACTTGTTTTGCTTTCCTATGCTTGTTGCTTTGTGCTTTCATGACTTGTTTCTTTACAAGATTCCTATGCATAGGAAGTGGGTTAGACTTAAATGTATTTTGAATTTGCTTCTTGATGCTCTCTTTTACTTCAATTCAAATTTCTTATGTGAGCATCTTGTCAAACTATCATGCCTAACTTAAAGGTGTTAAAGAAAAGTACTTATTGGGAGATAACCCAAAAGTTTTAGATGAGTCTTGGAAGTTATTACTTCAGTAATAACCGCTCCTTATCCTTTTTATTTGCTTTTTGTGCCAAGAGTAACCTCTAATCAGAGAGAAGTAATGATTGGGAAAGTTGCTCTCCCAAAACAGATTTCTGTGCTTCACCGTAAAAATTCATGTAAAATCTCTATATGTCCTTTTGAGGCGTGAATTTTTGTGCTTCTGCCCCAAGTTATTATCTAACTTTCCTTTGTTCAACACTTTTCTATTTGAGCAACATAAGGTCTTGGAAAAATTCCGTCTTTACCTTCCGGTTTGTTTTGACAGATTTCTGCCATTATTTGCATTTGCTTCTTGTTTGTACCTTTTTGAGTTCTTTTGGGGAATTGAGATTTTTGAGGGAAGGGCTACAGTAGCTTGTGTTTTAATGGAAGTTGTATTGGTGTTAGAACTGAATCTAAAGACCTATTATCTTGAGTGCACTAATGTTGCTAATAAAGATTGTGTGAAGTTTTGTATGAAAGAAAATTTTCAGGTGTATGGAAGGAATGAGTAATGAGATGAAGGATGGACTAAAGCTCAAGCTTGGGGATGCCACACGTGTCACCCCAAGAAATATCCAAGAAGTACAAGAGTCAAAGCTTGGGGATGCCCAAGGCATCCCCTTCTTCATCAATAAAAATCCTAGGTTTCTTCCAAACGCTTCATTTTTATTGTTTCATGCACAATTGTGTTGTTCTTGGAGCGTCTTCTTTATTGTTTTCATTTTGGTTTTTCGTTTACTTAGTTTGCTTAGTTTTCTGAATAAATTGGTTGGACCCCCTCTTTCATACATTGGTTTTCAAATAGTTTGGTTTGGTTTGCAAAAGAGTAGGAAAGCTCATGCTTAAGTGGTAAAGAGAGTTTGTTTTTGACTGTGGCCTATGCTTTGTCATGCCATGCTTGATATTGTTTTGGCTTTATGCTTAGTATTCTTTGATGTAGCATGACTTGTTATAAACAATTGATGTTGCTTAATGTGCCTTGGATGAATCATGTGTTGTTTTAGCATATTAAAGCATAGTATAGTGGTATTCTCCTTTCATGCTTTATTTGGGTTGACTTGGCGTATGCTCACACCATGTTATGACTATCCAAACTCACCATAGCCTTTATGATCCTTTAGTTTTCAACTTGTAGTACCACTTTATGCTCTGATCAATGATGTTTTCTCGCTCTGCATGATTATGGTCATTATTGCTCTCTTAGTTTGTCGCTCCCAGTCTTTTGCTAGCCTCCATAACCAAGTATGAGTTCCACTCATGCATCCATCCCCTTAAACCAAGTTATTCCAGAGAGTCCACCATACCTACCTACTAGCATATGCTATTCCAAGTATATTCATGTTTTTGTTTACCTTCCAAATTAAACTTGTTATGAGAAAACTAGTGATTAAAGCTCTCACGAACTTGATGGCAGACTTTACTTTTTGCATTTAATAAACTTGAACCATTGGGTCCTTCTTTGTTGCGTATATGCTTGCGCTTTATAAGTTGAAGTTAGCAGAACCATGTATCATGGGGAACGCTTTTAACATTTCACTTGTACTTTGTACCCCGTTGATATCATGTTCTTTTGCCTATGGATCCCGGCGGTGTGAAATAAAAGTGGAACTTGTAAGATCATGGAGTTTGTATGTGTGTTAGAGAAATGCCTGGACCACTAGCCTAAGACATGCCTAATCATGGTGGAAACTTCCAGCATCACCATAATGAGCATTCTATGAAGCATCCTCAATAAAAACCTATGCAAATAGCAAATAAAAAGATCACTGAGATGCTCATTGTCTGCTTTCCTTGTCATTTTGACTATGGGATAGCTCCTGTATCATGTGCAAGGGGTACCCCGTTGGCGGTTCTTTATTATACATATGTACTTACAATGACAAGAGCTTACTTGTGACTAAAGTTGAGTAGCACGAGGTTTGGTCTTCGTAAGTAAGGGGAATGGGATTTTGGCTTATAACTTGTTAAGCATATCCTCTTAGTTGTGTCACTTTAACCTTAATCACCTTCAAGATGCTTATGATAGGGGCAATGAGAGCTAAAAGCTATTAAGTACCATAATGTTTGGAAGCTCTTTATGAGACTTCAATCCCTACTTCCTTCTATGAAGGCCTTTCTTCCAACATTATATTGAGTCTCCACCTTCTATCTTTATGCACCTACTTTGAGAGCATAGTGGCCATTCTTAGTTCTATGTGCATTGTCCCAAGACTTGTTGATTGATGCATATCTTTGATATTGCTTGTTTTAAACTATTTGTATCTAGTCACTCTTATGAACTTTGAAGGTGTCTTATGCATTTATGTTTGCTACTCTATGAGAGACAAGCTTAATGCCACTATGCTATGTTTTCTTTATGTAAAACAAACAAACGTCTTGCAAAGCATTGTTATTCATGAATCTTTTGTTTATGCCTTTTCATGTTGCAACTTAGTTGCTTTGTCTTATTGTTAGAACTTTGTCTTTCATGTTATGATTGAAGTATTATGATCCCAGCTATCAATGTTTTGCAAATACTTTGATCAAGTTTATGATGGTGCATGTCACCTCAAAAATTATTCTTTCTTTTTATCACTTACCTACTCGAGGACGAGCAGGAGTTAAGCTTGGGGATGTTGATACGTTGCTAACGTATCCATAATTTTTGATGTTCCATGCTTGGTTTTATCTACTTTCTTATGTTTTGTCCATACTTTGGAGTACTTTTCATATGATTTCTTGGACTAACCTATTAACAAGAGCCACAGTGCTAGTTGCCTGTTCGCTGCTGTTTTTGGTTCCTGGAAAGTCAGAAAATCAATATTCTCGGAATTGGACCGGACAAAAGCCAAAGTCGATATTTTACCGAAAGACTGATGGAGCCAGAAGACGAGACGGAGAGGGGCCACTGGGTGTCCACACCGTATGGTGGCGCGGGCTAGCCCTGGCCACGCCACTAGGTGGTGTGGGCCCCCTGGCTGCCCACCGACCTTGCCTCTTCGCCTATAAGATGCCTCCCGATGCAAAAAAAACCCTAAATCGTCCAGCCTCCAGCCACAAAAAGTTCCGTAGCACCGCCGCCACCGAAGGGGAGATTCGGGGGATAGAAATTCTCTGTTCTGGCACCCTGCCAGGACAGGGAAGTGCCCCTGGAGCCATCTCCATCAATCTCCACCACCATCTCCATCGTCGTTGCTGATTCCCATGATAAGGAGGGTGTAGTTCTCTCTCGAGGCTAAGGGTTCTACCGGTAGCTATGTGTTCATCTCTCTCTCTATGCATGATCTTATTGAGATCATGAGCTTGTAATATATAGATCTACCTTGCTACTCAAGTGCTTTAATAGATCTCTACTCTCCCCATGTGTGTGAAGTTGACAGTGTGCACACCATCGTGGCACTTAGGCTAGAGATTTCAAATACTTGTTATGAGTTATACTTGGTGTTGGATGTCTGAAATTGTGGTGTTTGTTGGACCCATCTAGTGCTCAAGGTGACAGTGCGGGGTTATGTAGAGGGGAAAGGCTTACTTTGAGGAGTGTTGTTATAGCCCTACCGATGATTAGAGTGTCCAACCGGAGAGTAGTTCAGAGTAGTATCATGAAGATAATATATTTATATGAGAGTGTTCACTAGCGAAAGTATGATCCCTAGGCCTTATTTCTAAACATTGAAACACCGTTTGCAATTAGATCTGTTACATGTTTGCTTGCTTCGATCTTTATTTCAGTTTGCCTTTAGTCTCTTCCACGCCATCAAGCTATTTTCTGGCACCATTATCTTTTATCCATACCACTTGTATTTCACTATCTCTTCGCCGAACTAGTGCACCTATACACCTGACAAGTGTATTGGGTGTGTTGGGGACACAAGAGACTTCTTGTACCTTGATTACAGGGTTGCTTGAGAGGGGATACCTTTGACCACTTCCTCCCTTAGTTCGATAAACCTTGGGTGATCTACTTAAGGGAAAACTTGCTGTTGTTCTACAAACCTCTGCACTTGGAGGCCCAACAACTGTCTACAAGAATAGAAGTGCGTAGACATCAGTGTGATGTTTGATGGAATGAAAGTACTCTTCCTAAGTCCACGATTGACGTTATAGTAGTGTAAACGTAATGGCATGATCGTATTACTATACTTTGGGAGAATGTTCATCACATCATTAAATAAATGTTGTGACCTTGTTATTAACAACATCCAATGTCATGATCAGGAAACCTTGATCATCTGTTAATCAACAAGCTAGTGTAATGATAGGCATTACTAGAAACCTTTTCTTTGTTTATTAAACACACATGTATTAATGTTTCCGGTTAACACAATTATAGCATGAGAAATAAACATTTATCATAAACATGGAATAAGATAATAACCATTTTATTATTGCCTCTTGGGCATATTCCTTTTAGTCTCCCACTTGCACTAGAGTCAATAATCTAGTTTGAAAAACTTGTGCATTTAATACCTATGGCTTTCTTGTGTTGTACATACATGTTTGCTAGTGGTAAACACTCCGGATCTGACGCTTTTAGGTTTGTGTGTATTTGCATGTCTTTGCATCTTTACGCATCACTCATTCTTAAATGAGATGGCATTGTATAAATTTGGTCCTTTGGGGAGACCTTTGTTCCTTGGGGTTTAAAATATGTTGATGCTATTGTCATACAATAGATATCCATATTACTAGCCCATGGAGAACCACACCTAGTTCATTTGCTGCTACTATAGCAGTCTTATACTTAGCCTTTCGTTGTAGTATCCGTCACAATTTCCTTAACCTTTTGGAACTTATCCAAATCCATTATGGAACTTCCTTCCATTACATTGTGCCACCTTAACCGATAGCCTAAATTGAGATAAACTTAGTTTGTATCTGGTGACAAAACTAGTATCAATGTAACACTTATAATGCACTATCTGTTTAGTTCCACTGTAACACTTACAATGAATTATTTGTATAGTCCCAATGTAACCTTTTATAATGAACTATCTTTCTAGCATCAATGTAACACTTTACAATGAACTATTTGTCACTTCTACATATAGAATATATTCTTAGTTCTTCTAGAGTCATAAGTGAAAGGGCATGTATGCCCCCATGTGTGGTTTTGGTAATTAATGACAATCCCTATGGACTAATGTGCAAATTGAGTCTCACTTGTAGGTTTGTCCATTGGCATCACTTGGACCATGTGTTGGATTCAAGGATGAAAAAGAAGAAGCATCATCCAAAGTCTTTGTGCCTATTGGAATCAACTAGAAGACGAAGATATCAAGTATGTCCTGAAGAAGAAGAAGAAGAAGATGGAGTTCCTCATGGATATCTTCAAGACATCATCAAGAATTGAAGTGCAAGCTCAAGATGCGTCATCTCTAGAAGATCTCATGCTTGAAGATTGCCATCCTCGGCAATCATGGAATGATGAAGACAAGTTCGAAGAAGAGGCTTCCCCATGGAGTACGGGGAGCATTTCTCAAGACTTCATCAAGCAAGTGCAAGCAAGTGCAATCATGAAAGGTGTTCCGTCTTGAAGGTGACAAGATTGTCTACATCAAGCTCAAGTGGGATGCTCAAGGCAAAGGTATGATCTTGATAGGGTTTCTATTTTACCGGTCTCTTGTAGTGTTGGGAGACCGGGTTTCGGATAGATAGCCGTACTATCAATAGGGGCTCTCGAGTGAGTAGCTCGATCGTATCTTTCAGAGAGAGCTCAAACCTTTGCAGACATAGCATCATCTTTCTTGGTTGTTGTTTTCTTCTTGTCCATGTGAGGATCTAGAGCTTGTGGTTATCTTCGTAACAAGCTCTAGTTCATCAAAAACGGATTTCCCTTGCATATCTTATTGCGTTTTTGATCTTGCGGTTTTTCCGGCTCCACACCTTGGGAGATATCTCACTTATATATTCATGATATTTTCTCCTTGGTGATACCAAATATTTCACCTTTTGTTGGATTCTACTCTTTATTATCTTTCCAACAATATTGGTTTCATCCCAATTGGAGTTTTCAACCTCAACTTCTTGCGTTTTGGGTTCTGGAGGTTTTACCGGTTCGTTGCTTCTAAGAGGTCATACATTTCTCCATTTTATTTTTATCCTCCCGTGTTGAACTATGATGTTTCTTTGCATAATCTTGTAGAGATTTTTTTCTCTTCAAAACTAGCCCAAGATCATTGAAATCGGAGTTCGAAGTCAAAAGTTATTGAAGTTTCCGTGCAATGTTGTCCAACGTTTTTGCTTGAGCGGTAGTACCGGCCCATGTTCCGGCCAAAGTTCTGGTAAATCTTGTTGTTGTTCTGTAGCTTGTGTTTCTATTTACCGGTAGTACCGGTGGGGCACCGGTAGTTCCGGTGGGGCACGAATCTGGCCCAAACGGGCAGATTTATCTTTCCCTATTTAAGGGCCCCCTCTTCCCCAAAGTTTCACCAAGTTGGGAGGTCATTTTTGCTAGCTCTTCCACTCTCTCTCCTCCATTGTTGACCTTAAAAAGCTTTCCCTCTTCCCTTATCCCTCCCATGATTCTTGCATCTCTTTGAGGGATTTGAGAGTGGGGATCTAGATCTACATCCCTCACCAAACCAAATCCCTTCTTTGTGAAGGAATCCTTGGGATCTAGATCTTGGAGAGTTTTGTGTTCTCCTCTTGTGTTCTTCCTCTCTTATTCCCCCAATAGCTTTTGTAGCTTTGGTGGAATTTGAGAGAGAATTACTTGACTCTTGCATATTGTGCATAGGTTTGAGTTCTCCTCGGAGATTCGGCGAGTTCAAGCTCTTGGGCTTGTTTCTCTTGGGTTCTTGGTACCCTAGACGATTGTGTGGAGTTGTGGTGTGTTCTTGAGGCCTCCAATTGAGTTGTGGAGATTCCTCAATCTTGTTGGCCTTTTGTGGCATTATGGAGCCCTTCTGGCGTTTCTTGGGAGCCCTCCAATTGTTGTGGAGTTTGCCCCAAGCCTTGTACGGGTTCGGTGACCGCCCTCAAGCGTCCCATAGTGGAACGTGAGTATTCCTTTGTGGCGAGCTCACGGGAGAATAGGGTGAGCCTTCTGTGGCGTTGGTAGGTTGCGTGCCTTCGCATCTTGGGGTGACGCCTTGTGTGGCGTTGGGTGAGCATCGACCCACCAAACCTCGAGGTGAGCCACTTGTGGCGTTCGAAGTACATTGCACCCCCGCACCTCTCCAATAGATATGTAGCTTCTTTGGAAGTGAACTTCGGGAAACAAATCATTGTCTCCGCGTCCATCGGTTATCTCTCAACCGAGCCCTTTACTTATGCAATTTACATTGTGATAGCCATCGTTCTTGAAGTATTATATCTTTCTATCACCTTGTTGTTTATCTTGCTTAGCATAGGTTGTTGGTGCACTTAGTGAACCTAGTGAATATAGGTTTTGGCTTGATAAATTAAACGTTAAGTTTTATTCCACATTTATTAGAGCCTAAACCGTAATAATTTTAAAACGCATATTCACCCCCCTCTAGGCGACGTCCATTTCCCTTTCAATTGGTATCAGAGCGAGGTATCTCGCCTCTTAGGCTTCACTGCCTCGAGAGTAAGGATGTCTCCTAGGGGTTTAGTGCACTCTCACACATTTACATTTGATGGCACAAATTATGATGTTTGGCGTATTCGCATGCTTAGTCATTTTCGGGTCATTGACCCAAATATTGAGCGAATTCTAGATATGGACTTGTCTCCTCCTAAGTACCCCCAAAATCTATCTTTGGAGGAGGAGACAAACTCTTATCTTGAAGCTTAAGCATCTAATGTGCGTGTTAATGTTGTGAGCTTTGTAGTTCTTTCCTCAATCATTCCTTTTCGAAATGCTCATGATATTTGGACCAAGCTTCAAGCAAAATATGATGTGTCCAAGCTTAATGAGGATGATTGTGTTCCCTCCACCTCCGGCCGTGATGAGTTCTCATCTTCTTCCATTACACCAACATGTGAGTTGTCACAAGGTAATGATATGGTGAGTGGTGATAGAACTTGCAATGTGGATAGTGAGATTACCATTCATGATCCTACATATCTATCTCATTGCAATGTTGTATCTTTGGGCATGAACACTTGTAGGACTATATGTGATTTACATCCTAGTGGTGATTTCCCTTGCATATCATGTAGAAATGGATTGAATATATCTCATGATGATATGCTTTCTTTGCCTTGTTGCCATGATAAATGTGCTTCTATTTACTCTAGTACTTGTGTTGCTAACCATGTAGAGGAAATCAAAGAATGTGTGGGCCAAGGTAAGGTTGCTATTGGAGCTTCATGTGTTCCCCCATCATCACCTTCTCCCAACATTCACTTATGCCTCATGGCTAAGGAATCAAAGGTAACTTCTCCTTTGGACCCCAATGCACCTCATGATGATGTGAATGTTAACTTAGATGTAGGAGATGATGATGTTGCTTCTTTAAAAGAGAAGGGGTAGCTAGTCCTTCGTGCTCTTCACAGTGATAAAAAATGCTTGCTCTTCTTTCATTGAAATCTTGAACTTTGCCATTGAAAGTAAGCAACTAATTTATGAGCATTAGGACACAATTGACAAAATGAGTAGTCTTGAGCATGAGTATGCTAATGACATTGTAAACCTAAATGAACCTCTTGAAGAGGAACAAACCACCAAGGAATCTCTTGAGGAGACCTTCGCTCTAGAGCTATCTAGAGTAAAGAAATCTCATGATAGAGATCTTGAGGTGGCAAGTGACCTCCAAATTAAAAATGATGAGCTTGAAGTTGACTATGCTAAACTCCTTGAGGATTTTGAGCACCTCAACAGTGGCTCTAGGGTCATAAAGGGGGAGCTGATCAAACTCACCGAGTCGCATGATCAACTTAAAGCTTCCTACTCAAAAGAGCTTTCCAAGTTGGCCTCACCTCTTGCATTTAATCATGATGCTTGTGCTACTAATCCTATCTCTTGTGAAGCATCTATTGTGAAGGAGAATGTTGAGCTACATGCTCAACTTGCTTTGCTAACTAGCAACTATGGTAAATTCGAAGAGAGTCATGCTAAACTCTCAAGCTTGCATGAGGACCTTCTAGTTTCCCATGGTAGTCTAAAGTTGTCTCATGAGGCCATTATGTCAAAGGTAACATCTAGTATGCCTCATGTGGACATTAGCACTACATCTACTCCTAGTGTCATATTGCCATGTGCTAGTCCTTGTAATTCATCCACTCATGCTATTGCTATATCTTGTGATGAATTGCATCCCTTGACTTCTTGCTCTAACAACGTAGCATCTACTTCCTCTAGTATTGTTGATACTAACCACGTAGAGGAAAACAAGAAGCTCAAGGCTCAAGTCAATTCTTTGAAGAATGACTTGAATAAGTGTCATGAAGGGAAGACCACACCCAAGAACATCTTGGGTGTGCGAAGATCCCCAAATGACAAGAGTGGGCTTGGATATAACTCCAACATCAAGAATAAGCCCACCAACTTGTTGAAGCACAAGGGCAACAAGAAGAATGGCCAAGGTCAAGTGAAGAATTCGGCCAACATTGTGTGTTTCATGTGCAAGGAAGAAGGACATCATGTGAGATGTTGCCCACTGAAGAAGAAGCAACAAGGGAAGCAGCCTCAAGCTCCACCCCAACCTAGAAGTGGGCCTCTTCCCAAGACTCAAGCTCTTCCTCACGGGGTGGCATCTTCCAAGAAGAAAGATAGCAAGAGAAGAACTTTCTACATTTGCCGCGAGAAGGGGCACCTTTATTCCTCATGCACCATGGGTAACTCCTCATCCAAGCCTATCTTGATATAAGATGCATATTATCTTAGTAAGGATGAGGTGGGCAATGTGTTTGCCAAATATGTTGGTGCCCAAAGTGGTGTCAAACCATTTGGGTGGCCAAGCCTATTGTGACTAACTTCTTAGGACCCAACTTGGTTGGGGACCAACAAGCTAAAACTTGATCAATAGGTGTTGTTGGAGGGCAGTGTAGGCTTGGCTACATTATGAAGAATTGAGGGATCTTCATCATTTAGTTTTGTCAAGTCAAGCCAATTGAACTATCTTGCTTATATCTTATATCCAATGTTCCTCCTTGCAGTAACATGTGCTCAACTCTTTTACTTTGGAAGTTACTTGCTCCCTTGTGCATGTGTTGGTTTTGTACGATTATATGTGTTTGTACATGTTTTGCTTCCCTCATACCTATATTGAGTTGTCTAGTATATTTGTGTATGTTGGTTGGAACATCATGTATTTGTGTTCTTGTGTTTGAGCCTTTGTTAAATTTATTTGGTATCTTTCTTAGCTCTTGTGAGAGATTAATGGACTATCCCATTTTGGGGGAGTGTTATGCTTGAGCATTCCACGATCCTAAAATGTGTATACATGAGTAATACCACTTAGTTTTTATATTGCAAGTTTATCTAGTATCTATGTGGTATATCTTTCTCATGAAAAATTCAAGTTCCATAATGTCCATTAATCATCTCTATTTGGGTGTTTTTACCTCCTGTTGAGTTTTCTTGATTTATCACATTATGGGGGAGTCATATGCTTTGTGCATATTACAAACCTAGAAAATGTGGACATTTGAGCTAGTGTCACTTAGAATTGATATTGATATTTATCTAGCTCCTAAGTGGCACATTTAGCTCAAAGAAGTTCCAATTCCTTTGGATTGCTTTTATTGCTCATCTTTTGGATCTTGTTTGTGAGAGTTTTTCTTGATATGTGTTTCCTCATATTTGGACCTCCATATCCTCCATGGAAACCATTTGCTTCAAGTTACTTTAATCTTTAATAATTGTGTGACTATTTGGAGCTATCAAGAATCTCTCTCTAAGCATCAAGCATATCTTTTATATCTTGTTACATGCTTCTTTGTGTGAATATGATCATGATTTCCTTGCAAACTACCTTGAGAAAATTTTCCCCATAATTCTTGTCCTTGGACAAGTGACACTCCATATATGGTAGGATTTATTGATCATGTTCACTTTGGCCTATGATTTTATTTGTCCTATCTTTGGCCGAGAAATTGTTTTCTTTTTCTCCCATGTATTCCTTGCCTCTTGTGGATCATTTTAGTTTATTGGTATTCTCTTGTGTTTTATTTAATGTAGGTAGTGGTGACGATCTCACTTCTATGCATTTTGCATTCAATAGCAAAATTCTAAGTAATGCACCACTCATGGGGGAGATCTCCTATATTATTTAGAATACTCATGTTTATGCTTCTTAATTTGATCCATATAGCGTTTCTCGTTCTTGGATGCTTGATCTTTTCGTTTGGTACTTTGTTCCATCATGAAAAGTGTAGAGAGTGTGGGTTTGTGTGTTGGAACCTTCATCCTCTTTACTTGTTTGATCTTTTAGGATGAGATAAATCCTTGAGCATTGTATGTTTTGTGCATATTTTTCTCTTTGGCTTTTGCCTTGTTCATTTGTTGAATTGGGATCCTTTCATGTATTGATTTGGCTCTTTGATACAATTTGGACACCTTTTGTCCTTTCACACTCGTGTGTGCTACTTCTTGGTTTACTTGGTGCTTTAGTTCAAAATGTATATCTTTTTGGTTCTTGAAAGTCTTGTGCATGCATATTTACTACATGTTTATATCATGGCATCCTTGCTTTCTTGATCCAATATATAGGGGATTCTCCACCAAATCCTATCGGCTAAGATGTGCATGAAATTCAATTTCATATCAATATGCACATATTTATGTGGAGGGTCTCCTATGTATTGTAGTTTCACTAACTACTTTGGACCCAATTTGTTTGGGACCATAGTGTACTTAATTTTGTTTTAGG
This sequence comes from Avena insularis, assembly GCA_023614405.1. Classification (NCBI taxonomy): domain Eukaryota; kingdom Viridiplantae; phylum Streptophyta; class Magnoliopsida; order Poales; family Poaceae; genus Avena; species Avena insularis. The sequence goes on from CM042690.1 coordinate 463,064,450, forward strand.
TACATTGGAGATATATATATATATATTGGACGCTTGTCTCATCCATTAGGAAGAAGTGGTGCCTACATGTCAATTAGAGGCAAGCTAGGATGATCAACAAATTCTTATCATCTACATCCTACCAATTAGATCTCGGTAACAAATATCTCTCTCATGCATACGTATCTTGTTTCCAACCTTTTGTGGGTTTCTTGTTGGCATGAACTTGTGTGTTTGTAATGTTGTGGTTCCTTGTTTGGTTATGGGAGTTATCTCTATTGCAAATGTGAGTAGGATGAGATGAGTGCATATAAGGGAGACTACAAAATCATGCTCATGATTCACCAATCCCAACTATGTCAATATCTCTTCCTCATTTTCTCTCACGTGCAATAATGAGTATTTTGCAAAGTTGATTTTTTTGTGATACTTGTTGCCTTTCTTGATATATTGAAACCATTCCCGTTTTCCCTTGGTAATAGTTGCAATGTATGTAGTGTGTTGGTGTTTGAAGCTCATTGATGTACAATAAGATATATTTGATCCTTTGGCCATGCTTTCGAGCAAAAAATCCTATTGATATATGATACATTGCAAATGTATCTATAATTTTTGATGTTCCATGCTTAGTTTTATCCACTTTCTTGTGTTTTGTTCCAACTTTGGAGTACTTTTATTATGATTTCTTGGACTAACCTATTAACAAGAGCCACAGTGCCAGCTGCCTGTTTTCTGTTGTTTTTGGTTCCAGAAAAGTCAGAAAATGAATATTCTCGGAATTGGACGGGACAAAAGCCCAAGTGCCTATTTTTCGGAAGGGGTCAAGTGCCAGAATACGAGACGGAGAGGGGCCAGGGGCCAGCCACACCACCTGGCCACGTGGCCAGACTTGGCCCGCGCTAGGGGGTGGTCTGGCCGACCGCAGCACCCCCTCGGCCTCTCCTTACGCCTATAAGTTGCCCTCAGGACGAAAACCCTAAGTACCTAATAAAAAATCCATAAAAGAGTCTGTAGCCGCCGTCATCTCCATCCCTAGATCGGGAGGGATCTGAAGCTCTTCGGCACTGCCGAGAGGGAATTCACCCCGAGGCCTTCTTCATCACCATGCAAGCCTCCGGTGTGATGCGTGAGTAGTTCATCCTTGGACTACGGATCCATGTAGTAGCTAGATGGCTGGTTTCTCCTCCTTTGTGCTTTCATGTTTAGATCTTGTGAGCTCCGTTCATGATCAAGATCATCTATTTGTAATTCATACATGTTCTGTTTGCGGGGATCCGATGGATATTGAGATGCTATTTCAGATTGATTATTGATTCTATCATGTCTTTGTTATTTGAGATCTTGCATGCTTTCCGTTGTTAGTAGCTATCCTGGCCAAGTAGATGCTAGCAACTCCAAGAATTAGTATTTATGCTCGATAGCGGGTTCATGCCTCTGGTAATCTGGGGAAGTGACAGAAATCTCTAAGTTACTAGATGTGCTGTTGCTACTAGGGACAAAACAACGATCTTTTGTTCATAGAACAATTGTATTGTTTACTTTACACACAGTCAGAAGCAATAATCTGCTTGCAACTTAATCTTTGGAGGGGTTCGGATGATAACCTGAAGGTGGATTATTAGTCATAGATGCAGTTGGATGGCGGTCTATGTATTATGTTGTAATGCCCAATCAAGTCTCAAAGGAGTCAAGATGATTAGTATATGCATGCATTGCTTTCTCGGTGTTTGTCAATTGCCCCGCTGTAATTTGTTCACCTAGCATGTTATCTATCTAAGGAGAGCCACCTCTAGTGAACTATGGATCCCGGTCCTTGTCTTTTATATACAATCTACAATCTTTTACTGCTTTGTGTTTACTTTCTGCAAACTTTTACTTCTTTCCATTCGATACGTTTAATCCTTTGTTTTTCGCAAAACATGGTGAGATTGACAACCTCATCGCAAGTTGGGGACAAAGTTCTGTGGTTGTGTTGTGCAGGTCTCCATGTTGCTACTAGCACCGGTAGTGCGCCCTGCCAAAGCTCAGCTAGTAACACCTTTGGGGTGTTTCCTTGCTCCTACTGGTTCGATTAAACCTTGGTTTCATAACTGAGGGAAACTTGCTGCTGTGCTCATCATACCTTCCTCTTGGGGTTCCCAACGAGCTCTACATCAACACCACGCACCAAGCACTTTTCTGCGTGCCATGTATTGAGCCATCAATATATTATATGACTTCATTTTGTTGTTCAAGTGTTGTCTTGTGTATCTATTTTGTGTGTGCATGTTTCTTTGTGGGCATATGTCTTTGTGATATTTTCCACCCAGAAACATATACACACAAGAGAAGATAAATCATTGGTTGTTTTTGTTTTCCTTGGAGACCACCCTTTATTTCTTTTTGATTCTTTGGTGGCTTCCCAATTTATTTTCCTATGAGTGCTTGTCCCATTTGTTTGCATCTCCGGGCATTCATAATTTGATCTCTCTTGCCGTGTATTGTTAAATGAGTTTGTAGGAGTGAAGATCCCATTATTGTGCACTTTGTTTCCAAATATAATTATTATAATTGGTGCATAATCCTTGGGGAGCTTCTCTAACTCACTTAAGAATGCTCATTTGTCTTTCTGTTTGTTTGAGGTTTAAATGTCTATGGGGGAGTGAGGATTCCATATTTGTGCATGATGTATTCAAATGATTCTATATTGTTCATGAATATTGGGGAGTTTCCCTATTTCATCTAAACACTCTTTTGTTCGTATCATAATATCTTGTGTCGATATCAATTATTGTTGTCAATTGGTATTTTTGGGTCTTTTGGGTTGCTCGCTTCATTTGTTGAAGCTATTTTCTGTTTCTTTTCTCTTTTCAATCTTTGGGTCCTCAATATAGTTTTACTTCCTCCCAAGGATTCATCATTGGATATGTGCATATGCACACCTTTGGAGGAATTCTCACTATATTGGTCGTCTATAACTTTTCACCCATTTTGGCAATCGATGCCAGTGGGGGAGAAGTTTTAGAGGGTTTAAGGGAAGTTGGTTTATGCTTTGAGTTGGTTCTTAAGCATTAGCTTTGCATGCTCTTGCATCTTTGTTGTTGCTTGGCATGTTTAATATATAGAGGAAACTCTTCCAACGATAATGGTCGGCAATATATGCAAGGAAATTCAAGTTCATCAGACATGCATATATTGTGGGGGAGTTTGCTCTATATATTGTGGTTGTACCAAGATCACATACTTGTGTAGTATGTGATGTTGGGGCAACCATTTTGTTCGTTAAATTCCATATTTAAACCCTCTCAAAGGGATTGTCATGAATTACCAAAATGGGGGAGATTGAAAGGGCATGTATGCCCCCATGTGTGGTTTTGGTAATTAATGACAATCACTATGGACTAATGTGCAAATTTAGTCTCACTTGTAGGTTTGTCCATTGGCATCGCTTGGACCATGTGTTGGTTTCAAGGATGAAAAATAAGAAGCATCGTCCAAGGGCTTTGTGCCTATTGGCATCAAGTAGAAGAAGAAGTAGATATCGAGTATGTCTTGAAGAACAAGAAGATGGAGTTCCTCATGGCTATCTTCAAGACATCATCAAGAATTTAAGTGCAAGCTCAATAAGCGTCATCTTTAGAAGATCTCATGCTTGAAGCTTGCCATCGTCGGCAATCATGGAATGATGAAGACAAGTTCGAAGAAGAGGCTTCCCCATGGAGTATGGGGAACATTTCTCAAGACTTCATCAAGCAAGTGCAAGCAAGTGCAATCAAGAAAGGTGTTTCGTCTTGTAGGTGACAAGATCGTCTTAATCAAGCTCAAGTGGGATGCTCAAGGAAAAGGTATGATCTTGATAGGGTTTCTATTTTATCGGTCTCTTCTAGTGTTGGGAGACCGGGTTTAGGATAGATAGTCGTACTATCAAGAGGGGCTCTCGAGTGAGTAGCTTGATACATTGCAAATGTATCTATAATTTTTTATGTTCCATGCTTGGTTTTATCCACTTTCTTGTGTTTTGTTCCAACTTTGGAGTACTTTTCATATGATTTCTTGGACTAACCTATTAACAAGAGCCACATTACCTGCTTTTCTGCTGTTTTTGGTTCCGGAAAGTCAGAAAATGAATATTCTCGAATTGGACGGGACAAAAGCCAAAGTGCCTATTTTTCGGAAGGGATCAAGTGCCGAATCTGAGACGGAGAAGGGCCAGGAGCCACCACACCACGGCACATGCCGGCCAGGCCCACGCCAGGGGGTGGTGTGGCCGCTCTCGACACCCCCTCGGCCTCTCCTTCCGCCTATATATTGCTCTCGGGACAAAAACCCTAAGGACCCGATCAAAAATCCACGAAAGAGTCTGTAGTCGCTGTCATCTCCATCCCTAGACCGGGAGGGATCTGAAGCTCTTCCTGACACCCTGCTGGAGAGGGGAACTCACCCTGGAGGCCTTCTTCATCACCATGCAAGCCTCCGGTGTGATGCGTGAGTAGTTCATCCTTGGACTATGGATCCATGTAGTAGCTAGATGGCTGGTTCTCCTCCTTTGTGCTTTCATGTTTAGATCTTGTGAGCTCCGTTCATGATCAAGATCATCTATTTGTATTCATACATGTTGTGTTTGCGGGGATCCGATGGATATTGAGATGCTATTTCAGATTGATTATTGATTCTATCATGTCTTTGTTATTTGTGATCTTGCATGCTTTCCGTTGTGAGTAGCTATCTTGGCCAAGTAGGTGCTAGCAACTCCAAGAGTTAGTATTTATGCTCGATAGTGGGTTCATGCCTCTGGTAATCTGGGGAAGTGACAGAAATCTCTAAGGTACTAGATGTGTTGTTGCTACTAGGGAGAAAACAACAATCCTTTGTTCATAGAACAATCGTATTGTTTACTTTACACGCAGTTCAGAAGCAATAATCTGTTGCTTGCAACTTAATACTGGAGGGGGTTCGGATGATAACCTGAAGGTGGATTATTAGTCATAGATGCAGTTGGATGGCGGTCTATGTATTATGTTGTAATGCCTAATCAAGTCTCAGAGGAGTCAAGATGATTAGTATACGCATGTATTGATTTCTCGGTGTTTGTCAATTGCCCCGCTGTAATTTGTTTACGTAGCATGTTATCTATCTAAGGAGAGCCACCTCTAGTGAACTATGGATCCCGGTCCTTATTCTTTACATACAATCTATAAATTGTTTCTGCTTTGTGTTTACTTTCTGCAAACTATTACTTCTTTCCATTCGATACGTTTAATCCATTGTTTTCCGCAAAACACGGTGAGATTGACAACCTCATCGGAAGTTGGGGACAAAGTTCTGTGGTTGTGTTGTGCAGGTCTCCACGTTGCTACTAGCAGCGTAGTGCGCCCTACCAAAGCTCAGCTAACAACACCTTTGCGGTGTTTCTTTGCTCCTATTGGTTCGATTAAACCTTGGTTTCATAACTGAGGGAAAACTTACTGATGTGCTCATCATACCTTCCTCTTGGGGTTCCCAACGAGCTCTACGTCGAAAGTCGAGCGCATCAAGACATTTTCTGGCGCTGCTCAGAGTCAAGGACATCTTCACAAGGGGAGTCCCTCATAACCAATCTCTTTACTTTGTTGTTTTTGTTTTGCCTAGTTTTCTTTTTGCTTTGTTTGCTTGTTTTGTTCTTCAAAAAACACAAAAAAAATTAGTTTTACTTGTTTGCTTTCTTATTTGAAAATCCAAAAAAATGACTACTCTTGAAAACACTAAGTTGTGTAACTTCACTAGCACCAACAACAATGATTTTATGAGCACACCTATTGCTCCACCTGTGGCTGAAAATACTTTCTTTGAGATAAAACCTGCTTTGCTCAATCTTGTTATGAGAGAACAATTTTCTGGTATTGGTAATGAAGATGTTGCTTCCCATCTAAATAACTTTGTTGAACTTTGTGAGATGCAAAAGCAAAGGGATATAGATGGTGATATTATTAAACTGAGATTGTTTCCTTTCTCTTTGAGAGGAAAAGCTAAAGAATGGTTGAATTCCTTAACTAGGAATAGTATTGATTCTTGGACTAAGTGCAAGGATGTTTTTATTGGAAAATACTATCCTCCTGCTAATATTATATCTATGAGAAGTGAAATAATGAAGTTTAAACAACTTGATAATGAGCATGTTGCTCAAGCTTTGGAAAGAATGAAATCTTTGGTAAAGAATTGTCCCACTCATGGACTGACTGCTTGGATGATCATCCAAACTTTTTATGCGGGATTGAACTATTCTTCAAGGAACCTATTGGATTCTGCTGCTGGAGGTACCTTTATGACCATCACTTTGGGTGCTGCAACAAAACGTTTGGACAATATGATGGTTAATTATTCTGAATGGCATACTGAGAGAGCTCCACAAGGTAAGAAGGTAAATTCTGTTGAGGAAACCTCCTCCTTGAGTGATAAGATTGATATAATTATGTCTATGCTTGTTAATGGGAAAGCCCATATTGATCCAAATAATGTTCCTCTAGCTTCTTTTGTTGCTCAAGAAGAGCAAGTTGATGTGAACTTCATAAGAAATAAAAACTTTGGCAACAATGCTTATGGTAATAATGCTTATAGGAACAATTTTGGTAACACCATATCCTCCCAACAATGGTAATGCTTATGGAAATTCTTACAACAATAATAAGAGTGCTCCCTCTGAACTTGAAGTTATGCTTAAAGAGTTTATTAGTAAACAAACTGATTTTAATAAAACTATTGAGGAAAAAACTTTCTAATGCTCAAAGAAATATAGCATCTTTGGCTAAAGCTCAATCTACTTTGAATAAGATGGCTGCTAAACCTGAATCTAATGATAATCCCTTTGCAGCTACTAATGCCATACAAGTAAGAATTGATGAAAATGTTAGACTATTAGCTAAATTACATGCTAAGTGGGAAAGAGAAGATGAAATTGCTAGAAACATTAGTGTTTCTACTATCACCACCACTAGTGTTGAGGCTAATAATAGTTCTACTACTTTAGATGATAAAGTTGATTTTGATCTTGATGGTTGCAATATCTCTGAAGTTATTAATTTCCTACAAAAGCTTGCTAAAAGTCCTAATGCTAGTGCTATGAACATGGCCTTTACAAAACACATTACTGATGCTCTCATAAAGATTAAAGAAGAAAAGATGAAACATAAAGCTTATATTCCTACAAAACAAGAGGATGGTTGGGAACCCATCATTAATATGAAAGTGAATGACTTTGATTTCAAAGCTTTATGTGATCTTGATAGTAGTGTTTCTATTATGCCTAGAAGGATTTATGATATGCTTGATTTGCCTCCTCTTGAAGATTGCTATTTGAATGTCCCACTTGATGATAATGCTAAAAGGAAACTCATGGGGAGTCTTAATGATGTTCTTATTATGGTTAATGATTCCTATGTCCCCGTTGATTTCTATGTTTTGGATGTTGAATACAATGCTTCTTGTCCCATTACTTTGGGAAGACCTTTTCTTAGAACTGTTGGTGCCATCATTGATATGAAAGAAGGCACCATTAAATATCAACTCCCACTCAAGAAAGGTATAGAAAACTTCCCTAAAAAGAGAGAAAAGATTTCTTTTCCTTCTCCTAAGAAAACAAAATTTGGTCTTAATGCTTCTTCATTTGAGAACACTTGATTCTTTCTTTGCTTCTTATGCCTAACTTAAAGGCGTTAAAGAAAAGTACTTGTTGGGAGATAACCCAAGAGTTTTAGATGAGTCTTGGAAGTTATTACTTCAGTAATAACCGCTCCTTATCCTTTTTATTTGCTTTTTGTGCCAAGAGTAACCTCTAATGAGAGTGAAGTAATGATTGGGAAAGTTGGTGTCCCGAAACAGATTTTTGTGCTTCACCGTAAAAATTCCTGAGAGAGCTCTATATGTCGGATTGAGCTGTAATTTTTTGTGCTTCTGACCCAGGTTGTTATCTAACTTTCGTTAGTTCAACACTTTTTGATTTGAGCAACAGAAGGTCTTTGACAAAATTCGTCTTTACCTGCTGGTCTGTTTTGACAGATTTCTGCCATTTTCTGCATTTGCTTCTTGTGGGTTCCTTCTTGAGTTCTTTTGGGGAATTGAGATTTTTGGGGGAAGTGCTAAAGTATCTAGTGTTCTAATGGAAGTTTGTTTGGTGTTATAACTGAACCTTGAGACTTATTTATCTTAAGTGCACTAATGTTGCTAATGAGATTGTGTGAAGTTTTGTATGAAGGAAAAATTTCAGGTGTATGGAAGGAATGAGTAATGAGATGAAGGATGGACTAAAGCTCAAGCTTGGGGATGCCACGCGTGTCACCCCAAGAAATATCCAAGAAGTACAAGTGTCAAAGCTTGGGGATTCTCAAGGCATCCCCTCTTCGTCAATAAAAATTTCAGGTTTCTTCCAAACGCTTCATTTTTATTGTTTCATGCACAGTTGTGTTTTTCTTGGAGCATCATCTTTTTCGTTTTTGTTTTGGTTTTCATTTTCTTTAGTTTGCTTAGTTTTCTGAATAAATTGGTTGGACCCCCTCTTTCATACACTGGTTTTCAAATAGTTTGGTTTGGTTTGGAAAAGAGTAGGAAAGTTCATGCCTATGTTGTAAAAAGAGCTTGTTTTTGACTGTGGCTATGCTTTGTCATGCCATGCTTGATATTATTTGGGTTGACTTGGCACATGCTCACACCATGTTATGACTATATCAAGTCACCATAGCCTTTATGATCCTTTATTTTTCAACTTGTAGTATCACTTTATGCTTTGATCAATGATGTTTTGTCGCTCTGCATGATTATGGCCTTTATTGCTCTCTTAGTTTGTCGCTCCCAGTCTTTTGCTAGCCTCCACAACAAAGCATGAGTTCCACTCATGCATCCAACTCCCTAAACCAAGTTATTCCAAAGAGTCCACCATACCTACCTACTAGCTTATGCTATTCCAAGTATATTCATGCTTTTGTTTACCTTCCACTTGTTATGAGAAAACTAGTCATTAAAGCTCTCACGAACTTGAAGGCACACTTTACTTTACTTGCCCTTAATAAACTTGAACCATTGTGTCGTCTATGTTGTATATGCTTGCACTTATTTGTTGGGAATTAGCAGAACCATGCTTTCATGGGGAACGCTTTCAACATTGCACTTGGTACTTGTACCTAGTTGATATCATGCTCTTTTGTATATGGATGTCGTCGGTGTGAAATGAAAGGGGATCTTGTAAGTCCATGGAGTTATGTATATGTGTTAGAGAAACGCCTAGGCCGCTGGTCTAATCCATGCTGACATGGTGGAAACCTTCAGTGTAACCATAATGAGCTGTCTATGAAGCATTCTTATTAGAAAAAAAGAGTCCTATATTGAGAAAAAAGAGAAAAGAAAAAAAAACATACTATGAAAAGAGGAAAGAGAGAAAAAAGCACCATATTCCAATGGTAAATAAGAAGAATGCTGAGATGCTCGTTGTCTGCTTGCCTTGTCATTTTGATATGGGGATTCTTCCGTATCATCCAAGGGTACCCGTTGGCGGTTCTCTATGATACACATGTACTTACGATGACAAGAACTTACCAGTGACTAAACTTGAGTAGCATGAGGAGAAGGCCCTCATTATACAAGGGACATGAGATTTCCTTATACTTCTTCAAGCATGAAAGACAAGGTTCTAGCAATAAGACAAAGAAACTATGATGCAACATGAAAAGGCACAAACAAAAGATTCATGAATAACAATGCTTTGCAAGACGTTTGTTTGTTTCACATAAAGAAAACATAGCATAATAGTATTCAGCTTGTCCCTCATAGAGTAGCAAACATAAATACATAGGACACCTTCAAAGTTCATAAGAGTGACTAGATACAATAGTTTAAAACAGGCAATATCAAGTTATGCATCAATCAACTAGTCTTGGGACAATGCACATAGAACTAAGAATGGCCACTATCCTCTCAAAGTAGGTGCATAAAGGTAGAAGATGGAGACTCAATATAATGGTGGAAGAAAGGCCTTCATAAAAGGAAGTAGGGATTCAAGTCTCATAAAGAGGTTCCAAAAATTATGGTACTTATAGCTTTTAGCTCTCATTGCCCCTATCATAAGCATCTTGAAGTGATTAAGGTTAAAGTGAACAAACTATGGTGTACATGCTTGACGAAGTATAAGTTAGAAATCTCATGTCCCTTGTATACGAGGGCCGCTCCTCATGCTACTCAAGTTTAGTTACCGGTAAGTTCTTGTCATCGTAAGTACATGTGTATCATAGAGACCACCAACTGGTATTCTTGCCCGATGATACTAAGAATCCCCATATCAAAATGACAAGGCAAGCAGACAACGAGCATCTCAGCAATCTTCTTATTTACCATGGGAATATGGTGCTTTTTTCTCTCTTTCCTCTTTTCATAATATCTCTTTTTTTCTTTTTCTCTTTTTCTCAATATAGGACACTTTTTTTATTAAGAAGAATGCTTCATATATAGCTCATTATGGTTACACTGCAGGTTTCCACCATGTCATCATGGATTAGACCAGCGGCCCAAGCGTTTCTCTAACACATATACATAACTCCATGGACTTACAAGCTCCCCTTTCATTTCACACCGACGACATCCATATACAAAAGAGCATGATATCAACTAGGTACAAGTACCCGTACAATGTTGAAAGCGTTCCCCATGAAAGCATGGTTCTGCTAATTCCCAACAAATAAGTGCAAGCATATACAACATAGACGACACAATGGTTCAAGTTTATTAAGGGCAAGAAAAGTAAAGTGTGCCATCAAGTTCGTGAGAGCTTTAATCACTAGTTTTCTCATAACAAGTGGAAGGTAAACAAAAGCATGAATATACTTGGAATAACATACGCTAGTGGGTAGGTATGGTGGACTCTTTGGAATAACTTGGTTTAGGGAGTTGGATGCATGAGTGGAACTCATACTTGGGTGTGGAGGCTTGCAAAAGACTGGGAGCGGCAAACTAAGAGAGCAATAATGGCCATAATCATGCAGAGCGACAAAACATCATTGATCAAAGCATAAAGTGATACTACAAGTTGAAAACTAAAGGATCATAAAGGCTATGGTGACTTGAGATAGCCATAACATGGTGTGAGCATGCGCCAAGTCAACCCAAATAAAGCATCAGAGGAGAATACCACTATACTATGCTTTAATATGCTAAAACAACGCATGATTCATCCAAGGCACATTAAGCAATATCAATTGTTTATAACAAGTCATGCTACAACAAAGAATACTAAGCATAAGCCAAAACAATGTCAAGCATGGCATGACAAAGCATAGGCCATAGTAAAAAACGAGCTTTTTTACTACATAAGCATGAACTTTCCTACTCTTTTCCAAACCAAACCAAACAATTTGAAAACCAATATATGAAAGAGGGGGTCCAACCAATTTATTCATAAAACTAAGCAAACAAAAAACCAAAACGAAAAAGAAGACGCTCCAAGAACAACACAACTCTGCATGAAACAATAAAATGAAGCGTTTGGAAGAAACCTGGGATTTTTATTAATGAAGAAGGGGATGCCTTGGGCATCCCCAAGCTTTGACACTTGTACTTCTTTGATATTTCTTGGGGTGACACGTATGGCATCCCCAAGCTTGAGCTTTAGTCCATCCTTCATCTCATTACTCATTCCTTCCATACACGTGAAATTTTTCCTTCATACAAAACTTCACACAATCTTTATTAGCCACATTAGTGCACTCAAGATAAAAGGTCTTAAGTCTCAGTTCTAACACCAAATAAACTTCCATTAGAACACTATCTACTGTACCACTTCCCTCAAAAAGCTCAATTCCCCAAAAGAACTCAAAAAGGAACCAACAAGAAGCAAATGCAGAAAATGGCAGAAAATCTGTCAAAACAGACCAGCAGGTAAAGACCAATTTTTTCAAAGACCTTCAGTTGCTCAAATAAAAAAGTGTTGAACTAACGAAAGTTAGATAACAACCTAGGGCAGAATTACAAAAATTCTCGCCTCAAAAAGACGTTCACAGATTTTACACGAATTTTTACGGTGAAGCACAGAAATCTGTTTCAGGACAGCAACTTTCCCAATCATTACTTCTCTCTCATTAGAGGTTATTTTGGCACAAAAAGCAAATAAAAAGGATAAGGAGAGGTTATTACTGAAATAATAACTTCCAAGACTCATCTAAAACTTTTGGGTTATCTCCCAATAACTACTTTTCTTTAATGTCTTTAAGTTAGGCATGATAGTTTGAGAAGATGCTCACATAAGAAATATGAGTTGAAGTAAAAGAGAGCATCAAGAAGCAAATTTAAAACACATTTAAGTCTAACCCACTTCCTATGCATAGGAATCTTGTAAGAAAATAAATCAAAGAAGCACATAGTAACAAGAATGGGTAGATAAAACAAGAGCAACTTCAAAACTTTCAGCACATAGAGAGGTGTTTCATTACCATGAAAACTTCTACAACCATATTTCCCTCTCTCATAATAATTTTCAGTAGCCTCATGAATAAACTCAACAATATAACTATCACATAAAGCATGCTTTTCATGAGCTATAAACACTAGAGCTTTATTATAAACATTTTCAAAAGAATCATCAGAAACATGACATTCGTCCTCCTTTGGTAAGCATGGGGGACAATCAAATAATGTAAGGGGTAAAGAGTTACTCTCATTAGAAGGTAGGGATGGGTAGATCCATTCTTCCTCCTCTTAATCATCACTCTCCTCCTCTTTTTCATCCGATGGGCTTCCAGTTTCAGCAATTTGTTCTTCCATAGGTTCCTGCAAGGCATTAGTCTCTTCCATTGGTGGAGAGCATCTATTAAGATATTCAAGAATATAGCCATTTTCTACCTTGTAATTATCAAAGAAAAATTTAAGTATATCATAAACCTCATATTTATAAGGTGAATCATCAGTATTTGCAAGCAAACTAGCAAGTTCAAATGCACCCTTCCAAGCAATAAATTCTTCAATTTGTTCCACGTTATAAAAGTCATAATTTCCTTTAACATAAGAAGATATGGTAACATTATCATTATACTCACATTGAAAAGGGAGGTGTTTATGCCTCCTACAGCAACAAGATTTATCAAAGCAATCAGTAACATTGCAAGTAGAGCACAGGTTTCTAGCAATGGTATTCAATTTATCAATTTGTTTCCATAAGTGTTTCTCTTTTTGTGACAAGCGGTGTTCCTTATAATAATATTTTTGTTCTTCTATGAACCCACCTTGCCAATAAGATTCAGTTTCAAAGAAAACAACCATTGATAGAAAGCATGACAAAGCAAGGCAATAGTAGACCAACAACTATAGTAGGAACTAATTTTTTTTGTGTTTTTGAAATAAGAAAGCAAACTAGTAAAACTAATTTATTTGTGTTTTTGATAAAGAAACAAGCAAACAAAGCAAAAGTAAACTAAGCAAAACAAAAATAACAAAGTAAAGAGATTGGTTATGAGGGACTCCCCTTGTGAAGATGTCCTTGACTCCCCAGCAACGGCGCTTGAAAAATGCTTGATGGCTCAATGTACAGCGCCAGAAAACTGCTGGTGCGGTGTTGATGTAGAGCTCGTTGGGAACCCCAAGAGGAAGGTATGATGAGCACAGCAGCAAGTTTCCCTCAGTTATGAAACCAAGGTTTAATCGAACCAGTAGGAGCAAGGAAACACCCCAAAGGTGTTGCTAGCTGAGCCTCGGCAGGGCGCACTACCGGTGCTAGTAGCAACGTGGAGACATGCACAACACAACCACAAAACTTTGTCCCCAACTTGCGATAAGGTTGTCAATCTCACCGTGTTTTGCTAAAAACAAAGGATTAAACGTATCGAATGGAAAGAAGTAAAGGTTTGCAGAAAGTAAAAACAAAGCAGTAAACAGTTTATAGATTGTATGTAAAGAAAAAGGACAAGGACCGGGATCCATAGTTCACTAAAGGTGGCTCTCCTTAAGATAGATAACATGCTGGGTGAACAAATTACAGCGGGGCAATTGACAAACATCGAGAAAGCAATACATGCATATACTAATCATCTTGACTCCTTTGAGACTTGATTGGGAATTACAACATTATACATAGACCGCCATCCAACTGCATCTATGACTAATAATCCACCTTCAGGTTATCATCCGAACCCCCTCCAGTATTAACTTGCAAGCAACAGACTATTGCTTTACGAACTGCGTGTAAAGTAAACAATACGATTGTTCTATGAACAAAGGATTGTTGTTTTCTCCCTAGTAGCAACAACACATCTAGTACCTTAGAGATTTCTATCACTTCCCTAGATTACCAGAGGCATGAACCCACTATCGAGCATAAATACTAACTCTTGGAGTTGCTAGCATCTACTTGGGCAAGATAGCTACTAACAACGGAAAGCATGCAATATCACAAATAACAAAGACATGATAGAATCAATAATGAATCTAAAATAGCATCTCAATATCCATCGGATCCCCGCAAACACAACATGTAGAATTACAAATAGATGATCTTGATCATGAATGGAGCTCACAAGATCTAAACATGCAAGCACAAAGGAGGAGAACCAGCCATCTAGCTACTACATGGATCCGTAGTCCAAGGATGAACTACTCACACATCACACCAGAGGCTTGCATGATGATGAAGAAGGCCTCCAGGGTGAATTCCCCTCTCTGGAAGGGTGCCGGGAAGAGATTTAGATCCCTCCCGATCTAGGGATGGAGATGACGGCGGCTACAGACTCTTTCGTAGATTTTTGATCAGGTACTTAGGGTTTTTGTCCCGAGGGCAATATATAGGCGAAAGGGGAGGCCGAGGGGGTGCCGGAGGCGGCCACACCACCCCCTGGCGCGGGCCAGGCTAGGCCGCGCGGCTAGGTGGTGTGGTGGCCCCCTGACCCCTCTACGTCTCGTATTCTGGCATCTGATGACTTCTGGAAAAATAGGCACTTTGGCTTTTGTCCCGTCCAATTCCGAGAATATTCATTTTCTGACTTTCTTGGAACCAAAAACAGCAGAAAACAGGCAGCTGGCACTATGGCTCTTGTTAATAGGTTAGTCCAAGAAATTATATGAAAAGTATTCCAAAGTGTGGACAAAACACAAGAAAGTGGATAAAACCAAGCATGGAACATAAAAAATTATAGATACATTTGTAATGTATCAGCCACTTGTGGTGTTCGAAGTACATTGTGCCCCCGCACCTCTCCAACGGAGACGTAGCTTCTTTGGAAGTGAACTTCGGGAAACAAATCATTGTATCCGCATCCATCGATTATGTCTCAACCGAGCCCTTTACTTATGCAATTTACATTGTGATAGCCATCGTGCTTGAAGTATTATATCTTGCTATCACCTTGTTGTTTATCTTGCTTAGCATAGGTTGTTGGTGCACTTAGTGAACCTAGTGAATATAGGTTTTGGCTTGATAAATTAAACGTTAAGTATTATTCCTCATTTATTAGAGCCTAAACCATAATAATTTTAAAACGCCTATTCACCCTCCCCCCTCTAGGCGACGTGCATTTCCCTTTCAATAAGAATATCCTTACTATCTTCCAATGATAATCTTATAAGTCACCCTGGTATATGCTCATAACATTTAGAGGATAGGACATATCTGGATATGTACATATCACGGTCTGATTGATTAAGATATTCATGTGATTTTACTCACCAAGTGTCAAAACACTTGAATCTTGTTTATTAAGACATTCATGTGATTTTACTCACTAAGTGTCAGAGCACTTGAATCTTGATTCACTCACCAAGTATCAATATACTTGAATCTTGATTCAACCTTTTCCATGTGGCAAGAACATTTCTCGTCATTTTCATATTAAACTCATTCAATATTTCATCTATTTACATTTGTCATAACCATATTAACGTCTTAATCTATCAAAAATAGACTATGATGCCAAATATTCTAGTTTTACCCAAAACTTTCATTTAAATCTAATTTTAATGAAATCCTTAACTCGTGTCAATAAAAGATACAACATTTCCAATCAACAATATGTCTTATACACAATGTGACATGGGTATACCCTACAGGCACTCGAGTTTGGTATATACGGTCCAAATACATACAGGCCCACGGTGTCGCCAAGGCCCGGATGGAAGGACTCGAGTAACCTATGGACTCTCGATTGCTTGAAGAACAAGAAGAAGCTAAAGATAGAAAGATTAAAGGGAAAACCCTAACTTGTAACCGACTCGACCTGCTACCCGAGACCTAGCCTATATATATAAAGGATAGGAGGGGGCGGCGAGGAGGACACACGCAACCCTAGTTTCCACAACCTTCGCCAGATTACATCTGCGCACCATTGTAAATTTCGACTCCTTCAATAATTCCACAAGCAGACAAGCAGGAGTAGGGACCTCTACGAGGCCTGAACCTGGGTAAATCCTTTGTCCCCTGTGTTCTTGTTTGCTAGCCGATAGATGTCTCCAACGCTCCCTCCTTCTCCAAAACACAAGTCCATAACAATGGGCATTGACGAGTTAAACCCTTGTCAATTGGCGCCGTCTGTGGGAACTAGGAGTGCTGATGTTGCGGCTTCTTCGTCCCCATCAACCGCGATCTACAACTCCGCAACAGCGGAGATTCACCAGCTCTTCGGCGCCTTCGACTTCACCGTCCACACGCCGGCCACCCGCCTGGCCTTCGAGCCCGTGGGCGACAGAATCAGTCTGGCGATTGGGAGCTTCCGCTTCCAAGTTGGTCAGATGGGCACGCTTCGCCTGCCTGACCAGCCGGCAACACCGGCGATTGCCCCGGCATCATGGTTCCCTCCATCGATTGGCACCCTCAGCAAGCTCAACGCTCCGGTCAGCGACAACAGTTGCGACTCCGATCTAAGCGATCTGGCCACTGAAGATGGAACCTACGGTTCCGGATCTGAAAGTTGTGGAAGTAACAGCTTCCCTAATCACTTCATGTGCACCGTCATCAACGCGGGCGACACCTCCGCCAATCGCAGTAACGGTGGCAACACCGGCAACGGCACCGATCCACCCAATCGCGGCAACGGTGGTAACACCGGCAATGGCACCGTCCCACCCAACACCGGCAGTGGTGGCAACAGCGGAAACGGCGGTAACGGTGGCAACGGAGGAGCAGTCGAACCTCCTAGCATGATCAACGAGCAAATCGGCGAACGCGTCGTGATCAAGCTCAACGAGCAAGAGTGGGATCGCTGCCGCGAAGCCCTACGAGGTGCACCTCTACCCTTCGGGTCCCCGCAGGAACTGCTAATGGGCTACCACTGGCTCCTAAAAGAGGAATTCAAGCGCCAAAAACAAGCAATCGCGCAACTTGAGGCGCGTAAAAAGGCAGCAGACGAATCAAGCCTTCATCGTGCTAAGCTCTCCTCCTACGGAGGATCCTCCTCAAGAGGCAACGAGTACCTCGCCAAGAAGAGGCAGTCGCAGATGGCTCACCTCACCGAACAAGAACGCATAGATGCCGCGAAAGTCCTCGACTTTGGTTCTAGGACGGTCGACACGAGAGGCAACGTGGTTCCTAGGACACCGCAGGCCGCGGTGACAGCAGCCACCATGTACCTCCTCAATAACCAGCCGCCAGCTGGAGATCCCCGAACGGCCATGCACCAATCTACGATCGCGGGCTTGGGGCTAATCGAGGCCGCCCTCGACAAGGAATCGATACCAGCCCCAAAAAAGGGCAAAGCGCTTGCAAAGCGCTACTCCTCGCCCTCGTCCAGCGATGACAGTCATGACCTGTCTCAATGCTGCCACTCACGGCGACACGATCACAACTACGATGCACGCGACGAACTCACGCAGCGCAAGATCGACAAGTCAAGGGCACGACGTGCTCGGTTGACTGATTCGGAAGAGGGAGATAGGGAGCTCTGCGGCGCCAGATGCTTCAGCAGATCCATCAGGCAAAAGCGAATGCCTAAAGGGTTTAAACTCCCATCAGAGAACCCGAAATTTGACGGTCTGCAGGACCCCAAGATCTGGCTGGAGGATCACATCTCCTCCATCGGGCTACATGGAGGCAGTCGAAGTACTGCCATGCAATGCTTACAGCTACAGCTGCAGGGCGCCGCCCAGGCATGGCTCAATAACCTCCCATGCGGATCCATTCGTAGTTGGGATGAGCTAGTCTATAGCTTTGTGCGCAACTTTAAGGGCACGTACAAACGCCCCGCCTCAATCGAAGAACTGAGATGCTACCAGCAAAGATCTGGCGAATTGCTGTGCTCTTACATCCAAAGGTGGTCCATCATCAAGAACTCCACGGAGAACATCTCAGAAGACCGCACGATTGATGCATTCAACGGTGGTGTCCGCCGCATGGAACTCAGGGAGGAGCTAGGCCGCTCAAAGCCCCAGACCATCGACCACCTGATGGAGATCACGAATCGGTGGGCCGATGGAGAAGATTCGGTGAAGAATCGCGTTCACTCTGACGAGGAGGCAGAACTCAAACGAAGACGCGACCGTCGGGATAAGCGTCGCATGCGCGTCTACGACGATCGCGATGACGTCAACATGGTCGCAGCTGGCTATGCCCATAGACGCGACGATAACGGCAACAGCGGATACCACAACGGCGGATACCGCGACTCTGAGAAAACCACGCAAGTGTGGCAATGCCACACTCGCGATGAAGCACCCGCGACCTCCATCGAGGACAAACTGTCCGGGCCATGCACGGTACACTTCTACATCGACAAGCATGATGGCAAGAGAAAGTCCAGCCACCTCCTCAAGGACTGCCGCGAGTTCCTCAAGCTACACGAGGGATTGGTTCGGATGAACCACAATGCAGTCGAAAGAGGCTACGGAGCCGCTCCAGGCGCCGTGGCACATGGCGCACCACCACCACCACCTAGGCCACCCCCGAACGGAGCTGCACCGGACCAGCACTACGGAGGCGAACCGTACCCACGGGCCATGGGTACCATGATGATCCAAGGCGCCCAATAGGGTGCAGAAGGCCATCACTCGCCAAGTCAACTTGGCCATGCACTCGCCAGCATCCACCACTGAGTACCTCAGTGGCAGTGAGTCATGCATTACCTTCGACAAACACGACCACCCGCCCCAAATACCTCGCCCAGGTCATTGCCCCCTCGTACTCGAGGCGCAAATTGGAGGCTTCGACATGAGTGGCATCTTCATGGACGGCGGAAGCGGCATCAACCTCATATTCGTGAGTACCTTGCGAGCAATGAGGATCCCTCTAACCTGCTTGGAGGCATTGGACACAACGTTCCACGGCATCATCCAAGGGAAAGGCGTATACCCCTTGGGCAAAATCAACCTGGACGTCATCTTTGGCACGCTGAAGAACTTCCGGCGCGAGCGCATCGACTTTGAGGTCGTCGACTAGCCCTCACAATACCATTGCATCCATGGGCGCGTCGCATTCGCCAGGTTCATGGCAGTACCCCACTATGCCTACCTGCAGATGAAAATGCCAGGTCCCAACAGCTTCATAACGATCAACGGGAACTTCGAGCAATCTGACGCTTGCGACAGGGAATTCAACAGAATCTCCCAGTCCTTCGGCATGCAAGAGGAACTCGCAAGACTGAAAGAGACGACAGACAATAGTCTGCCTCCCCTGAGTAGGCCAAGATCACCTGATCTCTCCTTTGACTTATCTGTGTACACAAAGAAGGTGCAAGTCCATCCATCAGATCCCGCCAAAACGGCCCTCATCGCCAACAACTTGAGTCCTGCATAGGAACTCGCGCTCGTCGAATTCCTCCGTGAGCACTGGGAAATTTTTGCCTGGTGTCCTTCGGACATGCCAGGAGTTCCCAGAGAATTCGCCGAGCATGCACTCAACGTCAACCCCAACGCAAGGCCAGTCAAGCAAACAATCAGGCGACTGTCTGAGCCAGGAGCGCAGGCAGTCGGAATGGAGATCAACAGACTCCTCGACGCCATATTCATCCGCGATATCAAGGAATGCAGTTGGCTCGCCAATATGGTGCTGGTGCCAAAAAAGGACACGGATATCCTACGGATGTGAGTGGAATTCACTTCTTTAAACAAGCACTGCCCAAAAGATCACTTCCCGCTACCACGGATCGATCAAATCATCGACTCCACCACTGGATGCGAGCGCCTCTGCTTCCTCGATGCCTACTCAGGCTATAACCAAATTCGAATGAAGGAGGAAGACCAAGAGAAGACCGCGTTCACAACGCCCTTCGGTGTGTTTTGCTACAACACAATGCCCTTCGGGCTAAAAAACACGGGAGCCACCTACCAGCGGTGCATGCAGGCTTGCCTCAAGGAGCAACTGGGTCGCAACATCCAAGTCTATGTCGACGACATAGTAATCAAAACCAAGGAGGAAGCCTCTCTAATCGATAAATTGCGCGAAACCTTCGCCAATCTCGATCGTTACCGGATTATGCTCAATCCGGACAAATGCGCCTTCGGCGTACCATCTGGGCAACTGCTCGGATATCTCATCTCCGCGAGGGGGATTGAGGCAAACCCGAAAAAGATAAAGGCCATACTGGCCATGGAGAAGCCAAAGAACATAAGAGGCGTCCAGCAACTAGCCGGACGAATCGCGACCCTTAGTCGATTTATCAGTCGAATGGGAGAAAAGGCACTGCCCTTCTATCAGCTCCTCCGGAAAGCTGACAAATTCGAGTGGACCAATGAAGCGCAAGAAGCATTCGAAGATCTCAAGCGCCTGCTATCCACCTCGCCAGTACTGGTGACTCCACGAGAAAGGGAACCACTACTACTGTACATCTCCGCTACTAACCAAGTGGTTAGTACAGTGCTCGTCGTCGAGCGGGCCGAGGAAAACAAGGTCCATGGTGTACAACACCCGGTATACTACCTCAGCGAGGTCCTCACGCCAACAAAACAGCGGTACCCGCACTACCAGAAGCTGGCGTACGGCGTCTTCATGACCGCATGGCGACTGCGCCATTACTTCCAAGAACACCCAATAGTGGTAGTCAGCGACGCCCCATTGGGGCATATCCTCAACAACACCGACGCCACGGGGCGGGTCGCGCTTTGGGGAATCGAACTGTCTGCACGAGACATCACATACGAAAAGCGCGACGCAATCAAGTTGCAAGTTCTCCCTGACTTCCTCGTGCATTGGATGGAAAACCAACTCCCGGATAAGCCAGATATGTCCTACCTCTAGACAATGTACTTCGACTGGTCCAAGCAGAAAGATGGAGCAGGAGCAGGTGTCATACTGACATCACCTCAAGGAGACAAACTGAAATATATCCTACGAATGCAGTTCATAGCCTCAAACAACGAGGCTGAATACGAGTCCCTGTTGCACGGGATGAGGATGGCAAAATCCCGCGGTGCAAAGAGGCTCGTCATATATCGTGACTCCAAGCTGGTCGTCAACCAAACAATGCACGAGTGTGACGCACTGAATGACAACATGATCGTGTACCGCGACCTCTACGATACACTCGAAGGAGACTTTGACGGTTGCGAGTTACGACATGTAGGTCACGAAAGCAACGAGGAGGCGGACACACTCGCCAACATAGGCTCTACCTGCACCCTCATACCACCTGGGGTATTTCTCGAGCGCATCTGCGAATGCTCCATCAAGCCAAAGGCCACAGAGAAGAAAACAAGCGCAGCAACGGACTCGGGGGCTACGCCACCCAATGAGCCAATGGCAGTCGATGACTTGGAGCTAGACACAGGACACGAGGGACCAATGAGCGTCATGATGATCGAACAATCCTGGACGCAGCCGTACATTACGTACCTCCTCGGCAAGCGCCTATCGGACGACCCGACAGACGCACGGCACATCGCCCGACACTCCAAGGCATTCGCCGTTATCAACGGCGAATTGTATAAACGCAGCATCATAGGCGTGTTACAACGATGCGTCTCCCTGGCCGATGGAAGAGCAGTCCTCCTCGACATCCACGAAGGGACCTGCGGGCACCACGCCGGCAGTCGCGCCCTCGTTGCCAAAGCTCTACGAGCTGGATTTTACTGGCCCACGGCCTGCGCGACGCCAAGGACATAGTACAAAAGTGCAACGCTTGTCAGCAATTCACGGACAAGCTACATGTAACACCCTCGAATCGGCCCTATGCAAGTTTTAGCCCTTTCTGCAAAACCCGCATAGAAACGATTCAAGGACTCCCACCAGGAACTTTTGTGCGGGTGGAAAACGAAGTAATAACATTACACAACAGTCCTCGATGGGACCCACAGAAGAAATATATATACAACAGCGAGTCAAAAATACAGATATACAATACAAAGACCCAAATCACCTGGAAAACGATACCACGTCCGAGTATGGACAAGATGCAAATGGGGCTAAGAGCCCTGAAGAATAACCAGTGGCGTCTATAACCCTGCCCAGGCCAAGCCGGAAGGGTAACCCTGCTAACGATGTCGATCTCAAACCTGCTAAAACAAAAGGGGTGCCGACAAGGGGCAAAGGAAAAAGAGGAGCGTCAGTACTGAGGCCAGTACATGGCGAGGCTAGAATTCGGCGTCTCTCGCCTACATAGGTATGGTGGGCTGAAGCGGCAGCACAGCGGCACTAAACAACCTATAGAGACTCGATACAACTGGCGTTTATCAGAGAGGGATAAGAAAGACCTATTCAGATCCAACCTGAAGCTAACACCAAACAAACCCATCCTGTTATTTCCCCCTCGAGACCAAACGAGGAAGTCAGACCAAGGAACTCACATAGTTGGCAATTTTACTCATTCTATTATAGTTGCAGCAATTACTAATCAGGAATAGATAGCATGAGTCATCCTGAAGCATAAGTAGTGGGCAGTTTTAATCACCATTTCGTTGTAGTTGGAACATTTACTAGTCAGATAAAATTGCCCTGAGGAATCCCAAAAACCCAGCAGTTGTTGGCACTTTTATCACATTCCATTGGAGTTGCAATACTTACTAGGCATATATAACAAACGACCCAGATCCACCAGTTGTTGGCATTTTTAATATCCATTCCGTTATAGTTGCATATGTTTACTAGTCACACATTAAGTCAAATTTATAGCACTACTTTAGTTATTCTTGTCTATGATCGAGATATTGTGCTCCAAGTCATCCATAACCGCAGACACGGCTTTCAGAAAGTTTTACCCTGCAGGGGTGCACAAATAGCAACACACACTCGATCAACCACGGAAAAACCAACTCAAAACCCAACAAGGCTTTCACGACAAAGCGATCACAGGATTCATAAATATTTCAGGGGGCCACCCCATTAAGCTACCCGCAACGAAGTTGGCCGGCTCCGAGATGGACCCAAGGTTTGTGCCAATTGCTGTAAATGACTGGGAACCCGAAAGTGTGACTGGGCTTGTCGATACCGCGAAAACACTCCGCAATCCTAAATAGTACAGGTGCTCCACGCACAATCTTAAATAAAGCAGTAAAGCATGGCATAGGTACAGGATAGTAATAAAGCCCCAAACTACTTTGTGGCCCCAAGAAATAGAAATGAATCAAGATCTGGCTCAGGGGGTCCATAAGGCCTCCCGGATGTGGATAGTGCGAAAAATCAAGGAACAGGTATCAAGTACCCGGGGTCCTACGGGACACAAGTGAGTGTGGAAGAACCAAATAACATCTATTGCCCACCGATGCCTCTGCATTAGTTATATCTAGAGAATTAATAGTTGTGTTTAAAGACATGATCATCTCCACCATAAACATCGGCCAGCATTCCAACAACTGTGGTACTCGACATCACAAGATCGCACCTGAGCAAGCAACTACGACTCGCAAGGCCAGCTATCTACCAAACACAGGTAGTAGGAAGTGTCCATGGCAATATAGAGGCTGCACAGGATATAACTGGTGCACGGAAAACTAAAGCATCGCGACACGGATAGCAATAGATCAACAGGAGGAAATAAAGACTATAAATGCAAAATAGGTAGAAGGGGAAGAGATGCTCGCCTGGGAAACACTACCGAAGGATCATAGCCGGACAACTTGTCGATACTCGCACCAACTCATCGGCCTAATCCGCGAAGAAGCAAACACTAGAAGAAACACCGAATGCAATATTTAATACTACGGCAGAAGATCCGGCATGCTTATGATATGATGCAGATGCGGTGCAATTAGGCAGTATTAAGCGGAACCGGGTTCCCGACAATTAATTAGGCGGTTCACGTTATTTAGCTACCCCGCAATTTAAATGTTGTGTTAACAAGGCAAAACTCGGTATCGGTTCGCTACACCAATTTAAATGGAGCCCAGAATAAGACAAAGATATCCCGCATAACACTCCATATTTAATCATGCGGTGAATCGGCATAATGCCCCCATACCCACAAATATGCATGCAAGCATGATCAATTTATATGCAACAGATCTTATATATAGCATTTATAAAATAGGGCTTGGAAAAAGGTTCACACATTGGAACTCGGCGATCTTGGTTCGATGTGGTTCAGGTTCGGTCTCGCCGGGATCGGTCTTCGGGGCAATGGCCTTCGGCTCCCGGGATCGAGGTCTTCAGGGTTCGATCATCGGATCCATGTCGGTGCACTCGGGGTCTCGGCGTATTCGAGTCCGCGAAGGAGATGTCTTCAGGTTCACATCCGCATGCGGGCCTTCGGGAGATCTTGGCGATGTCACGAAGATCTGGTCAAGAGACACTAATGCCCTTGTTCAACATCTAGTTCTCGTTCGGCGAGAGGTTCGGGCTTATCACATAGTACCATTGCCGCGTGGAGATCATCATCTGCAGCTCTTCACAGCGCTTCGGTACCACGCCATCTCAAACATAGCTAGCAGCATCTGAACATACCATAGCTAATTAGAAAGGGCCCTAGCATCTGATACATCGCAACATCTCAAAACGATGCCATGCACTAACATAATTGAGGTTTGTTCTTGGTGGCGGATGGGTCCCTGTGAGCGAACAGAGGCCACGGTTGCGGCTCGGGCAGAGGCGCGCGCGGGCTTGGGTTGAGCAGGGCGGAGCACACACAGGCAGCAAGAGGGACGCAGGCGATGCAGGGGAGCTGGCCGACAACAGCGATGAGGCTCAGGCCTGCGGAGCAGGGGATGACGGCATGCTGGCAGAGGAAGACGCGCCCAGAGCAGCGTTGGGCGGGGCACCGCACGAGGAGGGCGACGGCGACCAGAGGCCGACGGAGACAAACGTCGTGGGCACGGCCGGTTGCTGGCGAGGCGGCGGCATATGGAGGAGGGGTGGCTCGCCGGCCGGGAGGAGCTCGGGCCGGGCGGCTCGGGCCAGGAAGGCGGTGGAGGGGAGGTTGAGAGAGGGTGGCGAGCTCCACCTAATGGGTGCAGACGAAGAGGGACGGTGATGGGGCGAGGAGCTCACGGAGGGGTGGCTCGGGGTCCTGGGCGGCGCCACTGGGGTGCTTGGCTGTGCCCTGCACAGAGGTGGTCTGGGCGACGACCTCGGGCTCCGGTGGACGGTAGGCAATGGGGAGGCAGTCCTGCGCGGGCCCCTGGTGGCGCTCGAGACACGAGGCGACGGCCAGAGCCACGAGGAGGGCACGGCCGAGCAAGGGAGGTAGAGGCGGCGCTAGACCGAGATGCAGGAGGGGGCGTCGCTAACTGGCGGGGACGGAGAGGAGGGGCGGCGGCCGAGGGGACTGTTTCAAGCAGGGGGGAGGTGGGGCTGGGCACGGGCGGAAATCCCGAGGCGGGGAGGTTGCATGAGGAGAGGTGGGGGCGTGGGGCCGTGGCGATGCGGGGTGGGTATTGGGTTCGAGCGGGGCTGTCGGTGGGAGGTGGAGACCAGGTGCAGCGGGCGTCGTAGGGTGTGCCTAGGCGGGAGGAGTGGAGCGTGTCGGGCAGGGGTGGGGTGTATCGCGTGGACGTGCCGCGTGCGGCGTGCGCGAGTACCAGGTGAGTGCGTGCGTGTTAAGGTGGGGCTGCGGCAGGAGGGAAGAGTGGTTCTCACGTGACCAGGTCGGGGTCAGTCCGTGAGTGGGTCGCAGGGCAGTCGTGTCGCTGCGGGTTGGGTCTGGTTAGGGCTAGGTATAGTCTGGGGTTTGGGTAGACTAGGGTTAGGTTTAGGTCTAGATACTTTAGATGTTTTATCTGGGTAGTAGGCTGCTGCTGGCCGAGCTTTTGGGCCTGGCTTGTGGCGGCCTCCCCAGGAAAAATACTTTTAGTTATATTTGTGCTATTTTATTTTAAAGACTGTTTGTAAAAATATTTTTCGACAAAACAAAACATCCGGAAGGACCAGGGTTTTGATCTAAAATTAAGACGGGGAATATTTAGAAAAACAAATAGGCTTTTAGAAAATAGTTTTAAACAAATAAATGCATGATGACATGACGATGCTCAAATGCAATGTGGCATGATGACATGAGCATGCGGTCATGAAGGTGCAATGCACAAAAACAACGCGATTTTCTAGTAGTGGTTTTAGCGGAATGCCACAATTCGACACCACTAACAAAGGATCTCGCCCTCGAGATCTGCCTCATGGTACCGGGAAGAAGGCCGACGATCAGAATCTTCTCGCTTCATGTAGATCCCCACGACACCACTAACAAGAGGTCCTTGTCCGTGATCTTCGAGAGAACACTACGGGAACAAAAGGAGAAGGTAGAGGTATCAACAAATAAAGCCACCTCTAGCTTCTGTGGACGGAGTAAAATTGATGGTTCCACCGATTCAATGTACAAGAGCGAATGATAAGAGTAGTCGGATGGTGATCAGTCCATCGTGCACCCAAACCATTACTCTGCACACGAATAGGAGAATTATGCAACCAACTCTCGGAATCAGACTGAAGATCTCGCAAGCGGTGTTCGGAACAAGAGGGTGATACAGGGTATTCATCGGATCTGGCGTAGATGATGTCGTCGCATTGGGGACCACCGGAAGATACAAAGAAAAATCGTACGAAAAGACACAATGATCAGGTTTCGCAATGGTTCCATTGGCATGAACAACACATGCTCAAGGTATACTCCAACTTCACCAATGCTCATCCTTCTCATATGCTTTTCAACGATACAAGTATCTGTCAAGGGGCACATACGAATAAAGAGTTCAAGGACAAAAGATTGGGTGAAGGTACAACAAACGAGATGCAGATTGATGATTGTAGCTACACCATTATCAGAGGGAGGAAGCAAAACCCTGAAGGTACGACAGAAACCCAACCACGAGAAATCCTGGACTTGAAGAAGGTAAGGGAGCAGATTCAAAACACGCAGAGGTAAGAGGAGAACAGCAGAGCGGTAAGGAGTAAAATCAGACCTAATCAGATCTATCCAATCGATTTTGCAAATTAGTTTTGACACTCTACTTCGGCCGTTAGCTAGGTTATCCTATAGGCTGGACTTGTGGGGTATCGCAACTGCTGAGCTCTGATACCACTCTGTAACACCCTCGAATCGGCCCTATGGAAGTTTTAGCCCTTTCCGCAAAACCCGCATAGAAACGATTCAAGGACGCCCACCAGGCACTTTCGTGCGGGTGGAAAACGAAGTAATAACATTACACAACAGTCCTCAATGGGACCCACAGAACAGATATATATACAACAGCGACTCAGCGAGTCAAGAATAAAGATATACAATACAAAGACCCAAATCACCTGGAAAACGATACCACGTCCGAAATGCACAAGATGCAAATGGGCTAAGAGCCTGAAGAATAACCAATGGCGTCCATAACCTGCCTGTGCCAAGCCGGAAGGGTAACCACTAACGACATCGATCTCAAACCTGCTAAAACAAAAGGTGCCGACAAGGGCAAAGGAAAGAGGAGCGTCGATCGAGGCCAGTACATGGCGAGGCTAGAATTCGGCGGCTCTCGCCTACATAGGTATGGTGGGCTGAAGAGGCAGCGCAGCGGCACTAAACAACCTATAGAGACTCGATACAACTGGCGTTTATCAGAGAGGTATAAGAAAGACCTATTCGGATCCAACCCGAAGCTAACACCAAACAAACCCATCCTGGTATTTCCCCCTCGAGACCAAACGAGGAAGTCGGACCAAGGAACTCACACAGTTGGCAATTTTACTCATTCTATTATAGTTGCAGCAATTACTAATAAGATATAGATAGCATGAGTCATCCTGAAGCATAAGTAGTGGGCAGTTTTAATCACCATTCCGTTGTAGTTGGAACATTTACTAGTCAGATAAAATTGTCCTGAGGAATCCCCAAAACCCAGCAGTTGTTGGCACTTTTATCACATTCCATTGGAGTTGCAATACTTACTAGGCATATATAACAAACGACCCAGATCCACCAGTTGTTGGCATTTTTAATATCCATTCCGTTATAGTTGCATCTGTTTACTAGTCACACATTAAGTCAAATTTATAGCACTACTTTAGTTATGCTTCTCTATGATCGAGATACTGTGCTCCAAGTCGTCCATAACCGCGGACACGGCATTCAGAAAGTTTTACCCTGCAGGGGTGCACAAATAGCAACACACACTCGATCAACCTCGGAAAAACCAACTCAAAACCCAACGAGGCTTTCACGACAAAGCAATCACAGGATTCATAAATATTTTAGGGGACCACCCCATTAAGCTACCCGCAACGAAGTTGGTTGGCTCCGAGTCGGACCCAAGGTTTGCGCCAATGGTTGTAAACGACTGGGAACCCGAAAGTGTGACTGGGCTTGTCGATACCGCGAAAACACTCCGCAATCCTAAACAGTACAGGTGCTCCACGCACAATGTTAAATAAAGCAGTAAAGCATGGCATAGGTACAGGATAGTAATAAAGCCCCAAACTACTTTGTGGCCCCAAGAAATAGAAACGAATCAAGCTCTTGCTCAGGGGGGTCCATAAGGCCTCCCGGATGTGGATAGTGCGAAAAATCAAGGAACAGGTATCAAGTACCCGGGGTCCTACGGGACACAAGTGAGTGTGGAAGAACCAAATAACATCTATTGCCCACCGATGCCTCTGCATTAGTTATATCTAGCGAATTAATAGTTGTGTTTAAAGACATGATCATCTCCACCATAAACATCGGCCAGCATTCCAACAACTGTGGTACTCGACATCACAAGATCGCACCTGAGCAAGCAACTACGACTCGCAAGGCCAGCTATCTACCAAACACAGGTAGTAGGAGGTGTCCATGGCAATATAGAGGCTGCACAGGATATAACTGGTGCACGGAAAACTAAAGCATCGCAACACGGATAGCAATAGATCAACAGGAGGAAATAAAGACTATAAATGCAAAATAGGTAGAAGGGGAAGAGATGCTCACCTGGGAAACACTACCGAAGGATCATAGCCGGAGAACTTGTCGATACTCGCACCAACTCATCGTCCTAATCCGCGAAGAAGCAAACACTAGAAGAAACACCGAATGCAATATTTAATACTACGGCAGAAGATCCGGCATGCTTATGATATGATGCAGATGCGGTGCAATTAGGCAGTATTAAGCGGAACCGGGTTCCCGACAATTAATTAGGCGGTTCACGTTATTTAGCTACCCCGCAATTTAAATGTTGTGTTAACAAGGCAAAACTCGGTATCGGTTCGCTACACCAATTTAAATGGAGCCCGAAATAAGACAAAGATATCCCGCATAACTCTCCATATTTAATCATGCGGTGAATCGGCATTATGCCCCCATACCCACAAATATGCATGCAAGCATGATCAATTTATATGGAACAGATCTTATATATAGCATTTATAAAATAGGGCTTGGAAAAAGGTTCACACATTGGAACTCGGCGATCTTGGTTCGATGTGGTTCAGGTTCGGTCTCGCCGGGATCGGTCTTCGGGGCAATGGCCTTCGGCTCCCGGGATCGAGGTCTTCAGGGTTCGATCATCGGATCCATGTCGGTGCACTCGGGGTCTCGGCGTATTCGAGTCCGCGAAGGAGATGTCTTCAGGTTCACATCCGCATGCGGGCCTTCGGGAGATCTTGGCGATGTCACGAAGATCTTGTCGAGAGACACTAATGCCCTTGTGCAACATCTAGTTCTCGTTCGGCGAGAGGTTCGGGCTTATCACATAGTACCATTTCCGCGTGGAGATCATCATCTGCAGCTCTTCACAGCGCTTCGGTACCACGCCATCTCAAACATAGCTAGCAGCATCTGAACATACCATAGCTAATTAGAAAGGGCACTAGCATCTGATACATCACAACATCTCAAAACGGTGCCATGCACTCACATAACTGAGGTTGGTTCTCGGTGGCGGATGGGTCCCCTGGTGAGCAGAGGTCACGCAGTTGGCTCGGCAGGCGCGAGCGCTTCAGGCTTCGAGCAGGGGCGAGCACACACAAGAGGCAGGGGAAGCGCGATGAGGGAGCTGGTCGACAGCAGCGATGAGGCTCAGGCCTGCGGAGCAGGGGATGACGGCACGCTGGCAGAGGAAGAGGCGCCCAGAGCAGCATTGGGCGGGGCACCGCACGAGGAGGGCGACGGCGACCAGAGGCCGACGGAGACGAACGTCATGGGCACGGCTGGTTGTTGGCGAGGCGGCAACAGATGGAGGAGGGGTGGCTCGCTGGCAGGGAGGAGCTCGGGTCGGGTTGGCTCGGGCCGGGAAGGCGGTGGAGGGGAGGTTGAGAGAGGGCGGCGAGCTCCGCTTGATGGGTGCAGATGAAGAGGGTCGATGACGGGGCGAGGAGCTCACAGAGGGGTGGCTCGGGGTCCTGGGCGGCGCCACTGGGGTGCTTGGCGGTGCCCTGCACAGAGGTGGTCTAGGCGATGACCTCGGGCGCCCGGCGGCGGGTAGGCGATGGGGAGGCGGTCCTGTGCGGGCCCCTGGTGGCGCTCGAGAGACGAGGCGACGGCCAGAGCCACGAGGAGGGCACGGCCGAGCAAGGGAGGTAGAGGCGGCGTTGGACCGAGATGTAGGAGGGGGCGTCGCTAACTGGCAGGGACGGAGAGGAGGGGTGGCGGCCGCGGGGACTGGTTCGAGCAGGGGGTAGGTGGGTCTGGGCGTCGGCGGAGATCCCGAGGCGGGGCAGTTGCGTGAGGAGAGGTGGGGGCGTGGGGCCGTGGCGATGCGGGGTGGGGGTTGGGTTCGAGCGGGGCTATCGGTGGGAGGTGGAGACCAGGTGGAGCGGGCGTGGGAGGGCGTGCCTAGGCGGGAGGAGTGGAGCGTGTCGGGCAGGGGTGGGGTGTATCGTGCGGACGTGCCGCGTGCGGCGTGCGCGAGTACCAGGTGAGTGTGTGCGTGTTCGGGTGGGGCTGCGGCAGGTGGGAAGAGTGGTTCTCGCGTGACCAGGTCGGGGTCAGTCCGCGAGTGGGTGGCAGGGCAGTCGTGTCGCTGCGGGTTGGGTCTGGTTAGGGCTAGGTATAGTCTGGGGTTTGGGTAGACTAGGGTTAGGTTTAGGTATAGATATTTTAGATGTTTTATCTAGGTAGTAGGCTACTGCGGCCGGGCTTTTGGGCCTGGCTGGTGGCGGCCTCCCTAGGAAAAATACTTTTAGTTATATTTGTGCTATTTTATTTTAAAGACTGTTTGTAAAAATATTTTTCGACAAAACAAAACATCCGGAAGGACCAGGGTTTTGATTTAAAATTAAGACGGGGAATATTTAGAAAAACAAATAGGCTTTTAGAAAATAGTTTTAAACAAATAAATGCATGATGAGATGACGATGCTCAAATGCAATGTGGCATGATGACATGCGCATGCGGTCATGAAGGTGCAATGCACAAAAACAACGCGATTTTCTAGTAGTGGTTTTAGCGCAATGTCACAAATCGACACCACTAACAAAGGATCTCGCCCTCGAGATCTGCCTCATGGTACCGGGAAGAAGGCCGACGATCAGAATCTTCTCGCTTCATGTAGATCCCCGCGACACCATTAACAAGAGGTCCTTGTCTGTGATCTTCGAGAGAACACTCCGGGAACAAAAGGCAAAGGTAGAGGTATCAACAAATAAAGCCACCTCTAGCTTCTGTGGACGGAGTAAAATTGCTGGTTCCACCGATTCAATGTACAAGAGTGAATGATAAGAGTAGTCGGAAGCCACACCACACGCACCAGGCGCAGAACTACGGCCTATTCCATTGGCCTGGCCCTTCGCACGATGGGGGCTCGACATGGTGGGCAAGCTCCCAAGGTCCTCGCAAGGAGGCTGCGTCTACCTCTTGGTCGCAGTCGACAAGTTCACCAAGTGGATTGAGGCCATGCCAGTGACCAAACAATCAGGGCACAGCGCGGTCAAGTTCTTCGAGTCCATTGTGTACCGCTTTGGCGTGCCGCACAGCATCATCACTGACAACGGGACGAACTTCACATCCAAGGAGTTCCAAAATTCTCGGAAACGGGGATCAACACCGATTCACGCCTCGATCGCGCATCCACGACCAGCGGTCAGGTGGAAAAAACAACAGGCTCGTCTGCGGCGGCATCAAGCGACTCCTTGACCACTCGAACAAGCCACGGGTTGCTGGCTAGATGAGCTCAATCATACTCTGGAGCCTACGTATAACTCAAACAGCGCCACGGGCTACGCCATTCTTTATGGTACGGGCGAAGCGGTACTACCCGGAAGTAAGGTACAAAGGCGCCATGCGTGGTAAACACAGCAAACAAGAGTCCTCTCTTGCACTCGAAGACTCCGTCGACCTCCTCGACGAGGCAAGAGAAATCGCCGCAGAAAGATCCACGATCTACCAGCAGAACCTGCGCAACTACCAGAGTAGAAGGCTTCACCCCAGATCCTTCGTCGAAGGTGACCTGGTCCTGCGACTGAAGCAGCAGGGGCATCTCAAGCTCGAATCCCCCTGGGAAGGACTGTACGTGATTATAGAAGTAATCTCAGGTGGCGCCTATCGCCTTCAAGATTTAGAGACAGGAGTCGCATACTCCAACCCTTGGAACGTCGCACAACTACGACGCTTCTACCCCTAGTTGTTTTACTTTTTACATCACAAATAAGGCTACTCAGCCAAGGCTACTTAGCCACACATTGTACCTTGTACTGCTCTTCAAATAAATAAAAGCTAAGTGTCCCAAAACTCTGTGTTTTTCTTTCACTTTTGTCAATTTTATACTCAAGGGCTCATACCCTACCTACATCTGTTCTTGAACCAATAAAGCGATATCTGAGTAGGCGGCACATCAATCGAACCCCTTAACACAAACTCAACCTAGCCACAGCAGCCTTTGGCAGGTTGACAAAGGGATAGCCAGGCTAACGAAAGGACTCGCATAGTGCAACCTTTTGACAAAGTTGTTTATACACATTCAACAATAAATTATCTACAACATAAATATGAACTTTACAACACAAATACACTTATGTGCAGGATACAAATCTAGCTACTACTGCAACAGAAGAACATTGGTTTGTTCCTCGAAGGCGTCGACAATCTCCTCTGCTGGACGGTCCACCGATAGTCGGCACCATATTCCAAGCGGTCGGTGGGCTTGGCGGCCGGAAGCAATGGCGGTGACATCCACGTCAGGCCTGTGCAATCGCACCATCGAGAGGGAAGCCTTGGCACCAGCCACCAACTGTTGCCTCACGCACTCGCAAACCGCGGACGTATCTTGAAATTTGGCCAGGAGAGCCAGCAGGCTTGATGGAGTGTCATCCAACGGGAACATCGCCCGATAGATGTTCTTCAAACACGACTATGACTTCTTCTGGAAGAGCATCACTCATGACGCGATCCTGCAGGTCACCAATGCGATGCCGCGATCATGATCTACCTAAGTATCCACTCTCTTGAAGTTGCTCCTAGGTGAGATCATGAAAGCGGATGGCAATCCTATCCCTCCTCCTGCAGACGGCGTAGCTAACAACTACGAAGCAGCACCAAGCATGGTACAGCGTACCATTTGCGACTAACTACAAAGGAAAAGATGAGGGCGAAAACTAACATAAACTGGTCACCTAGCCGCGTCACCCAAGCAGATATTGCTTTCGCGGCGGATTTTTCCGCCTTTGACTTCCACGTGCATTACCACGGATCAGGGGCAACTCACGCTCCAGCTGCTTCAGCGATCACGAAATCGCGATAGAGATAGCTCCTCTACCACAGGCGCATTGGTGCTCTTGTCTCATCAAGAGATGGCGAATCTGGTTTTCCCCCAGGACCACTCGATGTGCCCTACCACAAGTCAAGACAAAGCAAATAAGGCGACCAAATCAACACAAAGGCAAGAGGGAGCAGGCACTCAAGATAAGCATAAGTGTTTACAAACACACTGCACGAGCACGTCCTTGAACTAAAGGACAAGCGATCAATTACTACAACAAGTTAACTATGGAGCAGGCTGGCTTCTTCGACTTGGCGCCAGGGCTTCATCAAGTCCGTGGCGATGTCGGATGCCACAGACTTTCCGCCGACCCCCGAGGAAGCTTTCGCCACCTTCTTCACCGTTGGAGCTCCTCTGAATACTTGGCAACGGTATTTATCAAGGAATGGCCATATTTGGCGCATAGCGATCGCAAAGGAGAGAAGACTACCTGCGACCATCCGTGCCAGCGAGCATCGCCGACACGGCGAGGATCTATCTCGACTCCGTGGGCTCGCACCATGGCGAGTGACATTGCCACACCAGCTGCACGGAGGGAGTTCTTGTAAGTAGCAGGCACACCCCCGGCGAGTGACTCCACCAGCTTGTCCATATTATCGACCAGCTCCGCCTTCGGCATCAACTCCTCCCGGAGGCGACTAAGAAGCGACCTTGGCCTTGGACAGCGTATCACGAATGGCGGCACTTCGGTCCTCGACCATAGATACGCGCCCGGCAGGCGTCATCATGACGAAGGGCACGTGGGTCAAAACTCAAGTCGCCGACATCTACGAAAATACACACATGGATCAAACTTCTAGTGCCGCGGCAAAAACTCTAGATGCGAGGAACATCAATAAAATATCTACCGGTAAAAGGTACACGAGAGGGCCTTGGCAGCGAAGCTGTTGCTCTTGAACAACTTTTCCTACGGCGCAAAGGGCGCAGATCCTCTTCGCGCTTCTGGCATCATCACGAGCCACGATTGCCTCGTCGCGCCCCTTCACAGCTGCGGCTAATGTCTTCTCCAACATGACGACGTTGCGTAGTAAAGTGTTATGCTCAGCTACATGGCAGTTAATAATTGGCTATCAGTCGATTGTACCAAAACAGAGAGAAGACGAAAAGAATAAGTGTAGAGCACTCACTTTCGGCAGCGGTGGCGTCTCAGCATTGCATCTTTGGCGACCCATCGCCATCACCTGCTCCGCCACTGTGCGGCTTCCTTTACAAGGAGCTGTCACACAAAACAAGGAGTCGAGAAGAGAGGCGTGGAAGCGTTGACTACCACATTAAAAAAGAAGGAAAGATATACTTACATGGTCCTCTAGCGACTCCGAAGAAGTTTGTTGAACCGTCATCCGAGCAACCATTCGATGCTCCCCTATGTGAGGAGACCTCGAAGAATTGTGCCCGGAGTGGGCCGCCGCCAGAGGAGAAGGAGCGATCTCGACTTCTACTTTGGCCCTTGAGGTCGCGACTCCAGATTCCTTCAAAAACTCGACGTCCCCAGAAGATGATGGCGCCTCTTGGCTACAAGACCGAATCCACATTAAGAAAAGGAAAACTCCAGGGCAAAGCCAACAAGAAGAAAACAAAAAAGAATTAGTGAACTCGCAAATTTACCAGTCAAAGTTGTCAAGATTAAACGTGGCCTCCGCCGACTCTGACGAAGACTCCTTCGGTAATCACATCTTCTTGCGAGAAGATGGTGCCACAGCCCTCACGAGCAGGCGGGTGCCGATTCCACGCCAGCAGATTGTGCCTTACGGGTGACGACACATCAGGAATCCCTTCTGCGAGCACTTTACATATCAAGACTCTCGAACTCGGGGGCTTCCTCTTCCACATCAGATGGACAGCGATGATCAGTTCGTCCTCTTCCAAAGCATGGAATAATACCCTCGGGAGAGGCATACAGGCGACACCGCCCAATCACTGCATAAAAGGCGGTGAAGATCCCAAGAGCAGGTAAAAGCAACGAGAAAAGCAATCGCGAAAATAAGCTCTTGCGTAACTAAGCATACCTCGGAGGAGGATTCAAAGCAACAAAAAGAAGGCAGTGGCTCATTCGGAAGCACATCCTTGAAGGTGTGCCGTGACGGTCGCACCCTCTTATCTACCTCACTTTCGCGGATATGCCATGGCGAACCGCAGCGATGGCATCATCAGCGCCACCCCATTGAAACATGGGATGGACTACGGCCTGGAGAGAGGCTGGCCATGCGATGCAGCCAAGTCGACAAGGCGCAACCTCCCTCTTCTGCGCCTATCGACTCTCGAGGTCATGGAGCGTTGATATAACGTCTGTCTCCGAGTTCGGCGAGCATGACCACGTTCTTCCAAGAACGCATCTTCTTGCGAGAGTCGCGGGATCGAAGGCGCGAGTCAAAGTGCTAAATCCTTGGCCTTACGGTCGCGAACATAGAACCATTTGTCCCTCCATCCTGACGGACTTGGCAAGCTTGATGTCGAAGTAGGTGGCGGACGGGTCGACATGGATTCCACAACCACCTACGTCGTAAACTAGAGAGCGAGGCGGTGGCCTTGATTTAAATAAAGCGTTTGAAAAGGCCAAAGTGCGGCTCGATTCGAGCCAGCACTCATAAAGTGATGAAGCAGGTGATGTGGAGAATCGAGTTTGGGGACAGGTGATGGAGCTGGAGCCCGTAGAAACAAAGGAGACCCCTAAGAAAGGGATGGAGAGGCAAAGAAAGGCGCGAATGGCGAATGCAAAAACATCACTTTCGAAAACCAGCGAGGCACGGGAATGGTCTCACCCGATAACTCCGTCTTGGCGAAGAAGGCGGAGATCCGGCTTGATGATAGAAAGGCGCCATCGCCATTGGTCCTGTGGTGCCGCGACTTTCTTTCCTTGGCGGCGCTGGTGCCCATGACACCACCCTTCTTCTTCGTCGGTAGCGGTGGCGATTCAGCGGCGCCTCCTTTCTTCTTTCCCATTGCGGCGGCGATGAGCGAAGAAAATAACTTGGAAGCAGCGGAGGTGGTCGAGTTGAGGAGGAGATGGCGGGGAGATGGCGGCGGCAATGGCGATGGCGGCGAGGAAGAAAGAGTGCGGATGGAAAATTACCGCCGTGCGCGCTACTTAACTAGGAGATGCAATCAACGGCTCACAAAAACCCTCTTTGGGCCGCGTGGCGCGCGCCGCGCTTCGACACGTGGAGAAGAGGAAGCGCGAACCGTCCCTCACTACTCCCATTACAGCGAAATCGAGGAAGCAGTTAATAATAAGATTACGCGCAGTCAAATCAAAAGTCAGAAAGTGGGACCCACGCTCGTCACGTCCGTCAAAATCGCTCACCGGACAAGGAGGTCATGCAAGCGTCGACTTGGCGTCATCAAAAGCTACTTTAGTCCTTGCTGAGTCTTCGACTCCACCAAGCACTCGAGGCTACTCCCATAGGGGCGGCCGCGCACCCTCGATTTTCTTTTCTTATTGCGAGGGATATAGCGCAATCACAATCAAACCCAACCACTCGAATCACGGTTCGACTATGGACATGGGTTACTCCCATAGGGAAGCAAACAATTTGAAACAAGCAAGCAAAAATGGCGATGCATGTGTTTTAGTCCCTGCGAGTCTTCGAAACAAACAAGCAAAGACGGCGATGAAAATTCTTTAGTCCCTGCTGAGTCTTGACTCAACCCAGGCACTCAGGGCTACTCCCATAGGGAGCGCGCGCACCCTATGATTATTTGCACAAAAGCGTGTGTTGATAACATCCACCTTTCGTAGATCATGGCGACACCGCCTCATAATTTTCCACAAAGAGACTACGTCTCACAGAATCGTCTCGCGATGATAAAATTGGATCGCTTGTGAAGGTAAGACCTGAATAAGGCCTGCATTTAGAAATATATCCGTGCTGCGACGATGAACATCTTACGTCGGTGCTCACACCCATATAAGCTGAATTCGACTCTTAAGACCTCCGTGTCGAATTGATTGAGTCCGGGGACTCGAGTTTGAAATAGATGCGTTGTTTCACCCTAAGGTGGTTAAGCGATCTGCACTTGGCTATATCGTATATCAACAATCCCTATGACATAAATAAAAGCGTTCGAAAATGTACTCATTCGAGGCACTCGAAGACTTCAAAAGTCCCCGATCGAATCTGCGATTCCACTTTGGACACTTTCGGGGCTCTTGACATGGGTATACCCTCTACTCGAGTTTGGTATATATGGTCCAAATACATACAGGCCCATGGTGTCGCCAAGGCCGGATGGAAGGACTCGAGTAACCTCGGACTCTCGATTGCTTGAAGAACAAGAAGAAGCTAAAGATAGAAAGATTAAAGGGAAAACCTAACATGTAACTCGACCTGCTAGAGACCTAGCCTATCTATATAAAGGCTAGGAGAGGCGAGGAGGACAACCCTAGTTTCCACAACCCTTGCAGATTGCATCTGCATTGTAACTTTCGACTCCTTGATAATTCCATGAGCGGACAAGCGAGTAGGGACCTCTGAGGCCTGAACACTGGTAAATCCTTTGTCCCTGTGCTTGTTTGCTAGCCGATAGATGTCTCAGCGCTCCTCCTTCTCAAAACCCAAGTCCATAACAATGGGCATTGATGAGTTAAACCCTCGTCACAAGTAATCAAGTAATGGAACAAACACAAGAATGACAACTATGCTCTCAAGAAGGTGCTCAAAGAATATGGAGACTCAACAAGTAGAAGAAAGGTTTTGAATAATTTTGAAAGGCTTCCAAATGCTGAAAGTATGGTACTCATTAGCTTTGAGCTCTCATTGCCCTATCATAAGCATCTTTAATGTGGTTAAGGTGAAAGTGACACAACTAAGAGGATATGCTTGACAAGTTATAAATCGAAGTCTCATGCCCCTTACTTACGAAGACCGATCCTCATGCTACTCAACTTCAGTCACAAGTAAGCTCTTGTCATTGTAGTATATACAGTATCATAGAGAACCGCCAACGGGTACCCCTTGCACATGACACGGAGCTATCCCATAATCAAAATACAAGGCAGACAATGAGCATCTCGATCTTTTTATTTACTATGTGCATAGATTTTTATTGAGGATGCTTCATAGAATGCTCATTATGGTTATGCTGCAAGTTTCCACCATGATTAGGCATGGCTTAGGCTAGCGGCCCAGGCGTTTCTCTAACATACATACTAACTCCATGATCTTACAAGTTCCACTTTTATTTCACACATGGGATCCATAAGCAAAAGAACATGATATCAACTAGGTACAAAGTACCTATGAAGCGTTGAAAGCGGTCCCCATGATACATGGTTACGCTAACTTCAACTCATAAAGCGCAAGCATATGCAACAAAGAAGGACGCAATGGTTCAGGTTTATTAAGTGCAAGAAAATAAAGTGTGCCATCAAGTTCGTGAGAGCTTTACTAACTAACTTTCTCATAACAAGCAAACATTTTATTCGGAAGAAAACAAGGCATATTGAATATATGCAAGTAGCAAATGATGCTAATAGGTAGGTATGGTGGACACTTTGGAAATATTTGGTTTAGGGAGTTGGAAACTTGAGTAAAACACTCGATTAAGTGAAGGCTAGCAATAGTAAGGGGCGACAAGCGAGAGAGCAATAGCTGTCATTATCATGCTTGCAACAAAACAAGGACTACTCATGGCATGAAAGTGATTCAAGATCCTCAAGGCAAAATAATTCATCGAGGCTTAACTGATTATTACCATGTGCATGCGTGAGCATGTGCCAAGTCAATTCAAATGAAACATTGAGGAGGATACCATGGTGTCATACCAATTTATGA
The DNA here is from genome assembly GCA_023614405.1 of Avena insularis. NCBI lineage: Eukaryota > Viridiplantae > Streptophyta > Magnoliopsida > Poales > Poaceae > Avena > Avena insularis. Next base: position 463,104,172 of record CM042690.1, read on the forward strand.
ATAGAGTAATGCAAGCAAACATTCATGAGACATGCTACAAACTATTAGCGAGCTGGAGCTAATCACAAGAAAGCAAGAACTACTAAGCATCCAAAGATAACATACACCCTACATGAACGGACTAAGCAAGCTCACAATGATGAGTATATGTACAAAAATGAAAACAAATAGAGTTTGTTACCGGCCTCTTACCACGCCTCAAGTTGTCATTAATACTCATTATTGCTCTTCACTTGTGTGGCTTGAATAATAATATGAAACCAATAATCCACTGAGAACTGCCGAATCCTACAACAAACTCACAAAAACCAAAGAAGAACGACAAATATTTTTGGTGTTTTGATTTTTAAACAAGAACCAAAAGAGAAAAACAAGCAAAGCAAAATCTTTTTGGGTTTTTCGAATAGTTCAAACAAAGCAAAAGGGAAAAGCAAACAAAAGCAAAAAGAAGAAGCAAACCAAAGAGAAACAACAAAAATATTTTTGGTCTTTTTGTGTTTTAGAAAGCAAAAGCAAAGAAGAGCGAAAACTAAAAAGAGAACGAAAACATGAATATACAAAGTACCGCAACATGATATGGAGATGAGTGCGGTGTCGTACCTCCCCAAGCTTAGGCTTTTGGCCTAAGTGGGTATCAATCCATGTCTGAATAGGGGTTCCAAGCGGGCGGATCTTGGTAAGAATGGTCGTAGCTGGGCCCATGAGAGAAGAAGAAGCTCCCCAATCATAAGCGGGCTGCTGATATGAAGATTCTCCCTCATTCGAGGGCTGGACCGAATCATCCGTGACCTCCCTTCTAGTGTCCTGCTCCTGTTGGGAGAGCTCTCCCAAGAAATGCGTGTCAAGCTCCTCCTCGGTGAGGACCATCCTTCCACCTGTTATCAAGGTTAAACAAAACAGGTGCAGGCAAAAGAACAACACGCGGACTTGCTCTTTCTCCAACCAGCTTTGAGAAAGGTTATTTCATAAGATAACTCACTCAAACTAGCCCACGAGGAAATAAATTTTGTATCATGGAATTAAATCAAGCCTCTCTATGGGAGGTCTAGATGATGAGGCACTAAACCATGCAATGCTAGTAAGCGAGAAGCAATGAGGCCTCCACAAATTCCACCTTTCTCACGGTTAGCGACAAGGCGAAAGCTATCAAAGCACCCAAGTTGTAAGACCTATCTCGTCTAAGAGCAGCAGAGATAAATGCTAGATCAAGCGAAGATAACTTATTGGCGAGTTTTCCTAGCAAGAACACACTTGGCAATAAAGTAGGCAAAGTAGCGAATGGAGGGAAGATGAATGTTACGGATTTTTCCATTCTCCTTTGAGAAGCTACTCCTTGACAAATTTCTGCGTATAAATCCATGAGTGGTTCGTCTCTTTAATCTTCTTACATGATCCCCATTGAGGTACCTTAATAGCTGCACAAAAATCATCAAGAGAAAGGTTGACAGCAATATTGTAAATTTTGTAATGGACCATGGGGTTAGGCAAAGAGTGACTAAATTGGAAATCCTGCAACACAGACATGGTTAGCTTCACAAATTGACCAGGTTCATCTTCCAAGCGCTCTAACCCTGCATTAGAAACCAAAGTGTGGAAATCTTGTAGAATTCCTGCAGCTCTCATGAACTTCAGGGCATGGATAAATGGAGGAAAAACTTCCTCCTCCCTGTGGACCTTCATGACCTCAGGCACCCAAAGCTCATGTTGGTTTAGGTGGTGTTCACTCATCTTCTATTCTGAAATTTAAACACCTATTAAACAAGTGATTGCAAAGTAAATATAATGAAGGATTCTACTCATAGGGACTTGCAAGAGGCCTAAACATGCATCAAAACTATATCTCTAAGCATCAAACAAGCTTACAAGCTCTCATAACCAGTCACCTACAGCAGCAAAATACTCAACATATAATATACTAAACACAAATCTACTTGGACAAGGGGAGGAGTCACATACCAAGGAACAAATGCTCCAAATTTCAGCAAGAAAGATGGGCTGAGCAAGGAGATCGAAAAAATCGAGAGCAAGCACAGAAAGAACGCGATTTTGAGCTATGAACTGGAGCTTACTCGGGAGAGAGAAGAAAGTGGCAGGTGAGAGAGGTAGTGGGGGGCCAGGGGTGGCCCACACCAGGGCATGGCGCCACCCAGGGCTGGCCGCGCCACCACATGGTGTGCCTGCCTGGTGGGCCCCCCTGGTACCTACCAGGTACTCCTCTGCCCCTTTTTTCACGTAAAAATTTAATATGAATTTTCTGGAATTTTTTGAGACACTTTATTTTTGGGCATTTTTCAGAAATAGAAGAATGATTTTTCTGACAGACAGTTTTTTTTTGGAAACAAGATGCAAGGACAAAACAAGGCTAGAACTACAGAAGTTCTAACATGCAAGCAAACTAACAACAAAGAAACTAAAAAAGCAAAAACTAAAATGCAAAGGATAGAAATAAACGGAGATAATCATAATGAAAACATTGTTTTGTTCAATGGAATCCTTTTGTTAGCAAGGTTGATCAAGTCTTGCTACCAAAACAATTGCATATGAGACAAAACTTTGTACTCCACTAATGATTATGTTACCTCAACCTTGATAGCAATGGTCCCAATCATAATAGTTTCAAATTTTTCTCTTGGTATGGGACAATATATTTCTCCAACTTGAATGCCTTCAACATGTTCAATTGAATTCAAACCATAAGTCCTTTCAATCTTCTTGGGGAAATAGACAGTATGTTCCTTGTCATTAACATTGAAGGTCACCTTTCCTTGATTACAATTAATAACAGCTCCAGCAGTATTAAGAAAAGGTCTCCCAAGAATAATAGACATATTATCATCTTGAGGGCATTTCAAGCACAACAAAATCAGTTAATATCAAGCAATTGTGAGCCACACGAGTACATCCTCACATATACCCACAGGAATAGTGGTAGATTTATCAGCCATTTGCAAAGATATATCAGTTGGCATCAATTTTTCAAGTTGAAGCCTCTTATAGAGAGAGAAAGGCATAACACTAACTCCAGCTCCCAAATCACACAAAGCAGTTCTAACATAACTGTTCTTAATAGAGCAAGGGATAGTTGGAATCCCTGGGTCTCCAAGTTTCTTAGGAACCTTACCATTGAAGGAATAATTAGCAAGCAAAGTAGAAATTTCTTCATTAGGGATCTTCCTTTTATTAGAGACAATGTCCTTCATCTACTTTGAGTAAGGAGGCAATTTAATAGCATCAGTCAAAGCAATTTGCAAGAATAAAGGCTTCATCCACTCACAAAACTTATTATAGTGTTCATCTTCCTTTGACTTGTGTTTCTTATCAGGGAAAGGCATAGGTTTTTGGACCCAAGGTTCTCTTTCACTACCATGTTTCTTAGCAATAAAATCTTCTTTAGTGTATTTAGTAGTCTTAGTGTGGTTTTCAGGTTCTTGTTCAACTTTTTCTTCATTAGGCACTTCATTTTCTTCATTACCACTTTCGGTTTAAGCATCAGAGATAGATATACTATTAGGATCTATAGCGAGGTTGAAGGGTTCTACCACGAGTTTTATGTTTCTTTTCCTTTTCTTACGAGTAGAACCACTATTTTAGCTTGTTGAGAATCACCTTAATTCTTTTTGAGATGCCCTCAGGATATAGAGATCTGAGTGGCGGCCACCACTTCTAGTTATAATTTCATAAGCATGTTTTCTTTAGCAGCGATAACTAGCAAATCATTTTGCACTTTGAATTGATTATTTGAGTTGAACCATTTGAAAGTGTTTAACAATCATTTTAACATCATTGAGGTTCTTTTCTGATGTCTTTAAACTTTACAATAGCTCTAGTGTTTTCCATTAGATGATTTTACCCTTTTATTCAAAATTATCACCTTAACAATAAAGATATCAAATTCTTCCTAAGCATTGAGTAGAGGAGGTTTAAGTAAGGGATGTCACCTTCATCAAAGTGTTGGAAGAGTATACCTCGATAGTGGATGAAGTAGAATAGGCTTACATAATTCTTCTATGGGAGGTGAATTCTTGGCCTTAATATGGCTTTAATTCCTTCTCCTGCAGACATTTCCAAGCTTCTTCATCACTTCATCATTTAATTAATAACTCCCCTCTTCTTTGATGTTGGAATAGGCCTGAGAATAGATGGTTAAATTACAATTACTTCAGGTATAGCTTGTTTGGGGCGAGGTCCAATCTTCATAATTCTTGCTTATTTTGGCCATTAATTCCTCGGCTTCATGGGGAGTCCTATTCACAGCTTACAATCAGCACAACTATCTAGAGTATGTCCTAATTCTTGATTAGTCCATTATAAAATATATCAGAAGCTCATTCTTAGGTAATGGACTTCCAGCTTGTGCATGAATCAAAAGCACAAAAGCCTTGTGAATTTGAAGCCCTCTTTTTCTCCGTTTGAAATAAAAAAGTTCACGCAAAATAATGTCTAGTACTTTCGGAGGAAATATTTCTGCGGGGAAAATCAAGCACTTCAGGGCTGTCAATAGATCGAGAGTAGAATTACTAACCCGGGTTTTAGCTTCTCCTTGCGATGAAAAGGAAAATAGCCCAGCAACAAAGTAAGAAATGCGCATCTTAATATCGTAGAAAACAAGCTACTCATGGTAGAAAGTTCATTCATATGTGCTACCACACTTTCATTCTGAATCCCACAAAAGGTTCTTTCTCGACAATAGATATGTAGAGATGGGTGAGGAGAGAAATCATAATCTTCATCTATAATGTTTATGGGAGAAGCAGCAAACTTAGCATCACGGAACAATTTAGGGTCTAATAAGTATGCCTCTCAAGGAGACTCTTAGCGAAGCGCTCCTATCATGGAGTGTTCTTACATTCTTTAATAAACTCATGGTCATCTCAACATAATCTTCTCCAATATCATAACTCTCACTAGACTCAAGTGAGCTACTTGAGGTGTAGTAGTGTCTTAAAATTTAGGAGTTTTGGTATTTTCCAGCTATAGTTCTAGCAATCGTAGCATCTGGAAAGGACCTAATGAACCATTCTTATCAATACGTTAGGCGGCATCATAAGCATCGAAGTTTGGATTAAATTAGTAGCCGGTGTGTGTAGCATGTGTATGTGGTGGTGTAACGAGCTTACTTATAACAGACGGTCGATCAAACCTTGGTGGTGAGCCGTACCTCTTCTTGTAGTGGATGGTAGAAATAGGAACCTTGCCATCCGCGAGGACACCATGATGGATGGATAGCGGCCGAACAATAGAGAATCCAAGTGAACGATAAATAAGCTATGATCTCCGGCAACGGCCTTGAGAAAATAGTCTTGATGACCTAGTATAGGGGGTGTATAGCAGTATTTTCGAGGGAAGTGAAACCAATTTATTGATTCGACCTGAGAGCCAAAGAATGTTATAAGCCTTAACAATGAGTTGTCAATTAGTGCACACGGAAACAATCTCTCACGTGATTTATCGATATGTGATTTTGTAGTAGGAATAGTAAAGTAGCGGCGATAACAAAGCAAAACCGGTAATAACAGCGATGAAACAATGGGATTACGAGTATAGTAGGCATAGGGATGGATGGACGGGCGTTGCATGGACAGACAATCCCATAGGAAATCAGAACATAGAACAATTAGGATAAAATAAGATAAAGGCATCCAAGTACTAGACAATCCTAGGCATGTGTTCATATATGAAGTCATACGTGCTGCATAATGAGAACTTGCGACATCTTTTGTCTGCCCGGCCCGTTTTGCGGTGGGGCCTCTAGGAACTCGGCGAATTAAGTGCTCCTTTAATGAGCACGGGCAAAGCATTAACACTCCATGAACATGTGATCCTCCCACCAAGCCTTTCCCTTAGGTTATCCCGATTTACATCATGGGGCCATGGAGTTCGATGACGGCATTAATGTAAACAACTTGTAGATAAGACCAAACACAATACTATCATAACTAGATCATGTCGTTCATGTAAAATCCATGGCACTCCAGGCCTAGTGACAAGCATTAAGCACAACAAGTAAAACAAGTCATAAAGCACTAATAAAAGATACTGGGCACCATCTTACTGTAATCCCCGATGCCATTACATGAGCGATCTCATCCAATCCCTACCATCCCCATAGCCTCGTGGGGATTCTCACTCATAGATGGGAGAAACATGGATGAATTAGTTGGAGGCGATGGGTGATGATGATGGCGATGATCTCCTCCAATTCCCGTCCCGTAGAATGCGGTGAGGAGTTCCAGTGCTGTTTCGTGGAATCTGGTGGTGGTGGGCGGAACTCCTTCTTAAACGTTGAACCCGGAGTTTTTTAGTCGGAAAAGGCTCCTTAAGCGAAGAGAGAGGCCGAGGAGGGTGCTTGGGGGGCCCACACCACCCCAGCGGCGGCCTGGCCAGCCAGGTGGTGTGGCCACCCAGCTCTTCTCCGTCTCGTATGCAGCTCCTGAGTCTTGGGTGAAATAGGATTTTGGCATATTTTGGATTTTTCACGATAGTTGATTTTCTGCACAAAAAGTAGACACCAAGGCAATTCTGCTGAAAACAGCGTCGATTCGCATTAGTTGCATCAAATCACACAAGTATAGAGGAGAAACAATAGCAAAAGTGTTGGAAAGTAGATACGTTTTGGACGATTATCTCCTCGCAATGGCATTCTGCTCTCCCTCATTGATCTCTTCTCCTCTTGTTCTCTCCTCGCCTCATCTTCTTTCTTCCTCGATCAACCGGAACCATTCCCACATGAAGCAATGGCCAGCATGGATGAAGAGGAACTGGTCCGATCTCCGCTAACCCACTTCGCAAGATCGCCAACTACTTGCTAGAGAAAGAACATCACATATGCTTCTTGTCAAGAAGTTCCACCGATTCAATTTAAAAGTGCCCAATTCCATCTTAACAACTGATCATGATAGATCACACACTTCCAGGCGTCGACTTCACCTTCCTCAACCTCACCATGGTTGTTGCTTCACGATGAATCTAATAGACGCCATCGAGGTTCACATTCACATCATCCGATATATATAACACTCATTTATTTGTATTTTCCATTGTAAACATCTTAGTGCTAATGTCCTCTTCTTCCAAAGATTCTACTTCGGTGTTTCTCGTGGCGTCATCGTGCTTGCTTCAGAGGGTGGAGCCGTATAAGATTCGGCTTCAACCCAATCACTCATAAGTCCAACACTGAGTTTCAAGCACAAATACCATCTCACTTCGCAATCTATCGTCATGGCGAAGTCCCCAATGGTGTTCGTTGTAGATTATCCCTAGATTATTGCATGGGCGATGAGAGCACCCCAATGGGGCAATTCAATGAATCATTTGGAGAAGGAATGTATTCGCCACCACGATATGTGCTTGAGTGCATGACATTACTTGAGAATGGAGACATCATGTCGACCAACATCCGATTAGAGCAGCACGGATCAGTCATGATGGCCAAAATAATTTCAGCCCCGATCTTTGAACAGGTCATGGAACCTAATTTTACCTAGTGGAGTCGGATGGTGATCGCTTCTTGTGTTGTTGAACGGGATTTCACAAAGGTCAACCGGTGTTGTACCGGGTGGACACGGAACCGCTCTCTCGAGGCCGTCGGTGACATTGGAAGTCATGCCCTCTTTGTTGATTACCATCGGTCTATCTCCATTGACACGAGGTTACACCCAGTCAAACCTGGTTGCATATACTAAATTATATCGGACTTATACAATCATGAGGTTCAAGCCTGGGAAGAGGAACCAACAATGGTTTTTCATGGCTTAGGTCATCATCATGGAACATATGCCGAGGCCTTACCCTCCGGATGAGATCGAAACACATTGCATACAAGAGAGTTCAATGAATATGTGATGCAACACTCGGAGCCGACGAAAAATATAGGGAGAATTATATTCATCCTAGGTTATTTGCTAGCATTTTAGGTCTATTCAAGTAGAAATTTGTATTGGGTTTATATTATTTCGATCAGCAGTATCGTATTACCTTTAGATAAAATTGTAATGTATTTAATTTTAGTACTTTCAAATTCAAAGTATTTATTTTTAGTAGCTTCTTTCAAATTCTCTGTGTTAGCTTTCAATTATGTGCAAGTACTATCTTTCAACTTTTACAATCATAGTACTCAAGTTGTAATTACTGATTCAAAAATCTAACGAGATCGAGTCTCATGGAAATCTCTCGAACTCCTGACGAGGACCCTCTCTGGCAGCCCAAACGACGGAATGCATGTGGAAAGGAAATCTTTCGAATTCTTTTGTACTAGTAGCTTCCATATAATTCTTTGTAGTAGCTTCAGTTCACACAATCATAACCATACCGGCAAAATCTTCCAAAGTAGACTAAGCAAATATATTATATATATACACTAGGTTTCAAACGACTAATTAACTATTGCGGACTATGTACTAGTTAAACTTAAGTTCCCAACCACAACTACACTCTAGATGGTCTCGAACACAAAATTCACGTCCAACATCTCTTCTGTGGTCTTCCTGCCAGTGATTAGCACGACTTGTCCAACCTTTAGATCATCTTCACTCTGGTGGAATTTCTTCCACCCACGATTCTGAAGGCACACGACCATCTGGGTTAGTCTTGTATGCAATTGGGGTGATGTCAAAATCTCCTAGTTGTACTCAGCCATGCCATCATCGAGGATGCCCATGGAGGAAACCACTTTGTAGGTAATCTCTGATGTCGCGTGGATTAAAAAGAAGAAGTAATCATGTCAGATGACCACCACAAGTTATATATGGAGCCATACAAGGAACAAACAAAAGGTAGTTGCCATACCATCTTATGTTGGACAAGATTTGTCCTTGTCAAGAGGTCACAAATGGAACCCGATGAAGGTGTTGATTGGCGGTAGGGTAGCTAGGAGGTGTTCCTTCTCATCATCGGTAGTGGCATCTTTGGGCGACAACCGTAGATTCATATCGTCTTCCTGCCACCAAGACCATAGATATAGAACAGTTATCCTCGGCAGGTCCTATCAAAGAAAAACATAACATTTCTTCCCGTAAGATCGTTCTATGTAATGAATTGCTTCCATCCTTCACCTCCATGATAGTCATGTTCTTTCTTTCTCGAGGTCAATCTTGTAGGTGCGCCCAAGCACCTTGAAGGGAACACTCTCACATCCAGTTGTGGATAGATTGAACATGAACCTTGAATTGCATGGCACATCTGCACCAAAAACAAAAGAATCGACATTAAACAAGCGGTTACAGACTTATAGTGTAGTTTGAAAGAAAATTGCTTGTTACCACTTACCACTTTGAGTTACGGAACCCCTCTCGACTCACAAGTAGATACAAAAGGACATGCCCGATGACAACCGATTACAATTGCTCTTGCATACTAGACACCGACCTAGATCATGTTAGGCAAAATGATGAATGTCTAAATGATATATGGAACTAAACTCCCAAAGAAATAGGTATACATTAAAGCGTGTTATAATTTAAACACCTGAGTTGGGATCCTAGTTTTCTTAGCTTTGGCGATTCTAACAACCACATCAGGTGCTCTACGAACCTCGCTTTCTTAGGTCTCTTGACTAGTTGCTTCACATTGTCATCGGATGCTCGAACCTCGCTTTCTTAGGTCTCTTGACTACAGGTTGCTTCACATCATAATCATCATCATCATCATCGGATGTGACATCGATTAAAGCTTGGTTTTAGAAACCTAAATGGACATTGCAGTAATTAGAATGTTTTGTTTTGATGATGTACAATAGGTTTAACTACTATCTTAGAGTCATGCAACAATTTTAAAACCTGCATTTCGATGCTATGTTATGTAGGCTCATACATCAGCCCTTCCATTTTGCGGTATTCACGGTTTCTCTGAGCCTCTTTCTAATTCTTCCCTTGACAGTGCAGCCATTTGGAGACTTGCTAACTAGAAGAATCAAATAATAATTAGTGAACTACAAAAATCAAATTTAAAAGCATATGGTTTGGTCACAACTACAAGCATCGTCCAATGAGATGAATCTGTATATACCAAGGAGCATGTACAACCATAGTGGCCATGCAAAGATAGTAAGTAGATGCCTATCATCCCATCAATAGTCAAAGTGCCACATTTTCATCATTGACCAGTCGTAAATAGTGAAAATCATAAGATTATCCCTTAGCACTAACATAGCTATGAAAACATCAATTTTGGGCCTCATACTAACAAAGCACACATAAATCAATGAGATAATCGAACATATAGCAGAAGCATGCACAACAAATGTGTTTGTACAGAACACGTGCTATATGCACATTATCCCATGGACATAGTGCCACTTTAATCATTGGCCAAATGCATGTGAAGAGAATACAATGACCTACATCAATATATAATGTGGGCTCCATAGTAAGATAGCACACACAAGTCAATGAGATGAATCTGTATCTACCAAGGAGATGTAGAGCCATAGTGGTTGTACAAAGACACTAAGTAGATGGAGATCATCCCATCAACATGCTAAGTGCCACATATTAGTCATTGGCAAGTTGTAAAATAGTTAATATCATAAGATTATCCATCAGCACTAACATATAGCTATGAAAACATCAATTTGGTGGGCCTCATACTAACAAAGCACACATAAATCAATGAGATAATCGAGCATATAGCAAGAAGCATGCACAACAAATGTGTTTGTATAGAACAGTGCTATATGCACATTATCCCATGGACACAGATAGTGCCACACTTTAATCATTGGCCAAATGCATGTGAAGAGAATACAATGACCTACATCAATATATAATGTGGGCTCCATAGTAAGATAGCACACCAATGAGATGAATCTGTATCTACCAAGGAGATGTAGAGCCATAGTGGTTGTACAAAGACACTAAGTAGATGGAGATCATCCCATAAACATGCTAAGTGCCACATATAGTCATTGGTTAGTTGTAATAGTGAAAATCATAAGATTATCCATCAGCACTAACATATAGCTATAAAACAACAATTTGGGGCATTAATTTGGCGACTACTTCAAGATCATCCATGACATAGATAGCATTTGCTCGCCTAGAAGAAGGTGGTAACTGAGGCCAAGATCCATCGCAGTGACCTAGATGGAGCACCAGGGGTGAACCTAGAACGAGGTGATGCGGTGAACCTAGAATGAGGAGTGACGTGAACCTCGAGGAGGTGATGTCGGTGAACCTAGATGAGGAGGTGAACCTTTACCTTACCCCCAGCGGGAGGCTAGAAAATATCTTGATCTCTACGCCTTCTATTCTTGTAGAGATTTGTTGGGCCTCAAGGGGAGGAGGATGTCGAGGTTTAGTTTTCTAGGTGATTACCCAGAAGTTTTCCCCAGATTACCCAAGGTTTATCGAACTGGAGGAAGTGGTCAAAGGTATCCTCTCAAGCAACCCAATCAAGATACAAGAAGTCTTGTGTCCCCAAAGATAATCCAATACACTTGTCGTGTGTATAGTGCACTAGTTTACAAAGAGATAGTTAAATACAAGTGGTATGTATAATTATAAGTGGTAACGGAAGATAGAAAAATACAGAGATTGGCGGCGTGGAAAGAGTAAAGTAAAATTGAAATAAAGAGATGGCAAATAAGCAAACATGTAACAGATCTAATAAAGCAAACGGTATGAAAAGTAGGAACAAGGCCTAGGATCATTACCAGTGAACACTCATAAACATTCTTTCTTAAGATACTATTGAACTACTCTCGGTTGGACACTCTAATCGATGGTAGGGATATGACACCTCAAGTTCATCTTTCCATCCTAGACCCCCACCTGGTGGGAACCTTGAGCTAGATCTAGATGGTTCCAACAAACACCACAATTTCATAGAGACATCCAACTCCAAATATAACTCATAACAAGTATTTGTTAATCTTTAGCCTAAGTACACCATGGTGTGTGCTGTCACTTTCACACATAGAAGGCAGAGATAAGATGATGATTAAAGCACTTGAGGTAGCAAGGTAGATCTACTTGATTACAAAGCTCATGATCACAATATGATCATGAAGAAAATAGAGAGAGAAATGAACATAGCATGTTTGGTTGAACCCTTAGCCTCGAGAGAGAACTCCCTCCTCATCATGGGGCAATTGTGAAATGATGGAGATCGATGGAGATGGCTCAGCACTTCCTCGTCTTGGTGACAGTAGAAATCTCTGAGATGAGTTTGTTGGATGTTTAGTTGCTAGTGGAGGCTGGATGATTTAGGGTTTTGCATGGGAGGTATTTAACTTAGTACCAAACTTGAGGGGACACCTAGGTCATGGACCACACCACCCTAATGTGTAATCGGTTGATTTCAAACGCCACCAGGAACTCCGGTTTTATATATTGTCCAAAACCGGCTCCAGTGTTTCTCAAGATTCACACTAAAATAATATTTTGAAATTTTGTCAATTCAAAGAATATTCATTTTCAAACAACAAAAACAGCGAGAAAATATATATAGTGGCTCTTGTTAATAGGTTAGTCCAAGAAATCATATGAAAAGTACTCCAAAGTGTGGACAAAACATAAGAAAGTAGATATAAAACAAGCATGGAACATCAAAAATTATAGATCGTTTGCAACATCAACATAGGGAGCGGATCA